>OZ024736.1:33496800-34133997 GCA_964016875.1 Fallopia convolvulus
CGGAGAAGTAAGGCCCGGGACCGGCCCGGTATTGTACCGGGCTGGAGCGGGCCGGGCCCCGGGCCGGGCCGGGCTGATATATATCAGCCCGGTCCTTTATTTTTTATTTTTTTAATACATAAATTATCCGGGCCGGGCCGGGCCGGGCTGGTCCGGGCCCGATCGGGCCGGGCCGGGCTGGTCCGGGCCCGATCGGGCCGGGCCGCAATTCCCAAACCCAGGCCCGGCCCATGGCCCGGGCGGGTTTGGCCCGGTTGGCCCGCGGGCTGGCCGGGCCGTGCCAGTTTGGCCCAGATGGGCGGGCTGGGCTGGTGCGGGCCGGGCCGGCCCGCACCTTTGGCCATGACTACCGGAGAGTGCCGCCTCTCCTTCGACCAAAAAAAATAAATAAATTATTAAAACAATGATGCCTACGAAATACCAGTACAAAATAGCAACAAAATTATCAAGAAGATAAAATGCCATCTCTAAATTTAGGCTTAAAACATATACAGTCCCCTGTACTTGTGCGAATTTGTCACTTAGACACCTCACCTTTGGTTTGGACCTATTGAGCACTTAAACTTAACAATTTGGACCTATTAGACACCTGCTCGTTGACAATCTCGTTGAGTGTAACACACTCGCGCTGACACATGTGTTCCGCATAAGCCTATTTTTTGTCCACATATGTGCCATATAAGCGTATTTGGTATTTTGCCGCAAAGACATAATTTATGCCACATAACAATTTGGACCTCCGTCAACAGCTGGTTCACTCCCGCCGTTCTCTTCATCGTCCTCAACCTCGTAATCGGCACCATCGCACTTCGCCACATCAACGAAAAGGTGTTTAATAGGTCTAAATTGTTAAGTTTAAGTATTCAATAGGTCCAAACCAAAGATGAGATATGTAAGTAACAAATTCACAGAAGTATATGGGGCTGTATATGTTTTAAGCCTCTAAATTTATTAGAAGGTAGACTCATCATAATTCATAACGAGAGGAGAATTCGAATCCTAGACTGTAAGATTACATACTCAGATTATAGTCCCTGTCAAATCCCTAAAAATGACCTTATCAAACGTGACAATCGTAATGAAAAATGAGGAGAAAGTAATTAATGTGCCATGAACAATGAATATCGAAAAGAGGTAGGGATAATGTCGGTATTGACATTTTATTATTTTATTGCTTATATAAATTGAATTTCTATTTCGACAAAGAAAATCATTTGAATTAATGTCCGGACGTTATTGTAGAAAAAAAAACAGATCACATATTAACATATAAGAATATTACTTGAATGCATTGCATTTTTCATATGCATCCAAATGAAAATTATCAATCTATCGCCAAACAAATTATTAATAAAAATAAGCCCATGAACATTATGGGGAACTGAGGAGAGAAGGCAGGAATGGAATGAATGATTCTTGTATACAAAAACAAGTGAGGTAATAATACTATAGTAACAGAGAAAAGGGGCCCAATGGTGAAATTATTTTTTATAAGGAACAAAACAATCCAGCTCACCACTCTCCCTACTCTACACCTGCCTAGCCATCCCCCATCACTCTCAATATCTCATTGTGATTTGTGTTTATGTGCTTCCTCTCTTTGCAGTCAATTTCTGCTTCACACCACACACAAAATTGTGTGTTTGACAAATGAAGGCATGTGGAAATGGAGGTGGAGTACTATTGTGTAGAGGGACCAATTTCAATTCCTCAGCTCAGCTTTCTTGATTTTTTCATCTGAGCAATGCTAGCTTCAGCATTTTCCCTCTTCAATCAGATAACCCAGATCTAATCTTCCTTTCTTCTTCTTCTACACGCTCTTAATTACCCCTTTCTTTATTCACTGTATGTATAACCCCTAATTGCCTTCTTGCTAGATCTAAGAATAGTCTTTATTGTGCTTTTTTGCTTTTTTGCTTTTCACTTTTTGTTTCCTGGGTTCATGTGAATCTAGTCCACTTCTGATTTTTGTCCCCCACCATCATCCTTAATCCATTACCCTAATCCTAATCGAAACCCTCTCTTTCTTGGCCTCCAATGAAGAGTAACAGTGTAATTAGGGGGCCTGCAATTGTGTTTGTGTTGTGTGCGTCTCTGATCTCAGTAGTGTCTGGCATTACAGACCCAGGTGATCTTGCAATTCTCAATGAGTTCAGAAAAGGGTTGAAGAATCCTGAGCTTCTGGACTGGCCAAGTAACGGGGATGATCCCTGTGGGCCACCTTCTTGGAAAAATGTGTTCTGCCAAGGCAACAGGGTGACTCAGATTCAAGCCAAGAATCTGGGTCTTGAGGGTTCTTTGCCCAAGGACTTCAACAAGCTCTCAAAACTCTCCAATTTGGGTCTCCAGAACAACAAGCTCTCTGGTATGCTTCCTTCCTTTAGTGGCTTGTCTGAATTGAGGTATGTCTACTTGGATAACAACGGTTTCGATTCGATTCCTGCCGATTTCTTTGATGGGTTGAGTGATTTAGAAGCCATGGCCTTGGATTACAATCCCTTGAATGCTACAACTGGGTGGTCACTCCCTGAAACCTTAGCTAATTCTGCTCAATTGACAAATCTCTCATTGATGTCTTGTAACTTGGTGGGCCCACTGCCTGATTTCTTAGGAAGTATGGCATCTCTTAGCTCATTGAAGCTCTCTTTAAATAGACTTTCTGGTGGAATCCCTGTGAGTTTCAATGGGTCTAGTCTTCAGATATTGTGGTTAAACGGGCAAGATGGAGGGATGTCTGGCAATATAGATGTGATCTCTACTATGGTATCTCTGACCAGTGTTTGGCTTCATGGGAATCATTTTACTGGGGCAATTCCTAGCAATATTGGTGATTTAATCTCTCTGAAGGAGCTTGATCTTAATAGTAATAGTATGGTTGGTCTTATCCCTGAGAGCTTGGCTGATATGGAGTTAACTAAGCTGGATTTAAACAACAATCACTTCATGGGTCCTATCCCCAAATTCAAAGCGAAAAATGTTACGTGTTTACAGAATTCGTTTTGTCAATCTGATGTGGGTTTGCCTTGTGCTCCTCAAGTGAGTGCACTGATTGAATTTCTAGCTGAACTGAATTACCCGTATAGGCTTGTAAGTTCATGGTCTGGAAATGACCCGTGTGGTGGTGGATGGTTAGGATTGTCTTGCAATTCTGATCAGAAAGTTGATGTAATAAATCTGCCTAAAAATGACCTTAATGGTACTTTGAGCCCCTCCATTGCGACTCTTGATTCACTGTCAAAAATCATTCTAAAAGACAACAATATTACCGGTTCAATTCCCTCGAATTGGACTACCTTGACGTCCCTCACATTGTTGGATCTAAGTGGCAACAACATTTCCCCTCCATTTCCCAAATTCAAAAAAACCATGAACTTTTTGATAGATCATCAAAGTCCTCAAGTTTCTAATTCTAGCCAATCCACATCATCAAATTCTTCTTCAACAGCCAGTTCTCAGTCCTCACCTAGCAACCCATCTTCTTCTTCACATTCCAAGGGCACGACTTCTTCTCCTCCCACATCAAGAACTCAAGCCTCCAAATGGCCTAAGATAGTGGCGGTTGTAGCTCCTGTTGCAACCGCTACAATAATTGCATTTTTGTTGCTTCCCTTGTCTATTTATTACTGCAAAAAGAAAAAAGACGTTTACCCTGCTCCAGCAGCGCTTGTTGTTCAACCAAGAGACCCATCTGATCCTGACAATGCAGTTAAAATTGTTATAGCCGATGACTCAAATGGTGGGGTTACATCAGTAGGAAGTGGCTCAGCAAGCAGTAGCAGAATGGGCGAGCCCCATTTGATCGAGGCTGGCAATTTGGTAATTTCAGTACAAGTCCTTAGAAATGTGACCAAGAACTTTGCCCCTGAAAACGAGCTAGGCCGTGGTGGGTTTGGAGTTGTGTACAAAGGAGGACTAGATGATGGCACTCAAATTGCTGTGAAGAGAATGGAGTCTGGAGTAATCAACAACAAAGCTTTGAATGAATTCCAATCTGAAATTGCCGTTCTTTCCAAGGTTCGCCACCGCCACTTGGTATCTTTGTTAGGGTACTCCATTGAAGGCAATGAGAGAATCCTTGTTTATGAGTACATGCCTCAAGGAGCTCTTAGTCAGCATCTTTTCCACTGGAAGAGCTTGAAAATGGAGCCTTTAACTTGGAAGCGGAGGCTCAGCATTGCATTGGATGTTGCAAGAGCAATGGAGTATCTTCACAACCTGGCCCACCAAAGTTTCATACACAGGGACCTCAAATCCTCTAACATTTTACTCGATGATGACTTCAGAGCCAAAGTTTCGGACTTTGGACTTGTTAAACTTGCTCCAAATGGAGAGAAATCCGTTGTTACTCGCCTTGCCGGGACTTTTGGATACTTAGCACCTGAGTATGCTGGTAAGCATTACATTTTTTTCCTTCAGCATTATGTAAACACATATTTCTGATAGTGTTTGTTTCTTGTCAATAGAATTTATTTGTTTGGACTATTAGCTTACAAAATTCTGATGCAATACCACAACCCCTGAAACTATACTACAAGAAGATAATTAAAAATGTCCTTACCTAATTACTAGGTCTAGATAACTCTTAAAATAGTGATTAGTTCTAGATAATTCATTACTTCTTTGGAATTTTCATATGCAAGAAGTTTTCCCTCGGACCCTAACAGGTTCATGATTTCTTCCAAATTGATTTCAGTGACAGGAAAAATCACCACAAAAGTTGATGTCTTCAGTTTCGGAGTTGTGCTCATGGAGCTACTCACTGGATTAATGGCATTGGATGAGGACAGAGCCGAGGAAAAGCAATACTTAGCAGCTTGGTTCTGGAAAATCAAGTCAGACAACGAACAGTTAATGGCTGCAATTGATCCAGCTCTTGATGTTAAAGAAGACACGTTTGAAAGCGTTGCCACTGTTGCTGAACTAGCTGGGCACTGCACAGCAAGAGAGCCTGGCCAGAGACCCGACATGGGCTATGCTGTTAATGTGCTTGGCTCGCTCATCCAGAAATGGAAACCGCTTGATGATGAATCAGAGGAGTTTTCGGGTATTGACTATAGTCTTCCTCTTAACCAGATGGTGAAGGGATGGCAAGAAGCTGAAGGCAAAGATGTGAGCTATATGGATTTGGAGGATAGCAAGAGCAGTATTCCATCAAGGCCTGTTGGATTTGCCGAATCCTTTACTTCCTCGGATGGAAGGTAATATAGATAATACTATGTTTGTAGATAATCTTTTGTTTACTTTCACCTTCCTTGTTTTTCCAGTGTTTTTTTCCAACGTTTCAATTATGTTGTTGAAGTGGGAGATCTAAAATTGTTGGGGATCTCTTGTTGAGAGTTTCAGCCTTGTGCTCTAAAATTTTATCCTTGGAAATATGTATGTAGATAGGACATTTATGAAAATTTCAAATGCCTTGTGAGTTGTGAGTCTCTTTCAAGTGTTGGTTGTTCTCTGATCAGTGATCAATGTCAATGCTTTCCCTGTCAAATGCTGAGTTTAGTACAAAAGCTTTTTCCTAATTGGGTCTAATTGAAATAAAATGACATTTAGCACACTTGCTATTTCTACTGTCATTATGGGAACATTTAGGACAGAGAACCAGATCAAATGAATTTAGGCAATACTAGTACAAGTTAGCTCAACTGAAGGGATACCCACACAATTTAGGGGGCCACCAGAGCTAACTACCAAAACTTTTAAATTGAGAGGGGTGTACGCGTGACTTAAACTAAAGAAAGGGACATGAAATAAATGGACCCGCACTGGATTATTTACGAGTGATGGACCAATCAATTGTCACCTCACACTTGTGAGCAGACAAACTAGTTTTAATTTCTCCCACCTCTCCCTTTTGTTACAAATGACTTTATAAAAAAAAATTCAGTTGATTCATAATGTATGATTTGGATCATTAGCTCGTGTTTGCAACTTTATATTTCTTGATGAACCTAATGTAAGTACTAAGTACTACTGCTTTCTTCAATTACTGAATGCATTTTCTTCATATATCAAGTGTTTTAAACAATTAGTGATTTTTTTTAATAAACATCAAGGAATCAGTTTGTTGTACCGCTAAAACAAGAGGCAAAAGGAATTTGGGCTTTGCAATGCAACTATGCCGAAGCAAATAACCACACAGAACATGAAATGGAACATGCAAATCCAATTATTTAGGTTTCATAAAATTGATGCTGATATAAAAAAGATTTTGGGCTTCTCAAGCCCAAATTGGGATGACCTCTTTCAATCAAATCAATCTTCTTAGAAGTGTCAACAACACTCAAGACCCAATATCCTCTATCACAGAATTGATATTTCTTTCAATCTCAACTGGCACATGAAATCAGCAATCACGGCAAAGATTCATGGATATGCTCAAATGCATGAACAACTCAAATTCCTTCTCATATGCATCATCAATGTGGGACACCCAACACTCTCTATTCAACTAACTTTAACATTCCCATGACATTCCATATATATAGCGCACAAAACATCAGTTAGACAACTCAAAATACAAGCACACTCATCTCACTATTCCATCATTTTAGTTAAAAGAGGGATCCATAAAAAAAAAAAAAAAAAGCAAAATAAAGACAAACTTGAGAAGGGTTTCAAACTAAGGGAGATGATGTGGATGTTTTTCTGACAATGTAGCGATACGCTGCAACCTTCTGAGTCCGGGATGCAGTGTTGTCAACCGACAACACGAGCTTCCCGGGTTCTCTAGCAGTGAACGAGTTGTGGACCGCCTCCTTGTTCGGTGTCATTCTCCTGGGCTTCTCAATTGCAAGAGTGTAGCTGTCTTGTGCACTTGGAATGAACTCTGCACTGTAGTCTAAATCCCATCCTCCAACTACTATGTCCCATGTAATTGTTGCTCCAGCCTTCATTCAGATACACAAATTGAACTCACAATCATATCAAACCACAAAATTTATGTGGAAAACTGCTGAAATGGTGACAACCTAAAACCCCCACAAATTCTTCTTTTTTGAGGTCTCACGTTTTTGGCATGTAAACTATCCATTGCATAGATGACTCAAATCATAATCAGAACCCTAATAAGCATCTCAAACTACAAAATCAGACAAGCCCAGATGCAACCTAATAATTTTAGGATGAGGGTTAATTAAATTTCAATTCAAAACCATACAAATTTTAAATTAAATCAAAACCCTAATAAGCATTGCTCAAGTAACACTGCAAACCCTAGAATAGAAGCATGAGAATTTCTATTGAGGGAGGGAGTAGTTGAGAGAGTAGGGAGCGAACCTCAATGCCTTCTATTTGAATGTTGACTTTCTCTCCACCTTTGACCTTGAATTCAGAAGCCGGTTTGGCTGGACCGGATTTCAACTCGCCCATCCTGCTCAGACCGCCATACTGAACAGGTATATCTTCTGGTCTAATGAATCTGGAGTTTTATTTGAAGGTTAGATATACAGAAGAACACAACAAAAAGGCCACAACAAAGGAAAAGGACACAAGCCGTGTCCATTTTCAAGGCATGGCTTGAAAAAGACAAGAAAACACAGTCTATCTATCTATGAAGATAGATTGAAGAAACATCCAATTAGATGTATTAGAAAGGAAAGAGCAAGAAAAATGACAGTAACAGTATTCCAGAAATAATATTTCCATATAAACAAGTACTTCCCAGCTTTCTACAGAATTAGAGTATTGAATTTCAAATACCCAGAAGAAGAGTGAACTTTGATAAATTTACCCATTTGCCCTTCTATTTTAAGGATTGGGACTTGGAAAAAAGATGTACTCACTTGTAGAGAGTTTCAACAACATTGCCTTCCTTGGCAATCACAAACTTGCTCTTAGTTCTTTGGGTCAGAAATGGGCTGAACATGGAGTACAGCAAGCTGAAGTACCATGGCACATTGATGAATATCTAAACCAAAGCACAGCCAAAAACATCAACATAAATAAATTCATTCTGAAGGGGGAAAAAGTCAAAAAACTAAACCCATATGTAAGTAACTTTAATTTTACCTTCCTAGCAACCATCTCAGGATAGTTATCCTGAAACAAGGATAAAATGTGATTAGAGGCCACCCTAAGCTCCCTTTTAGGCATGTCCTTAAGGTCAGTGACTTGAATCAAAGAGTTAATCCCACCAGGCTTAAAATCCAGCAGCTTAACCCCCCTTTCAAGAACCTGAACTCTCCACCTCAAAAACTTCTTCAGCTTCTCATCATCTCCAAACACTCTCTCATACATCTCCTTATCCTTAAAAACCCCATAAGCGTTGTAACAAACAGGATGTCCATCCCTGTCAAATCCATGCATATAAGCCACCACACCTTCAAGCTCCTTAAACCCTAAAATCTCCTCTTCCACAATTCCATCAGCTCCAAACTCCTTCCTCCAAGCTAAGCACTTTTCAAGCATATGAAGTGAATCACCCACTTTAAAGTCTCTGGCTTTGAGGAATTTCAAGAGTATCACATCTGAACTCTCATGGCTGGAAAGCAGAGGAAAACCCCACATTGTTGGGCTTGGATTGTTGCTGCTGCCATTGGAAGAGGAAGATGAGAGCTTGGATTTGAGTTCTTGAAGGGCTTTCTTCTCAGAGGGCTTGAGGTGGGAGATGAAGTAGGAGTCCTCCTTGAATGAAGGGGATCTAAGGGCACTGACCTCCATTGAAGGACTGATAAAGATTCTTTCTTTTCTGGCTCTTTGTTGTGGGATTTTTTTTTCTGTAGCTGGAGTGAGTGAGGTGGGATAATCAGAATTAGAAATGATGTTGTATTTCAGTAGGATTGATGGGTGTTGGAGGTTTTGGGTTGCTTTCTAGTTTTGGGGAATGGGAAAGGGGGAATTTGAAATTTGGTCACACACACATCACAGGGTTCTTTTTCTCCCTTTAATTGCCCCTTTCTGTGGTGTTTTTTATTTTAAATTTTTTGGGGCAGGGTAGTACAAAGCAGACTTTGCAGAGAAAGAAAGAGATAGCAGGATAGGGAAATAATAATTGCATTTTTTTGTTATTCATTCTACACGCCATCTCCCAATTTTGAAATGGGGATTACTCTCAATCCGTTAGTTATATGAATGGGGGCGCCTAGGTATATCGGAGTACTTCATAAATTAGGTTATGCGGACCTAACCTATCTCGGTTAGTTTTGAGTCTGTACTCCTGGCCGGTCTACTAATCAATGTTTATTTATGGCTAATCTTGGGTTAGCTAGATGTATTTAGTACTCCGTAATTGAATGCAACTAGAGAAGAGTAGGGTGTCGCTCTACAGTGGAAATTCATAATTGAACCGTGCTGTAGTGTTTTTAATTTGTGTGCTCCATTGAGCTTAATTAACCAGTAACGGGAAGAATAACTTTGAAAATTCAGATAGAAGAAGATAAAGTGCTGGGACCAATCCATGAACAAGATCATGATACAAGGCAAACCAAGCTCACATTTGCATAGAAAACAGTGAAAAGTAATCAGCTTTAGGAAATTCAATCAAAGTAATTCTGTCTTTTTAGGCTTTTCATTCACACCTTTTGACTTTGGAGGTTTATACACTTGATTACTTCGGTGCAATTAAGTTAAACACGCTTTGATCGTCATTGTAATCAGTATAAAAGCCAGTACCTGGAGAAAAGGACAAAGCTATACACATATTTTAAATCTGAAAAATGGGACTAACCTTTGATTATCTATATTAACCCTGCCCGTAATGTGAGTTAACCAAACAGCACTAATTTTAAACCTTTGATGTCTCATATGTGTACCCGGAAGTAACATACCTAGTAATCTTCTTATAAATCATTTATCTAAAATTTAAAAATACAAATGTAATCAGCATTACTGTATTTTTTAAGAAAATTTCTGTGATGTCCAAAATAGTGTTTTCCACCATCAAATTGGTAGAATTGGACTTTTAAAATACTTAAATACAGATCCGAATTATCCCAAATTTGACTTCCAAAGTGGCAACCCATTTTTGTTGCCCAGATTCACCTGACTCGAAATCATTTTTAAAGTCGTTGTTTGTTGCCTTTCTATCGCAACTTTCCGTCAATTCGTTTTTCCGTTGCTTCCCTAACATTTAGTGATTAGGCCAAACCGAAGCCATACCCAAAAGAGGCCCGTTCGAGCAGCTCAAAGACCATTTTCGACTAACTTAGAGGTTTGGTAACCTAAACCCTTAGATTCACTAATCGGAAAAATGTTAATCTTAAGAGCATCCACATCGGTGGGTGTAAGAGGTTCATTGAGTCAGAAAAATATTAAAAAATAGGAGTATTGTATATGTATATCCCGATAAAAGTGGGAACATGTGATAAACTGGATGGTGCAAGCATGGAGAGCATGTAGGTGTGCATCTCCATCGCCAAAATGCATCATTTTAAGCTTTTCCCCTTTGTACACAGCGTTTCTCAGCTAAAGTGGCAAACAAATAAAAGAATCGCCACACGTCGCGCTCGCCCACTACGAGCGCGACCCGCTCAACGGGCACACGTGGTACTTGGGGGACAATTTAAACATAATTTATTTACCATAATTCATAAAAAAAAAATTATCTTTCCATAGATACCAATATTGTATATATTTGACTACATTTAAATTTAATTGTATATTTTTAGGTTGTTTAGGATATTTTTTTGGGTTGTTTAATTGTCTTTTTTGGAGCAATTTTATATATTTGACTACCCATTAAAATAAATTATTTAATTTTCAAATTATAGGTCGTAGGCCCTAACGAATCACGATAAACCCCCAACTCCCTGCGAGGGAGCTATGCCCACTAGGACCTCTGGTATTGTCAGGGGTTACGCCCCCAAACCGTTGATTTTTTTTATGAGTGGTTTTATCCACTCATAGTTTTTTGTATGAATGATTTTTTTCATTGTTTTGATGGTGTTGTTTTTGGTTGGAAAAACCTAATTTGCGGCTATATATACATGGTTTGAGACAACTTCATTTCCAATCTCTCACTTCCTCTCCTATCCGATCCCAATCTCCACTATGGATCCCTTCCAATTTAACTCCTAAAATCCCTTCCAACTAAAACACCGATGCAATCCAAGGCACCAACATTGTTGGATCTCGTGGTGGTGGATCTCGTGGCATTGGTTCTCGTGGTAATAGATCTCGTGGTGCTGATCTCGTAGATTCGGTGGGAGTGCTAGCACCGAACCTAGACAAGTAATGTAACACTGACGTAATCAAAGGCGCCGACCAGAAGTCCAATATATTTTGGGAGCTTGGTTTTGATGGTGTTGCGTATGGCATTGTCGCAGATGCTTTTGACAAGTACCTTCGTATTGGGGAGCCAATTGCAAAAGCATTTTTGTAAAACATGGTAGAAGATATTATAACTTTCTTTGTCGATGAGTACTTGAGGCAATCAACCCCAAAGACTTACAAAACTTACTGAGTGAGCATATAAGAATCTTGTGGGTTCCCCAATATGTTGGGTTGCATTCATTACATGCATTGAAGGCGAAAAATTGCTCAAACGTATGGAAAGGCCAGTTTGACCATGGAGATCATGATGATCCAACAATTATCCTAGAGGCCGTTGCATCATATGACCTATGGATTTGACACGCATTCTTTAGGACACTAAGTACATGCAATGGCATTAATGTGCTTGAACGATCTCGTGTTTGTAATGACATTCTGCAAAGTATAACTCTAAATGTATCCTTTACGGTTAATGGGCATGAAATATGAATACAATAAGGGATATTATCTAAATGATGGTATCTACCCATCCTGGGAGGCATTTGTCAAATCCATTAACATCCCTCAGGGTTGTAAAGCAAAACTATTTGCCAAATGCCAAGAGAGTTGTCACAAAGATGTGGAAAGGACATTTAGAGTCTTGCAAGCCCAATTTCATATCGTTCACAATCCAGATAGCTCTTGGTACGCTGGGTTTATTGGAAGAATAATGTGAGCTTGTTTAATTTTACATAATATCATTGTAGAAGATGAAAAACATGAATACAAGGGTAATGGTTATGTGGTTCCTCGATATGATGAACCAAATGGTGAGAGGTCTAGCTCCAATCGAACATTCTCAATCGATAAGTGAGTTGATATGATCAACTACATTCGGAGCAATCTTCAACTTCACAACGGGGATACACACAATCGGTTGAAGGCATAGACTTGGTGGAGCATATTTGAACAACATTTAGGTATGACTACGAATGAGATTGACATATGTATGTATTGTATGTTGTTTAAATTAATTATCTCGTATGCGATTTGTTGTGTGTATTTCTCACGTTATTCTTTTTTATGTTGAGATGTACTATGTTGCAAGTTTTCAATTGCATTATGTATCCAATTATATTTGCTTTAATTTCATACATTAATACTCGCTTAATTATGAATAGTACGTATACGAAATTCTTGACAAATGGACAGTGACTTTTAAACCAAAAATTATGATTTTTTTAAATTAACGATATAATTTTTATTTATTATAAAATTATAGTCAAATTATGAACAAATAATTTATAACGAGGGGTATATCTGTAATTTTTATTAGAGAAAAGAGCATATGTGTAATTGTATATATAGAGAGAGAAATGTTGGGAATGAGAAATATAGGGGTTCATAGGGTGTATGGATGTATAAATAAATTATATTGGAGTGAATAGATAATATGAGAGAGAGAGAGAGAGAGAGAGAGAGAGAGAGAGAAATGGCAAAAAGTAAGGGTGTATGGAAGTGTAACAGTTCAATTTGAAGAAAATCAAAACCTTAATTTTGTTATGGAATCAACAAAGAAATAGGGTTTCAGGTTAAATCGACAAAGAAATTAGGGTTTTAAGGCATACTTGGTTCAACAACGTCGTCGTCTATGCCTTGCCACCCATAGAGACGATCGCCGGAGATCTCGAACGTTTCGAGCCTGGTTCAACATCGTCGTTAGTTTTTTTTGATGGAAGTCGTATTGGGAGAGATCTCGTGAGTGAGGGAGATGTCCATACCTGGAATCCTTGGATCTGCTTTGCCGATTTCAATGACGGCCGCCGAAGATAGAGAAAGTCGCTAGGGAGAGAGACCTCTCGTTTATCTTCGAAGAAAGTCATGAATGAAATGTCAAGAGAGAGGGGTATCGACTATTATTGATTGTGCTGGTTTTTTTTGGACAAGCTAGGTAAGCTAGGGGAGGGAGATGGAGAAAATCAGCCGCCTCCAACCCGTTCAAGCTCTTCCAACCACTGAACGAAATTCGTCGCCAAACATGCCTCTAGGAGCTGGGAAAGGAAGGTCAACTTGTTCCAGCTTCTAAACGCCACATCCGAACGCAACCTAAACCCTGAAGTGCCAACAAAAAAATCCTTAAATTCATGGTACAACTTGGAATTTTCTAATTATGCATCAATTTGAAGCTAAAATGAAATATTTTTCGAATAGATTGGATATACAATATAGATTTAAGTTCAAGTAAAACGATTATTATTGTACAATTGTGTGAACAATTTGTATTCATGATTTTGAATGATTGTATTCACATATTTTAAATTGCATATTCATTCTTTTAAGTTGCTCACATGTATGAATATGCAACAAAAACATTATTATGCAACTCTATAAGCATGATGAGAGATAAAAGATTAAGGAAACTTCGTAAATATAATAATATGAATATATGAATATGCGATTTAAAAACAAAATTTTAGTGCAATATGAAAAGAATGAATATATAACTGAAAATCATAAATACAAATATTCAAAATCATACATATGTTGATATGCAACTCAAAATCTTGAATATAGATTGTCAACAATAGTCATTTTACTTGAACAAGACTGTATATAGTATATTATTAATTATTCATAAAAATGGACAAGCAATTAACAAAATATTGACTTGAATTTCTGTTCCAAATCCATACAAGGACGCACAAGAGAAATTTAATAACTTGTGATACTGGATGAATTCAACAGGTTTTAGTGCGGAGTAGTGAATGCGATAAGCTAGACCAGACAAAGCAGTGTGTTAAGCATTTGTTAATTCCATGCTGTTAAAAGTGGAATCGTAGCAATTAGTGTAAAGATTCTTCTTAAGATTTCGGTTCTTTTTAATATTCTGTCCTTATTTTTAAACTAATTTTACATTATCAAACCACACAAATGCCCTATTTTACAGCTCATGTCATATCGGAAGAAGCTGCACGCAGCTACCCTAAACCAAAAAAAAGAAGCATGCAATATAAGAAGATATTATTATTATAATTTAACGATGGTGAGCTGAATATTAAGAGTGTGAAAATGGATATCTATAACAAAGAAACTTTGCCTTCATCACAAGGAGGGTGTGACCCAAAAAGGTGCAAAACTAGGGACCAGAAAGAAAGCTGGTGAGCTGAATATTAACGATGCACCACCATTCCTACTGCATATCCATCCCTCTCTATTACACTGATGCACCACCATGACTTGAAGTATGAAATAAGCAAAGTCCCTTTCCTTTTTATTTAATTGATCGATAAGACAATGCATATGCTACACACTTTTTATACGCACTATTTACTGGACTAGCTAGTATCCATTAGCATCTCTGCTTTGTTGACAAAATTTCCCAACATCTTTCTTACATAGAGTTCAATTCACTCAACCAAGTTCATATGTTTTTAGGATTGTATTTAATCTCTAGTGTTACTGTCCCAGTTTAATGTATCAATTTTCATTTTAATTCGTACATACATGTATACAAAATACGCATCTATATACTATATGTTTTGTCAGAATTAATTTCTTCTACTGTACTAGATTTTGTGAAAGCAGTACAAGTCAATTGGGTCTGCAAGGGGTATGGTGTAAGGTCATTCAATGGAACAACTGCACAACTAACTCAAGACCCAGTTCAGATTCGAAGAATGGAACAAATTAAGATACGGAGTATAATATTTCAGACAATATTTGCAGCTTCCAAGCAATACTGTAAACGGAATCTGCTCTTGATCTGAAAACCATTCAATTAAAAGGGATCCTAATCAAACAATAATAATGTAAGTTGTAAGAGTTGAGATGACAGCTCATGTAGCCTTAAACAAGCAATACTGCTAAATAACCTTATCTATGTAGTCCCCTCATCTAACGCCCTTTCATTATGGCTGCATATATTAAAAATAATTTAAACCTACTCCTCCTTTGTACTGTACAATAGAGGAGTACGTTGAGTTAGTTTTTTTTTTGATTTAAAAAAACTATATATATGGGCACGGATTCTGTATCGTATTGGCAGCAGGGCTTACCGTGTTACATAAGCTATGAATTCAGTAATATAATTCACCTCTCCTTCTTCAGCTTTTTCTTGTGAAGTTTTTTATTTCGCCTCTTTTCCTCCCCAAATGGGACTAGTACGTACTTTTTTAATAAATTTTGGGTGAATTGGATAGCCCCATCTCAAGTCTCAATGGAGGGGGTGGTGGGAGATTCTATATACAACACGCCTTAGACACTAGGACACAAGCTTAAATTCTTTTGGCATTGGATTGTAAAATAAGTCTCTCTACTAAAAGGTGCTGTACGTTTAATAAATGTACGTTATTGCACATTTTGTTTTAAGTATGATAATAATTCATGTTTAAAACTAATAACCTAAAATTAGTGCGTAAATTTAACTCATGTCCATTTATTCAGCCCCTAACTAAGAAAATCGTATGGGCTTAAGAAAATGGCCCATGTCGTGCAGGATAAGAGCCCAAACCCATGCTGATAATCTGAGCCGGTATTTCAATCTGGTCCGGTCCAAGCTCTTTGTTTTATTATGAATCGTTTTTGTTAGGGCGCATTGGCGCCTATAACCCAAAGTTTAATGAGTTAAATCGATATGAACTAGAATTGTTTTTTTTTTCCCTTTTAGGACTTCTAGCAAAAAAATAAAAAAAATCGATGAACCATACTTGCCCGCCTAGTAGAACGAGACGCCACTAAATGAACCCAAATTTGGATTTTGTTTTGCATTCACAATGCGGTTGGGACTCGATCCAGATCTTCTTATATGTTGTCATCTAGCTTGGAGAAGAAGAATGGCTTGGCCATGGAACCAGAGAACGAAGAAGAAGGAGAAAAGAAAGTCAAAACTTTTTCATTCTAGTGTCAGGCAAGAAAGGTTACAAGTTCCCCATATAAAATGGGAGTAGCAAGTCATGTGCTCACATACACAATAGAACAAGGCTAAATATTAATCTAATGAACAAAAGTAAAAGGACAATATTAAATATTAACTCTACACCCCCTTCAAGATGGAGGAGGTTTCTTAATCCCCATCTTGGGAAGAAGTAATTGCAAGCGCGTGCCCGACAAGGTCTTCGTGAGAAAATCAACAAGCTGAGAACTTGTGACAAGGAGATGAGGCCTTCAAGGAGCTTCTCTCTAGTGAAATGGCAATCCAATTCAATGTGCTTCGTTCGCTCATGAAAAACTGGATTACGTGCAATGTATATGGCAGCCTGATTATCACACTTGACTGGGATCGGTGTGATGTCCTCAATGCCAAAGTCATGAAAAAGTCGACTTAGCCAAGCAAGTTCAGCACATACACGTCTGAGTGACCTGTATTCAGCTTCTACAGAAGAAAGTGAAACACTCTGTTGCTTCTTAGACTTCCAAGATACCAAGTTGTCACCAAACAAAATCACAAAGCCATTGACAGACTTTCTAGAGTATGGACATGTAGCCCAATCTACATCACAATAGGCTTTAAGTTGTGTTTGGACTACTGTTGAGCAAAATGGCTTTAGATTGGGTTCTCTTTAGGTAGGAGAGAACATGTAAAGTTGCATCAAGGTGTGGTTTGCATGGTGCTTTGTTGAATTGGCTAAGGAGCTGAATAGAGAATGCTATGTCTGGCCTGGTGTTGACAAGAAAGTTGAGCTTCCCAACTAGTCGTCTGTAGGGAAGTGGGTCTAAAAGTGCATCTCCGTCACTTGGTAGCAACTTAACCCTTGGATCTAGAGGACTAGCTGCTGCATGTTTGCTTACAGGAAAATCTCTAAGTAATTCAGCAATGAAGCTCTGTTGGCTCATCAAAAAACCTTTTGCACACTTCCTGAACTCAATTCCAAGGAAGAAATGGAGATTTCCCAGATCCTTTATCCTGAACTCCTCATTCAAGCAATGGTTTAAGTTATTGATTTCAGTGGCATCATCACCAGTCAGAAGAATATCATCGACATAAATTGCTATGAACACCATGGAAAAGTTCATTTTCTTGTAAAATAGAGAATAGTCATTGAGAGACTGCAAATATCCTCTTTTCTTCAAGAATAAAGAGACTGGAATACCATTGCCTTGAAGCTTGTTTGAGTCCATAAAGGGACTTCCTTAACTTGCAAACAGAGTTCGGATTGTCAGTGAGCAACCCTTGTGGCAACTTCATGTAGATTTCTTCATCCAAGTCCCCATGCAGGAAGGCATTGTTAACGTCCAGTTGTGAAACTGTCCAGTTTCTTTTCAAGGCAACAAAAACAAGAACTCTAACTGTGGTCAACTTCACAACTGGTGAAAAGGTCTCGTTGTAATCAATTCCCTCCTTTTGTGTAAATCCTCTAACAACTAGACGAGCCTTATATCTGTCTATGGTCCATCAACCTTTCTTTTAATCTTGTATACCCACTCGCAGCTAATAACTTTCTTATTCTTAGGCAGCTGAACAACTTCCCAAGTATTGTTCTTTTCCAAGGCCACAAACTCATCTGCCATTGCTTGTTGCCATACGCTGAACTTGTTTCCCTCATCATAACTCATAGGCTCAACTTCTGGGAAGTCAAGGGATGGTTCAGTGTCATGAGTAAAAGAAATGTTTGAGGTCAGGGTGTGCCCACAAAAATTGAAACTGTCAACAACTGTGGCATTACACACATAGTCAGAAAGGTATGAGGGTGGATGATGGTGTCTAGAAGACCTTCTAGGAGTAGGTTCTGGAGAAGGGATTTCTGGACTTGAGGGAGGTTCTGTGTTTTGAGATGATGAGTCGATAATGTCTTCATCGGGAAGGGTTCTGTGAATGATGTTGGGTTCGTAGAAGGAAAGAGACTTTGAAGGGAAGGATTATGGTAAGGAAAGATATTTTCATGAAACACCACATCACGAGAGAAAAGGATTTGCTTGGTTTCCAAGTTGTATAGTTTGTAGGCCTTCTTCCCAAAGGATATCCTACAAATATGCAAGGGCTTGCCGTAGCTTGAAACTTATCTCTGCCCTGCTTGAGGGTGGATGCAAAGCAGAGACCCCCAATACTCTTGAGGTGATCATAGGAAGGTTTGGCACAATGGAGAACCTCATAAGGGGATTGGTCTTGGAGAATTTTGGTTGGTAGCCTATTAATGATGTGTACAGTTGTAAGGACATTATCACCCCAGAACTTTAATGGTAACTTTGACTGGAACATCAATGCTCTAGCAACCTCCAAGATGTGTTTGTGTTTCCTCTCAACTACCCCATTCTGTGAGGAGTAGCCACACAAGATGTTTCATGCTTTATGCCCTTTTCAACGAAGAAGGTTGAAGCCTCTCTACTTGTTCCCATTTCAAAGGCATTGTCAGATCATACAACTCTCACTCTTTTCTCAAACTGAGTCTCAACCATTGCTATATAGCTTTTCAGAACAGAAAATGCATTGCTTTTAGCAGAAAGTAGATGAACCCATGTGGTTCTTGAAAGTCATCAACAATAGTCATAAAATACTTATATCCATTATATGTCAAAGTGTGATAAGACCCCAAAGGTCTACATGTAAAAGCTGAAAAGCATAAGTGGTGGAAATGCTACTAGAAGAAAAAGGTAGCCTACTTTGTCTTGACTGAGCACAGACAACACAAGGTGAGACCTCACACTTGTTTCCTTGAACAAAAGGTAAGTTACTAAGTCTTAAAAAGGGTAAATGCCCCAATCTAGCGTGCCAAGTGGAGACATCTACATGATAAATGCTTGTGGAACTGTTCACTGGGTTGTCAAGCTGATTTGACTGAGCTTTTGAACATAAGAAGAATAGATCCTTGCTTGCCCTACCAACCACCAGGGGTGTCGATAGTGGGACCCTGCAATACACAACTTGATGCAGTAAATAACACATCACATGACATATCTCTAATCAACTTTCCCACTGATATCAAATTGCAGCTGAAACTAGGCACAAACAAAACGTCTCTCAATATCAAATTTGGCAACACATTCACAGATCTAGCAATTTCTACTTGTACAGTTTCCTTGGTAGGAAGTGACACAACAAAAGGTCTTGACAACTTCCTCTTGGCCTCAAAAGGGCTCAAATCTCCACACATGTGGCAGCTTGCGCCACTATCTATGATCCAACTGGTTTTCTTATCAAAAATGTGTGAAGTAAGGGTAGTACCTACAAATCCTGTGAAGTAGTCATGCATCACTCCCTTTCCTGCGTTGTTTCCAATGTTGATAATTGCCAAAAGCTGAGTGATTTGTTTTGAAGAAAGTTCTCCTAGACTTGATGCATGTAACACCCCTTGTTACCTACCAGGGTATTACCGCCAGTAACCTTAATTAAACTTAATCAAGGCCACCCAAGGCTTGAAAACATTACAAACAACTGGTTAAGCTTAAACTTTTACAGACCAACAACTCTTCCTTACCACAAAAAGGATAACAGTTTCACACTAACAAAACAAGTTTTTCACATAGAGCCTAATTCAGCAATACATTCCCAAAAGAAAAATCCTTAGATCTTCTATCGTGATCTTTCGCTTAATCCCTGTTCTTCTGGTTAACTTCTTTATTAACTGCAGTGACACATAACGACAGCAGGTACCAAACAAAAAAAAAAAAACAAGTTAGTCTTATTAAAAGACTAAGCAAATGGAGACGTTAACCCGAGTAAGCTTATTTCAACAAGTAAGAACTATAAACTAAGAATTTACAATAATAGTAGATTAAAGAAGTTCCAAGAAGGTAGATAAAAAGCTCCACATAGAGTTGCTAATATATGGATTAACTTAATCAATAATTGATTAAGAATCCGTCATACGCAAAGGATAACAAGAATGGTTATCAAATAGACTAACCATTCGGATATTCTCATATAACGCTTAAGATACCTAACCTAATTTACATATCAATTTCAACCTTTCTAACAATTTTTCTTGTAATTGATGTCGTCAGGGTGAGAGGGCCTACTTCATCCGTGATCGCTTGACCCACATCAGTTTCTTTTGCACTTAACTAGAGTGCACAGATGTCCTCCTCCAGCAGGGAGCGAGACATGAGTCATGACTTTAATATTGGGATCCGCTAGCAAGCTACGCCCCCAATACAAACTTTGTTATAAAGAGGTCATGGGAGACTCGACTCCTACCCCTGGACTACTTAACTCACACAAATCTCAATTAAAGTACGAACTGATTAAGAACTGACTCGGTCATTACTTCCAACAACTATAACTAATCACACTTCAATAATCAGACGATTCGTTCATAACTATATAATTCAATATAAATTGAATGTCTTAATTTATAACAAAGGGAAGTCGTCCACTTGCCTTAGAAGGCGTGCTCAACGTTCTTGGTGATTCCAACAGTAATCTTAATCACCCTTCTGCCAAGTATAACAAAAGATTTCTCAACAACGAGCTCACATATACACTTCTTAGTTGTATACTCAAATTCTACAATTTCCTAATCAATAAACGACTTGATTTCCGTATATCGATTTATAATTAATCCTTAGCTAGTAGGCTTTAAGGAGCCATCTTGGCGAACTTATAAATAACTAACCGTTTCACTTTTGAAACAATTTTCTAAATAAAAATTGTTCATTAGCAACGGTCTTAAAGGTGGCCAAATTTCGGATCATACTGATTAACAACGAATCCTGAGTAATTGTCCGAAGTCCTTTACCTGCCAATCGATGTCAAAACTTGTATTCGCTATAAGTCGAGATTCTGACGTCTGTTTCTCAAGCGGTTTGAACCTACAAGGTCGTAATAACCTGAAATTTATAAAAACTATAAAATTAATTCGTAAAACGGAACCGACAGATCGTGCGGTGGCTCCGAGCCCAAACCGCTAATTAATTTTGATTGCATTTTACCTTCACTTGAGCCTATGGCTCGTTCAACTCGATAGTGTCCCGATCCAAGATCTTGAAGGTGGTTGGGTGTTGCCCGGTAGCGGCCCTCGCGTTGGGTGGTGGTCGGAGGATCCGGTGATCGCCGACGGTAAAGATTCGAAGTCTTTCGTCCCGCCTTGTCGTTCCGTTCTGATTCGTTCTCTGGCTCTGGTTTTCAGCAACAACCACGCTCAAGAACTCAAATGGAGGAAGAAGATGAGGTGAAGGAGGGGTAGTGATGGCAAGGAAAGAGGAGGAGGTGCAACGGTGAAGAAATTTGATTCTCCCAGTCCGTCGTCGTCCTGAATCTCTCTCGAATCCCTTTCTCTGTCTTTATCCGAAAGTGTAGAACAGAACAATCAAAAGTTGGGCCTTCCTTCTCTATTAAGTAAACGGAGGTAAGAGAATTTCCCGTTTCGGAACGGGATTTTTCGCTAAGCGATAAAATTATATACCTCGGGTGGAAAAACTTACTACGCATAAAACGTCCTATAAATTGTGTAGACCAATAAAATCAATTTTTCATGATTTTATCATGCTACCTTCAATTTTTAAGACTTCCATTTCATATTTTAAATTCTTTCCGGTACATAATTAAAAAAACCGCGTATTAATTAATTATACTTTTTCCATCACAAAATCCTAAGAAGTGAACTCGTCGATAAACTCAATTTTCTATGATTTTTCGATATCATAGAGGATTTTCAATAATTTTAATTCCCATTAAAATTATTGCATTTTGCGTCGGCATCGAATTAAAAGAACTATAAGGGATATTCGAGAAATTCGAAAATATCCATAAAATTCACGGATATTACAATGCACCTGATGCACCAACAAATTTCATATCTGGCTGTTGTTTTTTCTCCGCAGTTGGTTTCTTGCCTTTGTTATTCTTGTTCTCCTTGTAACCAGGGGGAAGACCAATCAAGTGATAGCATCTATCAACATTATGGTTGTCTTTCTTGCAATTTGTGCAGTAGAGAGGCCTTTTCTCTGCATTTCCCTTCTGATTTCCTGAAAAATTACCACCAACCCTAACACTAGCATTCATGGAGGCACTTTCGTTAACAATATGTGTTGCACTCTGAAGTTTTCTTTGCTTTTCTTTTTGTATAAGTAGTGAATAGGACTCACTAACACTAGGAAGGGATTCCATCATCAATATATTTCCCCTAATAGAGACATACTACTCATTAAGTCCCATTAAGAAGTAATGAGCTTTCTGTCTTCATCATGCTTCAAAATCGATTGAATACAACCACTTGTACATGGTGGAAACTGATGCATAGAGTTTAACTCATCCCACAAGGTCTTGAGCTTGGTATAATAAGTTTGAATAGAAGAGGAGCCTTGATTAAGTGAACTGAGTTCCTTCTCCAAAGAGAAGAGTTGAGCACCACTAACCTGTCCAAACCGGGTCATCAACTCATTCCAAATCCCGCGAGCAGTGTCAATGTAGAGGACACTTCTTCTAATCTCTGGACTCAGCACATTCAAGAGCCACATGGTGACCATATTGTTGCACCGTTCCCATCTATCAAACCTGGGATCAGTCTTTGGAGGTCTTGCGAGAGAACCGTTAATAAAACCCGCCATGTTCTTTGCCGAGAGTGCAATTTGGACAGAGATTCTCCATTCTCCAAAGTTCGAGCCATCAAAGACTTGAGGAACAAGTGCTAAGCCGGGATGGTCACTTGAATGAAGAAAAAGTGGGTCATTGTGATCTATAGCTTCAACAGCCATTTCTGGGTTTTGTAAAAGAGGAGAACAAAAGGGGAAAAAGTGGGTCTTTTCTGAATCGTGGAAGGACGACCTACAAGAAAATCAGCAAAGTTTGCTCGGATTTGGTAAGCCACTGCTCTGATATAATGTTTTCATCTAGCTTGGAGAAGAAGAATGTCTTGGCCATGGAACCAGAGAACGAAGAACAAGGAGAAAAGAAAGTCAAAGCTTTTTCATTCTAGTGTCAGACAAGAAATGTTACAAGTTCCCCGTATAAAATGGGAGTAGCAAGTCACGTGCTCACATACACAATAGAACAAGGCTAAATATTAATCTAATGAACAAAAGTAAAAGGACAATATTAAATATTAACTCTACATTATAAGCCCAATCGAAGAGCCTGGGAAAAATGATGACCCATGATCCTAGTCAGTTTGAGGCCACACATATCGAAAGAAGGTTGAGCACCGATTGAAAATCTAGAAAAAGGTGGCGGAAAAACAGGCGAACATGGGACGATGATCAGGGGCGAATGGGATGTAACCACCAGGTGATAGAGAGGAGAGGGATAAAATGTAACGGGGTAGAGGGGATGTATTCATGTGTGTAGTCTGGGAAAAAAATCATGTTGTAATACTGAAAAAATCAAAATCAATAGACCTGTCTTCCTTTGATTCGAATCACCACATAAGTATTGATAATACATTGTTTACTGTTTCTGAGTGCAAGATCGGCTAGATTAGCTCCACATTGCTTTTAGGATATTGAATTAGCCATAAGCAAATTCTTGTCCAAAATAAATTGGTGCCCACCGTGGATCCCTAGTTGGTTTTATTCATTGGAAATCCCAAGTTGATCATCGAAATTTCCAACGCGCTCGAGATTACTCCCGCCGTCGTCCAGGAGGACCAAAACGAGAACCACGACGCTAACACGACAAGCAGTTTTGGGGGCTCTCACGACATCCACAATATCCTGGGAGATTTCGCCACCAAGATCGCGACTTTGCAACAAGACATATCAAGCCAAAGGGACCGCAACAAAAACCACCTTGAACATGAAACTAATGAGTGCCACACTCTCCAGAAAGAGTTAGCCTTCCTACATCCCTAGAGTGGATCGTCGAGATCGCACCAAATGCTAGGGCTCCAGCTTGCCAAATTCCCGAGAATCTAATGGACCAACCACCTTCATTAGAATACACCAAGGTGGTCAACGTAATTATCGGCAGGTGAGAAATTATCTGGAATCTCTTATTTTGCAGCTAAACGCCACGCGCGAGAAGGCATCATTGGGTATTCGGTAGCGAGCGTCTAGAGAAAAGATAGTCGGCCGGAGATCGCAATCACCTTTGATGATTCAGATGTAGAGAACCTAGTAGGGCCACATCATGATGGATTGGTCATTTCGCTTTTCGTGGGAGACATCCTAATGAGAAGAACATTATCTTTGATTTCCGATGTATAACTTTTATCGTATTATGTCTTATTTGAACAATGAAGTTGTAATAACTATACATGAAGTCTCAAAGTTTTGAGCACTTTTGATATTTATGTAACTATAATTAATGTCTTTGGATTTCCGCATTATTATTTGAATTTCATTACTTTAAAAGCCTTGGGTGACTTTGGATAGGAAAATCCGAGGTCAGTGACCGTAATGTCCATCGTTGCAAAATATGAGTATTACAAGATCCATGGCTCACATGATCTTGGATTGTATTATCATAGCCAAAGGGATGCGAATTTAGTTGGATATGTTGATGCAAAGTACTTGTCTGACCTACACTAAGTCAAATCAAAAAATGGTTATGTATTTTACATATGGAGGCGCAACTTTCTCTTGAAGATCAACAAAATAAATTGTGACGGCCACATCATCAAATCAATCAAAACTAATTGCTTTGTACGAGGGAAAAAGAGTGTGTGTCTCTATGAGTATTGATTCACTTCATCCAAAAAAGTGGAATAAGGCTCATCGCTAATGACCCAACAATATTATATGATGACAACTCATCATGTTTCTCAGATGAAGAAAGGCTACATCAAGGGAGACCGCTTAAAACACATATCTGCAAAATTCTTCTATACTCGTGAGTTGGAAGAAGCTGGTGAACTGGACACCCAACAAATTCGGTTGAATGACAATATGTGTCGCCTATTCACAAAATCTTTAATTCCCATGAAATTTGGAGAACTAGTATTTAGGATTGGAACATACAAACTGCGAGACATACATTAAAATTAGAGAGAACATCATATATGCTGCACTCTTTTTCCTTCGATCAAATTAGTATCTCATAGGGCTTTGCTTGACAAGGTTTTTAATGAGGCACATTGTTTTGGACAAAAAATGAACAATTAGTCACTTTAGTGTCCTTGATAGGGTTTGATAGCTAAAGGGATACGATTAGATCAGGTTGACGGGAGAACCGATGAAAATGATTAATAAAAACAATAAATAAGTAATAAAATTAAATGTAAAGACAATACAAATGAAGAAGAAATGCTCATCTCCTTTTATTAATCATAAACAACCGATTACAAGCTTAGATCTGAGGTTTAGAATCGGTAGTCATGCGAAAACTGCTGGGAAGAAAACGGTCAGATGCTAGCAGTCTTGCTCAAACGACAGCGGTCTCTGATAGCAATGTAAGTTATGAGAGCGTTTTGATTACAAGAGAGGGGCGATTATTGTGTACTCATGTATCCTGGCGAGTCTATGCCCTTAGATTCCTTTATATAGTAGGGAGAATCACATATAAGCAGTTACAAGATCAATAATAAATTTCCTCCTAAAGATAGGTCGTGGACGTTGTGGAAGATATGGTCAAAGGCGGTTGTAACAGACCCGGAGATCTCGAGATCTCGTTGGCGCTGCGGGATAATCAAATGACGATGGCGGTCTTCGGTCCTTGTGACGACGACGGTCTTCGGTCTTTGTGACGATGATGGTCTGTATGACGACGACGGTCTTTCCGACGATGACGGTCTCTCTGACAACGATGGTCTTGAAATCATACTTGGAATTTTTGGGTCCAACACACATCAAAGCATATAATGGGTTCAAAGGGTGCACTCTTTTTTCTTCGCTCGAGTTTTTCATAACAAAGTTTTTAGTAAGGCAACATAGGGACCTTGGGGTACTACTACCCCAAAGTCTTGACTACCGAACCAAATGTCCGATGGCTAAAAGAGGGCTAAAAAATGAGGGGTCTAAATGGAATTTTGTCTAAATTCATTTACGGGGGATAGTTTGGGTATTTGAGGACACACTAGTGTGTGAAACGGCAACGTAGGATCCCCCGGCCACATATAAACGAGGAACGATAACAGGCCAGTGGTGGTAATATCGAAGGCTCAGTGAAGAAGAAATTGCGAGAATGCCGTGCCTAACCCTCTCCACCAACGTCACCCTCGAAGGCGTCGACACTTCTTCCATCCTCTCCGAAGCCTCCTCCTCCATCGCCAAGATCCTCGGCAAGCCTGAAAATGTATATCCCCTCTTTCTTCATTATTGATTCCGTTTCCCGTTTCTAATTAGGGTTTTGCTTTCTACAGATTTGTGAATTGCGCCTCTTGCTATTTTCTTGACTTAATAGCTTGACCTCTAACTCCTTATGCTTTGTAAATTAACACTTAACGAGTTGTTGCTAGACCAAGTATCTTTTCGTTAGGGTTTGCTCGATTGTGCTCGACTGCTATGTTTGGATGCTTCGATTATACGGGATTCAAACTTAGCAATGTGGACTAGGGTTTAGTAATAGGTTGTAATTCAGCTTCCTTCATCTATTTGATCATTGTTAATGTTGGTTGTCTCATCTATTGCACTCCTGAATTAATTTGCCTAGGAGAAATGCTGTTATTTTGTGAAATCAATTAGGAGTGCGTCTTGTGTTTCTGAAATTAGTGTTTTGTATGAGTCTTTCACTGTTTAATACTTGAGCTACTTTGCTATAACAAAGAAGGTGGTTGAGGACTTGGTTTACTACTTTTTTTTTGTTCCAGAGGGAATGAGGCTTCTTTTTCTCACTTGGACTTATTATTGTTATTTCTTGAATGCATCTATCCTGCACCCTACATGATTTTAGTGTGTTTTTGGTTCTCTAGCAAAAAAGAACTGAACTGAATAGAAAACTTTACAGATTTTTGGTATGACATTTGGAGTACAAGAGGGAAAAGATGGGTATAGGAACCTGTATTTGTTTTTGCAAATATTCTCAAACTCATTGATGGAATAGTATTCTAGTTATAGAATTTTGAGCACTGTATTAATTTCAATATGCATGATGCCCAAACAAGAAGTTACTTGTGCAAAATGCGGTATGTCATGTTTCACATATATCACAGCTAACCACTTTTATTTTTTTGTAATTTGTGCAAAACGCAGTATGTCATGGTTTTGTTGAAGGGTTCAGTGCCAGTTTCATTTGGCGGAACTGAGCAGCCAGCTGCATTTGGAGAGTTGGTATCAATTGGAGGCCTTAACCCTGCTACAAACAAGAAATTGAGCGCAGCAATTGCCTCAATTCTTGAGAGCAAGTTGTCTGTTCCAAAATCACGGTTCTACCTCAACTTTTATGAAACTCAGGCAAGACATATCCACCATCTTATTTATCTAGCAGACGGTGGACCACTACATCGCACTTGTTGCTTATCATGATTCTTGTTTGTCTAGGCTCATCAAAGTCAAGAACACGCACGTTGTTTACATGCTTTACACCAGTGCTAGCTCATGTAAATGCACCTTCGCCATCCAAAAATCATGCTTAGAAAAATATTAATCGATCTTTACTTTTCTGGCTCTTTTTTTTAATATTCAGTGGAAGATCACTGGAAAATGAGACCCCATGAAGCCATTTTTTTTGCTGCAGTTTATGGTGTCATCTGCAAGTCCTCGTTAATGGTTTTAATGCTCTTACTTTGCAGGGATCATCTTTTGGGTGGAATGGCTCTACTTTCTAGGCTCAGTTGTATGCTGGTGCCATGTTGAATCTTCAATCATGCTGGAGGAACCACAACATGTCTTGTTTGATAATATGGTATCATTGGTGTCTTGGTGATGTAGTAGTGGAAACTTGGTATCAGTATTAGCTTTGTAGTTGGCAAGTTTGTTGCTAGCCTAAACTGTTATATGGCACAACAATTGAATAACTTTGGTCGTTGGTGATATGAAATTTACAATGATTGAAGACTATTCAGAGTGCAGTTAATCTCTTTCGCCCTGCAATCTGGTTATTTAAAATGTTGGTTGTAACTTGCGTGTTGTGTTTATGATCTTCCAAACCTAAATTTGCTTTATTTACTCTCTGGTTTATGCTTGACCCTTTTGTGAATATGAAATCCCGGCTGGATTAATGGTGATTAAATACAAACAGCAAGTTCATAGTTAACGAGTATGTTTATTCTGTAGTTACTTTTGGGTTTGGTACAGGCGTGTTTAAGCTTTCCTCTTTTGGTCTATTATTAGCTTTATACTGTTTGGTTAAAAGGGAGGATCGTGATTCAGCTTTTAACTTTTTAGTAAAGAAATGTAAGCTTTACCAACGGTGCATTGGCGTAGTGGCGTTGGGGCTACGCTTGGTAGGACGAACCGTGTGTTCGATTCCCCGCAATGTCGTTGGGAGGGGTCTGCCGTAATCCCATTCAGTACCCCGGTCTGGACGTAGTCCGTACGGGTGAACTAGGCGCGAGAGAAAAAAAAAAAAAAGAAATGTAAGCTTTATGAATCACCTATGGAACTTATCAATAATAATACTCTAGCAAGTCTGAGAGATGTGGTCCTGTGGATTGAGATTGTTGAATGACCTTGAGATTAGAAGAATACCAGGGGACCCAATTCCAGAATTATTCCTAGGATGTGTATTGGTAAAATCAAGTTGTTTATTCGTAATTTTGATCTAGGCTTTTCGAAGATCGACTTTTGGGCCTACATTCCCTCTCCCTACTCACGTAGTACGTTTTCCATTGTATGTTTCCTTTTACTTTACATCTAGTTGTCATTTTCCATTGTTTTGGTGACATGATTTCATGTGCACGTCTACATAAAAGGGCTAATACAAACGTGTCGTGGAAATTATAAATCAGGTAAAAAAGAGAATTCCTAAATAGCTGTGAAGTTATTCTATAATTGAAAAAACCATCGTCACTCTCTCTGCCTTCTATGCTTGAAAAAACATATGTAACGTTTTTTTTGGTAGAAAAAAAAACATATGTAACTCTATTCAGCTTTAGTACCTTTTGGATTCTTCTTCTTATTTTTTATTCAAAAAAACAACTTATTTACTCGGTATGAGATAAAAATTGTAAGGCAATTTTCTCACTAATATAAGTAATAATATATCGTTAAATTAGGAGTTAGCTTATTAGAAACTCAAAATAAAACATGAAAAGTATTAAAATGTTTATGTTGATTGTGGGGAGTGAGGAATATAAATTACTAGTATTTTTGTCTCCGACCCGGACAATGTCATGTGAGTTGTGAAGGAATAATTAGGGGGTGCGCGTCCCTTGTCACCATAAACACAGAGAGCCGTTGTATACACTACAATACCTGGATTCGACCAGAAAAAACACTACTATACTGGAGGATTACATTTTTACATTACTAAACCCAAGAACAAAAAGATAAAGAATACAGAATCTTTTCGTGCCGTTGGGGTTAGAGCTCTGTGGGTTGATACTTGATTTCCCCGCCTCGGTCAGGAGGCCATAAACTCACATTTGACAAAATTAAAACTAGCCGTTAACTTTGACCAGCAATTTGCCCCCCTCTCTCCCTCCCAATTTCTACCCTCGACTCTCTTCCTTCTTCCTCCAATTTCTCTTCCTCTGTCTCTCTTTCTCTCTATTCTACAATTTCTTCGATCTGCATACTTCTTCAGCTTTGGCTAAACAACCAATTAGCCAAAATTTCTCCATTCTTGCACAAAACTCACACAATCTAGAATTTTAAATGGGAAATCCCCATGAATTCCCTAAGCCCCAGTTCTTTCTCCTCTCCATTTTCTTCATCCTCCTCCACATTCTTCCATTCTCCACCTCATTACAACAAGCGAATACCACAATCCTCTCTCTCTCCGACTTCCAAGCACTCTTGGCTTTCAAACACGAAGCCGACCCCAAAGGCGTCTTACTCCGCACCTGGAACGGGACCCGCCAAGGGGCCTGCTCCGGCGCCTGGACAGGTATCAAGTGTGTAAACGGCCAAGTCATTGCTCTTCAGCTCCCTTTCAAAGGTCTAAGTGGCAGAATCACTCCCCAAATTGGGCTACTCAGAGGACTCAGAAAACTCAGCTTACATGACAATTACCTCACGGGCGTGATTCCTTCTTCAATTGGTCTGCTTCCGAATCTCAGAGGACTTCATTTGTTCAACAATCGCCTCTCGGGTTTGATCCCGGTTTCCATTGGGAAGAGCCCTAATTTGCAAAATGTTGATCTCAGCAACAATTTCCTTGTTGGGTCAATCCCAGTTAGTCTTGGGAATGCCAATCATCGGTTGTATAGGATGAATCTCAGTTACAATTCCCTTTCGGGTTCGATCCCGAATGGACTTTATCTGTCTTCTTCTCTTACATTCCTAGCTCTTGAGCACAATAATTTCTCTGGGTCAATTTTGGAAAATGGGTCCAACAATACCAATTCAAGTCTCAAAATGTTGACTCTGGATTACAATCACTTCTCTGGGGGAATCCCAAATTCTCTGACCAATTTGAGTAATCTTCAAGTGTTGTCTTTGAGCCACAATCTCCTTTCTGGACCAATTCCTGATGAGCTAGGAAGTTTAAACAGGCTCCAAGCTCTTGATTTGTCAAGAAACAACTTCACAGGAGAAATCCCAGCTTCACTTTCAAGCATCTCAAACCTCACCTCTTTCAATGTCTCCTACAATAGTCTCTCAGGTGAAGTCCCCTCTGGACTTTCAAAGAAGTTCAAATCCTCATCCTTTGCAGGAAACCTGCAACTCTGTGGCTACAGTAGCTCATCTCCATGCCCAATTTCTCCCACACCAGAGATCTCTCCTTCTTCCTCACTGCCTGAAGAAGAAGCAAAGAATCATCACCACCACAAAAGAAAGCTCAACATCAAGGACATAATACTAATCCTGGTAGGATCAGTTCTTCTACTTTTATTATTACTCTGCTGTGTTTTGCTTTGTTGTTTGATCAGGAAAAGAACCCGGAGCAAGGAGAGGGCTAGTGGAGCAGCACAGAAGGAGGTCGTCGTGGCGGCGGCGGCAGGGACAGCTGGCGGGACAGGCGGAGGCGGCGATGGAGGCAAACTGGTGCTGTTTGATGGGCCATTTGTGTTCTCAGCTGATGATCTGCTGTGTGCAACGGCTGAGATAATGGGGAAGAACGCGTATGGGACGGTATACAAGGCGACGCTGGAGGATGGGAATCAAGTTGCTGTGAAGAGGCTGAGGGAGAAGCTGGCTAAGACTCCCAAGGAGTTCGAGATCGAAGTGGCGACGCTTGGAAGGATCAGGCATCCTAATTTGCTTCCGCTAAGGGCGTATTATCTTGGACCCAAGGGTGAAAAGCTTCTTGTATTTGATTACTTGAGCAAGGGAAGCCTCTCTTCTTTCCTTCATGGTGAGTAATGCTCTCTTAAATTGGCTGCATTTTTCTCAATGTCAAATTGATCAGTACTACTGCATTTCAGCAACTGCTGAATGTTAATTTATTGCCAATTTGACACATCAGTTGCACTTTTTAAAATGCTAGTTTTTTAGCCATATCAGTTTTGTTAACTCTTTGATAAGATTGTAGTAATATAATCAATTGCTGAATCTTCAAATATGTGAAATTGTTAGTTTTATTGCCAATTTGACGACTTCTGATGGTGTACATTTGGCCTTTTGTGAAAATGCTGAGGTTCCATTGCCAATGTGATCAACAACTGATGCATTATTCTCAAGGCCATAATTGACATCAATAGTGAATCTTCATTTTCTCAAATCAAATTAACATCTGAAAAAAGAGCCATAGTTCATTAGTTTCTGAATTTCTGACTGGTAATTTGGCAATTGTTGTACACAGGGCATGGTTCAGAATCAACCATAGACTGGCCCACAAGGATGAAGATAGCAATGGGGATAACACGCGGGCTCCACCACCTCCACGTGGCCGAAAGCCTCCCACACGGCAGCCTGACGGCGAGCGAGGTCTACCTGGACGACAACAACGACGCCAGGATCTCAGATTACGGCGTCTCCAGACTCATGACGGAGTCAGCCAACACAAACGTGATCTCCACCGCCGGATCAACAGGCTACCGTGCGCCCGAGCTGCAGAGGATCAAGAAGACCACACCCAAGGCGGACATCTACAGCCTGGGAGTGATCCTTCTGGAGCTCCTGACGGGGAAGCCTCCCGGCGAGCAGATCGACGGCGCAGATCTGCCGCAGTGGGTTGCGTCGACGGTGAAGGAGGAGTGGACGAATGAGGTGTTTGACGTGGAGCTGCAGGGGGAGACTTCGGTCAACGGAGATGAGATGATGAACACGCTCAAGCTGGCGTTGCATCTGGTGGATCCATCGCCGGAGGCCAGGCCGGAGATTCAGGAGGTTTTGCAGCAGCTTGAAGAGATTAACCCGAAATTGGCTGCTGAGACTTCTGTGGCGGCTGTTGAGGAGGAGGAGACTATGGTGCAGGATTGAGTGTGTTGCTTTTCTGCAGTGTGTATATGAGTTTTACTTGCATAGATGGAGTATGATAATTAATTACATTTAATTTTTTTTGAGGAAGTGATTTATTCTTTATTCTTTTGATAAATGTATGTATAAAGGATTGTTGAAATAAGAATGTACAATAAAATATGGAAAGTTTATCAGAATGTAGTTGAAATCTTCACAGTAACTCTATTGTTTCATAGTTTTACTTGCATACATGAGTCCAATTTACCTTACATTTTTGTGTTGGCGGATTCTTTTTATATTTGTATGTATAAAGAACTCAATAAGAATGTACAAACAACACATGCGAAGTTCATCCGAATGTACAATAACTTTAGGCTTACAAATTTACTCTAGAGGCCTTAGAATTAATTATGTTTGCTTTCTTCTTGCAATTGTAGGCAACAAGTTGAGATGGCCGAGTTGGTCTAAGGCGCCAGATTAAGGTTCTGGTCCGAAAGGGCGTGGGTTCAAATCCCACTCTCAACAAAATCTTCGTTTCTTCGTTTTTTTATTTTTTACCATTTCTTGGTTTCTTACTGTGCAGTCTGCACCCACAAGACTGCAAGAGGTAACCTCTTCCTTGGCTACTGGCGAGGTAAAAACAATTGTCGGCAGAAATTCCTCATATTTCAGGGCCGCCAAAATCATTTTCTTATTTGGTTGATAATTAAACACCATCTATTTACTTTCACCAGTCTTTATTAATCGAATCAATAAATGTAGATGATTTAGAGTACACAATCTTGGCTAATTTGGCTATCTGAGGTGAAAACTACTTTCACAACTCGAACTTTGACGATAGTCTAAATACTCATATTTTCTCGATAATTTCAACACCATTTCTGATACGAAATAGTTTGGATCTCGTATTGGATTCAATAAACGAAGTGATTGGGTGAAGGGGAGAAGGGCCGAAGCCGGGGATAAAGAGTGACTCAGACGATAGAGACGAGATAAGAGGAGATTAGGGCAAATCTGATTTTTCATTGATTGGTCGATAATAACAACTTATCAGGATATTTATAATAATCCTGATATAAAATCCTAATTGTAAAAATATTAAATAAAAGATACTCTTCCTAAAAAGATAAGATCAAATCTCTTAATTAAAAGGAAAGATTATATTCTAAATAAGACCTAATATAACTAATTATTCTAATATATTTTCCTAACATAATTATCGCGTATCAATTCTCCCCCGTTGAGAATCGACTCGTCCTCGAGGCGGAGATCAGGAGAAGACGTCAAAATCAATGTCTTTCCTCGATCATACGGCATAAGATGAGGGATGCCAAAGGAACCCAACCCAAAGTTGACCTCGGTAACGTCGACGTGTTTCACATTAAGGGGAGCGTCGGGCACAACTTTGATTGAAGTTTCAGTTTCCTGCCTTCCCATATTAACGTCAAGAATTTTAGGGCTTGAATCTGCAGGCGTCGGACGTGGGGACGCGGAGGGCACAAAAACTGGCCAATCGACGGACACGATGGACGAAACCGCAGGTGCCGGAGGAATGGTTGCGGGCGCGGGCTCGGTCGCCGCGGGCACGGGCTTCGTCTCTGTGGGCTCGGTCGCCGCGGGCGCGGGCTCGTTGCTGCGGGCGCGGTTGCCGCGGTTGCCGGGACCTTGACGGCAGGCGCGTGACTAGGGTTGCGCTCCACCTCGCTAGCATCGTCGTGAGGCCTGCCCAGGAGATGACAAAGCCGGTCCAATAATTGATTGATAGCGTCGAATCGTCGATCCATATCGTCGAATGTCAACGACATATCTTGGTGAAGTTCCCGGATAGTGCTTGGAACTACGAACATGGTGAATGTAGAGTTCGGGGAATGAAAGCACCAATTGATACGAAATAGTTTGGATCTCGTATCGGATTTAATGAACGAAGTGATTGGGTGAAGGGGAGAAGGGCCGAAGCCGGGGATAAAGAGTGACTCAGACGATAGAGACGAGATAAGAGGAGATTAGGGCAAATATGATTTTTCATTGATTGATCGATAATAACAACTTATCACGATATTTATAATAATCCTGATATAAAATCCTAATTGCAAAAATATTAAATAAAAAGATACTCTTCCTAAAAAAAGAAGATCAAATATCTTAATTAAAAAGAAATATAATATTCTAAATAAAACCTAATATAACTAATTATTCTAATATATTTTCCTAACATAATTATATCGTATCAATTTCGGCGTCTAATTTGTACATCTTCTTATCAATTTGTTAAAACGGTGAGCTATTCATTAATAATAATATTAACGAGTGAGAAAATATATATTTTTAGTATATATTTTTAGTATATATTTTTGGGTGTATATAAACTAGACAACATGTATAATTACTTGAGCAATTTCAATTACATTGTGTAAATTATACAAACTTCACGTTTACTAACGGAAATAAGGTTATAAAAATTGTTGCTTACTCAAAAGATTTTTGTTTTCGTCGAGGGATCTAGAAGAATGTATGTCATTCACTCGGCACCATAAACGTGTCGGTGGCGCGAAAAGTCCAGACTCTCCTTTCTCCCCACAATTAACAACTCATCCCCACCGTCCATCTCTCATCGCACGGTCCACAGCGCACATCATCTCTGATTACGATCGCCCATCTAACGACTCTCATTCACTCTTTTCTCTACTTGCCTTCCAAGTTCCAACCAAGCTTCGAAAAACAGCTCTCTTCTTCTTCCTCTTCTTCTAGATCCGTCTTTCACTATTCTCCACCAACCATCCCTCTCGAATCCGGTGTAAGATCCTCCATCCCTTTCTTCCTCCATTATTCGTGCTCTTCAATCTTCCTCTTCTTCTCACTTTTTATTCTCACCTGGATCCGCATTCTTTGATTTCGACTCCTCAGTGCAAGGAAGAAAGTAATTAGCAAGCACACGAAATATCAACAATGGCGGACAAATGGCGCGCTTGTCTGGTGGCGCTAATGGCGGTGGCTCTGGCGGCGGAGATGGCCGCTGGAGACTCGTCTGATCTATTGCAGGTGAAGAAAGTAAAAGAAGAAAAGGTTTGTACGAAGGGATGGGAATGTAAGGTCTGGTCTAAGTACTGTTGTAACGAGACTATCTCCGATTACTTCCAAGTGTACCAGTTTGAGAACCTCTTCGCCAAGAGGAATTCTCCTGTCGCCCACGCAGTCGGATTTTGGGACTATCAATCGTTCATCCTCGCCGCCGCGGAGTACGAGCACCTCGGATTCGGGACCACCGGCGGTAAGCTCATGGGGCAGAAGGAGATCGCCGCCTTCCTCGGCCATGTCGGCAGCAAGACTTCTTGTGAGTCTCCCCTTGCGATTTTTCCTGTCCTTTTTCTTCTTCTCCTTTCTTGTGATTATTGTATGGGGCTATCAATTCTTGTCAGTCTCAAATTGGTCGCATATTCAGTTATGGTGCATAATTTCAGTTTTGTCAAGTCTAGACTGCTGATTGTTCGTTTCTTCGAATTTTTGATTCTTTGGTATATTGTGGGAGAACAATAGTTACTGAACTAATTAGTGGAGTTGATGGTCAATAAGGCCATATATAATTACTGAATTAAAAATCAGTTGAGTTGGTACATATAGACTCATAGACATCAGATTATGTCATTTGTTTAGGACTTGCATAATGTTAGGTATAACAGTAGGCACTGAACAGTTCGTATTCAGTTTTATGCAATGCAAGATGATCAATGCATATTAAGATTTATGATATAATTGAATCTTGTTCTGAGCCTGTAAAGATTTCCTTTTGGAGCTGTGAAATTTTGCTGTTTTTATGTTGGATCACAATCTATCTTCTTGCTACAAATTGCATAAAACTGGAGCATTGTGTAAGGATGATCGATTTAACATATTGGACATTTAATAAATGTAAGACTTTTTATTGACAAGTTTTCTTCATTTGCCTTAGCACTCATCCGTTATAAGAGGATCTTACCCAATTAGTTTCATTGAAATTCCACCTTCTTATTTTCCTATTTAACAAAATGCATGTATTTTAAAGCTAAAAGCAATTCAAAGTTCAACTGATAACATTTTTCATGTCTAATGGTATAATTCAGGTGGATACTCAGTAGCTACAGGAGGTCCATTAGCATGGGGTCTATGCTATAACAAGGAGATGAATCCAAGCCAGTCATACTGTGACGACACTTACAAATACACATACCCATGCACCCCTGGAGTCGAATACTACGGACGCGGTGCACTCCCTATTTACTGGTATGCATACAAAATCCCCACTCTTCATTCGCGTCCCTCCCTCAAAAGTTGTTTACTTGAAAAAGTGCTTAAAACTTGTATTTGTTTCATGTTTTTCTGCTTTCATCAATAGGAACTACAACTACGGAGCAACTGGTGAAGCTCTCAAAGTCAATTTACTAGATCATCCAGAATACATAGAACAGAATGCCACCTTAGCCTTCCAGGCTGCAATATGGAGGTGGATGACTCCAATGAAGAAGGGTCAACCATCTGCACATGACGCCTTTGTTGGAAACTGGAAACCCACAAAGAATGACACCCTTTCAAAGCGTGTCCCCGGATTTGGAGTCACCATGAACATCTTACATGGGGATTTGGTTTGTGGACAGGGTGAAATTGATAGCATGAACAACATCATGTCTCACTACCTTTACTACCTTGACTTGCTGGGTGTTGGCAGAGAACAGGGTGGAACCAGTGATGTGCTTACTTGTGCTGATCAGAAGCCGTTTAACCCGTCTGCAATCTCAAGTGCATCTTCTTAAGGTATCAATGGCTTTGAACTGCGTATTGGTGTATTCTTGGATTGGCCCTCTCTTTTCTAAATAATTGAAATAAGTGTGGCTGATAAGGTTTTTTGTCTCTTGTCTAAGGGTGTGGTTAATTAGGATTGTGGTTTAAGGTTTTCCATGTGGTAAGTTCTTGTGTTTGGGAAGTGTTAAACCGTATGTTCTCTGTAATTATTATTATCATCATCATATATAAATGAACATTACAAGGTCTATTTCTTGTGAGGGTGCTTTATTTGGTTTCTAGGTCGCATTTAGCTTGAACACAAAGTAAACATGAAAACCAAAGTGCACTTGTTCATTGACCCAAAAACAAAACAAAAACTGATATCTAAGAATATGTTGCCTTATCTGGTATCAAAATGTATAGCTAACAGTAACAATCCCTAGCCTACTAAAAACTTCAGCATCAATTCTTCCTCCCTGATCTTTTGACTACAGTAGAATCACTTGAACACACTATCACTAGCAAACTCATCAAATTTGCAGCTCGGCTTTAATTCCAATCCATCACCCAAATCAAAATCCTCCATATAACATTCCAATTCATCACCCAAATCAAAGTCCTCCATACAACCCAAGCTTCCACCAAATTGCTTCATCTCATCAGCACCATATCCATTGTTCAACGTCTCCAATGGTTCCCTCAGCACATCTTGCCAATAATCAAGACCCGAACTCGACCCTCTCAACCCACTTCCATCAATGTAACCACAACTCACAACCTCTTCTTTCACCACTGGCGCCCTCATTGCAACACCGCTGCTACTACTAACACATGGCTTTTCATAATCCACTCTGAATCGAGCACGACAGTTGTCGTCTTTCCCTTTTCGATCCACTGTCGACCCATCAACTCTTTCCTCCTCCTTAACAGACCCACTAGACGAGGAAACCGACCCACCATGATTATCCACAGACCCATCTGAATTTGCACTTAACCCAGAAACCAGGAGCTGTTCATGACCATTATTATCTGGGAAATTGAGGACGGCATGGGCGCCATACATGACCTTAGCAGCTTCATCATAGGCCATGGCAGCTTCCAAGGCAGTGGAGAAAGTACCGAGCCACAATCTGCTGTTTTTCCTCCTTGTTTTGTCAATGGGTTCTCGAATCTCAGCCACCCACTTCCCCCAAGTCCTTTGTCTCACACCTCTGTAGCTGAAATTTAAGTTCTGTGGCCCTCCTTTACCGGGCATGCACCCTTTTCTTGAACCTCTTGCTGGACCTTTTCTGCAATTTTTTGGCTCCTCCTTAGCTGATGAGTCCAACTCCAAGTGGTAGTTGTGATCCTTCCATTTTGCAAGCACTTGTGCTACTGAGTTGAGCCCACTTCGCCCTCTTCGGTGGTGATTGCCGGCTCTGAAATGAACACAAACAAAAATCAGAACTCAGAAGTTAAATGGAGAGAGGAAACCCGGAAAGAATAGACCACAAAAAGAGGCAACCCAGATAGGGAAATTAGTGGAAACAGCAACTCTAGGATTTGGATTCTTGGGAATATTATTTGAGTTCATAAATCATAACAAAAGCAGAAAACTAAGACAATCTTATAATATAAACAAGCAGTAGAAGAAGATAGAGAAAGAAACAAGTTACACTTAACCTTGCAGAATCAGGAGACTCCATTTCTTGACTTCACCTGTTAAAATCTACGAGGAAGAGTTAACTTCAACAGAGAATTTGAAGAGGAAAAGGATGGTAATTTCTCTGTGGGTCACTGTCAATCTCCTCCTCCTTTCCTAATCTGTGAAATTTATTCCAACTAATTGTTTTAAATTTCTTTATTGGTATGCTTACTACTTGGAGGCAAGGCAAAGATGAAGTAAAGACAAAAGGACTGAAAATACTTATAGACGCCATCAGCCTCCCCCATGTGCACTGGCACGCGTGGCAAGGCAAGGAAAGAGAAATCACACTCTCTGGAGCTTACCCATTTCGACACGTGGCAGAACACCTTGCTTGAATGCTTCAACAGTAGCAGCAGGTGGCATAGTGGGCATCTTATGAGTTTCTTGCAACAGAAGGCTTCTCTTGTTCTTCCTCAATCCTCATCCTCTTTTTCTAACTGCAGAATTTTTTGTTGGGTGGATAAGGTGGAAAAAGATGAGCTTAGGTATCATCTTTAGTAAACGAAGCTTTGTCCTTATTTGAGGCTGCAGAGCTCAGAGCTGACACCAGCACACAGATTGCAGGAAGCTTGAATTTTGATTTGAGCTAAAAAAATGCAAGAAACGTCGTCCCTGGACTTGATACACATGTAAATATAAAACTATTTTTTGGTGGAATAAATAACTATAAGTTGGTTTATGGATTCAGTGAAAATTGAATACTTTGTACCAATATATACGGCCGTTAAGATTATGTATATCTTGTGATCGTGGTATAAACTTGCATTACTTATTCATTTATTCTTGCTGGACTTAATATAAATTCACTTAGAACTTGCACTTCTTATCTTAGTTTAAAAAAACAACTATACCTACTCATTATTTATGTAGACTTTAATTTGTGAGAAGGTAGGTTGGGATGAGCGGATTGTCTAGTTTTGGAAAACCAGGCTTATCTGTCAAGGAATCTGGCTCATGTTATAATAGTTGAAGTGGAGTCTAAACTTTGAGGATGTTCAGAACTAAACACTAAAATGTTGAAAAGTCACTAAAAAGCTGCTCAAATTAATAGCATGCAGAAATTAATATGAGAATCTGACGATCAGTGTAGATAAATCCCATAGTTCTCTACACATTTAAAATAAAGAAGATGTCTAATATGTACAGCTACTATTACAATGCAACCATTATCAAGTGACACTGACAGATAATACCAGGATCCCTCTAAGCAAAGCAATCAACATATATGGTTGTTTTTCTATTCTTTCACATGTTTTGAGCCAGTCAATTAGTACCGAGTCACAGAACTCTCTCACCATCTTCATCGACTGAGTACTCATAAGATCTTGGTAGGGCCAGTTCTGATTTGTACAAAAACAACTGAGTGGCGTCTAGCTAGTTGAACTGAACATCCTTTTCAGCCTCAAGCACACATAAGACAGGTTGTAGAGTCTAGTTGAATACTTGAATCCTATTTGATATCTGGCCAAATCAGTTTCCATGGCCCAGACTTTGTGCTCAACCTAATTTTGGAGAAGAAAATTGTTAGATGGTTCAATCAGGCATCAAAATGAAATCTAGTTGAAGGCCAAGCTAACCAAAAGACCAGTTTGATCAATAATTAGTAGTTATTTCAAGTTTACATGGGCCATGCGGGTCATGACTCATGAGAAGACATTTACCTCCAGATTCCAGCGATTACACGGAAGGTCATAAACAAAAATAACCCTGTCCAAACCCCACCGAGACCAAAGACAGGAGCAGCCAAAAGCATAAACAATGATGATAATAATGAAGAAATCACCTGCAATTATAGATTAAGAGGATGAGAGGAGTGGAGAATTGGATGTGACAAAGCCATACCCTCATAGCAAGAGAATTAAAGGTACCATTGAGTAGGCAGCATAGCGGAAATCTGAAACTCCATAATAGAGGCCATCAAGAACAAAAGCAATCGCGTTCATAGGCTGAGATCCAGCTACAAACTGTAAAAACAAGAGCTAATCTCAAGAATAATCCATAGAACCAGATGAACATTCAAAAAATGAGGGATGAAACAAAAAGTCTAAGATGAATAAATTACTCACCAAAAGACCTGAGATAGCAACCTTAAGAACTTCAGGATCTGTGGAGAATAAGTTCAAAAAAGTTCCAAATCCAAGGAACAAAATGATAGCCAAGCCAGATCCTGTCAATAACCCAATCTAATACACAAAATTACAAATATTTTAGACAATTTATAGCAGCTATTATTTTAAGAATAGGATATAAACTTGAAGCAGGCATATAAAATATAAAACTGAAAACGGATATTATTTCTTACAGCACTAACCTGCAGAACTTTGTAAATAATTTGCCGTGCCTGCTCGTAATTACCTTGTGAATATACACCAGCAAGAAGAGCCTGCAGGTAAGCAAATGAACATTACAATACTAAAACTGTCTGTGAAACAAGCTTTACATGTGAAAGGCTGGCAAAAGATTATTCCAGTGGTTACTAGCTAGATAGTTGCAGAACTGAAATAACATCGAACAACTTGACCAAATGAGTAATGACGGCATAAAAAGTATAATTTGTCAAAAGAAAATTACAAAAGGTTGACCATCTTGTATCATTCATCATCTTTTTGATGGCCAACGAATTATTTCCACGAAAAAATAAAAAACTTTCATTATTCAGGAAGGTTCTCATTTATCCACTCTTTCTATCATATAAATCTTAGAGGTCTGCTCCAACGTAACTTTCATTCAAAATTTGGAGAACCTCTGAAGTTGGATCTGTTAATTGCCCTAGCCCCATCATAAATCACAACCTCACACATAAAGGGCTCTAGAGAGAATATGCCATTAGATATAATTTACACCTAGGATGATCATAGTTGTTAAATAGATATTAGATTAATACCACGGTGCAGATAGTGGAATAGTGAGACATTACTAGAAAATTTCTACACATTTTGGTGTAACAGTTCAACGGAAGCGTGGGACAGACAAATGGATCATATAAAACTGCACTAAAACTCCTGTTTTGAGCTATCAGCCTTTCCAATGGGCAAAACTGCACTAAATCACCTGGCCAGCAAGTGCAAGGGCATCAGTTAGAAGCGAAATAGCAAGCCAAATTTGTAAGCAGATCTGATGACCAGCCATTTTTATGGGACCCTCCTTGGCTACAATAGAAGTCGCCAGTGTCATTGTTACAAGCACTCCTACAGTTCTAGCAATGAGAAGACCTCCTGCAAAAATAAGATAAAGAAACTTTACGATTAGGATAACTGACTAAAAATTCCAATGTTTAACTCAAAGCAAAATCTTCAGCCAGATCTGCTCAGTTGGTTTCTAACACACTTAGGAACACTCTTTTCAAACCAATCCACTTTTTCCACTTGATCAAAAGAAAACCATTTCTTAACCATTCCTCAAATCTTTCTATCTAGCGAAAAAACTCAACTTGATGCCAGGTCAGACCTGAAATTGAAGTGGAAATAGGTTCTGGCGTTGATTTAAAATAACTTGCTATTCATGGAAACTTTCAAAAAGAGGAAGATATTTTCTTTTTACCAAGAAAAAATGTGAATTTCCAGTCAGAAATATATTATTTTTGATTAAGAGCAAGATCACCGTTACATGCTTACTCAAACAGATATATAGCCAGAGTTTAATCTATAACATTCTGCATTTATAAGTCTTACAAGTAAATAAGTAATTAGAGCTCCAAAGGTGAGTATGGAAGTTAAAGACAGCAATACAGACCTGCTTTTAGATATTGAAAAAGTCTCCCTCCATCAATTTTGGGCGTAGTGAAGGAAAATTTTTCGTTCAACTTCCATAGCAAAATAAATAAAATCAAATATCTGCCATCAACAATCTAGTCAGAAAGAATCCCAAAGGAAAAGGAATAATAGATTGCTCATGCAGTCATGCAAAAGGAGAAAAAAATATCACATGCAAAATTTGATATTTTCATTTTTACCACATTGACCTACTCAGATATTACAGTCGCTATTGCAGCCCCATTAAGACCGAGACCAAGTTGAAACATCAGTATTGCATCCAGTAATGCATTCATTAGGTTGCCAGCTCCTGTCAATGAGAAATGAACATTAACTCCAACAATCCTGCATATTTTTACTTTTCTAATAGTGCAAAAAAAAACATGAAATGCACAATCAATTATAGCAAGGCTAATCCTCTTTAGATTACTTCATCTTATCCACATTTAAATAACTGAATAAGTAACATCTAGAAAGATTGTTTCATATGCCTACAACTACAAGCACTAGGGCATTGCAAGTCTAATAAAACTTGGTCTGCAAAGATGATCAAGCATCCAAACAACTTTTACTTTGTTGATAAACCAATTATAAGAAGGATAAGAATGATATGTGGAAATGTTGGATCACTTGCCAATTGCATAAAGAGGTGTTTTTGTATCCTTAAATCCTCGAAAAATTCCTTGTGCAGCAAGAGCAATCACAATAGGTGGCGCACCGACAGCTCTCATGGAAAGAAACTTCTCAGCTGGAATACGCATGGGGGAATCCTGTAAATAGGGGAGTTCATACGAACATTAGACAAGTGAATGTATCCACAATGCAGTAAACAGTGTAATTAATATTGAAGATACAATACAATCATTGAGAATGTGACTTTTAAAACATAATATAAAATGAGAAGCATAAAATCTATAAAAATAGACATGCCCAGACATACTACATGTATACCCAAAATATTCATAAGAAACCCAGAGCCCAAGAAAAGTGCCACGGCCTCAACAAAGCCAATGCCAGCGGCCAGGGCCAAAGATGTTGATACTGAAGGAAGGAGTTCCTTGCGCTGATCACCTTCAACACCAGCACCTTATATGAAAAACAGAGCTTAATAATTGGATGCATTTCATTTGTCTTGATAACAGGAAAGATATGAAATCTATCAGGTCCTATTTTATACTTGATGATGTACCTTGGCTCATTTGAGAAGAGACCATGCCTTCCTCACTGAACAATGCCTGCTCTTCAGCAACAAAGGATGTAGTGACATTGAGCAATGGAACATTAAAGAACTTTGAGACCAAGTTAAAGACGGTTGCCGATATGCCAACAGCAGCCAACTCAATTGAACCTGCAATAAAGAAAAATAAAACACTAGTAATTCAATACACATTTTTCAGGTAAAAAATATTTGTAAACAACAATGGCTTTAGAATAAACACTGCTTAAGTACACATTTCTCTCAATGAAAAACAAGCACAGGAACTTGTATCAAACTATCATTAAACTTACCCGTCAATTTCTAAATACAGTAGTTTCCAGTCCAAATTACGGTATTTGACAAGTAAGTCAAACGGCCATTTAGTTCGTAGACATTTGGTTCGAGCTACTATTTATGGGAAAATTATAGCCAAAGAAGTAATAAATTAAAACATCTCCGTAATTAAGTGATCAGTGATTCAGTATTAAGCACAAGAAGAATGAGAGCATAGTTGTACTACCTAAACGACCAACAAACGCAGTGTTAACAAGCGATGCGATGGGATCAGCAGCCAAAGCCAAGGCAGCAGGCAATGCAATAGACAAAATCTCCAAACCAAGCTCATCGATCTTAACCGCTTCTCTGAAATATCCACAAAATTAATCAAATTGAACAACTGTATCAGCAAAAGCTGTTAAAAGATAACAACCGTATCAGCAAAAGCTGTTAAAGATTTTCAGAATAATCTAGCACCTCAGCCGGCGAAGACTGGAGGAGAAAGAATCAGCCAAAGACGACGATTCCGAAGGAGAGTTCGGGACCTCCCGGTCACGATTCTCACCGCGAATAGAGAGTTTAGGGTCTCGGGATTCCGGAACCGCGCAAAAACGGCCAGGCGAATTAGGGTTTCGTTTGAGATTTTTTTTGGGGAAATAGCAATGGCGACGTCGATAAGAAGGGAGCGGCTGGTGGTAGTGGGAGTGATGGTGGGATGCGTGGAAGCAGAAGTGGTGGCGCGAGAGAGTACACGCCATTGATGGGTTACAACAGAGAGACTGAGAGAGGAATGGATTATTTTCTCTGTTTTATTTTAGGGATTTAACGGCTAGATTCGCGCCATGGAGTGAAATATTTAGGATCTCGTAAGTCGTGTTGTCAGCCTCCCGTTTTGAGGAGAAAACTTATGCGATTGCTTGCATTAGCGGATCGGATTTGACAAGTAAAGGTTACCTGTCAAAACTTGACCCAACCCGAAGAATCGATCCGATTTTTCCGAAGTTTTTTGGGTTTAAATCCGATCCGAAAATCAATGGGTCAAGTCTAACCGAACCGATCGTACCGGAAAAAACTGAGTTGGGTTACCAATCCGTTGAGTTGACCCGACCAACCCGTTAAAGTATTATTTCAATTTATTATAAATTTTATATAAAATTATTATTTTATTATTATTAAATAATATTTTATATTATATAATATTAATTATTTTAATAAATATAAAGGTAAATGTTAACAAAATTGACGATTATGACCCGTTGGGTCAACCCGAACCCGTACCAAACCCTTAACAGTCCATATGAACCCGAAAATTTTATCACCCGATGACCTATGACCCGTTTTGACCCGAACCCAACCCGCCCGACCCATTTGACAGGTCTAGTTCTCATAGGTCCATTTTTTGTAAATAGGAAAAGATTAGGCCAAGTAAAATTTAACCTAAGACATTCATACAGACGAAGACTTGAATTTTTATATGGGTGTGAATATGTGAATGTGATTAACACTAACCATATGCCGAAGGTCATTGATTAAATCTCACTTTGTTGCAATTACGAGGTGTATGAATAACACCAACAACCACAAAAGACTGCAGGATGACTATCGTGTCAGCAATTAGCATTTCAATTTTCGACAAGATCTACTTTCTTTTCGACAAGATCTCCTTCAATTTCAATTCTCGATAAGTGCCTATCCTTAGCTTCACAAATTGCTTCGTATATTCCTCTAGCCTCGACCTGAATAACACTTTTATTGGCAATAGCGTTCATTGTGATCGTTCCTCCTCTATCATCCCTAATTATATATTCCGTCGTTGCCCTTCCATTATTCGTTTTCAACCCGTCAAAATTGATGTTTACAAAACCCTGTGGTAGTTTAGTCCAAGTTTTTTTCTTTATGTTTATCTTTTTTCTTGTGTCAATGACAGTTTGAATGTTTTCGTGTCGACTATCTAGCATTTTCGCTTTATCCCATGTATCTATTTGCAATTTTATAAATTCGTGGATGTTTCTTGTAGACCCATCTATCGGTTGATTGAAAGCAGTTTTCTTTCGGTAATACCACACGCTGGACATGCAATACATAATTTCAGAAATAGTGGTTCTTTCAACCATTCTTTTAGTCGTTGAATAATTGTCAGCACATATTCATTATTTGGTCCAATTTGAAGTATGTTGTTTACAATATTGGCATTTACTTTAGCTATTATCGTTAATGTCACAAGACATCTTTAATTTCAGAAATAAGTCCATTTGTAAACAAATCACCTTTTGAAATGGGATTTTTTGAATAATATTTTTTATAATTTTATTAAAAAAATATTTTTTTAATATAACTTGTTAAGTTAAAAAGTTTTTTAATGAGGTAAGAACTTTGTAACCAGACATGCTTGACAAACCGAGAGGCCAAATGAGGCAACAGTCAAAACCGACTAAAACACGATACAAACAACCAAAAACAAACGAGTAAAGAGTACAAGCAACCAAAACGTAGGAACAAAGAATAAAATTCATGTATGGGGTGAGTAACAACTAAGACCGACACCAAAATCACAAGTCCGCCACTTTAGAGAAGTATTGGCCAATTCGATTGAACTCACCACCTAAAAACAAGATGAGACAGGAAATTAGGTTGTTGGAGGAATGGGCCAGTCCAAGAAAACCCATGCTGAAATGAAGCCCAGAGGAGAAGGGTCTTTGAATAAGACCATTGTTCATCATCATCATCATCATCATCAAAAAGGCGAAACATTTCAAAAGAATTGAGGAAATTCTATGAAGAACTGTGATTCTTAGGGTCTTAAAATTAGTATGCAAAAATCAAAACAAAGGGACAACGTCCAAGGAGACAAAAAGAATCTATTAAAAATAACACTCAATTCGATCGGATAGTTGGAGAAACTCAAAGACGGCGACTGACGTCCAACACAGCAAACCCGTGAAGAAGATCGATGAGTTGGGATGGCAAACATTCTTTGGGAGATGGTCGTATGAGGTCGATCGAAGGCGAAGAATCAAATAAAAAGGGTAGTTGCAAGAAATTGGATTAAAGAAAAATTAACACTCTTCTTCCTTGGTTTCACTTTCTCAGATACGAAAATATTAAATAGTGATCATGGAGAGAGAGAGAGAGAGAGAGAGAAGCTTTTGTAGTTACAAAAATCTCGTGTGCAGTGGCTTAAGGCTGGTGATCGTGATACTCGGTTCTTCCACACTTCTACGATCATTCGTAGGAAGAGAAATCGAGTTGAATCTCTTAAGGACGTTGACGGGAAGTGGATTTTTGATAAGTCTGCACTTGAAAGCCATGCTGTTGAACTTTTTAAAACTCTGTATTGCCTTCTTGAGATGGAACGCATGGACATTGAATGTGCTCGGGGTAATTTCCCGGTTTTTGATCGTGTTGTTTGGACCGAATTGGATAAGTGGGTTAGGATGCGGATATTTTTAAGGTTGTAAAGTCGATGGGCCGCTGAAGACGCCTGGTATTGATGGGTTTCAACCCATTTTCTACCATAAGTGTTGGCATTTAATTGGTAATTCGGTCTTAAAGTTGGTGCGTGAGTTTTTCCTCTATTCGGTTAAGCCAACTAAATTGAATGAGACTTTAATATCTCTGATTGCTAACGTTGATGAGCCTGAATTAATCAGTTAGTTCCGGTCTATTAGTCTTTGCAATATGTTGTATAAGATTATTATGAAAGTGATTGTTAATTGTATGCAAGTGGTTCTCCCTAAGTTAATCGGCCCTGTGCAGAGAAGTTTTCTCCCGGGTCGTTTGATTTCTTATATTATTGTTCTTGCCCAAGAAGTTATGCACTCTATGAAGTGTAAACTTGGAGTCAAAGGCTGGAGGACACGCTTACTGATGCGAGTTTTTCATCTCAGTAGGTTGGTTGGATACGGGAATGTTTGCATTCCACCTCATTTAGCTTATTGTGAAATGGGGAAACTTCAAAGTGTTTCTTGCCGTCAAGGGGAATCAGACAAAGTGACCCTATTTCGCCCTATCTTTTGTCATTTATATTGAGAGACTGAGTCATATGATATCTCTGGCTGATGGTAGTTGGAAGCTTATCCGCCTCTCCCGGGGTGGTCCAACACTTTCGTATATTCTTTTTACTGATGATATTATGCTTTTTGCGAAAGCTTATGTTGAGCAATTCCATGTTATTAAGAATTAGGGATGCTCACGGGTCGGGTCGACCCGCGACCCGCAAAAAAAATAATTTTTGACCCGCGATCCGACCCGCGGGTCTAATGGGTCGGGTCACAGGTCGACCTACTTGACCCGTTTGACTAAGCAATCGAGTCAAAAATGATTTTTTTACCTAAAAAATTATGTTTTAGCCTAAAAATATGTATTTTTTAAAAAAACACGTCGGGTTTGCGGGTCGACCCGTAAATCCAATGATTTTTTTTTATAAAAAAACAGTTTATACATAAATAAAATTATAAAAATATATTTATTTTTAAAAAATATTGCGGGTTTGACCCGACCTGACCCGCAAAATAAAAAAAATTGACCCACGACCCGACCCGCAACTCGCAGATTGTGGGTCAGATCAGTGCGGGTCGCGGGTGACCCGACCCGTTGAACACCCCTATTAATAAGTGCTTGGACGTCTTTTGTGGTTCTTCAGGCCAGAAAGTTAACGCTGCCAAATCAGAGCTTTTTGTTTCTCCTAATGTCGGTCGTAGCATGATTAACACTCTTAAGAATGTATGCGGGTTTTTTTGCTGACCCGAGATTTGGGTAAATATCTTGGAATGCCTATTTTCCATGATCAGGTTAAGTCTGCGACTTTTGCTCCTCTTATTGAGAAGATTAATGCCAAGTTGAAAGGTTGGTAAGGTCGTTTTCTTAGTATGGCGGGTCGGGTTACTCTTGCTAAATCGGTCCTTTCGTCGGTTCAGGTCTATTTTATGGCGACTATGATGTTACCTAAAGGAGTTTGTGACAAGATTGACGCCTTGACTAGGAATTATATTTGGGTGGTGATGAAAATCATCGATGGATTCACTTGGTGGCCTGGGATGTGCTTTGTAGGCTAAAAAGTGATGGCGGATTGGGTTTGAGATCCATGATAGAGCTTAATATTGCTCTTGTGGGCAAGCTCGGTTGGCAGTTTGTTACGGAAAATAACAAGTTATGAATTGATGTTCTCTAGGCCAAGTAAGTTCGACCCTCGGGTATTGAGCGTGTCGATTATATTATTCTTATTTTTGGAGAAGTGTTAAGATCGGAGTCCGTAGTGTGGTGGTGTCGGGAACTTGGTGGTGTGTGGGAAATGGGTTATTGGTGCATTTTTTATTCGACAATTGGCTTAGTAATGGTATGTTGCTGACCTTTGCTTGTAATCCGGTTCCGCTGGCTTTAGTTGAGAAATCCGCTCACTTCTTTTGGACTGATAGTTCAAGTTGGAACTAGGGCGTTTTGGTTCAATTGTTTGTCCCATTCCATTCTCCTGCAACTTGCTTCGGTAGCCGTGAGTGAAGAGACTGCCATGTTGGATATTTTGATGTGGAAGCATTCAAGTGCTGGTTCTTATACGGTGATCTTGGCTTATGGCCTGCATCGTGTTAATTGCGGGTTGCACTATATTGATCATAGCATTTATTTGACTATTTGGAAGCTACGTGTGGTGGAGCAGTCATGTATGTTTGGCTAGCTTACACTTAAAGGCGTTATTCTCACTAATGTAGAGTGGGTTAGACGTTATCTTGTTGTCAATGCCCTTTGCTCGATATGCTCAACCAAGGAGGAGTCGTTGATCCACCTTCTTCGCGATTGTAGTATTACAACTTATTTTGGGGATGATCTTCACCCTAGTCTTGCCAGAGAAGATTTTTCGATTCTAATTTTGCTTTGTGGATTCACATTAATATTTCCCGCAACCTTACTCATGATAGTGGGTTTGATTGGCCTAGTATTTTATTACTTCACTTTGGTGATTATGGAAGTGACGTAATAGTTGTGTGTTCCAAAATGATGGTTTTTCAGGGAGTCGGGTGGCTTTTGTGCTTGGCCAGGTTGCTGCATATGATCGGGCAGTGGTTGTTAATGAAGAGGGGCGGCTGAGTAGAACTGAAGCCTTTATTAGGTGGGAGCTACCGCGAGAAAGCTGGGTTAAAATCAATACTTGTTAGACAAAATTTGTTAAAAGAAAATAACTTTGTACAAACACATCTAATTTAATATTTTAAGTTCGACCCTTATCTGTACATCTTTACAACTCTATTAATAATATAGACACGTTGGAAACTTTTGGAGTTAATTTTTTAATTGGGGCTGCACCCGAGTTATAACGGGTTGCCTACGTATCTCTTTAAAGAGAATCAAGCCTTAGGTAGTTCAGAGGTTTTAATTTTTGGTAGGATTTTCATGCATCAGAGAAACGAGCCTAAACCCACCTTCTAGGAAGGGTTGCCTAAGCTCGGTTCAACTATCATTTGCACGACATGGAGAAAATTAGACCCACCTTCTAGGAAGGGTTGTTTAACTTCTCCAATAATTTTTTTGTTTAATTTTGGTCACGCGATTGAACTCGGCGATCATTTGATTTTTTGCCAAGCATCCTACGTACCTTTTTAAAAGGGATCAAATCACACGTAGTTCTTTAAGTTATATTATTTTTTTTATTTGAATTTTTTTTTATATGTGCGACTGAACATGGTATGTATTTGATTTTTTTACCAAGTTTCCTACGTAGTCCATGGAAGGACATCAAGTCATAACGTAGTTCTAAATATAGTGGGCATAACTTTTACCCCAAATGAATGGTACAAGAATTGTTTGTTTTGTACGCATGAGCGTCCATCAAATTGGGCTTTTTAATATTTGGGCCGGTCCATGCAAAGCAAGCAAAATGAAAGCCCAATCATACATCATTTGTGATGGATGTACGAGTGATCCAGATTTGAATTTTGGACCCTCTCTCTCTCGTAGGAAATGGCCTCCTCCTATTTTATGTAGAAGGACAACGTTCTTTAGCCATAAACTTGGAAATTGACATCTTTATCCAAGTCCTTATATGTAGTAGGTTACTGAGGCATGGTTTTCATTCCAACGCCTAATATCCTCCGTAGTCCGTAGTACTCCTGTCCAGCCTTTGTTCTCCGAGATTAGTAGTATCTCCTCTCTCCTATCCACCAATTTACAACATGATTAATTAGTGGGGAGATCTACTTTATTGACCACCTAGTTCACATGATTAACCATCAGTGAGGGTCGACTCAGCTCCGACGATTGCGGTTGATCACCATCCTCTACTAGCTAGCAAGCCTTCTCTTCAATTTTGATTTGAAATATATATATATATATATCATGTGGGATATGGATTCATATGTACATTCAAGGCAATTTTTCTACTGCAATCTTCATGAATGTGGGATGTATTTACGTACAACTTTCGCAATTTGAACTTTTAAGCCATTTCAAGATGATTAATTAGCTTAATTTCTAGCTAATTTCCCTCCTTGTATATTGATGAGAGGAGTTCTAACTAGGCTGAAAGTTTTTGTTTTCGTACTCGATCGGAGTTCGATTGCCATGCACCCTTCCTCACAATAGCTAGCTAGCAAGTCTTCCTTTAACTTCTTTGTAGTTACATGTTGATCAACGTGAACATAGAAGGTTAGAATTTTGGGCTCGATCGAAGCTCGGTCATCCCTGAGCTAAATTCATGGTAAATTGTTTGCCTCCATATCAAGCCATTTTAAGGCAATTAATCATCTTTATTGCCATCTAATTTTTCTTCTTCCTCATTTGTGATAGGAGCTTTAACTTGGTTGAATTTTCGGCATTTTTAACTCAATGGTTGCTGCTCCAAGCAAGACTTCTGGTAAGTTAATACAACTTACATAATGACCTAGCCTTCTTTTGTATATAATTTCCTTGATCAAAGATATGTCCAACTACGAAGACAATCGATTTGAACAAGCTTGTTACAAGACCTTCGTGTTTATTTAACTAGTATTGTTAAGAAGACACTAGTTAACATATACTTGACTATGGAAGACTTTATTTCTTGGTGCCTCTTGATTTGTTGTACGTTACTCCAAGTTAGGCCACCTTGGCTAATTTCATGGTAGGTGGTCTTCATGTATATCCATGTCATACATTTTCTTGGACAATACATTGCAACAGTAGGCAATTTAGCCATCATTCTACCACTTTGAATTGCATTCCAAATGACTCCTTGCTCTAACTTCTTCATGAGAGCAACTCGGCATGGACGACGACACCTCGTACTTCGGATGGCGGTATCGAAAGTTATCCGTATGAGGCTCGAAACGGAATGTTTTTCCTCAAACGAATAACCTCTCATCATCTTCGGTGGGCTTCGAGGGTATGGTGACAATTCATGACCATTCGAGTTTGTACTAGTCTGGATTTGTAATGGCGAAACACTCGTTTCGGGCCATTTATATTCCTCCAAAACAGCCCTGGTTCCGTCTTGGTGCAAAGCGGTTTATCTCGGTGATGGAACGAGCCCTTGTTTTAACCGTGTTGTAGACGCAATCATCCATATGAGGCTCGAAACGGAAGGTTTCTCCTCATACGAATGACTACGATCTCCGGTCGGCTTCGAGGGTAATCATGAAACGAGCCGTCGGGATGGTATCGGAAGTAAGTAACCAATCACAAGCCTTGCAAGGGACATTGAACCGACCCACTCAACTTCGATTCGACAACAGGATATCGCATTCAATCGAACCACAGGCTGTTGGAATCATTGCACGTACAACCTGTTCTACACAAGTGTATGATCCACAAAAATTAATTAGCATATAAAGAGTTTTAAGGAGAAAGAGATTTTACGATCTTGCAGGTCTTGATGAACCGAGAAATCCTTCCGCTTATTTCCTGATATACTCGGTGTTCTTCAAACTTCCTTTGTTGCAAATTCTTCTCTATATGCTCCCTTCTTTATATGTCTATATCTTTTTTTTAATGTCAGACTCCCAGGTGTCTTATATAGCATGATTTTAACATTGTAAACGCCTTCGAGGGAGCTCAACAAACGGAGACGTTTTCACACAATTAATATAGGAGTCAATTGAAGGCATTCATTTGTGGCGTTACATAGAATTGAAGGAGTCAACTGATGATGATGGCTTGATCCATAGAATTGAATGTGATATGAGCATTCACAACTTCAGCATTCCACCGCCTCCTTGATTTATTTAGTGGGCATCCCCATATAATCTAGCCCATCCAAGAAAAGCCCATATCCAGTTTTGACCTAATATTACCTAGGTCTCTAAGATCATGGTGATACATACATAGATATATATATTCATGTACGTATACAACAAAATCCCACAATGGGCTTGATTTTAAATCAAGCACACGTACACATGCATGCTGCGTGAGAAGTGAAAAATTAATGGCTATCACCTTAATTAATGGGCCTCTCTCATAATAGATATATACATACGTACGTAGGTACATATATAATATTGATTATAGTTTTTCCATGAAATTTCTTATTCAACAATACTGATGGGTCGGTCAAGCAAGATGGAACTGCGGCTGCAAGGAGGAGTTATACGTGATTCTAATGGACAATGGTAGATTGGCTTTATTCATTATATTGGTATGTGCACGGTTCCTATGGCTAAGCTTTGGGGAGCTTTACAGAGCCTTCGTTTCGCTTCAGATCGGGGATACATGAGGGTTTGTTTAGAACTAGACTCACAACTTGTGTGTTTAATTCTGAATAAATCTGTGGATCGTTATCATCCCTTTTTAGTCTGTTTGCTCAATGCCGAGGCTTCCTTAGTAGGGATTGGACTATCCAGTTCCACCAGATGCTAACTCTGTTGCAAATTTTCTGGCTACTTTAGCCTTTTCTTTTAGCTTAAGGTTTCATGTATTATGTGCCCCGCATGAGGGTGTTATTTCCTTGCTTTCTGATGATGTTAGGGGCCGAGCTACTCCCGCTTACTGACTACATAACTCTTTTCTTTTTATTAATAAAATTTTCCTTTGAGGGGACGGAGAGTGCCGCCTCTTCTTCGACCAAAAAAAATTATACATACATTAATCACTTATAATTACACAAAAATTATTTATTTTTATATAACATAAATTAACATATAAATTACTATCATATATGAGCCTTATTTAAATTAATAATTAATCGATAAAACTAATAATTAATGAATAAATAAATTGGAAATTTTGTCTGGTGACCTTGAATTTATGTCAATTTCGTATGGTATCCAACAACTTTTCAAATTTCGTACAATAACCCTCACGTTTTAAATTTTTTTGTCTCATGCCCATCGTTAACTCTTAGACTATTAAACGTTAACTTAGAGTTAAAAATACGATGCAAAATTCCGTTTACTTTTTTGGTTGTCCTCGTTGGTATTCGACGCCTCTCTTCTCTTCCGATGAAGGTCGAGCAACAAGTTTGTTGGCCAGAGCGAGGTTGTTTTCACAGTGTTGTTTAACTTATTGCTTTGAGGGATTTGTTCACACGAAGTCTCTTCCACAACCTTGACGACAAGGACGAAGATGGTGGTCTGGACTACAATGACGAAGATGTTGGTTTGGACGACAACGACGAAGACGATGGTAATGTGGCATTGAGGACTCGATGGTGTTCGATACAACTTTTGAGGTACAAATTTTGTTGTTTTAACACTCAATTTCAGAAATTTTAGGATTTTAATTATAGGGTTTTAAGGTTAGCATGATGGTTATATGCTAAAATTTAAGAATTGGGCAAATTTTATAGTTTTAGAACTCTTGGCTTCTTTTGAGCTATTTATGTGAGCTGTTTTTACAAGCTGCTTCTACAGGGTAAAATTTTAATTCTTCATGACATGATTCCTTGCAATTAGATGCTGCTTTTGAGAGTTGTTTTCGTTGATTGCTAGCTGCAATTGTTAATTTTTTTTTATCTTGATCGAGCTACCGGGTAGATAACTTGTTGTCACCTCTCCCCAATTGTCTTGAAGTTCATGTGCCATGAATCACTAGTTTTAGAAATGTATTCAACCATTCAGGAGCTAGTGTTGCTTTATGTTGCTGTCATGGAAGCATTCACTGTCATATCTCCCCACTGTCATGAAGTGTTTGTCCCATTAATCTCTTCTTTTGTAGTTGTGGTTGCGCAATTTTGTCGATTATTGTTGATGTGGTTCATGAAGCATGGTTTGTGCAGCTTGTTATCAATTTTGAGATGAGGACCCATCGGTGCACTTCTTGCAGATTATTGCTGCAATGTGCTTCTCTCGACTATTGTTGTTGTGCGGTTCTTGAACATTTTGTTGTGCTTTTCTAAAGTTCAAAATAACAACAGAGGGGCTGCATAGGGTCAAGCTGGGATATGTCATAGTTTTATGGGTACTTGATTTATGCTCATGCCTGCTAATTTCACTGAACCAATACTCACCACAGAAGTGACTTGCTGAACTATCAATCAATCATACATCACAGGGTCTAAACAAGACTCGTCCCCTAATGTAGCACTTGGATGTCTTGGTCTTAAGGGATGTCCTGTGGTTGTTCGTGACGCAGATGCAAAGTGGCCAATCATTCTACAACTACAATTCATGTGCAAGGCCTTGATTTGGATGGTCTTGAATATGAGAGCTCTTAATTTCTCAAGTAAATGAAGAAGAAATGGAGGCTTCAGAACAGTGGCTTTTTTGCTACAAACAGTTTTTTAGTATAGTTAGTTGTAGGTAGTTTAAGATAGTTTTTGTTAATTACTTTTCTTTATGGTGCAACTGTGATATTAGGAGGAAACCTTTTGAGTAACTTTATAACATAGCATGACTATGACTTTTACACATTTGGATTACCTTTTTGTGTCTTGGCTGCAAAACAGTGGCTTTTTTGCTACAATTTTTTTTAGAGATTCTTTCAGCTATTATTTAAAGCTTTCTTATGACTTTTTATTTGGAAATGGTGGAAGTAATGCAACTGGTGCAATCCAACATGTTTTGGATTTGTACACTCATTTGCTTGAAAAAAAAATCATGATCCAAAATGTTATTTTGAGCTGTAAGTAGAGAAGATTGTAACTAAGAGAGGAGATCATGAAAAAAATGTGAAAAGGATATGTACCAATGAAAAATCGAGATAGGAGAGACCATTTTATTTGTCAGAAAAGACTTTTTGATCATTTTGTTAAGGTAATACATCAAACTCCACAACAAACTATGAGCAAGTTTCAATGAAATTTTAGATGACATAGAGCCTAAACTATAATTTGTAGCATCACTGCACCAAATCACATCCTCTCATCACTTTTTCTCATAAAGCTACATTGCTTGAGTTGTTTCAAGGAAGAAAAGTAGCCTATGCGGGATTCGAACCCACATCGATGTGTAAAACACATTGCTTTCCCATTTAAGCTATTAGGCTAAAGTAAAACCAAATGGTCACAATAAATTAAGTAAGGATGTTCAATTGTTTTTGAAAGTAACATCCTGCACCAAAAGTAAAGCCCCATATATGCTCACTTCATATGTATTGTACCTCTTTGAAACTAACATCTTGAAACCTCTTCCATCATGAACTAATTTGATAATATTAAATACTTAAATCAAACTGATTTGTGGCTTAAATTCAAAGAATATTTAAATTTACTTGTGACAAATTCACGGATTTCTTAGAATATAAGTGACATCCATGAATGAAAAGGAAACATACTTAAATACACAAAGTTCAGAATGAAACAAATGCAGGACATCAAAGGTTAAAGAAAAAATAAGGGATTAGAGTAAAATATAAAAATAGAATCAGGGATTAGAATAAAATGTATCAAGAAATTGATGATCACTCTGAACCATATACTCATAATGGAAATAGATGAAAAGAGGAACCCATTCTAGGAGTTGAGTTCTATTTCATGCAGGACACCCTTGTTTCCAACAAAAAAAATGATCTTCTCTTTGAGCATTTGTTCAGGAAATAGTATTATATTACACATGCTGATAAAGATAATATAAATTAATTTTGGTTGTTCTAATAGGTATTTAGTTAAGTTTAGTATTAGTTGTATATATCTTTTATTCTGTTATAATTGATCTACAATCATTGATTTAGGATCAGTCAGTGCCTGAACTTTAGCTTCTACACTTTACTAATACGTGTATATAACCTGTTGTAACTCTTCCTATGAATACATCAGAATCATTCAGCTTCAATTGTTTTTCTTATACTTTACACATGGTACCAAGGTTTGTTTCCTATCTCCTGTACGGATGAGTATTGACATCTTTAGAGCATGAAGATGGATTGATTTTTCATAATTTGGACTAAAACCTAAAACTATCAATTTCAATTGCATCTCATTACTCAATAAACACTATCATTTCCCTAAATTTTCAAAACCCTAAAACTATTTGAAGCCTAAAATTACTGAAATTGAAGCCTGTATTTTCAAATCCCTAAAATTATTTGCAACCTAAATTACTAAATTGAAGATTGAAAGAACGAAATTAAAACCTCTGCCCACCTTCACCTTGCGTCCCCCAACTAGTTTGAGAGGGTCAACGCCACTGTCCCAATTCGTCGCTGCCCTCCTTGCTACCTCTCTGAGAAAATTTCATTCTTCGTGGTCTTCTAGCTGCGCTCAACCATTCTATGCTCCGATAACTTACAACTGGAGAGAAGAGAAACATTGAGAAGAGATGTGAGATGATGTCGAAGAAAGAAAGGAGAAGCGTGTATTTGTTTTATTTTAACCTCCCAACTTAACGGTTCTGAGCCGCCGAGGTTAACGGAATGGGTATGAGCCAAAAAAAAATTTAAATGTGAGGGTTATCATACGAAATTTAAACAATTGATGGGTATCACCCGAAATTGCCTTAAATTGAGGGGCACCAGGCGAAATTTCCGTAAATAAATTAACCATGCAAATTAAGAAAATTCATAATTAATTTCTACACCTACTTAATCACTAATAATTACACATACATTAATCTTTAAAATACACATAAAAATTTTAATTTATTTTTATAACATAAATTAACATATAAATTACTATCATATATGAACCTTATTTAAACTAATAATTAATCAATAAAATTAATAATTAATCCATAAATTACACATAAATTTAATATTTTGTGTACAAAACATTCGTCGGGGACGAACGAGGTGTGTGGGGAGTAGACGAGTTGCCTCATCGTCTCTTTCGGGCCTGTATTTTGAACCACTTCTTGACTGCTCGGTCCACGAACGTCCTCCCTTGTGACCTCCTCGTTCTCATTTAAATTTATTATTGGTCGGGATCGGAATGCATTCCGCCTTCTTTGTGAACTAGACGAACTAGAAAGAGATGGGGCCTTTGATTTTCCCCGAATGCGATCCTAATAAAAAATTACGTTAATTTAAAGATAAATAACTTAATGTAATTAAATTTAAATTAAAAATTAACAAATACCGTAAGATTTCTTATCATCTTCCATGTAGCGATTTAGTTGACCGGATTAGGCTAAAGCGATTTGGGGCCACTTGAATTATGGAGGTTTGAAAGGTGGTGGAAGAGAGCAAGAGTGAGAATGGAGCCTCTAGATAGCTTGAAGGAGTTGAAGGCGAAAGCGAAAATGAAATGCCGAAGAACAACACGGATTTGGGCGCAATGTAATCCCCACCCCTCGGTCAAAGCGAGGTTGCAGAATCCCAGTTGTAGCAGTTGCGACAACCGCTACCGCTACAGGTGCAAATTTCCACGCAAAGTCTGCACCTTTGACCTCGTTTTATTCAAAAAACATAGCAATAGGTTCTACCGCTATAAGTACAAGTGGTAGGCCTGGGCTGGACATTATCCGTGGGAGACCGACCCACCCGCTTCACCCGACCCAATTATACGGGTGAAAAACCGTAATGAAGCGGGTGACAGGTGGGTCGGGTGACGGGTGAAATGGGTGACGGGTCGGATATGGGTGAAATTTTACACCCGTTTAACCCAACCCATCACCCACCACCCGTTTTATCCGTCTACCACCCGTAAAAATTTGTCTTAAATTAAAATTATGTTTAGTTTTTTCCTAAAAGAAAGTTTGGGACTTGGGTTTTTTTTTTAAACGTTGGAATTTTTTTAAATATTAAAACTATACGAACCCTAAAGACTGAATCCCTAATGGAATGTCATTACGATAATGTAAACGTTTTTGCTAAGGGGTCTAAATGACCTAAGAACTTGTTTTAATGAGTGGAAGTTGATGATTACTATTGGAACATAAGCAAATGAAAGATATTGAAATTTGTGCGTCAGCATATGTGAATCTTCAGTGGTAAAATGTTTGACAATATCCTAGATATCACTTTAGCAAGCAGATTGTTAAATTAACTATTTTTTATATTAATTATGAAATTTTATAAAATTTTATTGTAATTTTATAATTTGCGGGCGACGGGACACCCGACTCATCCGTAGAAGGGTGGATCGTATATGGGTGAAAGGTTTCGCAGATAATGGATGGGTCGGGTGATATAATTTATTCCATATTTCGCGGGTCGGGTGAGGGAAGTTGCGCATCCACCATCTATATAACCCGACCCATGACATGTCCTAGGTAGACCCTACCGTTTTTAAAGCTGGGACGTGCTACAACTCTGACCGGGCGTCCCTAATTGGTCTTTTTTTCGTTTGATCCTTTTTTATTGTCTGCAGAACCCATATTCTGCGTTTTGGGTGGGAGGAAGAAGATTTAGGGTTGGGTGAAGAGTTCGTGGTAGGCAAGTTTCAGATCGCTTTTATGCTGCCATCTTTCGTTTTCGGTCTCGATTGTGTGTTTCATGAATCTGTGTGTTTCTACAATTAAAATTGGTAGATCTCAATTATCCATCTTATGTGTTGGTTAATCTCTCTCTGTTTGTTTGTTTTAGCACTTTACTTATTCCGTTGAAGCAGTTGTAGTGAAGTGACATACCCGGTGGGAATGTGCTTATTTTGATTAAATTTTTAGTGATCTTTCGCTCAATTTCGTTTAGCTGCTGTTCGAGCTGAATGTTTTATCCTGCTTAAAATCCACAGTGCAATTATAATGTGCTTTGTAATCTCTCTTCCGGGGCACAATTTGAATGCTTTTTTCATGCTATAATGGCTTAATCTAGTTTAGTACTAAAATATATTTTGGTTCTCTTAGATTATTTATCGAACTGAGTTCATCCATCCAATAAGATTCTTCAAATTAATGTCGTCGGATTACATTAGCCAAGACCTAGTGGCTCTGATTCTGAAGAGGCTTCCCATGAAAATCCTATTGCGATTCAAATGTGTGTGCAAATCCTGGAAACAAGTCATCGAATCCACCTCATTCACTCATCAACACCTCGCTGTCCCAAAAAGTCCCGGCTTGATCGTAACAAACTCATGGAATAACAATCTAAATCTCCTCGATCAACACACCCTCCCATTGATCTATGACAACGACAACGACAACAGTGTAACAATTCCTTATACAACCGAAAAGGCTATGTTACTTGGATGATTTCCCCCACTCAGTCATCATTTGGAACCCTTCAATCTGTCAGCATTTCCAGTTTCCTCTTCCCTGTGGGAGGAATGCTTATTCAGACTACAACGGTTTCTGGATTGACCCTTTCAACAACGAGTTCAAAGTCGTCTTGTTTGATCTTAGAAAAGGCAAAAATGTCACCCTTTACTCGTCTAGAAGACGTGCATGGATGGAAGTTGATATGAATCTCGAAATTGTAGGCAACAATTACGAGCCGGATTGGACATCCTACCAGCTGACGGTTGATGGGGTGGTTACTGGAGGGCATACTATCTCGGCTCCGTGATTGTAATGTTCTTTGATTTTGGGCAGGACAAGTTTGGAACAACTGAGTTGCCGTTCTCAGTACCGCAAAAGTACATAAATGTTTGCAAGTGGCGAGGGTTTCTCTCAGTTGCACATTGGAATATCGGCTCTTGTAATAGATACGATCTATGGAGGATGCAAAATGGATCGTGGAGTAAGATGTTCAGTTGTAACCTTGTCACAATGATGAAGGATATTTTGTGTGTTTTCGAGAGTTGTGGAAGGGTTTTAGCATTAACTTGGAGGTGTGGTGACCTGGTGTTATGTGATCCTAATAGTAGTGTAAGCAGCTGCGCATGCATCACTCTCCAGCAAGCATATCAAAACAAAGTTATAGTTGCTTATGACTTTGTGGAGAGCCTTGTTTTTCCAGATCCAAAATGTATATCTAATGATCCTAGTTGTGTGGTTATCCCTAACCTTTCTTAGAATGGCTTCAGCTATGAGCTCCGTTCTTAATTTAGCAGTGCCAATGACTAAGAAAAATTAATGTGCTAAATTAGCACATTAATTTTTATTCAAACATTTGTAGTTAGTACTTGAGCAAACCTTCTTTAGTTGTGTGGTTATACGATCTATGACTTTTTTTATCCCAAGTCCAGACCAACAACTTCATAGGAGGTTTGTGGAATATGTTTTTTTTATCCAGGCTATTTGCATGTATTCTGTAATGGTGAATCAACTCATTAGCTGTATTGTTTCTAGATCTATGTTGTGGGTGTTTGTTTTTAAGATTTTGTCACAGACACTGGCTGATCCTTATTTAAAAGATCTGTCAAAAGTTGACAGAGTGATACGGACCCGGTGTGGATCAGCGTATCGAACCCTTGTTGGTCAAGGGGTTGAGCCTAACCCGGTGTGGATTCCGACTCGGGATATCGTGGTTGGTGGCCACGGGAGAAAAACTGAAAGCTAAGAGAAATTTAGGGCAAATCTAATTCTTGGATAAATTATGGGAATTACACCAAGAGTATTTATACCTAAGCCCTAACGGTTCAAAAAAAGCGTCCCGGGAAAGAACCGTAAAGAAAACCCGGAAAGAGAGACAAGCTCTAGTTTATAAAAATTACATGAAATAAATAAAATACCAAAACTATAAATTAATGTTCTAAAAACTATAATTCCTCAAAAATACTTAGATAAATTAATCTTCATATCGTCTTGGACGACGACGAACCCGAGAAGGCCTGACACTCGATCTTTCTTCCGTATCACAGAGCCATCTTGCCAACGAGTTTATAAATTAAAATTTGAATTTGAGAGGCGACGTATGACTAAGGAGGACATTAGGGAGAATATGTAGTGCTAATTAACACCAGAAGAGGGATGTGCTTCTGTTTCTTGAAACAAAGGCACTGCACTTGCAATAAGAAAGTGACCAAGTGTGATACGAACCAGAGGTAGATTCGTACCGAGCCTTGGAGTTCAAGGCAACGAGTCAAGTTCGGCGTGAACCCTAACTCTGAAAAGTACGTAAATTCGAGAGCAGACAAAATTAGGGCAAACTATTTCTTGAATAAATTATAATGAAAGACACCAAGAGTATTTATACCTAAGCCCTAACGGTTCAATAAAAGCGTCCCGGGAAAGAACCGTAAAGAAAACCCGAGAAGGGAGCTAACTCCAGTTTATAAAAAATTACAACTTTTAAATAAAAATAATCTAATCTATAAATATCCAACTCTTAAACTAAAATAATTAATTTAAATAAATAAATTTATTCTTCATATCGCTTTGGGCGACGATGATTTCTGACGGGTCTCGTGTTCCCCGCTTCATGATCCGATTCGTGATCCGCTTGTGGATTTTGATCCGTATCATTCTCTCCCCCGATGACAATCGGCTTGTCCTCAAGCCGCAATTCAGGGTAAGACTGTTGCAGTGCATCGGCGGGCTCCCATGTCGAAGCCGACGGATCGCCATCGCTCCATTCTATAACCATTCGGCACGCGGATTGCCGTCCACCATTACCACACGGCTATCTATGGCTCGCACCGGCCGCGAAATTGGTCTGTCATACAAAAACTCGGCTGGCAGTGAACTTGGAATAATAGTCGATCCATCTGACAGAAAACGCTTGAGCAGTGAAACGTGAAAAACATTATGTATCCGAGCTGTGGCAGGCAACTCTAATCTATAAGCAACTGGTCCAATCCGCTCAATAATCTTGAATGGTCCATAAAACCGGCGTGCTAATTTAGCGGACAGTGGCTTTGCAACGGAATGTTGCCTGTATGGTTGAAGTTTCAGTAAAACAGAATCACCAACCTGAAACTCCACATCGCGTCGATGTTTGTTAGCCTGAGAAGCCATGCTCTGTTGCATTCGGAGTAAGTTGGCACGCAATAAGGCGAGGACCTGTTCACGGTCACGAATAGCCTCGGCCGCGGGTGATGGTGGTCCGGTCGGCAGAGTGGCTCGCGCGATTGGCGGTGCATCGCGGCCATACAAAGCACGGAATGGTGACATGCCAAGCCCTTCATGGAACATAGAATTCAAAGCTAGTTCGGCCCAAGGCAGAAAATCAAACCAGCGTCGGGGCCGACCCTGTGTAAAGGCACAGAGATATTGTTCCAGGCCACGATTCTTCACCTCGGTTTGGCCGTCCGTCTGTGGATGATAAGCGGTGCTATGACGGAGTTTTGTGCCACTAAGACGGTGTATTTCAGTCCAAAAAGCGCTGCGAAATATAGGGTCACGGTCAGATAGAATTGAAGCCGGAATGCCGTGTAATTTAACTACAATCTCAACGAACACGGCAACCACTTTCGGGGCGTCAAACGAAGGGCCCAGCGCACCGAAATGTGCGTATTTAGACAGCCGATCCACCACAACCAAAATTGTCGTATAACTACGAGACGGTGGCAAACCAGTGATGAAATCCATGGAAACTTCGTCCCAAACCTGTTGAGGAACTGGCAAGGGTTGCAATAAGCCTGCGGGTTTAGCCGTACTGTACTTGGTGGACTGACAAATTAAGCATGAGTCAACAAATCGTTTCACCTCCGCTCGCATGCCCTTCCAATAAAAAACGTCGGCTATTCGACGGAAAGTACGATCAACACCCGGGTGCCCGACACTTGGTGTGGAATGAAATTCTAACAAAATCTCGGCCTTAATTGGCGAGGCCGCGCCCACCACCAGCCTGTGCTCGTAATACAACAGCCCGTCGTGAACGCGGAACGGTGGGGCGAGCGTCCCTTCGGCCGCTGACTTGTGCCATGCTCGTAAATCGTCGAGCGTGTCATTCTCGCGTCGCAAGCGATGGAGGAATTCGGGTAACGGTGCGGAAAACGACATAAGCTGGCAAATTGTGGTGTCCTCATCAATCATACATCTGGACAGCGCGTCCGCAACCCGATTACTAGCGCCGGATTTATATTCTATGCGAAATTTATATCCCATCAACTTACGCATAAAAAACTGTTGATCAGGCGTCTGAATGACTTGAGTCAGAAGTTCTTTGAGGCTCTTCTGATCACTGCGAATAATGAATTCCCGGCCCAATAAATATTGACGCCATTTTTGAACCGCTGAAACGATGGCAAAGAGCTCTCGGTGATAGGCCGACGATCCGCGGCGTCGGACGCCTAATTTCTTGCTGAAGAATGATAATGGGCGTTCATCCTGTAATAGCACTGCGCCCACACCCTCATCAGACGCGTCAGTCTCAAGGACAAAAGTCTTAGAAAAATCAGGCAGCTGTAGAATAGGAGGTTGCATCATTGCCGCTTTTAGGTTCTGAAAGGCGGTGTCCGCGGAATCAGACCATACAAACTTGTCCTTCTGAAGAAGATCAGTAAGGGGTGAAACTAGTAGAGCATAATTGCGGATGAACTTCCTGTAATACCCTGTAAGGCCCAGAATGCTTAACGGATTTAGGTGTCGGCCAATCCGCCATCGCGGATAGTTTAGCCGAATCGGCTACCAATGTACCGGCTGTCACAATATGGCCTAAATATTCAACCGTGGTGGTACCAAACGAGCACTTGGAGCTTTTAACGAAAAAGTGATTATCAATCAGAATCTGCAGGACAAGATCAATGTGTGCGGCGTGCTCTTCAACAGACGGACTGTAAATCAGAATATCATCGAAGAAGACGATGACAAAATCACGTAGAAATTGAGCAAACAGATGATTCATGGCCGCCTGAAATGTAGATGGCGCGTTTGTCAACCCGAAGGGCATGACTAGAAACTCAAAGTGGCCATCATGTGTGCGGAAAGCTGTCTTATAAATATCAGAATCATGCATCCGTATCTGATGATATCCGGAGCGTAAATCAAGCTTAGTGAAGATGACTGCCTTGCCTAATTCATCAAATAGCTCGTCGACAGTCGGAATGGGGAACTTATCAGCCACAGTAGCCGTATTCAAGGCTCTATAATCAATGCAGAATCGAAAACTTCCGTCTTTTTTCTTAACCAGAAGTGCAGGAGAAGAGAATGGGCTGGTGCTATGGCGAATAATGCCCTGTTCTAGCATTGCTTTGACCTGTTTTTCAATCTCAGACTTCTGAAAATACGGATAACGATAAGGTCTAACATTTACCGGTTTGGAGCCTGGCTGTAGGTGAATGCGGTGATCCCATACGCGGGACGGAGGTAGGCCAGTAGGCATCAAAAACACTGTTGTATGACGCTGAAGTATCTCCCGCAGGTTGGGATCGAGATCGGTCGGCAGTGGGACCGGTTCCGACACGGAAGAGGGTTCGGCCGGCGGTGAAAGTGGCACAATCTCGAAAAATTCCACAATCTCGTTGGAAGCATACAACGAATGTAGCTCATGAACAGAAATGGCTTTTGGTAATTGTCGATCCCCTTGTAAAAACACAGTCTTATCTTGCCAAGAAAACTGCATAGTCAATCGAGCATAATCATGCGCAACAGTACCCAGAGTTTGGAGCCACTGCACTCCCAAAACAATCCGCGGACCATGGATAGCTAACACGTATAGATCAATAGAGAACTCGTGCTTCTGTAAGATCAACGGAGTAGCGGAACAAAGATGTGTGCATATTAAATAAGCACCATTCCCCACAAATACACGGAAAGAAGCTGTTTTAACCAACGGAAGCTGTAACTTCTCGGCAAGTTCTGGATGGATAAAATTATGTGTATTGCCGCCATCTATCAGAACCTGCACCTGTGCGCCATTAACGGAACCATAGAGTCGTAGCGAACGCGGATTCGGAAATCCTTCCATCGAGTGAAGGCTAGAAATATCCCCGGTGACAGCTAATTCGTCATCAACTTCGTCAGTGTCATCCTCATCGCTATCGTCACAGCTTAATAACGCCAAGAATTTAGGCGTACACTTGTGTCCTCGGAAGTACCTCTCATCACAATTCCAACACAACCCTTTTTTAGTACGGTCTTCCCATTCAGCAACAGAAAGACGTTTAATTGGAAGAGTTGAGTAATTACCGTTAGGAGTGGCGGATGTTCCGGGCGTGGTATTCGGGCTCGGATTCGCGGTCACGGGTGGCTTAGAAGGTGCCGCCCCTTGACGGGCGCCTAGTGGTGTCCACGGTCGTCGATTAGCAGTCCAAGGCGCGGATGTCTCGGTGAACGAGGCGGCCAATTCTCGTGCCATAGCAAAAGTCTGAGCTAATGTCGCCGGATTACGCAAATTTAATTCGCGACGCACCGGTTGCTTTAAGCCTGCCTTAAACAGTGAAATCAACGTCGCCTCAGATAAGCCCGTAACTTTGTTCAACAGGGCTTCAAAGTCAGCCTGATAATCCAGCACTGTTGTTTTCTGTTTCAAATTTGCTAACAACCCAACGTAATCTTCGTAGTAAGTGGGATCAAAACGTTGTTGAACAGATAACAAAAAAGCATGTCAATTCTCACCACAATTGTTACGGCGTTGATACCGAAACCAATCCGAGGCGGGGTGATCAAACAACGTACTCACTAGGCGTAAACGATCCTCATCCAAATTAGAAAAATAGTCAAAGTAGGCTTGTACCTTAAATATCCAGCCATTCGGGTCAGTACCATTGAATCGAGGAGCATCCACTCAGATTTTTGGTATAGCGTCGGCTCCGTGAGGAACCCTAGGAAGGGACCGATGGTCCCCAAACTGGCGAAGGGTCATATGCCCGTGATATGGTGCGGCCGAGTAGTTGAGCAACGACGACGCTTGGGACGCGACACTCGCGGTGGGCATGACGAAACCCGTGTACGCCGGGGACGTCCAGTCCGCAGTAGAAGGCGGTGTCGCGACGCTCGGTGGCGGCCAGCCCGGTAAAGACTGCGACGCTGGCGATGGAGTTTGAAGCGACGACCAAGCCGTGTTTGAGGAAGACACGGCGATCGGATGCGCGGCGGCGATCGACAGAGGCGTGGCGGCGGTGACGACAGCGGGCTGCTGTCGATTGTTGACTAAATCTAGGACGTTATCCGTTCGTAAGCATTGGACTTCCAAATCACGCCGAAAGGTTTGATTATCATCCGTCAATTGAAGAAGCAATTCCCGTAACTCGGCCAGAGTGGCGGCTGTGGGATCAGCGGATCCGGCAGCGGAGGAGGACATGGTGTTCGAGGTGAAAGCACCAGATGATACGAACCCGAGGTAGATTCGTACCGAGCCTTGGAGTTCAAGGCAACCAGTCAAGTTCGGCGTGAACCCTAACTCTGAAAAGTACGTAAATTCGAGAGCAGACAAAATTAGGGCAAACTATTTTTTGGATAAATTATAATGAAAGACACCAAGAGTATTTATACCTAAGTCCTAACGGTTCAATAAAAGCGTCCCGCGAAAGAACCGTAAAGAAAACCCAAGAAGGGAGCTAACTCCAGTTTATAAAAAATTACAACTTTTAAATAAAAATAATCTAATCTATAAATATCCAACTCTTAAACTAAAATAATTAATTTAAATAAATAAATTTATTCTTCATATCGCTTTGGGCCACGACGATTTCTGACGGGTCTCATGTTCCCCGCTTCATGATCCGATTCGTGATCCGCTTGTGGATTTTGATCCGTATCAAAGTGTTTACAAAGCTACTGATTGTGTGGTTAGTTAGGGTCTGTTTGAAGATACGTGTTTTTTAAGGGTTGAAGAAAGTCAATATCTATTCAATCTTTTATGGTTCTTAATTGATGATCTCAAACACACACGATGGAAAATAAGTTCCCAAAGAGCCAATCTCAGTTTAGAAGAATCTCCAATGAGCCTAAGGCACAATTACCCGACCCTTATTGCTGAGATGTTTAGTGAAAGATGCTTGAAGTTTTGCAAGGATGCCAAAAGTACACACATAAGTTTGTTCACCCCTGCAGAATATATATTGATTGATTTGACCTGCAAGTTGCTTTGAGTATTTTATTATTGGTCACATGACTTCCATAATTGGAAGGCAAGCAAATATATAGACAACTTCCACCAGACCCAAGTACAATGAAATGGCTGATATTCTTGCAAATTTATGTGCTCACCAATATTATGGTTGAGTTATTAATGCTCTCTCTGATTCTTAATACTAGGAGATAAATACTCAGTATAATATAAGAGTGCATTCATCCGTGTACCTGACATTGATCCACTGGGGTAGAAGACATTATAGGAACCATCCTTAGTATTGTGCTTTGGCCATTCTCTGATTCTTACATTCATTTGACCATTCCTACCTTCTCTTATTCTCTAATCAAATGAATGTGGCTGAATGCTTGTTTCACCACCTACATGCCTACTACATACCTCTCATGAGACAAGTGCATATAAAAAACACCAACTAAATGCAAAATAAAAGTACATGAACATGAAAAGCAGAATTATTCTATAAATAATGATAATAATCTTAAGAAAAAAACTTGCCTTCAAACATTATCATCTCTGAGAAATGGAGTCGTAACAAAGAAGACAAAGGGGGAAGAAAAGAATCCATGAAGCTCAAGATGGATAGCACCAAATTCACACTCTTAAACCTAGTGTTAATCAAGCTAACTAGCTAAGGGTGGTGCTATCCCTCCTGAGCTTCAAGGCCTCTCTCTTTCCATACTCTTTTAATTTCACAATTGAGAAGATCATTACTCTTTACTCTTTACTCTTTAGTGGTGGTGGTGGTAGATTCACATAGATTTGGTCAGCTTCATCACCTATTTATAGTTCCATCCTCTGTACAATTGTCTGCTGTAAAATGTAAAAAAATAAGTACATGTACCTTATTAAATAAATAAAAAAAGGAAAAAAAAGTTTGGTTTAGTCAATCGATTGAATTAAGACAAACTTCTCCCAAGTACTCGTGACAAATAAACAACTACACTGTAAAAATGACAATTCAAATCTGAATTATAGTACATCTCAAATTAATCAACAAAACGTGTAAACATGACATCTGAAAATCTGAAATTCTGAATACGTTTACCTACCCGACTACTACTAATTATTACAAGTCCTGACCACTGCCCACAATTTGGTAAGGTTTTTCTATATTTGAATCAAAGTGTCCTTTAACTTGAATAGTACCACCTCCTACTGTGCTAATCTTATCTGTTCTGATCAAATTATCATACTTGTGCAACAAATCAATACAACCCATTCAATGAGTTTTTTTTGTCCTTGCCAGAAGCAAGCATGAAAAAGAAAGGACCAAATGATGCTACAGGCTAGGGATGGATGGGCATGTAGAACTGAAACTATTTTTAATGATTAGGATATTTTGCTAACAAATATGCTAGATTCGTGTTTATATTGGGTAGAAATCGCCTCCAACTTTAAACTAATAAAATGATCATGTAAATCTTGTTATGTCATGTCCAATCAACATTATTATAACCAGGATTGTATGGTCTTAATTTGACCAAGTCTCATACTTCATGGTTTAAGGACTTTGATGATGACCATACAAATATTTTGTACTGAACACTTTCTTTCCTTTTTTTTTCTCCCCCTGTTGTTGCTACTACTCCAAATCATGAATTACATTGTTTTACTGCACAGATTTCAAATATGAATGAACTCACATACACAAAAAGATTCTCTTAAAAATGGCAACCATATCACTTGCATTGAACAACCAAACTTGCTCAATACAAAGGACATATCAATTGGCCAAAAAGAATCCCTCAAACTCAAAAGTATATGTGCCATGATAGAGCTTGAACTCGAACCTGTCAACAAAAGAATAAACCTCTATGCTTACCAAACTCAGAACAGCAACTGAAGATTGCCTTTCCCAGCTTGAAACAGTTACAGAAAGTGGTAGAGTAATTGATTCCACACATCAGGAACGCCAGGCAAGCACCAATGTATACAATCAGAGTAAGTCTCAGGCTTTGAAAGCTGCTCAGGGCTGAGTGCTTCCCAGAATTTACGGTATATTGAAGGATGGCCATCTTTTCGGTATTCTGAGAGCTGAGTGATGTTGACAACGGTAACTTTGGAACTCACCCTGCTGAGAACCTTGTCCACCATGCGCATTGTGGGCAAGTCCGAACCACTTCCCCAGTAGGTCTCCTTATTGATTGGCCTGGTTTGACTGTAGCAGTTTCCATCCGTTTCTGGAGCCCATTCTCGGCTCCTGATGATTGAATGAAAAGAAAATTCAATGATCTAACTCGGGTCAAATAATAAAGTTTTGTTGTATGGTTGATGGTTGTAGATTCTACTCATGGTTTTGCAATCATAATGTTTTGAATGGATGAGTTGGATCTTGATTACAGTCTATATGTTTGCCTTTTAAGGGATAAGTTATAGGCCAAACGCCATTTGGATGCTAATGCATCTAAAAAAAGAGAGGAAATTCAAGGAAACAGTTACACCAAAGAACATCAAGCATAAGTATTAACAGACGTTTGGTTCCACACTCATATACAAATGCTGTTTTTCTTACAACTACAAGTAGCATCTGGAAATCAACTTGCAACACAAAGTAGAGAATACTAATTTATTCTAGTGTTGAGGTCTAATTAGACCATTTATCGATTTGTGTATGGACAGAAATGAAACATCTAAAGCGATGGATCAGTAATATTAATTAATAGTAATATTTTCCAGAGGTAAAAACAAAATGGCTTATTTCTTAGGTATAAGACTTCATTGGCTCATTCAATTCCAAATTCTGCACTTATATGACCTAATAATTAGGTACTACGAACCTATGATATGAAGTCAAACCTCCACAAAAAATAACAAATTTGACAACAACCTCACACCTAAAGAGACATATCTCCAAATGATGTACTTCAATATCCAACCCCTACCCAACTTTCCAATCATGCTCTTAGAAATTGATTAAGATGGCAATTAAAGTGAAGGCTGTGGCACAGATATAAACACCTCACTCATTGAAAGTAGACTAGATAGTACATATAAGACTTTTATCTTCGACTAGAACTGATTGATACAAGATACTGCATTGATTATTTTCCATAGTTAAACACAAAGTACGCATGATTATATATCCATAACCAAAATGCAAAAGCAGCCAATCTTTCATAAATCATAAAGCCAATTGATGAATCCAAAAATTACTGCTGCACAAAGATATCCAAAGCACTATTGGTAACAAAATGACAAGAGTCTCATTTATAGACCAATCTGAAGTCTGAACTGCACCATAAATTCATAGATATCTTTAATATTAGGGGCATTCTATCAATTTTAATATTTTCTACCCCTCCATATCAGTGCCTGAAAAAGAAAGTTTGAACACGGGTATAATTACTCACCAGAGATGAGTAGGTGACATGGTAACAAAAAATACGCGCTTTTTGCGAGGATCAACATTGTTCTCCACCCAGTTGGCCCATGTATTCATGGCCAATTCCATGGCTGGTTGGCCATCCAACTCTTCACACACACCTTCTTGTTCACTGCTCCAGCTGGATACCAAAGATGCTAGATAGTCAGAAATCAATTACTTGCCTCTTATAAAACGTTTTTCTCTACAGATTCTGTATAGCAGAGTTTTGTCATACTCACAGTAGCTTGACAGATCCTTGTCTCCACCACAAGTATGTATTGAAAACTAGTATATCAGCATCTGCCCATTTAGACAGATGCCTTGAGGCAGAATCAGGGCGGATTATCCGATCACTTAATCTATGATTTACTGGATCATCAGAATTCGAGTCAACAAGCAATGGAGCCCAGAGGAACTCAACAGTGGCATTGTAATCCTACATAAAGCAAGAAATGAGAATCGAGAAGCAACAATTGGACCTTTTAAAGAAAGGATTGCAATTATTTACCTCAGATCGAAATACAGTAAGATGTGCATTAGGGGACATGGACCTCCTGTTAGCAGGAATTACTGATTGCAGCAAACACACCATTGAAATCCATTGTCCCCTATTCAGGGAATCCCCCACAAACATCAATCTCTTTCCCCTCAGCTTCTCCCACAACTCAGTGGCGTTCCATCTGTAAATCAAGGATCCACATTCACAGCTTACAACAGATGCTAACAAAACCAAAGGATCAATAACCATGACTACCTCTAACTTTCACTTTGACATGCATTATAGTATTATCAACAATTTACAGCAGACACTACCAAAAACCTATATGTGCAATATAATAACCAACATGAAAAGAGGAGATGGGCAGAAATCAAAGCACCTCTTGAGATTGCAGCCATGGGGTTGCCACCTCCAATACTGGTACCCTAAATCAGACCTCCCATGCTTGTGGCAAGCTAATTGGTCAGACATGTAAGGACAATCTGACTCGTGGTATAGCGGATATGAAGAATTATCAAAAATCCATTTCCCTGAAAACACATCGCACTCCTCCAAGCCGCTTCTCCGGCGTTCAGACTCCGTTTCCCGATTCCCTTCACTCCATCCAACAGTTCTACCACTGTACTCAATAGTAGCGTTACACAAAGTGTATCTATCCAGCACCACTACAAAATTCCCAAAACAAAAATTAAGCGCACTCACTTGCGACTTACGAGCAAGAAAGAATCGAGAAGCCGTAAAATGAAGTAACGCCTAAAGCTGATCAGCCAATGGTTCGAGAAAGCAAACCTGGAGATCTACTCGGCCTATCAGAGCTGTAGGAAGAGTCATCCTCAAATCGGTCGGAGCTCTGCAAGTGCGTAGTATGATCTGAGCGGTCATGGAGGCTCCGAATCTTGAGCTCGTTGTAGAGAATCGAGACGACCACAAATACGACGAAGATCAAAGGGATGAGAGGGAAGTGGAACCTCTTCCTGCTCCACCTCCATCGCTGCAACATCACCGATACGCACATGGGAGCAAAGATGGAAGAATCCGGTCAACGAAGACTTCAATCCAACAGCAGCAAAAGCAAATCGGGAGACGCAAAAGGGAAAAACTCTAGCAAAGTGAAATCATTAGCTCCATTTCCTTGTTGTAGAACTACGGGGTGAAGCTGAGTTTGAATTTATTTTTTTGGGGTTTGCCGACATTGACAGGGAACTAGGGAAGGGATAGTGCAAAGAGCGAAGCAGGATTGGAAGAAAGAGGATTTTGGAACTGTATTATGAGGTTTTTGTTATGAATATTCAATTAGGCGGGCCTTCTTGATCTCTTGTAGTGGTTGTTAGTGCTAGTTATTTTACACATCTCTTGTATGTTCTTTTTTTAAACAATCTAATCAATAATTATCTAGACTTGCATGCTTTGCATTTTTTATTTTAGGTTTAATAAAGAAATCAATAATCCTCTCACCTTGCCGCCAATGCTTTTTTTTTCATAAAAAAATGTGCTGTTCTAAGCATTATGTACATTGATAATACATAGTAGAAGCCTAATTTGCTAATTTAAACTTCAGTGAGTTTGTAATTACTGTGTTATAAGGTGTTATAGGTGTGATGAATTATTTACTACTCCCTCTGTCCCATAATGTTTGTCCACTTTCCTTTGTAATAAGTATGTAAGAAAAAATGGTTGGCAAACATGGCATCATTTGGGCATTGACCCAAGAAAAAATGATAGTATAGATACAAGTTCAAAATATAAATTAACAAGTATATATCTTAGCTAAAGCAATTAACTTTATATTACGCACACAAAATTAGACTAAAAGCTATGCATATGTATATTGGGTGGGTAGTAGTAGATGGGGAAAAAAAAATTGGGGTATACTATACCTTATTGAAACTGTAATAAAAGCAATAGATGAAGAATAATGATAATATAAGTGGTTATACCATGTGGCATTGAAACCGATTCGTAATATACAAATATGAGATTCGGTTGGGGCCGTGATGTTGCAACCACCAACTAATAGAAACATTGTTATGGTTTTTAATCCTAGTTTAATCTTTATGACAAACTGTGGTATGGCAATAATAAGAACCAAAGGTAGAAAAAAGGCTAGAAGGAATCGGAGTGAGTGGGCTTTTTTTTTATTTGGGTTGGCCGCCATTAACTCGAAATTGGGCCTGATTCAGTTGAGTCGAGAATGGGCCTGTTTTATCCAACTATTTGGATTTGTGGCGCTTGGCCTAAAATCTTAAAGTTACCGTCTTTAAATTTAACGGGCCATGTTAAATATAGGGCGATTCCTTATGCACAGGAAAAAAACGCCTTGCGCACACGGTTTCACACGCTTCATGAAGCGTACGTTTCATGAAGCGTGTGACCCAAAGAGTGCCCTCTGCGAGGGTGGTACCCTGGGCTTGCGCTTCACGAAGCGTACGCTTCATGAAGCGTAGCGTGTGACCGGCTTGCGCTTCACGAAGCGTGCACTTCATGAAGCGCTAGAGTTTGCGGACAACGCCGCCGTGAAATTAGGTTTGTTTACGTATATTTGGAAAAAAATTATTTTCATATCTAATTTATATCTTTGTCATTTAAGGCCTATATATATATTCATATATGAAAACGTTTATGAGTTAAGAAACACAGTTTAACAAAATACAATGACATCCAATATCTCATATGAAGAAAACTCATCGACGGAATTGCTTTTTTCAGATGAACCATATGAAGCTGAATCATCATCATCTTATGAAGAATTATCATCATCTTTTGAAGAAGGAGGAGGAGGAGAAATAGACGTTGATGAAGAAGAAAACGATATAGTCGAGGTAAGTTTTTTGAAAAATAAATTGCAGTTTATAGTTTTATATTCTGAACATTTGAAGGTATCGTATTTGTATTTGGAAATTAAAAAAAATTATATTATTAATCTTATACATTTGTACTGATTATATACCTTTAGAAATAATATTATTGTTATTCAATAGAGTAGAGTTGAATGGAAAATAATAGTAAAAAAGATGTTATTGTTGAAAACATATTGTGTATTTGCAGTTTAATTGAAAGTAATTATAATTTATAAATAGGTAAACGGGAGAGATTTTTCTGCTGACTTTCATCACGATGGGGTGTGGGATAGTCGAGATCAAATGATAGCCTGGGCTAGGCAAGTTGGGCGTGAAAGATATATGGCGTTGCCTATAAAAACGTCAAATGAAAATTTGGTCATGCTAGCATGTCATAGGCATGGTATGTATAGACCTGGGAAGAAGGGTGATTGCATCCCTACTGTTACACCGCCTTAGGTGCGAACCCTTTACACAAAGTGCAAATGCAAATTCGAGTTGCTTGGCGTTAGAAGTAAATCGACCGGGAAATGGGCACTAACGGTTGTGTGCGGAGTTCACAACCACGACCTCCCCACTAGTTTGCTTGGCAATTCATTTTCAGGCAGAATGACGGAAGTACAAAAATTGCTTGTGAAGGAATTGAGCTATATATATGTGCCACCTGCTCGTATAGTGGAGCGGTTGAGAAATCTTTACCCCGGAAATGTGACATCAAGGAAGCAAGTTTCAAATTTGAGGGCACGATATTTGAAAGAGGATAGTGCAAATCTGAAAACCACCCAATATGCACTGCATTTTCTACAAAGAAACAATTACAGAGTATTTCCGAATAGGATAGGTGATTCAGATTATATTGATATCCTCTTCTTTGTGCACCCCCACGTCGCTGCATCTACTGAAGTTGTTTCCGTATGTCGCCATTATGGACATCACATATAAGACCAACAGGTACAATCTGTTAAGTTTTTTTCTATATATTGAGGCAAATATTGTTTTTGTAAAGTTGTATAATTGTTTAATGTATTGACAGGTACGACATGGCTTTGCTGTAGATGGTTGGGTTTACATGTACTAACAGATCTTTCAACATCGGTTTTGCATTTCTGTCAAGAGAAGACACAACTAGTTATACATGGGTGTTAAAGCGTTTGAGGCGTTTGTATCAGGAAGTGGGAGCGATGCCAAATGCGATTGTCACAGATCGAGAGATGGCAATAATTAACGCAAAGGACGTTTTGTTTGGAGAGGAAGTCAAACATCTTCTATGTTGGGTGCATGTTAAGGGCAACATATTAGCATACGCTGTAGGTATCCTAAGGGACCAGGAAAAGGCGAAAAGGTTTGCTAATAGATGTTGGTGCATATTCATGTCGACAACGGAGGCAAAATACGAGGAAAGGCTTAGAAGAGTCAAACAACATTGGCCAGGGCTGATGAAGTATGTTGAGAGGTCGTGGCTCGGGCCTTACAAGAAGTCGATTGTTAGAGCATGGACCGATCACTATACCCACTTCGAAACGAGAACAACAAACAGGTACACACGTTTTAATGTTTTACATATTTTTGGTTGTTCAAATTATGTGATTTACACATTTGTAATGTACATAATACTAACATGTATGAAACAGGGCGGAGGGAATGCACATCGTGCTTTAAAAAATACTTGACAGTTTTCGAGGAGGCTTCAACACAGTGATCGGAAGGATCCACAATCACATTCAGTCTCAAGTTAATGATATAAGGGGGGATCTGGAGATGTCACGTAGCAAGATTCCAACTGAGTTGAATAGTGTCCCTAGTCGAGTTAGGACAATATTCATGCGCCTATTTTACAAAGTGTCAACTTTGTGCATTATGAAGTTGTTGAATATGTACTACGACCTGAACAAGGACGCCGCTGAAGGAAAATTAGAGAAAGAGTGTGCTGATTTTTTGGGTACGGGAGTGCATGGGTCTTCCTTGTCGTCATACGATTGCCCAAGCCATTCTAACTAAGCGGCCGATCCCGCCAGGTGACATACACCCATTTTGGCATCAGGTGGTATGGGATGGAGTTGATCCGAAGCGCATGCCCATAGAACACAAAGAGGCAAAAAAACTTACCGAGATCAGATGGGAAGATATGGTGGAGAGGAAGCGTCGGGGTGAATTGACATATGACCGTGTGTACTCGATCACAGAGTCTTTTGTAGACAATGTGCTTGGAAAAGAGTCGTCTTTGATTGAGCAGATAGATGCTATGAAGAGGGGACGGCCAAAGGGGTCCACTAAGTGGTCAACAAAGAGGAACAATACTTTGCTTGAGCATCAGATGGAGGCATATGAAAAGGAGAAGCAACAGAAGCAAAAGGAGAGCCAAGTAAAAACTTCATTGCCCGGCAAAAAGCGTGGAAGGCCAAAGGGCTCAACCAACAAGGCCCCGAAAAAAGTTGCGACGGGGCCAAGTACACAAGAAGAGAGGGTCGGCATGATGTGGCTGGATTTCAACTTTGGAGTTGACAATGTTAACGACTTCATGTATCCTTACATTGATCAGGTACAGGATGTAATGGCAGATGGGCATTGCGGTTATCGATCACTCGCCGTGTTGTTGGGACAATTACAGGGCGAGTACCGCAGAGTTCGGTTGGAGTTGACAGCCGAATTGAGGAGGAACAGAAATGTATATGAGCCTATTTGGAACAAATCTCCTATTGATGAGATGTTTGATACTATGCCCTATGTGGTTAGCCCTTGTGCTCAAAGATATTGGATGGAGATGCCCATAGCCGGTTTGATCTTTGCCACAATACATCAGGTTGCAGTTGTTTTGTTGTCGTGGGATGGATCGCATACATGCTTGCCGATGCAGGCGAGAGGGGAGAACCGGTCACCTCTAGCGAAGATATATGCCATAGCGCTCGTGGGAAACAGAGATCACTTTATACTTGTGAGTCATACATTATTATCATGAAAATAAATTAGCACGTATAATTTTTTACTCGGTAATATATTATGTGTTTAATTTGCAGGTCTGGTTGAGCGACGACTCCCCACTTCCTCCTCCACCGAGAGATTGGACAAGAAGCCATCAACCTAGCGTCAACGGGTGGGATGAGCCGTTTAGACAGAGAATGGTAAAATGGCGCGAGAAGCGGATTAGCCATAATCTTGAACCGAATGTTGCTGTTTGAAGTTGATGATAAATGTCATTAGTTAGAACTGTATTAGTTTTAGTTGTACTACATTTTTGGGATTAGTGTTTGCTTCTTATGCTAAATATGATTTTGTGCTTGTATAATTGTTAATGGCTTTGAATTGGTTCAAATAATTACAAGTAACCATGAATGTTGTTGAGAACAAAATTGGCGCCTCACGCATCATGAAGCGCACGCTTCATGATGCGTGAGGCTCATGAGAAAAAAAGGGGTGACTTTCGCTCGACCCCCGGATCGAACCGGGGACATACCCCTCAAATGTTATTACCATCATTTATGGTGGACTTTCCGATTTATTGTAATGTTTAGGGTTTAGGGTAGGTTATGCTAGGGTTAGGGTTTAGGGTTCTGGGTTTAGGGTTTAGGGTTTAGGGTTTAGGGTTAGGGTTTAGTGTCATTTAGTGTTGGTTTAGTGATTAGGGTTTAGGTTTACGTTATGTTTATGTGTTGGGAGATGGTGAATTCCTACCCATTAGTTTTAGCTTTTGGTTTAGAAGGTTGCTCCCGACTTTATATGATAAGTGGTAAAAGATCCCGAGAGCTTTCAGTCTTCGGAATCTAACAGAAGCAAATAGATGGAAGGCTCCTAAATTATAAAATAAACCCTAACTAAACCCTACCCTACCCTAAACCCTAAACCTAACCATAAATCGGAACCTTAAAATAAATTATGGTAATAATTGGTCCAACATGAAATTTCAAGAACAGACCAATTTTTATTTTTCTAGTGTATTATGAGACCGGTTCGATTTTATGAAAGGTTTAATATGATTAATAAGGGTTCACATAATAAAGTGTAAATAAAATCATATATTATAGATCCCAAAAATCATTTAAAGTGCAATCTCTTAGGAACCGATTATATGTTTGTAATTCAAACCCTAAAAATAGGTGAACCGGTCGGTTTAATTTAATTCCGGACCAAACCCAATCGAAACTGGTTTATGTGAAAATTAAAATTATTCATATATAAATCGATAGCCAATGCGGCACACTTGGTCCAGGTACACGCGTTTGAGGAGTATGTCTACGGTTCGAAACGGGGGACGATGGAAAGCCACCCCTTTTTTTCCCCATGAGCCTTGCGCATCATGAAGCGTACGCTTCATGATGCGTTAGTCAAGCGAGACAGAATCAAGCATTCCTTCCTGTTGTATTGGATTCGTAGCTGGGCAAACATCGTTGCCATTTTCTTCGACATATGCAATCGGATAAAAACCACGGGATAAAGCATAAATTTAGACAAGGTAACACAATTGGTAAAACCATGAGAATCAAATTTCCAGTAAACAGAGGGCAACATAATTCATATTAGAAGCCAACAAGTGCATAAACTACCTAGTCTAAAACAGATTACTAAATCATAATCTAGGCCTAAACAAATTACTAACAGAAATCTAGTCTATGATTATTGGATTGTTTGGATCGAAACCATCATCCTCTTCCTCATGCTTCACTAGGCGCAAATCAGTGTATGACGGGACTTCAATCTCAGGGTTGCCGTTGGCCCTTGCTTCGGCATTGAAGAGAGCAATTTCTTGGAGTTCCATCTCCTCCTTGAAAATTCTCTCCAGTGTTGTGAAGTAACTGAGTCGGGCAAGGTGTTTACCGACATTCTTCAAGCCTACTTCCTTGCTGTTGATTAGCTCCCGAATGAAAAGACGGATCTCTTGTACATCCGCCAAGTGCTTGCGAAAATCATCTTGAATAGGATATGCCATTGATGGAGATATAGCAGATATGAAGAAGCTTTGAAGAGAACTGGTTTTAGAGAGGTGGGGTTAAGTTTTTATAAGAAGTGTGGATTTGATTGGCCATGGTTTAATTTTAGCGGGTAAATTTTGCGCCAAAACTACAACTTATCAAGGCAACTTACGGAAATCGCAGATCGTTTCCGTAAATATAGGATCATGGCTTCATTAATAGTTATCTGCAACCACCCGCGGAAGATTTTCTGGATACTGGAACAGAGAACTTGCGCTTCATGAAGCGTACGCTTTATGAAGCGCAAGCATTAAAACAAGTAAACTACAATGCCTTACGCTTCATGAAGCGTGCGCTTCATGAAGTGTAAGGCATATGAGAAAAAAAGGGTGGCTTTCGCTCGTCCCCCGGATCGAACCGTAGACATACTCCTCAAAAGCGTGTACCTGGACCAAGTGTGCCGCATTGGCTATCGATTTATATAGGAATAATTTTAATTTTCACATATACCAGTTTCGATTGGGTTTGGTCCGGAATTAAATTAAACCGACCGGTTCACCTACTTTTAGGGTTTGAATTACAAAAATAAAACCGGTTCCTAAGATATTGCACTTTAAATGATTTTATAGAGCGATAATATATTATTTTATTTACACTTTATTATGTGAACCCTTATTAATCATATTAAACCTTTCATATAATCGAACCGGTCTCATAATAAACTGGAAAAATAAAAATTGTTCCGGTTCTTGAAATTTCATGTTGGACCAGTTATTACCGTAATTTGTTTTAAGATCACGATTTATGGTTTGGTTTAGGGTTTAGTGTTTGTTAGGTTATAGGGTTTAGGGTTTAGGGTAGTTTTTATAATTTAGGGTTTAGGGTTTGTTAGGTTTATTTTGTTATGTTTATTGACAAGGATTAAGGGTTTTGTGATATGCTTAAGCTTATTGTTATGGTGTAGGGTTTGGAGTTTATGGTTTAGGGAGTTTATGGTTTAGGGTTTAGGGTTTAGGGTTTAGGGTTTAGGGATTTGATTAATATAATGAGCATAATGTATGGTTAAAGTGTTATATAATTGGGGTGAAGTTGTTGTTATTAATATGGTTTAGGTTAAACCCTAAACCCTAAATCCTAAACCCTAAATCATAAACCCTAAACCCTATAACCTAAACCCTAATACCTTATCTTACAAGCATCATCCATCAAAACATATTCACAATGACAAATATACAATATATCAATAACATATACACTAACCTTAAAACCATGTCATTGTAACCAACCATAACATCTAAACCTTCGACCTTGTAACATGAAATGTCAAATAGCGGTAGTATTTGTAAAGGATATTTGGCGCATTGTAGGAGTGTAATGCTAAATATCGTTTTATGTTAGTATTATAGGTAACTGATTACGAATATTAAACCAAATAACATATTTGCATCTAAACCCTAAACCCGAAACCCTAAACCCTAAACCCTAAACCCTAAACCCTAAATCAAATCCCTAAACCCTAAATCAAATCCCTAAACCCTAAACCGTAAACCCTAAGATTAACCATATTGCAAAACCCTAAACCCTAAACCCTAAACCCTAAACCCTAAATACTAAACCCTAAACCCTAAACCCTAAATTTATAAACACTAACTAAACCCTACCCTACCCTAAACCCTAAACCTAACCATAAATCGGAACCTTAAAACAAATTATGGTAATAACTGGTCCAACATGAAATTTCAAGAACCGGAACAATTTTTTTTTTACAGTTTATTTTGGGGCCGGTTCGGTTATATTAAAATTTTAATATGATTAATAAGGGTTCACACCCTAAAATATACATAAATTCATTTATTATCGCTCTATAAAATTATATAAAGTGCAATCTCTTAGGAACCGGTTTTATTTTTGTAATTCAAACCCTAAAAATAGGTGAACCGGTCGGTTTAATTTAATTCCGGACCAAACCCAATCAAAACTGGGTTATGTGAAAATTAAAATTATTCCTATATAAATCGATAGCCAATGCGGCACACTTGGTCCAGGTACACACGTTTGAGGAGTATGTCTACGGTTCGATCCGTGGGACGAGCGAAAGCCACCCCTTTTTTCTCATAAGCTTTACGCTTCATGAAGCGTAAGGCATTGTACTAGAGACGTTTTCTGATAATATGTGCGCTTCATGAAGCGCACGCGTCATGAAGCGTAAGGTAAGCCTATAACAAAACACCAGTGACAGAATCACCACAAACCAGAATCAGTATATTCAGCAACAGATTACAAGAAATATACAGCAACAGATTACAAGGAATACACAGCAACAGATTCCATCCAAAAATACACAATGTAGATTTTAGCCATATGATAAGTAGTACAGTAGCATTTATCAAAAGAAGATAAAAGGTCTGGATCAAAATCTATACCTACTGCCAAGAGGTTCCAGCATAAATGGTAGTCATTGAGGGTCATACTTACAGTGCATAAAGCCACAAAAGGGGTATTGAAGTTCTCCAAAGTTTTTTTTCCCAAGGTCAAGCTAGAAACCTTTTAATTTTGTTTAATTCTACCATGCTCAGTTAAAATAAACCATGTGATATACTGAAAAGCAAATGATGAAAACTACAAGAACCTGAATAAAAACTAAAAACAAATCAATTTCACAAATCAGGTGATCCAAATAATGGAAAAAATGCACCACCAATGCCATTTTATTCCCCCTAGATTCATCTTTTAAAAAATGACATAATAATATGAAAATATCACAATGCACATGAGGGATATTAACAGGGCGCTAACCCAAATAAACTACAGATTCACATTGCTACTTCAGTCATTACATATAATTGCACAGAATATGTTACACCTGTATAAATTTACTACAAGTAATACCATTTTTTTTTCAAAACAGAATTTCGTGGAGTGCAACTTATACCATTGAAAGAAGAGACTCCTCACTCTGACTAAGTGGTGCCATCAGCGCCTGCATGTCCACATGAACACTATTCATTTGTCCGCGAACTGAAGCAACAGATTGACCTCCATTTAAACTCTCAGTTTTCAGTTTCTGAACCCTGTAACCAAGGAGATAGCTGAAAGCGGCTAGTGCACGTCCACGATGCAAGTGATGCTCTAGCCCAAGACCAGTTTCCTGAGTTGAAATATTCAGGAAAGACAAGTACCATCATGATACAAGCGAAGGTATGCCAATGTCAAAGCAAATTCTTCATTGCCATCAGAGTCAACAAAATCAAACATGATATAAACATTCATCTTAGATTCCTTAGAAAATATTAACAATTAGATTATACTGTAGAAGTCAGTTCCTAAATGATAATTTTCCTATACCCATAACATATGTAACATGACCTTCAAATAAGTGTGATAAACCTTGGGGTGATATGTAATAAGCTTACCTTTTACTATACGTATATACTTAACTGATCTTCAATCAAAAGGAGAATAAAAGAAAATAAAGTTTTTGATGGCTACCAGTGGCGGACCCAGAAATTTTTTAAAGGGGGGGCTAGCATTCACTAAAAAAGTTTGATTGCTTACTTACATTATAAACAATAGCTCATCAATGGATCATGCATATAGGTCATAAATGTATTAACTAAACCGTATAAAAAGTTAAATAATATGGAGTGGTAAATAATCTCTCTTTTTTTGGTAGAAAAAATAATCTCTCTTTTAATTTTCAAAATTGATCCATATTTTAAGTAAATTATTTTTTGATGCATTACATTTTTACGCACACAAAGTAATATTATTAATGTATTACTTATTACTAACTAACATATAAATTTATCATTTTTGATGCGCCATTTTGATCATTTTTATATAATAGAAAATATAATAAAGCAAGTGTATTTATGTTCTTTTTGATAAACTAAATAAAAAGTAATAAAATTAACAATAGCAATATACTAGTAACTTTTTTTTTTGAGAGGAGTAATGTACTGGACTTGTCTTCACGTTAGTATAAAAAAGAGATCAAATTGGATCAAAAAATAAAAAGTAAAAAAAAGAGATTAAAATGAGAGAGAATGGGCACTGATTTTGTATAATAAGCCCAATAGAGATGATGATTTTTCAGGCCCAAAAAGAGAAAATAAAGAGTCATGTTGTTGGTCAGAAGGATCGAACACTGATCTACAAAAAAATTCAAGGGGGGGGGGGGTGCTTTACCACTGGGCTATTCCTTTTTATCTGAATTATACTCCTTTCCTTACTTTTATACGAACTTAAGGGGGGGGGCGGCCGCCCCCACAAGCCCCCCCTGGGTCCGCCACTGATGGCTACCTCTAATGAAGAGGCATATAATTCCTGCTCAATTTGTTTTTGGATGGCTCCTTCCCAGGACATTGCACTAATTTCAGAATATTGACCAGCATTTATAAGAATTTCTATGTCCCTTTGTAGATAGGCTTCCCCAGCAGAAAAATTTGCTAGCGCTTGCCACCCTAGAGGACCCTGCAATACAGAAAACCAGATAAGATAAATAGATTCTACAAGGTGCAGAAAGAATATCATGGTCACCATCCCACATATTGATGCTTGTTCACATAATTAAGACTACTGGATTCTTTTTTCTTTTGTACTGCAATAGTAGAATGATTTCATGTAGAACAGAGAAAAGAGTACAAGTAAGAGCTACTAAGTCAGCCATAACGAGTCAGAAACATGAGTTATCAAAACATTTCCAAAACTCCTTCTCACCTTTTCCAACAAACTGAACCAGAGGCTTCCCCTGAATAGTATAGGAGCAATCCTCAAGAAATCTAAGCTGAAGACTGTTGAGAGTTCATTCTACAGTACAAAAGGTTTGATCAACAGCTTGGCACATGTACAAAGCTAGGACAAAAACTAGTATAAAATTCATGAACATCTGATCAAATAGCAAACCAAATGGAGTTCTCTTTAAAACTTTTAAAGCAATTATTGCAATACACAAATAATAGTAAGAAACCAACTTTACTGAAGGAAAATATCACATTGAAAGCATTCTTGCAATACACAAATAATACATCTCCTTATAATACAAAATGACAACAGTCAAATGCACAAAATATCAAATCCCTAAATGGAAAATAACTGATGTCACCGTGCGGCACCTCCAGACCCACTCCCCTCACCAGGATCATATCTAGAATCCCGAAACGGCCTGCTCAAAGGAGGTGGCATTGGGGGACGATCATCCCCTAATATGCTCAGAATGTCCAACAAGTACGGCCTAGCTGGATGATCAGCAGGCATCGCTGCCAAAGCGTCGTGAGCATATCCAACGAGCTGCTGTTGTCTCTGCATAATTTAAGACACATTCTTCATAAACCCTAAAAATATACAAACGATTAATGATTGAATGAACTATTTATTGAATAAACTTTTACTTACAATTGTAGCATCAACTACAATTGATGTGTGTGTGTGTGTGGCTCGCGCGGACGGTCCTGACGCTCTGACCTCGGATCTACATACGGATGTGTGACGTCACTAAACCAATCCCAGTACGCGAGGTCCGCCTGGTAAGCATACCGAGCCAAAGGGTGCTGCTCAAGGTCAATCAAGTGGTCGTACCGCTGGTTCCAGTACAGCTGATCGTCGGAAAATTCCACCTCATACTTGCGCCAAGACGTGGTACGAACCTATGTAGCCGGCACAATCGGATCAATAGGTATGCACTGCACCTGGAAGTACTGACGCAGCCACCTATCGGGCATGTAAGCCTCTCGAATAGTAAAGCACTCAAGCACGCCTCAAAACCTCGAAACCCGGTAACGCTCTGACTCGAAATCTAAGCCTCTCCATGGCTGCCACTTAATCTGAAATAAAAATACACCCCTCGTTAAAAAAAATAACAAATCCATTGTTTAGGGTTATAGGGTTCCAAATATTTTGACATTAAATTTTTTTACCTCATTAGTGCGAACCTTGTCTAATACTTTACGAATCGCCTCCAACCGCTCTGGCTTCTTCGGAGGAGCGCGTGTCTCAACTCTAGATCGGGAACCTGCGTACGGGTTAACCAAAAGATCTATCCTCAGTATCGGATGCCCACCAAAAAGCTGCATATACTCCGATATCCAAGTCTATGTCATAAATTATAGTTAGTTTCTTACATAACTAAAAAATAAAATGACATACAAAAGTACTACTCAAATAATTTTCTTACCCTTAGAAGGAGAACACATCCAGCAATGCCCTTGCTATCACGTCGTGACGCAACACCCAACTCTCGGTACATGATCGTCAGAACCGCAACACCCCAAGCAAATGTACTCGTGCGGTCGGGGTCTAAGAGACAATGCAAATACTCAATGCTGACATAGTTGGTGCTCTTGTTGACGAATAGTGCTGAACCAATGACCCACAACAAGTACGCAACATCTATAAAATTAGGTGCTGCCCCCTCTGCAATCATCCTAATGATATGTGCCTTGAGGTCGTCAAAATGAATGCCACGAGAATCATATATACGAAACGTCTGCATATCAATCGAGAACATCTGCATCACCTGCGTCTGAAACTCCATCTCAGAGAACTGCTCGCCGACACGCTCCCCGTCGATCGGCAAGCCTAAAATGCGCTCTACATCATGCAACGTGATGGAAATCTCACCCCATGGAAAATGAAAGTTGTTGGTCTCCGGATACCAACGCTCAATAAATGCAGAAATGATGGCGCGGTCCGATCCTCGATAATCCATATCTCCGATATGCCTCAATCCACTACGCCCTGCAATATGCCACCACGTACCCGGCTCATCAACTCTGTGGGCCTCAATATCAGTCCAATCCAACGTCCTTGAGTATGCCTTATACAGCTTCCTCCACTGTCAAAATCAAGAAAAAAAATTAGATAAGTTCAATTATGTAAATACACAGAAAAATTAAAAAAAATTCAAAAAAAAAAGCTCACCAATACATCCTCGATAGCTGGTGCAGGAGCAGCTGCATGCTCGACGACAGCAGGAGGGGCTGGATCATCTCGAGGAGTCCACCTCCATATCGACTCCGCAATATGAGTGGGGTAATGTCGAAGGAGGACGGCCAAACGTGGTCCTCCTGGCTGCCACATGGGTACGTCGGCAACAGGAGGCACCGGAGCGGGAGGAGGGTCAACAATGGGAGGATCCGGGGCAACTAAAGGCTGAACAATAATAGGCGGATGAAGTGGAGGCTCAGAAACTGTAGTCTGTATGATGGGAGGGGACGGAATATGAGAGGTCTGTGAAGGTGAAACCGACGCAAGTGCAGGAGTCATATCGATGTCCCTAGAAAGATCCTCTCCGGTGCCAATCGGAGTCCCTAAACTAAATAAATCAATCTGCTCGGACTCTCGTCGAGGGGTGGGATGCTGGGTCGGGGAAGACGGAACAACATCCTCTGCCTAATCAGTCCCAACGACGTAAGTCGGAATCTCCTCAGCAGTCTCAGCCGGAGCAGACGGACCAATGTCATGCTATCTGAATATCTGCACCATCATGCGCTGCCTCGTCCCGCTGTAGCTCAGATATCAACGTCTCAGCCCCTAATCTCCTGGCCCTCTTTTTCGGCGGAGGGGCCTCAGCACGAGCAGACTGCAGTATACCTCGTGCCTTCGCGTTCCTAGTCCTCTTCTTCTTCGGCACAGGAGGTGTAGTTGAGTCGGGAGTTCGCAACTCACGACTCAACTCCTGAAACGCCTGTTTACGATTTTCATTCTTTCATTTACGTACTCCTTTATAAAATTCGTACTTTGTGCCTTACCTTCAATTCCTATATCTTTTTATACATAAGTGTGATTTTAACTAATATTACTATAACAAAATCAAAATAGTTAACTTCAATCACTACTGTATATGATAAAGGAGAACATAAATCACATTACCCTCTAGTGAACAAGTGCTAACAAAACATAAACTTCTAAAATTTAACATTCGTGGAGCCAATTACATTTAAGTAGGTGGAAAGCAATCATATGATATGAATTATGGGTATTAACTTAAGATGACCATATAATTTCATTCTTTCCAAGCACATAAACAAAAAATACACAAATTCAGTAAGCCATAAATTCAATTTTCATACTTTGCATACTAAATTACTAAATACGTATGCTTTAAAGAGAATGGCTAAGCAGGGAGCATACAAATTCCATCCTGGATGTGCAAGAGCTGGGGTAACACAAAAATATGCTTTGCAGATGACCTATTTATCTTCTCTCAAGGTAGCCAAAGATCGATACAAGCTGTTAAGACTGTGCTTGATGAGTTTTGTGAAGTGTCAGGACTGGATATTAATCAGATGAAGTCCAAAGTGTTTTATGCAGGGGTTGATGAATTTATTGTCAGCAACATTGAGGAGATTCTACAAATGGGGACTGGTCAGCTCCCTGTCACTTATCTGGGAGTTCCGCTGTGTAGCACAAGAGCTTAGTGCAAGGACTATGATGCTCTACTTGTGAAGATAAAAGGTAGAATTAATGCGTGGGCAGGCAAACACCTGACATATGCTGGAAGATTGGAATTAGTGAAGTCAGTTCTCTATGGTGTCCTTCATTATTGGTGTAAACTGTTTCTTCTACCCAAAAAGGTAGTAAAAGCAATCACTAGTGTTCTTAGAAATTTTCTGTGGAGAGGAAGAAGTGATGGTAATAAAGCGCCTGTAGCTTGGAAGCGATTAAGTAAACCAGAGGAGGAGGGTGGGCTGGAGATCAAAGACATTATGACATGGAATAAAGCTAATTTTGCAGAGCTGATTTATGATGGCCTCATAGAGACAGATCATGACTCAATTTGGCATAAATGGATGGAGGAAGTTCACTTGAGGGGTTAGGATTTCTGGGAAATTACAATGAAAGATTCTGATAGTGCATTGTGGAAAGCTGTTATGAGAATAAGGGAAGAACTGAAGCTTACTCTCAAAGATGGTGAAGTGCCTGCAGTCATGACAACAAGGAATGGTAAGATGGATATAAAGACCCTGTACAATAGTCTGAGAGAAAGAGGAGAACAAGTCAGCTGGAAGAGCTTAATCTAGAACAAATTAAACACACCGAGAGTTGCATTTAACACTTGGAAAATTTTAAGTGGAGGTGCAAACACTAAAGACAGGCTGAGGAGTTGGAATCTGATTCAAGATGATAAATGCCAATTGTGTGAAGCAAAAACACAGGAAACAAAAGTGCATCTCTGGTTTGAATGTGAGTACTCTAGAAGGGTATTGAACGGAGTGTTGACTTGGGCTAAAATTGGTAGAAGATCCTCAAATGTGAGAAACTGGGTTGATCAATCCATCAACATGCAGGGAAAGAACACCTTGATGTTCATGTTGTGGAATCATTGTCACTGTGTTGCAATGCAGTTCATTTGGTGCGCCAGAAACAACATCATATTTAGACAGGAGAGAATTCATGTGCAAGAATACTACCCCTTCTTCCACCACCAAAAAATCATATAAACAAACATCAAGTGTTGCTGAAAACCATTTCTCAAAGCACTTTGAAAAACTTGTAAATGCACATACAGCCAAAAAAGTGTGCAAAGAGTTTCTCAAAGACCATTCACACTTTCTATGGCAACTAATTATCTTTCTATGCAAAGAGTTTCCACAGAATTCCCATACTATGTATTCAGAATATAAAGACAAGAATATATGAATGTGCAGAACCTAGAGTAAGTACTCAGCCTTGTGAGCATATTGAAATCAAACTACTACAGATAGATATGCCAAAGGTTTTCACAAAAGAATTGGACCATCAAAAAATTTAAAGATCAGAACATCTGAGCAAGGACAATCATATGCACTAGCATCAACAAAAGAGTTTCTCAAAGACCATTCACACTTTCTATGGCAACTAATTATCTTTGACTCTTGGCCAAGCAATCACAGAACATAAATTACCACCTCAATCTAGCTCCATCTTTTGTTCAGTATACAGGATCGTGAGTAATCAATAACCATCAAATTGCTTATTCATAAACACATAATTTCAGCTACTTGTTGTTCCATATCACAAGTGGTTATAATAATGTATGTTTGATCAAACACTTGACATATGCCCTTAAACACTAAACCTTTTCACTTTTCACCATAAATCCAGACGAATTGTGATTTTGATGCCCATTGTACCAACTATCAATTACCTAATTTCACACTTCTCACTTAAAGTTCAACAATTAAACAAGAAGCATCAATCCACAAACTGGCACAACAAGTGAAATTCAAAATCTGTACATACTTCAACGCATCAGCAAAGGGTTGGCCAAATTTGCTCATGAAACTGATGGTTTAGAGCCAGATTTCTTTCAAGATTTGTCAACCAAACAACACTAATTCAGCAAAATCAACCGATTTTCCATCAACCCAAATTCAAACTTCATATACCCCAAATCACCCACTATAACCTATATTGAACTCGAAATCCCCCAATTCCATCAAATTCAATACTCAACCTAATCTGAAATTGTTATTTACCTGGTGAATGACCGTCTCTCTCACCGTCAGCCTCCACACCAACACCCTGCACATCGACGCCGTCATCTTGTTTTGTCAAATCACGACCTCTGCCACCACCAGTAATACACCCACGAACAACACGAACCATTTGCGATTGATTATGAATCAAATGTAATCGCTAAATTTCGCCTCCAGTTTCGCAGTTGGAAGGGAGAAGATAGAGAGGAAGAAGACGATAAACGCCTTTAAAAGCGTACCATTTAAATCGACCGTCACGCTTCAAAAAGCGTTACGCATCGTAAAGCGCATGCCCCCGGGTATGACCCCGCAGAAGGGCACCTTTTAGGTCATACGCTTCATGAAGCGTTCGCTTCATGAAGCGTATAATTCCGTGTGCGCCGAGCGTTTTTTTCGTGTGTATAAAGATTTCCCGTAAATATATCACACTTAAATAATAAACCAACACAAAAGTAATGTAATTTGCTAAGAGACTCCTAATATATTTTTTTTTTGTTTGAAATCCTAATTTATTTACTCTTTGTTCTTTCATCCCTACATTTTAAATTTTGTATCAACTTGTCCTTCTTCTTTCTCATTTGGGAGAATTTTGTTCCTCAACAATAGCCACAATCACCGTCGCATTGGTCGCAATACCCCGCACCTCCAACGCCAGCTGACCTCTCTTGCCCATCGTCACCTTTGCATCAATGCTTTGACGTCGTCATCATTATCTGTTCAGATCTTATAGTGCCAAATCTCATCTTATTTCCACGATTATGCCTCCAACCGACCAACCTCGTCCTCGGACTGCCACTCTTAAACCACAATGTCATTTTCCCGATTGACGAATCTATTGTTGAAGGCTCTCAGAGATCTCATCCTCTAATTTCAGTATATGAATCTGGATTCTTACTATTTGTTCGAACAAAAAGTGGAATTTGGTTTGTAATTCTACATCCTATTTCATTTTAATGTGGTTTCAATTGAGTAGAAAAGGTTGGAGTTATCTTGTTGCTTGTGTCTAGGGTTTTTTTAGATAAAGGACTATTTATTAAATTAAGTAAATTTTATGTTTTTATTATTTTTAGGGTGCTATGGATTAACCAGCTCAACATCCCTCCCAAAATAAAGAATTTCCGATAGAAAGTGGCACGAAACTGCCTACCAACTAAAACAAGGCTTACGGCCAGCCATATCCCGGTACCACAAGGTTGTGAAGCGTGTAACAATCAGGTTAAAGACACAAACCACATCTTACTCTCATGCCCTTTTACTAGGGCGACCCTTAATTCCGTAAGCCCTAAACTACGTTGGATTGCCGACCAAGTATCCTCTGACGACAAAAAACCATACCAAGTGCTGGAGAAAATTAGGACAATGACAACAAAAGAGGAAATGGAAATCCTTACTAACACATGGTGAATCCTATGGTTCTCTAGAAATAAGAGAGTCTTTGACAACAACAACAGAACAAACTTGTCTAATGCCGATAACATTACCGAGTTTACCCGAAACCATGTTAAAGAATGGAAACTTGCAAGAGCCTGTGATTCCCCCAGCCTCCGCACTTATAGTACGAGGGCTAGAGAAGGGAGAAATCGTGCAAAGTGGGCAAAACCCAAGAGGGATTACATTAAATTGAATTTTGATGGTGCAATATGTGCATATGGCGTGACTTTTTTCGGGTTCATCCTCAGAAACCCTGGCTCGAACAAGAAAGATTTAGCTTGTGTGCTTTCTTTTTTTTTAAGGAATGTATTTCGATGTACTAGACATGTCTGGTAGAGGCCGAAATATTCAGCAATTGGGCGTGTTGAGAATAGTAACATATCCCACATCTGAAATCCAAATAAATCAAGTCGGCTTATGTGCTTGTACGGACTTTCACACTTGTACTTAAGTACTTATTACAAGCACCATTAGAAAGAAGTTAGATAAAACAAATCTTCACAATATATGCATAAAATATTTTTTTCCTTATGAAATGAGGAAATTTTCAAGCAAAAATAGAATATGTTATTATTTTGTTTGGGTGGGCATCGGTCCAAGACTGAATCGGGTATGGACCGAACCAAATCCCAAAAACTTGGACCGAATATTCTCGGTCTGGTTCGGGTTTGGACCAAATTATTCTCTTATCAATAAAATATATTATTTTAAATAAAAAGATTTTTATTTATTTATAAAAATATTATTTTTATATAATATATATTATCATATAAAAATTATATTTATATTTTTGACATAAATTTTATAATATAACTATATATATTTTTTTATACAAAATAATTTTTTTATCACTAATAAAAAAGCTGGTCTGAACCGGAACCGGGACAAAACCAGACCGGGAATCGACTTTTAATTTTTTGTGGACCGAGGGACCTCGGTCCGGTTCAGTCCACCCTGGTCCGGTCCGGACCGGATTTTGCCCAGCATTACTACTTTGTCCGTCCCTTTTTTGTACGGACTTGTGTTATTGACAATTGGACCACTCGGCCCACTGAAATGGTATCTCTATTGGGCCGAACTCAGGAGTCCTGTTGGTCAGGTCAGATCAGGTATATAAAACTGGGAAAGAAATCTCCTTTAACGTCGTGTATACTAGAAGTAGATTTTATTATGTAGACGAAGGACGAAAGCATGGGTTTAAATACTCCTAAACAACGTCACTATATGTCATGAAATAAATGAAGGCCGAAAAAAGCAGCCGAATAGAAACAGCAGATTCCCAAAAATGCTGCATCTATTTAGGGACCATTATACCCCTCTTAATAAAATGTACGAATAGTACGATGTAATCATCAAGAGATTCAAGGGTAATATTGTAGTTTTGATCCAGCATCCACTAGGCTGAAAAAATTGGCCCACATGGTCCACATATCAACAATAAAAAACGCCCACTTGACTATGACAATACCCACTAGGTCCCACCTCCTTCACCAAATATTTTTTTTTAAAATTCCATATATATACCCCCACCATTCCCCCTTTATTCAGTCCTCTCCTCTAGGCTAGCCCCAAATTCTCTCCTCCTCCAAATACCCCTTTTCACATATATCCACAAATCACAATGCCCTACTCATCCGCCATCCTCCAAAGAATCAACCACCCCCTCGCCGCCGCCTCCGCCACCTCCATCTACCCCCACACGGACCAGATCCCGTCTCCGGCCTCCGCCGTCGATATTCCCGACACCATCGCCCGCTACCACGCCCACGCCGTGGGCCCCGACCAGTGCTGCTCGCTGGTCGTACAGGAGATCCGCGCCCCCGTCCGTACAGTCTGGCCCGTCGTCCGCCGATTCGACAATCCGCAGGCTTACAAGCACTTCGTCAAGACCTGTGACCTCATCGGCAACGGAGATCTCGCTGTCGGATGCCTCCGACGCGTCCAAGTCATCTCCGGCCTCCCCGCCGCCACCAGCACCGAGCGCCTCGAGATCCTCGACGACGATCGCCACGTTATCAGCTTCAGCGTCGTCGGCGGCGACCACCGCCTCGCCAATTACCGCTCCGTCACCACGCTCCACACGACCGGAGACGGCGACGAGCAACGGACGGCGGTGGTGGAGTCGTATGTGGTAGATACTCCCGCGGGGAACACGAAGGAGGAGACCTGTGTGTTTGTGGATACGATCGTGCGATGTAATTTGCAGTCTCTGGCTCAGATCGCCGAGAATTTAGCGAGTCAAGAGAGCATCAACGACACATCGGAACCAGACGCGTGAGATTAATTTCTTCTTCCTTCTTTCTAATTATTCCCCTCTTTTCAAACTTTGCGCGTCTTTTTTTTGTCGGTCTACCCTGCAACACTGTGTTGTCACAGAAAGCAAAAAAAAAAGTAAAAATCGTTCCGATTTCCAAAGCGATGAACGGCTTGCTTTGACACTGCAATGCGTTTTTTTTGCCGTCCCCGTCCCCGCGAATCTGTGGGAAGGATATCGATGGCTACAAATTAATCGACCGTTCTTGTGTACTGGGATTCGATCCTTGATTGTTTTTAGGGTTTTTTATGGAATTAGTTGATCCGGTGGTTCTGAGTTTTTTTATTTTTATTTTAATGTAAAAAAATGGGAGTGAAATCGTTATTAACATTTCATTTGTTAGTCCAGTTTTCTTCTTCTGTTCACGATAAGGTGGTAGAGCGGTGGATCATCGATTGTGTATTCAATTCTGACAGCCCAGACAAGGCTAAAATGTACATGCATGATTATTTGTTTGCAAGCGAAGCGAGAGGCTTTTATGCCAAATTGCCATACATGATACCTATCTATGTACGTGTATTTTATGGAACTAAATTATTAGTGCTTGGCGATTCTGATATATGCTGATGTAAGAGCACAATACATGATCCTGTAAGAGGCGGAAAAAAGGTGGGTATTATCACATGCAGCATGTGAAAGTGAAATAAGTCGATCGAGAAATCAGAGCATGGTGTAGTAGGGTATTCTTTTCTTCTGTGGGCGGGCAAGTAGTTGTAGATAATGCAGTGTTTGTTTGATTAGCTTTTAAGTTATGCTTGCAAGTTGATCAGAAATTCAGAATGTCAGTCGCTCAGCCTGTTGCTTTATTTTTTAGAAATTTCAAATAATAAAAAAAAAAACAATGAAGATAAAAAGGACGCTAGCCAGCTGGATGGGTTGCTCCATAAAAGAGGTGCAGCAATGCAACTTGCAAGCGCGCTAGCTGCAGTCTATGTATACCGTATACGTACAGCTCTATTGATTTATTTATTTTTTATATACTCCGTATTTATTTGTTGGTCAAAAATAAGTGGTCGTATCATACGTACTGTATTCTATGGAAGAGAAAGCAGGGGAAAAATAAAAATAAAGGTGCAAGTTGCAGATTTTGTTGGGCGTCTAGAGTGCAAGTTGCATGGAGGGGTAGTTGCAACTTGCAAGTGGAGAGTCGTGGAGAAAGGGGGAAAAACGGGCTTTAAATGACATATATATCCCGTGGCCGTGGCCGTGGCGTGGCGTGCATGCCTAGTTTTTGTGTGAATTGTGATTGGAAGTTTTATTTTTTGGGTTTAAAATAATAATTAGTTGCACTCTCCAGCCTGGCTATACGGCGCAGCTTTGAATATAGGTCAAGTGGGTGGAGATACAGGATTAGGAGGGGGAATCATCTTCACAGTTGTACGGATTTCGGATCAGCTTCATTAATTTGAGATAGATTCATACTACGGAGTATTACTTGCCCCTTACTCCTCTTTTTTTTTTTTGTCCCTTTTAAAGTGCACCTTCCTCTTTATCTTTTTTTTTTTTGACTTTGAATAGAGGAGATCAGGAGAACATGACGATGAGTGATGGAAGTTAGTCCCTCCATTCACCTAAAATTGTTCTTTTAGATTTTGTCTTTTTTAAAAAAAATTATTTAAATTGATTAAAATATACTCAATCTTTTGTTAAGATTTTTCACCTTGTATTGTAATTATTGTAAATATTTCTAATTAGTATGGATATTATTGAAAAAAATAGGCTGAAATATCTCAAATGGCAGATTTTATCGAACAAGAAAATCGATTTACTCCCTCCGCTCACCTAAACTTGTTGTTTTAGAGTTTGTTTTTTTAAAAAAATTATTTGATTTGACTAAAATATACTCAATTTTTTATTAAGATTTTTCACTTTGTATTGTAAATATTTTTAATTATTATAGATATTATCTGACATATCTCAAATGACAGATTTTATTGAACAAGAAAATCGAGTTAGAATGACATGGTTTTGTGAACGGAGGGAGTACAATTTTTGTCCCTAGTCTCGTCTAAAAACTCGACTTAGGAATGGAAGTAGATCAAACAATAGGTGCTCGTTTGGTTAAATAGAGAAAATACAATTCATATGAACTTAATTCATTGAAATTGATTTCCCGAATATTATAAATCATGAGAATTTAAAAAATATGTTTGATTGAAATTAAATTCTCAGAGCTTGTTTGATTAAAAGCGTGAAGTAGCTAGCAATCCTAGAAATTTAATTGATGTAATTGAATTTCATGTGATTTGTCAAAATGTGTTTGGTTTTAATTGATTGCCTAATTATTAAATTGCTACAACTTGTTTAGTTGAAAGAGAAAAATTATGTGAATTTATTTAAAATTCTTATAAGAACCCTTATCCATAAAAAATAAAAATGTAACTCAAGGGTAAATAATAAATTTATAATTTAAAAGGAAAAAATAAAAAAAATTAAATAAATATGGAGTAAGATAATCTTACCCACCCCACCATGGTAATTGCAATTCTCCCATTTTGGAGGAATTGTAATTCATGGGAATTTAAGTTCTTGGTTTTTATGTGTAAAAATAACCCAACCAAATGCATATTAAAAGCTACTTCGTGGAATTTTTAAAATCACGTAATTTTAAACTTTAACCAAACAAGTACTAGAAGGGAGGTATCTTGGGTATGATTTTGCGACTTTCTTATCTGTCCTAATACATTATAGAGCAGAAATAACCAATAATTTTTTATTTATTTTTTATATACTATACCTAAAAGTAAATGGTTAAAATAGAAAGTTTGAATTAGAGAAATAACTTCACATATCTATTTGTTTTTACGGAAAATCTTTATACACACGAAAAAAAGCCTCGACGCACACGGGATTATACGCTTCATGAAGCGTATGACCTAAAGGGTGCCCTCCCGCGGGGTCATACCCGGTCATACGCTTCACGAAGCGTAAAGCTTCATGAAGCGTGATGGACGATTAAAATTGAACGCTTTTAAAAGCGGATATCATCTCCTTCCTCTCTACCTTCTCCGTCCCAAGTGTGAAACCAGAGGCGAAATTGTATTCATTTAGGAACACAGTTGCTTCATAATCAATCGGAAATGGTGCGTGTACGTGGGGGTATTACTGGTGGTGGCAGAGGTCGTGATTTGACAGATGAAGACGCCGACGTCGATGTGCAGCGTGCTGGTGTGGAGGCTGATGGTGAGAGAGACGGCCATTCACCAGGTAAATAACAATGTCATATAAGGTTTAGTATTGAATTTGATGGAATTGGGGGAATTCTAGTTCAATCTAGGTTATAGTGGGTGATTTCGGATATGAAGTTTGAATTAGGGTTGATGGAAAATCGGGTGATTTTGCTAAATTAGTGTTATTTGGTTGACAAATCTTGTAAGAATCTGGCTATGAACCATCGTTTTCATGTTCAAATTAATCCAACCCACTTCACAGCTCCACTGTAATTTGAAATTGTTCACTTGGTCCACCTAATCTCACCAAATTTCCCCATTTGTTATTTGACAGTGTTGAAATTGATGGCCCCTATTAAGCTGATTTCTTCATCTTCCTCAATGTATTCGTTTCAGATGCATAATTGATAACTCGGATATGCTATATCTAGTTATGACTAGTGTGTGTAAATAGGCTTCATTTGTAATTTATTGAGTTGATTTTTGGAATGTAACAGACTTTGTTCTCTCTATAATGAAGTTTGTTTGGTCAGTCTTGCTCATGCTAATTTTCTCTCATCTTGCCTGATGATCTAGAATTGGTTGATTGCTTCTACTATGAGATTGATCTTCATTGTATAATTTATGATCCAACAAATGTGCTTAGTTATTTGATCATCACAAAAGATGCACCCTTTACAATAAAACTAGTGTATAGTGTGCATCTTTTGTGCTATGGTTTCACACTTAGGGTTGTATGTTAATCAATCATTTGTAGAGGTGTAAGGGAAACTCCTTTCTAGTTATTGGCTTCATAGTACAATTTAGTCTTTATGCAAGCTAGAAATCATAATTGAATGTTCAATTTCCGTGGTGTCTCGGACTTGAAATTTAGTCTTGATGATAAAAGGTGGTGCTTCATTTTAATGTCATCCTTGTTCCTCTAGATACCTTAGGTGGATAAGACAGTTTTGTGTCTTTTTGGACCTGTTGCCAAGTTTATAGGGAGGAAATTCTTCTATTTGTTCTTCTTCTATTTCAACCATGTAAAGCTAGCATTCCGAAGGTAACTACTATGCCTAGAGGATCTAAAGCTGTTGAAATGACTTGGGTTGACAACAATGGGCTATTTCTCATCTCAAATAGCTCCAATTTTGCATTTGGCTTTCAACCCACCAAAGATGTCACCTTGTTTCTGTTAGTCATCATTCATATAGGAAGTAACAGGGAGATTTGGACAACCAACAGAGGCAACCCAGTTCAGAATTATGATGCTTTTGCCTTTGACAGCCATGAAAATGTGTCTTTACAAAGTGGTGGGAAAATCATCGGGTCTCCTGATACCGGTGGGAAGGCGGTTTCCACAGTTCAATTGCTGGATTCAGGCAATTTGGTCATGCTTGGTGATGATAACGCCACAATTTGGGAGAGTTTCAGGCATCCAACCGACACCCTTTTGTCGAACCAAGTGTTTACTGAAGGTATGAACCTCTCTAGCAATCCGGATACCCGTAATTTGAGCTGCTTCCTTCAGTTGAAGTCTGGTGATTTGCAGCTCTTTGTTGATTTCAGCACACCCCAACCTTACTGGGCTTTGAGTAAACATCCTAGGAGGGTAATTAATAGTGATGGTGGTTCGATATCACAAGCGCTAATTGATGGGAATTCATGGAAGTTTTATGATAGAAATAAAAAGTTTTTGCTGCAATTTATCTTCTCCAATGATGCTAGTCTGAATTCCACTTGGATTGCAGTTCTTGGAAATGATGGCTTTATTTCTTTCTCCAACCTTGGAAATTGGGAAACGAGTGTTGCTTCTCAAACAAAGATTCCTAGTGACTCATGTGAAACTCCGGGTCATTGTGGAGCTTATTATAGTTGCTCTATCAACACTTGTCAGTGTTCCTCTAACTTGCTCTCCCGTAATTGCGACTCTGGAATCGCTTCTTCTCTTTGTGATGATAATGGATCAAATGCCTCTAATGAGATGATATATGCTGGAGATGATCTCAGTTACTTTGCACTTGATTACGTCTCTCCTACTTCCAAAACTGATTTGAACAAATGCAAGGCTTCTTGTTCTGGTAATTGCTCGTGCCTCGCTATGTTTTTCAACAATGAAACTGGCAATTGTTTTCTGTTTGATAATGTTGGGAGCTTTAAGGGTGATAGTAGCTCCAATTATGATGCTTATGTTAAAGTTTCAACCATCGACAATGTTGGAGGAGACAACGGTAGTAACAAGCATACCGCTATTGTTGCAATCATATCTGTTGTGACAATAGTTATAATCTTCTCCATGCTTTATGAAGGATACAAGTACCACATGGCGAAAAAGGAGGGTAAAATGGGGAATGGGGAATCTCCTCATGATGGTTCAGAAGAGGATAACTTTTTGGGAAGTCTTTCGGGCATGCCAGTTCGGTACAATTATAGAGATCTTGAAACTGCAACAAACAACTTTGCTGTGAAGCTCGGTCAAGGAGGATTTGGCTCGGTTTACCAAGGAGTTTTACAAGATGGGACAAGGATAGTCGGTTCGGTTATATTATAATTTTAATATGCTTAATAAGGGTTCACATAATAAAATATACATAAAATCATATATTATAGCTCCCAAAAATTATTTAAAGTACATTCTCTTAGGAACCGGTTTTAATTTTGTTATTCGAACCCTAAAAATAGGTGAACCGGTCGGTTTAATTTAATCCCGGGCCAAACCGAATCGAAACTGCGTTATTTGAAAATGAAAATAAATCCTATATTAATCGATAGCCAATGCGGCACACTTGGTCTAGGTACACGCGGTTGAGGAGTGGGTCTACGGTTCGAAACGGGGGACGAGCGAAAGCCACCCCTTTTTTTCTGATAAGCCTTACGCATCATGAAGCGCGCGCTTCATAATGCGTAAGGCATTTTACATGAGTTGCTTTAACACTTGCGCTTCATGAAGCGCAAGTTCTCTGTTCCAGAATCCAGAAAATCTTCCGCGGGTGGTTGTAGATAAGTCTTCATCAGCCATGATCCTATATTTACGGAAACGATCTGTGATTTCTGTAAGTTGCCTTGATTTGGCTTTGTTTTGGAGCACAATTTCCCCGCTAAAATCAAACCATGGCCAATCAATTCCACGCTTCTTATAAAAACTTCTACATACCTCCCCAAAACCAGTTGCCTTCCACGCTTCTTCATATCTGCTATATCTCCATCAATGACATATCCTATTCAAGATGATTTTCGCAAGCACTTGGCGGATGTACAAGAGATCCGTCTCTTCATTCGGAAGCTAATCAACAGCAAGGAAGTAGGCTTGAAGAATGCCGGGAAACACCTTGCCCGACTCGGTTACTTCACAACGCTGGAGAGAATTTTCAAGGAGGAGATGGAACTCCAAGAAATTTCTCTCTTCAATGCCGAAGCAAGGTCCAACGGCAACCCTGAGATTGAAGTCCCGTCATACACTGATTTACGCCTAATGAAGCACGAGGAAGAGGATGATGGTTTCGATCCAAACAATCCAATCATCATAGACTAGATTATGTCTTAGGCTATATTATGTCTTAGTACTCTGTGTTAGATTAGATAATTTATGCACTTGTTCGTTTCTCATATGAATTGTTGCAAAAACTTTCAAATTCATCACATGTTTGTCTATGAATTGTTGCAAAAACTTTCAAATTCATCACATGTTTGTCAATGAATTGTTGCAAAAACTTTCAAATTCATCACCTTGTCTAAATTATTGAAAGGTTTTGTGATTCAAATTTCTAATGTAATGGTTGGTTTTACCAATTGTGTAATCACCATCCTGTCATAACTAAACAAGCAAGCATTGTCGTTCACAACAGAAACTGTTGCCACTGGTTGCTGCAGTTGTTTGAAGTCTGGCTGTCGTGACTTTGCGCTTCATGAAGCGCAAGTGTTACAGTACTGATTTTGCTTTGCCTTCGTTTGCCCTAATCATGCGTATCATGAAGCGTGCGCTTAATGATGCGCAAGTGTTACAATACTGATTTTGCTTTGCCTTCTTGCGCATCATGAAGCGTGCGCTTAATGATGCGCAAGTGTTACATTATTGATTTTGCTTTGCCTTCGTTTGCCCTAATATTGTGCATCATGAAGCGTGATTTTCATGATACGCTAGGCATATGAAAAAAGGGGTGTCTTCTAACTAATTACATGTATCAATGTCAATCAAGTACTCTGAATTTTCATTTGTGATTGTTAGTGACATAATTTATGGTAATGTTACGATTTTTGGGTAGGTTTAGGATTTATGTTAGTTTTTATAGTTTAATATCCTTCCAAACACTAACCTGACATCATGTTTGTAATTATATGATCCAATTCAAAGCCATTAACAATTATACCAACACAAAACCATATTTAGCATAAGAAGCAAACACTAATCCCAAAAATGCATTACAAATAAGACTAATACGTTTCTAACTAATTACATATATCATCAACTTCAAACAACAACATTTGGTTCGAGATTATGGCTAATCCGCTTCGCGCGCCATTTTGTCGTTCTCTGTCTAAACGGCTCATCCCACCCGTAGACACTAGGTTGATGGCTTCTTGTCCAATCTCTCGGCAGAGGAGGAAGTGGTGAGTGGTCGCTCAACTAGACCTACAAATTAAAAAAATAATATATATTACCTAGTAAAAAAGTATAAGCGCTAATTTACTTTCATAGAAGATGATGTATGACTCACATGTATGAAGTGATATCTGTTTCCCACGAGTGCTATGGCATATATCTTCGATGGAGGGTACCAGTTGTCCCCTCTCGCCTGCATCGGCAAGCATGTATGCGATCCATCCCACGACAACAAAACAACTGCAACCTGATGTATTGTGGCAAAGATCAAACCGGCTATGGGCATCTCCATCCAATATCTTTGAGCGCAAGGGCTAACCACATAGGCCATAGTATCCAACATCTCATCAATAGGAGATTTGTTCCAAATAGGCTCATATACATTTTTGTTCCTCCTCAATTCGGCTGTCAACTCCAACCGAACTCTGCGGTACTCGCTCTGTAATTGTCCCAACAACACGGCGAGTGATCGATAACCGCAATGCCCATCTGCCATTACATCCTGCACCTGATCAATGTAAGGAAACATGAAGTCGTTAACATTGTCAACTCCAAAGTTGAAATCCAGCCACATCATGTCGCCCCTCTCTTCTTGTGTACTTGTCCCCGTCGCAACTTTTTTCGGGGACTTGTTGGTTGAGCCCTTTGGCCTTCCACACTTTTTGCCGGGCAATGAAGTTTTTACTTGACTCTCCTTTTCCTTTTGTTGCTTCTTCTTTTCATATGCCTACATCCGATGCTCAAGCAAAGTATTGTTCCTCTTTGTTGACCACTTAGTGGACCCCTTTGGTCGTCCCCTCTTCATAGCATCTATCTGCTCAATCAAAGACGACTCTTTTCCCAGCACATTGTCTACAAACGTCTTTGTGATCGAGTACACATGGTCATATGTCAATTCACCCCGACGCTTCCTCTCCACCATTATCTTCCCATCTGATCTCGGTAAGTTTTTTTTTGCCTCTTTGTCTTCTATGGGCATGTGCTTCAGATCAACTCCCTCCCATACCACTTGAAGCTAAAATGGGTATATGTCACCTGGCGGGATAGGCCGCTTAGTTAGAATGTCTTGGCCAATCGTATGACGGCAAGGAAGACCCATGCACTCCCGTACCCAAAAATCAACACACTCTTTCTCTAATTTTCCTTCTGCAGCGTCCCTGTTCAGGTCGTAGTACATATTCAACAACTTCGTAATGCACAAAGTTGACACTTTGTAAAATAGGCGCATGAATATCATCCTAACTCGAATAGGGACACTATTCAACTCAGTTGGAATCTTGCTACGTGACATCTCCAAATCCCCCTTTATATCATTAACTTGGGACTAAATGTGATTGTGGATCCTTCCGATCACTGTGTTGAAGCCTCCTCGAGAACTGTCAAGTATTTTTTTAAGCACGTTGTGCATTCCCTCCGCCCTGTGTCATACATATTAGTATTATGTACATTACAAATGTGTAAATCACATAATTTGAACAACCAAAAATATGTAAAACATTAAAACGTGTGTACCTGTTTGTTTTTCTCATTTCGAAGTGGGTACAGTGATCGGTCCATGTTCTAACTATCGACTTCTTGTAAGGCCTGAGCCACGACCTCTCAACATACTTCATCAGCCCTGGCCAATGTTGTTTGACTCTTCTAAGCCTTTCCTCGTATTTTGCCTCCGTTGTCGACATGAATATGCCCCAACATCTATTAGCAAACCTTTTCGCCTTTTCTTGGTCCTCTAGGATACCTACAGCGTATGCTAATATGTTGCCCTTAACATGCACCCAACATAGAAGATGTTTGACTTCCTCTCCAAACACAGCGTCCTTTGCGTTAATGATTGCACTCTCTCGATCTGTGACAATCGCATTTGGCATCGCTCCCATTTCTTGAAACAAACGCTTCAAACGCTTCAACACCCATGTATAACTAGTTGTGTCTTCTGTTGAGAGAAATGCAAACCTGATGTTGAAAGATCTGTTAGTGCATGTAAACCCAACCATCTGCAACAAAGTCATGTCGTACATGTCAATACATGAAACAATTATACAACTTTACAAAAACAATATTTGCCTCAACTTTAGTAGAAAAAAACTTAACAGATTGTACCTGTTGGTCTTATATGTGCTGTCCATAATGGCGACATACGGAGACAACTTCAGTAGATGCAGCGACATGGGGTGCACAAAGAAGGTGATATCAATATAATCTGAACCACCTATCCTATTCGGAAATACTTTGTAATCGTTTCTTTGTAGAAAATGCAGTGCATATTGGGTGGTTGTCAGATTTGCACTATCCTCTTTCAAATACCGTGCCCTCAAATTTGAAACTTGCTTCCTTGATGTCACATTTTCGGGGTAAAGATTTCTCAACCGCTCCACTATACGAGCAGATGGCACATATATATAGCTCAATTCCTTCACAAGCAATTTTTTTGCTTCCATCATTCGGTCTGAAAATGAATTGCCAAGCAAACTAGTGGGGAGGTCGTGGTTGTGAATTCCGCACACAACCGTTAGTGCCCACTTCCCGGTCGATTTACTTCTAACGCCAAGCAACTCGAATTTGCATTTGCACTTTGTGTAAAGGGTTCGCACCTGAGGCGGTGTAACAGTAGGGATGCAATCACCCTTCTTCCCAGGTTTATACATACCATGCCTATGACATGCTAGCCTGACCAAATTTTCATTTGACGTTTTTATAGGCAACGCCATATATCTTTCACGCCCAACTTGCCTAGCCCAGGCTATCATTTGATCTCGACTATCCCACACCCCATCGTGATGAAGGTCAGCAGAAAAATCTCTCTCGTTTACCTATTTATAAATTAAAATTACTTTCAATTAAACTGCAAATACACAGTATGTTTTTAACAATAACATATTTTTTACTATTATTTTCCATTCAACTCTACACTATTGAATAACAATAATATTATTTCTAAAGGTATATAATCGGTACAAATGTATAAGATTTATAATTTAATTTTTTTTAATTTACAAATACAAATACGATACCTTCAAAGTTCAAAATATAAAACTATAAACTACAATTTATATTTCAAAAAACTTACCTCGACTATGTCGTTTTCTTCTTCATCAACGTCTATTTCTCCTCCTTCTTCTTCTTCTTCAAAAGATGATGATAACTCTTCATAAGATGATGATGATTCCGCTTCATACGGTTCATTTGAAAAAGGCGATTCCGTCAATGAATTTTCTTCATATGAGTTATTGGATGCCATTGTATTTTGTGAAAGCTGTGTTTCTTAACTCATAAGCTTTTTGATATATGAATATATATATGCCTTAAATGTTTTTTATTTAATCTATCTTATGATACAAAGATATAAATTAGATATGAAAATAAATTTTTTCCCCAAATTTACGTAAACAAACCTAATTTCATGGCGGCGCTGGCGTAGCGGGAAAAAAATCCGCAAACCCTTGCGCTTCACAAAGCGTACGCTTCGTGAAGCGCAAACCCAGGGTACCACCCTCGCGGAGGGTACCCTTTGGGTCATACGCTTCATGAAGCGTATAAATCCGTGTGCGCCGGACGTTTTTTTCCTGTGCATAAGGAATCAACCTTGTTTTTATCTTAAATATTTAAAATAAAATACGTAAAAAGTGAAGGGTTAAAGTAAAAAGTTTAAATTAGAAAAAATAACTTCCCATATTAATTTATTTTTATCTTAAAGATTGAAAACAAAAATATAGTTAAATTTTATATAAATATCATTAATGATAATACTAACAAAATAACTATTTAAAATATAGAGTAAGTTTCTGGTAATGAGGGGTCTTAATCTAAAAAATAAGGAGTAACATGAGTCGTTGGATGGAGCAAATGAAGGGTTAATATTAGAAGTTGGACTTTAATGAAAAAAAGGAAGAAATAAGGCGCGGTGGCAAACTTGTAAATAACTTAAAATACATACATATCTTATAACTAAAAAATTACCCATCTTATTCTTTGTGAAACTCGATCATGCTCTCTTCCGCCTCTCTTCTTTCATCTCATTCCTTCAACCTCAAATCTCACTCCCTTTGATCGATTGCTCATCCATCTTTCAATAATTATTGAGTAAATCTACCAATTCAAGCTTCAAAATGTCTCCTAAAACAAAAGGAAAAGATCAAAGGTAAATTCAAAACCCTAAAATCAAGCCTATGTTCTCCCACTTATGTTGTCTTTGAGATCTATCTATGTTGACTGCAATTTTGATTTGAATAGAGTTCAATCAATTAGAAATTTGAGCTATTTATTGTTTGATGTGTTCGATACAAAAGATAGGCAAAAATGTGGAAATCTAATTTTTAGGGATTTGAAGCAGATAAAGCGGAAAGATGAGGTTGTTGGAGTCCAATAAAAAATTACATACTTAATGGTTTACAGTGTATGTTTAATGTTATAAAGTGCAAACTAACAAAAGTGCATTGTAAAATATAAAAAGTGCATTAAAAAGTATGAAAAATGCATTCTCATTTGTTGTTGTCTTTTCCCTTTATGATAAGTTAAAAAAAGTGCATTCGTAAATATAAGAAGTGTATTCTTAAATGTAAAAAATTGTGATGCCACAAGTTCATTGGAGGAAAACTTTAACTAGCATAAGCCTTTTGTAATAATTTTCATTGCCACTTTTTTGTGAGATTGTTCTACTATGTAAGAAATTTTTGTTTAGAGCTTGAATAACATTCAGAACTATGAAATCTAAATGGTTGTGTGGTTTTTGGGTTGAATCTTGCTCGACCTTAATCATAGATTTCAAGTCGGGTCACTATAATGTAACAAAAATGTATTGTAATATATTAAAAGTCTATTAAAAAGAAATAAATGTGCATTCCATTTAGATTGAAAAAGTGGATCTTAGAGTAGTAAATTTGAACTCCAAAGTGCATTCAGAAGTAGTAAAAATGCATTATAGAGTAGAAAAACCGCAGATCGGATGACATATAGTGCAATCAAATGAAAAATAGTTGTGTGTCCTTTATTTTGTATCCTTGGATTCTAAAACACATTTTAAAGGGCATGTTTAAAGGCGTAATAAGATAAGCTTATTAGCTCACATGGAAGAGCAATGTGCTTACGCATAAAGATATGGGTTCGAATCCCATGTAAGCTACTTTGATCACGATCTTCTTTAAAAATAGTAGTTGATTAGTTATTTATCGCACAATGGTGAAATATAATTTCCTTCAGCACCTAGCAAGTTAGGTTGAGAATAAATGCGGTAAGAAATTAGCCCATGTAGGAATCGAACCTACATCTTTGTGCATAAGCACATCGCTCTCCCATTTGAGCTAATAGGCTACTTGCACTAAAACAAAATTTTGACCTTGGTTTTAACTCGGATGGACACATGGGCAAATAGTATGTCGTTTCCCCTTGAGATAGCTCAATGGAATACTCAACACTGTTTTGTAGTGATTCCTCATTTAGAACAGTAGTTGAAGAAGAGTTTGATGTTCTCACTACAACATAAAGGAAAATTAAAAGCTGTTAGTTGAAAATCAGTAAAAGTGCATTACAAATATATTAAAATGCAGTACATACTACGAAAAGTGCATTACAAAAGATATAAAAGTGGTATAAAGTAGAAAAAGTGCACTACAAAAATATAAAAGTACATTACAAAATGTGAAAGTGCAGTAGAAAGATGTTAATTTAAAGACATGATCATTTGGTCCATATCCAACTTGAAGTCCAATGTCATAAACCTTACTACCAAAATCACAATGTATAAACTATCATATTTTTGTATTATGAGGCTGATTATAAAGTATAAACTATGTTCTCTATAACAAATGAAATTAGATATACGGTCGCATATATGTTCTCTAAACACAAATGAAAAATGCATTATTAAGTATGAAAAGTGCGTTATTAAGTATTAAAAGTGCACTAGTAAGTATGAAAAGTGCATTATTAAGTTCGAAAAAGTGCATTCTCATTTGCTAGTATTAGTCATTTATGATTAGTTCAAGTAGCAACGAGAAGAGGAATTCATTGTTCCTACAACATGTATTGATGACTCCCGTATATATAATTTCAAACGAGAAGAGAATTTCTCTTCAATCACACCTATTGTCATATACTTAATATAGAGTCGAATTTGCGAATTCCTCTTCTACTCACACCCTCTTAGATAGTTTGGAAACCCTAGAGTTTCAAATAACCTAACCAAATCAGAAAAAAGAACAAAATACCACTTTGTGCCATGGTTTTCGTTCAAACAATGTCGGATCGATGTTGATGGAAGAAAGACTGAGGAGGACGAATGAGTGAGCATCCGTGCTCACAATCGATAATCGCCGAATCACCCCAATCGCAATTGGCCAAGCTGTAATTAATGTCCAATGTGGAATGTTAACGGAGGAACGAGACTCGCGAGCAACACACCATTCACCCCCAAAAGCTTCATTCAAGGGTTTGAACAAGAAAACAGATTAATTAATTAAAGAAGTAAAAGACACAATTGCCCCCCACCTTTAATAAAAGGAGAAAGAACATCAGCCCTTGGATCAAGTAGATCCAAAGGTCCCGAATGCTCCTCATATTATAGGATAAGACTTGATTTCATTTGAACCAAATTCTTATTTATTGTTATTTATTAGAGTTGTGTCACTACACCATTCTGTAGATTTAGCGACCACAAAATATGGTCGCTAATTAGCGACCATATAGACGTTAGGGGTGTCCAACCCTGGTTAACCGAGATTTCAGTTAACCGAAGTTCGGTTAACCATGATTTCGTTTAATTAAAATCGTGAACGGAAACCAAACAGTGAATCTCGGATAACCGTAGTTCGGTTAACCAATTTTTCGGTTCGGTTTTCTCGGTTAACCAGTAACCATTTATGTAATTTTACCTTAAATAATTAAAACTAAATAATAAAATTTGAATAAAAAAGTGATCAAGTAAGACTTTTATTTTAAATATGTACTTATATCACATTGTTTTGGTTGTTAAAAACGAATATCGAGATTATATACTATATTGTGTGGAATCAAACATTGTGTGTATTAATTTTTATCGCATCAAATTTAATAAGCGACTTTTATATTAATGAGAAGTGGAAAAATAGTGCATAAATTGTTAAAATTGAAGAAGGAAAGGCTCAAACTATATTAACACCTTAAAGATCATTGATTTTAACCACTAAATAAATCAAAGATAACTAATATTTGAATAAAATATTAATATATTTTCGGTTTTTCGGTTAACCGTTATATGTAAAGTCGTGAACCGAAACTGAACCGATAAACCGAAAATATTTTCGGTTCGGTTAACTTAACCGAAATTTTAAAAAAGTCGGTTTGGTTAACCTAAAAAATAACCGGTTTTTCGGTTATTCGATTCGGTTTTTCATTTTCGGTTTTTTATGGACACCCCTAATAGACGTCAATGGTCACTAATGTGGACGTCAAAACGGGAAAAAAAATAAAACCAAATTAGCGAGCACGTGGTCGCTAATACGGGCGTCCACGTGGTCACTAATACGGGAGTCCACGTGGTCACATACCCTATATGGTCGCAATAATTGCACGATTAATATTCCTGCCAACCATCAGCGACCAGTTGGTCGCTATATTTAGCGACCAAATGGTCGCGCATTACGAAACCCATGCCAGCGACCAGTTGGTCGCTAAATATAGCGACCATGTGGTCTCGAACACATCAACGACCATATGTAGCGACAATGTGGTCGCTGATACGGATCAGATGTTTTGGCGGGCAACATCTATGACACCCTTATACTTTATGACGTATACTTTGTAATAACTTATCTTATATATAACGAGATAATTCACATATAACAACTATTTTCACATAAGCGCATAGCAGAAAGTAACAACCATATAAGGTTGTACACACACATACCTATATATCATTGCTTTTATACTAATACATTTATTGTTATAACTTCTATTACAACTCAAATGACTAAGATCCAAAATGAGGAGGAGAAAGTTTCATAGAGTTTCAGCAGGCCGACTTGTATGAATGTGACCTCTAATAAAGACACATGTCAGTAAGAACTAGCTGAACCTGAAAAAATGTTTTGCGATTTTCGTGAGTCGCATACTCAGTGAATATAAACCATCATCAATTATTTCAAACAAGGTCAAACATTTAGTCCATGTACATATACACACATATCATATATATATCATATAGGAATTTACTATGCAAATGCAAATGCGGATATATCCGATTTATTATTTTGTGAACTGTTCAAGCCTGAATCTGCCCCGGGTTTCCGTATACCAACTTTTTTCCTTATACCATCTCTTCTTTCTTTTTTTTTATACCAACTTTTTTCCGTATACCAACTTTTTTTCCCATATACCATCTCTTAGGCATCTTAGGCCTCATATACCATCTCTTAGGCATCTTAAGCCTCATGTATGACCCTTAGGTCTCTTTTGTATACAAATTCATGGCAAGACAGTCACATGTCCTTTTAATCTCATGCAATATGCTATGCAATCAAGTGCATCATGTATTCATATATCATATGCCATTTGCTAACATACTTTTTGTGCAAACAACTCTGAAAATTTCAAAGCTATCACATATATCCATATATCCATATAGATCATATAGCACATATATCTATATAGCTCATATAACACATACATCCATATCCAACATAAAACACATATATCCATATTGCACATATAGCCATATATCACATAAGGTTTAATCTCTGGTCTATACTCACTTGTTCAAGACATATACTATATTTCTCCCCCTTGTCTCTTACCACGATCTATAACTTGTACTCCTATATATAACCTGATGCGTCCCTCATATGGGATGCGACGGATCGACTCGGTGTTTGAGTAGTAGGTCTCGAAATTACGTAGTGGAAGGCTTGAAAAACTCAGATCACCGTTGGAATGATCGAGTATGGCAAGAACAACTTCGAATCAATGCAGGAACACGAGAATTTGAAGAGAATTGAGTGGCGGCGCAAACACAAAGGGAAAATATGGAGACAAACCACAACTTTAATTAACCCTAAAATGTGCGCTAAATTGAAAACAAGCAACATAGCCCCCATACATAGAGGCGGCACAAGAAAACATAAGAAAACCCTAGTCTAGAGGCGGCGCGCCTAGGGCTATTACGCAGACTAAGGCCCAACAGCGCGAGTCCATTATTCCACGGCGCAAGGCCCATAAAACACTTCCTAAAAGTATAAAACCACTAATAGCAATGTTCTAAAGTGGAAAACATGCAAAAAATACTATAAAAAGGATAGGTCGTCCGTGATCATGCTCGGAATGTCGCGACAAGGCTGGCGTGACGCTGGCGAGGCCATGACACGGCGCTGGCGAGGCGTCACGGCACTGGCGAGGACGCTGGCAAGGACGACACTCGAACCTCAAGTTGCGATCCAAGGGCCGGTGCAAGATTTGAGTCCGATGGTGCCAAGGTGGTGAAGGTTGGCACCATGGGCTCGCGTTGAGGTTCCTCGACGCCGAGGACGCACAAGGCGGTGTGCGTCGACGCGGAGAGGGGGGCGCCATGGCCTGTGGAGAGGCACGACACAAGCGATTGTGTTGCGGTCTGGATTGCACGAGTACTGGCACGGGTGACGGGGCCACCCGAGCAAAGTGTGAACGAGTCGGCCTTCCGGCTAGCATCCATGACGGGGGTCACATCACCCTGACGTTTCCTCATAAGCAGGTTCAACATAGGGGGAGAGTTCGGCAACATTGAAAGTAGAATGCACCGAATACTTGCTTGGGAGGTCGATGTTGTAAGCGTTGTCCCCGATCCGCACCAGGACTTTGAAAGGGCCGTCTCCTCTTTGATAAAGCTTTTTTTTCCTCGAGTTCGGAAATCGGTCCTTGCAAAGATGCAACCATACGAGATCCCCCTGGTTGAAGACTAGACGTTTGCGACCCTTGTCTTGCTGCGCCTCGTATTGTGCAGCCCGGCGCTCCAATTGATGCTTCGTCCGCTCATGCAACTTATGGATGGCATCAGCGCGGTTGGCCGCGTCAATGTGCTCTCCATTCTTCAAGGGCCGAGGAACTAAATCCATCGGAGAATGAGGGTTGAGGCCGTAGACGATCTCGAACGGAGTCTTCTTTGTCGCCGAGTGTTTGGACCTCTTATAAGCAAACTCAACGAAAGGGATTAGATCCTCCCACCGGCGTGGGTTATGTTTGAGCACCGTCAGAAGAAGGGTGCCCAGGGTCCCTTGGCCACCTCAGTCTGACCATCGGTTAGGGGATGATATGAGGTAGAAAAGAGTAACTGAGTACCCAGCTTTTCCCAAAACGTTCTCCAAAAGTGGCTACAAAATTTTGTGTCTCGATCACTAACAATAGTGTGAGGCACACCATGAAGCTTCACGACATGCTCAAAAAACAAGTTTGCGATTTCAGTCGCATTGTTGTTTCCGTTGCATGGAACGAAGTGAGCCATTTTGGAGAAGCGGTCCACAATCACGAAGATCGAATCTTTACCGAGGTGATAAAATCCATGGAGAGGTAATGTTTCCGTTGCGTGGTCCGTGTGAATCACGAACTCGCTAGGCTAAAGGTAATGTTGCCATGTTTTCAAAACCCGAATAAGTGTGTACAACTCCTTGTCATACGTTGGGTAATTTAAAGTGGCCCCCGTAAGTTTTTCACTAAAATATGCAATGGGGCGTCGTTCTTGGAGGAGTACGCCGCCTATGCCATAGTCAGAGGTGTCGCACTCGACCTCGAAGCGCTTAGTAATGTCTGGCAATTGCAAGACCGGAGCGCTACACAAAGCATTTTTCAAGGCCTGTAAGGCGGCCTCATGATTCGGCATCCACTTGATTGTGGTTGCCTTCTTGGTGAGGTTATGGAGTGGCCCGACGATGGAACTAAAGTCCTTGACAAAACGCCTATAAAACCCTACGAGCCCTAAGAAGGAACGAACCATCGTCGGGGTCGTAGGGGTGGGACACTCTCGGATGGCGCAGATCTTGTCGTCATCCACTCTAAGCCCATCCTTGGACACGACGAAACCAAGAAAGTTCGTCGTGTCGGTGCAAAACGAACACTTGTCTAAGTTTACATACAAGCAATGTTCTCGAAGGCAATCTAACACCATCCTAAGGTGCCTCGCGTGTGACTCCAAATCCTTAGAAAAAAACAAAATGTCGTCAAAATACACGACGATAAAACGTCCTAAATTTTTTCTAAAAATAAAGTTCATTAACCGCATAAAAGTACTAGGGGAGTTTGTCAAGGCAAAAAGCATGACAAGCCATTCGTACAAACCATGCTTGGTTTTGAATGCGGTCTTCGACTCGTCGCCTTCATGCATGCAGATTTGGTGGTATCCGCTCCGAAGATCAATCTTCGAGCATAAGGAGGCGGCGTGGAGCTCATCAAGCATGTCGCCGAGCCTCTGAATTGGGTGCCTGTACTTCACTGGGATTTGATTAAAGGCCCTACAGTGCATGGGCTCAAAGATCATCGGCACATGCGCCATGAGCCATCTTTCTTCGGCACAAGGATCATCAGCACAACGCATGGGCTCAAAGACTCCCGGACAAAGCCCTTGTCCAAAAGCTCTTGAACCTGTCTTTGGAGCTCTTCGGTTTCCTTTGGTGAAGTCATATAGGCTGCTCGATTTGGAAGTGACGCGCCTGGCATGAGATCGATTTTGTGTTCGATCCGATGGATTGGTGGCAAACCCTTCGGAAGCTCGTCCGGCATGACGTCTTCGTATTCCTTCAAAAGAGAAACAATACAAGACGGATGTGAATTATCCACAGATTTAGAAATAGTAAGTAAAGGATAAAGAATGAAACAAGAAAGACTCCCCTGATTGGATTTGTCAATGTCTCGACGACGGGCTAAAAGGAGACGATCCTGGCACGTCCCAAGTAGAGGTAGCTCGGCGTCTTCACTTGTTAGGGAGGATTCTGGGGCGCCTTTTTTGTATATTGTATCTCCTGGAATTTGAGGGGATATGGCCTTGGAAACGCAAGTGAATTCGTCCCGTAGCTCCTGGTAGCCAAATTTCCGTGCTGCGACGGCGTGGTGCGCGACGGTAGGAGTCATATGCGGCGATCCCTTGCTTAAATTCTTCTCTCCTAGGCGTTTTGGAAACTCTAAATTAATAGCTTTTCCACCAGAAACGCTTGTAGAACCTTCAGAAATCTGTTGGAGCCCTTATTTTGTGAAATCTGCAGCGTTCGGCATTACCGAGGCCACGAGAAGCAAACTGACGGCTCGGCTCCAACTTTTGTCGACATTCTAAGTCTTGAACATCTTGAATACTAGAATGAGGGGGATTGGCACCAGAAACGCCGCTGGATTCGGCAGATTTCGCTTGACACGCTGTAGGCGTCGTGCTCGACGCGATGTGCTTCGATTGGGATTGGCTCTCGGCTAAGAGCTTCTCGAGCTCTTGTATGCGTGCCAAGGCTTCGGGCGGAAAATTCTGATTGGCATTCGGCAACTCCAGATTATTGTTGTTGTTGTCTTCATTGCATGACTCCGAGATGGTACCTATTGTCACACCAGTCATCGCAGTAAGAAGTTCACAAGCAAAAGACAACGAGTTTACGGTTCGCTTAAGTCAAGCCGACCCTTTATGTTCAAACCACACGAACAAGGATTGGCAAGGCTAAGGTCACTCAACTCGATCTACCAATGTAGGCTACGAAAACAACAATGTATGCACGGCAAGGCACAAAATTAGGCAAGTCAAAACCGAAAACCACAAGCAATGGAATATGTGTTTAGGGTTTCCGAAAAAGAAAAGGAACAACTTGGATAGATCTTGCCTTATTTTGGCTTGTGATCGTCCACAGATTTTTTTTTTGTAACACAATCGTCCACAAATTTTTTTTTGTAACACTTTTTTTAACGACTCTAGGTTTTCTCCTCTAGAGCAATCAAACACAAAGTAAACAATCAACACAAGCAACACGCAAGATGCAAAGTAGAAATCGTTAAAACAAGACCTTATGTGCGAGCAACTAGCAAGACAAAGAGTAATTTTCACCGAAATCAATAGATCAAGCGAGTTAGGGCAAGGCTGTTTTTTTTAACAATTAACGAGAGCAAGGAAAAAAAATTCGGGCCCTAGATGGAGGTTAACGAATTGGATGATGGGAATCTAGGGTTAGATGCAGCGGAATGAACATGTGTGAATGAACGAAAAAGGGTGAAACGAGACTTACTCAAACCATGGCTCTGATACCAGTTGATGCGTCCCTCGTATGAGATGTGACAGATCGACTCGGTGCTTGAGTAGTAGGTCTCGAAATTACGCAGTGGAAGGCTTGAAAAACTCGGATCACCATTGGAATGATCGAGTATGGCACGAACAACTTCGAATCAATGCAAGAACACGAGAATTTGAAGAGAATTGAGTGGTGGCGCAAGCACAAAGGAAAAATAAGGAGACAAACCTCAACTTTAATTAACCCTAAAATGTGCGCTGAATTGAAAACAAGCAACATAGCCCCCTTATATAGAGGCGGCATAAGAAAACATAAGAAAACCCTAGTCTAGAGGCGACGCGCCTAGGGCTAGTACGCAGACTAAGGCCCAGCGGCGCGAGTCCATTATTCCACGGCGCAAGGCCCATAAAACACTTCCTAAAAGTATAAAACCACTAATAGCAATGTTCTAAAGTGGAAAACATGCAAAAAATACTATAAAAAGGATAGGTCGTCCGTGACCATGCTCAGAGTGTCGCGACAAGGCTGGCGCAACGCTGGCGAGGCCATGACACGACGCTGGCGAGGCGTCACGGCACTGGCGAGGACGCTGGCGAGGACGACACTTGAACCTTAAGTTGCGATCCAAGGGCGGTGCAAGACTTGAATCCGATGGTGCCAAGGTGGTGAAGGTTGGCACCGTGGGCTCGAGTTGAGGTTCCTCGACGTTGGGGACGCACAAGGTGGTGTGCGTCGGCGCGGAGAGGGGCGCACTGTGGCCTGCGGAGAGGCGCGACACAAGCGATTGTGTTGCGGTCTGGATTGCATGAGTCCTGGCACAGGTGACGGGGCCATCCGAGCAAAGTGTGAACGAGTCGGCCTCCTGGCTAGCATCCATGACGGGGGTCGCATCATAACCAAATGCAAAAACAACCTATTTACTCTTATAAAATTTAATCTCAAATGCAATGAAATGACAGTATGCATTATAACTTCTTGTGCATAATTCCAAATCCGTTATAACTTGACAACGATAAACTATATATATAGAAGAACATTTTTCTAGTTCAAACCTTTCTGTAAAACTTGGTCAAGGGTCTCCATAATATCATTACAGAGCAAAGCCCTAAAATTACTCTGAAATCTTTTACCGAATATAAATCCAATATCGAAAACACCCTCTAGAAACTATAAATCGACTGATTTTCAATTAAAAATCAACTGTAGATCTAGATCTAGAAAAATCAGTGAAATCCATATAAACCATTAACTAATTAAATACTTACCAAACCACGCTTGTACTTCGAGATTAAAACCCGATTCAAGAAATCTTCTACCAAATACATCAACCGAAATCAAAACCATCCAACCTCTTTTTTTCTTCTTCTTTCTTCTCTTTCTTCTGTTTCTCTGGACTCTCTTTTTTTGTTTGAAAGCTTCATATTGAAAGACAAAGCAAGCTCATTTGTATATATCTCACGCAAAGTCGGCAAAAGCATTAGAAAATTTTCACTTTTTACCCTGAAATCTCCTTTATTACAAACTTTATCCTAAAATAATTATTAATTAACTTTAAGTTAAAAACTTTTTAAAATATAATAAAGTTAATTAGAAAATAAATATTACTTTTAAAAACTCGCTAAATATCATGTCACTATGCTATCCATATGCTACTAATCTTACATGAATGCAGAATGACGTATGCATTTTGGTCGAGGATGTTATAACATCAATTTTGGCGGGTAATATACCGCATATTTTGCGACCACATGGTCGCTAAAAATAGTATTTGGCAAAATTATTGCCATTTCATCATATACACCTAGGTTTGTAAAAACTTCACTCTCATTCTGCTACCTTCACACACTCATACATAGCTCTCTCCAATAAAATTCACAAAAGAAAGAAACAATCATTCACAAAACTGAATTGATTCTAGGAAGGAATTCCGTCAATTTTTACCAACAACTTTTTAAAGGTATGTATTTAAAACTTAATCTCCATATTTCATTCCGTCATTATACTGTTTTGGACAAATATTGTTGGTAGAAAGTTTTCGTTTATATAATTAGATGAGATTGTGGTATATAGTTGTAGAATTCATATAGCATAACAATTGGTTGAAGAGGGTGTTTGTTTACGTATACTGTTTGTGGGGACCATATGGACGCGAATTAGCGACCATATGGACGCTAATTAGCATCCACATGGTCGCTACCTCCAATATGGCGTCCATATGGTCGCAAAAGCCAGGGTTATATGTACCCGAATTAAATTAATTATAGTCTTATATTGAATCGCAGGAAGGAAAAATATGTGAATGGATGTATGTGCGTACCATGGATGGGTTTTTGAACAACGATTTTTTAGCTGGCGTTAAGCAATTTATCGACTTTTACAAATCTATGCCGACCTATGACCCTTACAAATTAAGGAGTCTGTGTCGGAGGTGCAAGAATAAGAAACGGATTTCTGTAGATGATGTGCATTATCACCTTGTTAAAGATGGTTTTGTTCCTAACTATTACCATTGGGTTTCGCACGAGGAGACAGATGAAATGTTCGTTGCATTGTTGGCCGAGTCTAGACAGCATGAAGGCTGAAGCAATACTGATCCAGCACCACCAGCATATGGGAAAGATAATCGGATGGAACAGAGGTATATGATGGTTTTAATGCCCGAAGTCATTACACTGTTGAGGATCCCGTGCAGAATGAGGATATAAGGCCTGAGCAGGGGAAGCAATATTATAATGAAACACCCAATCCCGATGCACAACGTATGTACGACATGTTGTCGGCCGCAAATAGGTCGTTGTGGCCTGGATGTGATATCACCCAATTGGAGGCGGCGACTAAGCTACTTAGCCTAAAGTCTAAGATAAGGATAACGGAGCGTGAATATGACATGATCTCGGATTTCTGCGAACGTGTTTCTCATCTGGGGACGATATTACCAGCCACGTTTTACGACATGAAAAAGCAGGTTGAGGGTCTCGGTCTTCCGTACGAGGCCATTGATTGTTGCCCAAACTCTTGCATGATATATTGAAACACCCAATCCCGATGCACAACGTATGTACGACATGTTGTCGGCCGCAAATAGGTCGTTGTGGCCTGGATGTGATATCACCCAATTGGAGGCGGCGACTAAGCTACTTAGCCTAAAGTCTAAGATAAGGATAACGGAGCGCGAATATGACATGATCTCGGATTTCTGCGAACGTGTTTCTCATCTGGGGACGATATTACCAGCCACGTTTTATGACATGAAAAAGCAGGTTGAGGGTCTCGGTCTTCCGTACGAGGCCATTGATTGTTGCCCAAACTCTTGCATGATATATTGGGGGTGTAGATGCAGAATATGCGGCTTGCAAGATATGTGACTATCCTAGATGGAGGAAAGGTAAGTCAAAGCACATTCCCTATTCTCGTATGTTTTACTTGCCAATAACTCCACGGTTGCAAAGGTTGTACGCATCAGTGGTGACTGCTGAACACATGAGATGGCACACAAAGCACGTACAAGATGGGGTGATGAGACATCCATCAGATGTAGAGGCATGGAGGCACTTCAATGTTGTGTGGCCAGATTTTGCAATAGAAACACGAAATGTGAGACTAGGCTTGTGCACGGATGGTTTCAATCCGTTCGAGGCGTCCGGGCGCCAATACTCATGTTGGCCTGTGATTCTGACACAATACAACCTTCCTCCATCGATGTGTATGCGAGAAGAGGTTATGTTTTTTACGGTTACTGTACCTGGACCGAAGAGTCTGAAGCAAAAGTTGGATGTCTTACTTGCAGCCGTTGATTGCTGAGCTTAAGAATTTGTGGCTTAATGGGGTGTACACATACGATTCTAGGAGAAAGCAGAATTTTGTCTTGCGTGCAGCTGTAATATGGACTATTAGTGACTTCCCGGCATATTCGATGTTGTCAGGTATGTTGTTTTACATATATATGCTTAATTAATTTGAAAACATTATATATAATCATGCATATATGATTTGTGAAAATATTAATGCGGTGTACCAAATATATGCTTGTGTAGGGTGGAGCACTTCTGGGAAATACGCGTGCCCTTATTGCATGGAGGACACTGATGCATTTTATCTATCACATGTACACAAAATGTGATGGTTCGATTGTCACAGGAGGTTTACAGAACATGATCATCGCTTCCGAAACAATAGGACCGATTTCAAGAAGGGTAGAAGGGAACGTCATGGTCCCCCAATATTTCGTGACGGATACGAGATATTAGACCAAATAAACAATATGGGGTTGATGAAGTAATTGAAGTGGGAGCTAAGGAGCACAATGTCGAGGTCAGTAGAGGTTCGGGTTGGAAGAAGAAAAGAATTTTCTAGGACCCACCTTTTTGGCCCAGTTTGCTAGTAAGACATAATTTAGATGTCATGCACATTGGAAAAAAATGTCTTCGATAATGTTTTCTTCACCATTCTCGATGTTTCGGGAAAGTCAAAAGACAAGTGGTCAGCCAGAAAGGATATACAAGAATTGTGCAAGCGTTCGGAGTTGGAACCCGACGAGGAGAACAATAGGTACCCAAAGGGTTGCTATGCACTAGATCGTCATGAAGAAAAAGTGCTTCAGGAGTGGTTGAGATCCGTTTAAGTTCTCGGATGGCTACGTGTCCAACTTGAACCGTTGCATTGACTTGCACAAGCTTAGACTCTTTGGGATGAAGAGCCATGATTGTCATGTGTTCATGCAAAGGTTAATGCAAGTTGCTTTTCGAGCATTTCGTGATGACAAATTCTGGGAGCCCATTGCTCAGCTAAGTGCGTTCTTCAGGGACCTGATGTGTCACGAGCTTAAGCCTGAGGTGGTTATGCATTTGCACAAGGAAATACCACTAATTTTGTGCAAGCTGGAGCGTATCTCCCCCCCCCCCCCCCCCCCCCCCCCCCCCGTGTTATTTGATTCAATGGAGCACTTGCCTATTCATCTGCCACGGGAAGCTTCACTTTGTGGACTTGTCAATTATAGATGGATGTATCCAGAAGAAAGGTATGTACAATTATATATTGTATAATTTTGGTTTTTATCTAACTTGTATAACACATGGTCTTCAATGTATATTGTAGGTTCCTAAAAAGGTTGAAGGGAACAGTTGGCAATAAAGCCCACGTTGAGGGGTCAATTTGTAGTGCCTATCTTATTAAGGAGACGTCCACATTTTGCTCGTCTTATTTTAGCTCACATGTCGCGAGTAATCATATGGATGTCGCCCGCAACGTGATTTGCACACTTCCAATTGGGGTTGATTCGGGCGATTTGCCTATTTTCACAACAACTGGTCGAACCTTGGGTAGAAAATCAAGTGGTCGTGTGATCACAAATGATGAATTCCATGTGATCCAAACTTACATACTCATGAACTGCGTCGAAGTGGAACCCTATATTGAGTAAGTTTCTATAATTTTCACTAACTAATTATATATAGCGACCATGTTGATTTGAATAAAGTAGGTGCTTAATATATATACGTATTTGATTCAATTACTCTTTGGTAGATACTATTTGACAAACTTCGTGCGGACGTCAAATCCAACAATAAACGAAGCTGAAGAGCAAAACATTTTGGAAAGACACTTTCGCCTCTAGTTCTACTCCTATGTAAGGATTACCTAAATTAATTTCAATTTAATTCAAATTGTTTTTGACGGTTAATTGTTTCCTCGATCCACGTACATGCAGGCTGACAGTTCGACAGTTATAGATCCTAACATTACAACACTAGCTCGTGTACCCTCTAAAAAAGTGAGGTATATCTTGGTTATTTTGTGAACGGTTATCGATTCCACGCGAGGGCACACACATCAACCAGGGCTACTGACAGTAGTGGAGTTTGTGTTCTAGGACAAAGCTTAGGCACTGACGAGGAGGACTTCTATGGTGTGCTAGAGGAAATCATTGAGCTGAATTACATATCTCCAACCGTCAAGCGCCCTATTGTCTTTAATTGTTCGTGGTTTGACACTAGAAGTCGTGGAGGGACACACATTCACCCTCACCTAAAGCTTTTCGATGTTCGTAGAAATAAAATGCTGAGAACAAGAACGTTACATCTTAGCACATCAAGCCACTCAAGTTTATTTCCTCGATTACCCAAAGATGAGGCGTGCAAATGCTGAATGGATAGCGGTCTGTAAAGTGAAGTCATGTGTGTGGCCCGATGAAGGTACGTGCGTAGACCCTAATGAGAGTGGTTCACGGGGGGTTGCCAATGAAGAGGCATTTCAACATTATTCTTCCCTTTCACGAGTTATCGACGACCCACAAGATAATAATCCACTTGGTCCGCTAAATGACCCAAATGGAGAGGATCATGTCGTTGAGGAACAAGCAGAGACATCTAGTGAAACGTCTGAGGGAGAGTTTGAGACTAAGACGGATACAGATGAGGAAGATATGTAATCAGGATACTACTATTGTATTGTCAGTGACTTTTGTGATAACACTATTATCATTTATTAAGTTGTATTTATTTAGTTGGAGACACGGTTTCCATCACCTGCTTGGGACAGATTTTCGGACATGATGCATGACGAGAAACGAAGTACTTTTACTCTTCTTTCCGATGCTTCAATTGAGTCCTTTCAAACGACAATCTTTTGTTGCCAATCATATGACTTAACTACTTTTTTATGGGTCAACCCGTAGTCCAAGTATCATATGACTTGGAAACCGAATTTATGACTTACCTACTTTTCCATATACAAATCCTTAAATATATGTTGAATAGATTTTATGATATATACCAAATATATGGAATAAAAATATTAATATAATAAATTATTTGTAGAATATATGATAGTTTGTGAACTATTCATACGTGACCGAAGTCATGCTTCCATATATATACTCATATTTTAAAAAGATTTATTAATTGATATTTTAAAATATTTTTAATTAATAAATATATGATAGTTTGTGAATTATTTGTACCCGACCGAAAAAGAATTGAATGTTTTTCTAGGGTAAGTTTCTAGATTTTATAAAAATATACTCCCTCCGTTTCAAAATAGTTGTTCTTAAAGACATTTTTTTTTGTTTCAAAATAGTTGTTTATGTAACTTTTTTTTCCATTTATACCCTTATATATATACCCCACTTTACACATATCCCAAAATTTACATTGATAATTGAAAAAAATAAAGAGTACTTATAGGGGCAATTTGGGAAAAAAAAATTTTCCTTAATATGTGTGAAGTTTTGTCTAAGATCAACTATTTTGAAACGGAGGGAGTATAACTTTTAAGAAAAATTGAGCCATGACCTGACTAACTGACTTGCAATCCGATTTACTGATTTTACGGTTGAACCGTTAACTTGTAGTTAATTTAAAAAATCAAAATCAAATAATATAAATCAATAAAATTCGAAAGTTTAATCAATTAACTCCTATTGAACCAATCTTACGGATTATTTTGTTAAATTAAAATTAAAAATATAATATTATATGTGTGATATTTATAAAATAATAATTTACGGATCTAACTAGTTGATTCGTCACCCCGTTAAAAAGTCAATCCACAACCCAACTTGTAAAGTAAAAAACTCTAACTCATATCCCGATCCATAAATTAATAAATGGATCTTTAATAAAACGCCCTCTTGAGGGGCCGGAGAGTATCGCCTCTCCTTCTACCAAAACAAATATTAATAAATGGATCGGATTACGAGTAAACTGATCTTTTTTTTGGACACCCTACTTCGGAGATAAATCGTTAGTATATTTTTGCCTACCAAAAAAAGTCGTTATTTTTTTCGGTCGGAAAAAAAGTCGTTATTTTCACAACAAATACACGTTATTTGGAACTGTAAATATTGACGACGATGACCAACTTTGGATGTGGGCGAAGCCTAAGCCTTAAGAAACAATCTAAACAAAAGCCCAAATTTGCACGATTCTTTCTTCGCCTTGGATGGCAATTGACCAATTCGTCAATTTTGAATTCACAACAACCCCAAGTCTTCCTCTCTCCCTTGGGGTTGGGGTTGCCTTGTTTTCTTTTCTCTTCTCTTCTTTGCTATCTGCTGAGAGGGATCGAGAATTCATCATCCGTGTTCTTAGCGTCAGAGAAGAGAAAGAGAATCAGACATTTATGGATCAAATTCTGAACAAGGTTGGATCCTACTGGGTCGGTCAACGGGCCAATAAGGAGCTCAATTCCGTCGGAGACGAATTCTCGATCAACGGGGGTAACGCATGTCTCCGAAGGGGCTCTCAGGTGGCTCGCACGATGCACATACCCATAAATTCAACTCCTAACCATCAGAGGTCTGCACAAAGGAGATTCTACCTACAACGATGGATCTGGCGCTGGTGGTGGCGTGACGGTGTTGTCTACGGCGACGGGCTCTCAGGGGCGGATCTCAAGCTTACTAGCGGTTCACGTGAACAACCGGCTGATCCTACGAATTGTGTGAACAAGTGGCTAATTCTTCTTCGTTCAAACTTAAAGATCCATTTAAGGTTTAAATTTCGCATATGGATTGACACAAAACAAGAACCCTCTGTAAAATACTATACTACCTTGGCTCTGGCTGAGGCGGCGAATTCACTTAGGGAAGAACCCCCAATTACCATCAAGGCTCATAAGGCACCCCTTACTATCAACATGCATCTTATCCACAATAGAAACAATGAAAAAAGAATGATGCGTCTGAGGGGTTTGCAACGCCCTTCACTCACTTGTAATGCATCAGTTGATCGGTGTGGGGCTATTTGTATTTTGTACACTGATCATATTCAACTTCCTCCTCTAAACATCTATCAGATATTGCTATTGCTATGTGTTTTTTTCCTTGTTAAAAATGGTTTACCAACTCTCAAAAGCTTGACAAATAGTGGAGTGAATAAAAAAAACAAGAAAGCTAGAACGAGCATGAACAATGTGGAAAAGCGGAAACAACACAAAAGGACCAAAAATGGAAAACCCAGGCACAACCATGATCAGATATTGAAAAGGGCAAAGAAGAACATCGACATTAGATGTTATTTGCACGTTAAAAACCGTCCAAATATGTCTTGTTGGTTCAACAAAACCAAGTTTGCAGGATGTCACCAAACACCCAACACTTGCAAATACTGGAAAAAGAATGATCATGCAACAAAGCTTGGTGATTACTCATCACATCAAGACCAAAATGAGAGTGTGGATACTTCTAAACAAAGTGACCAAGTAAGCATCGCTCACATCAAAAGGGTAAGAATAAATGTAGTAATATGTAATCTTATCATATGTTGGAAGCTAATTAACTGGTTTCTCCTTCTATCTGTATACTTAGAACTAGAACGCTCAAAAGGTACCAACTGGAAAATTCAATTTGGCTACCAAGGATCCCACAAACCCAAACTCTCTTTAAGAGAGGTAACCATAAAACAATACCAAAAACGACAAAAGGAGAAATCACAATGCAGTGACATACAAAAACGACATGCAAAACATAAACAAATAGATAGAAGGAGGAGTTCGAATAAAATTAAGGAAAAACAAAAGAAGCAACAAGATCAACGCCAAAATCTAAAACAAAGTCACAAGGAGAGAACAAGATTAAAATGAAGATAAGCCTTTGGAATTGCAGAGGTCTTGGACGTAAAAATGTCTGGGCCGAGATTGAGATGTTTTGCAAAATAGAGCGAATACAAATAATAGCTCTAGTGGAAACAAAAAAAACAAAACCCACCAGACGAAAAACTTTGGAAAAAGCGGGGTTTGATATGTGCGAGTTCTCGCCTGCGACTGGTTTAGCAGGAGGTATTTGCATACTTTGGAAATCATACCAAATGAAGAATGAAATAATACAACTTATGCACAAAGAAGATCGATTCATAAGCTTTAAATATACAAACTTAGAGAGAGGCCAAGTGATGGCATTCGTCTTTGTCTATGCCCCGCCCAGGGAAGGACAGAAAAATGAATTTGGAATCGACTCCAAAACTACATTACACACCTCACACTTCCATGTATTGTTATGGGGGATCTTAACGAAATACAAAATAACACAGAAAAACAAGGAGGAGCTGAAGCCTCACAAAACAGATTCCATAGACTAATAAATTTTAAGGCACAATGTGACCTTCTAGATATCCCAACACAAGGAAACCAATTTACTTGGAGAAAACACAAAGGCACGAACGACAATACATATGAGAAACTTGATAGAGTCCTTGTTAGTGACCAAATTCTCCAATGGTTGCCTAACCTAGTCACCAAAAATCATGCTTTCACATCATCTGACCATTGCCCGATCTCCCTTGAGATACACAACGAAAACAATAGGAAAGGGCAACCCTTTAAATTTGAGATGATGTGGACGAAAAGGAACGATTTTCAAAATATAGTGAGACAAACATGGCGAATAGAACAGCCGGGTTCGGCCATGTTTAAACTAGCAAAAAAAACACAAATATTGAAAGCCAAAGCCAAAGCATGGAATAAGACAACCTTTGGAAACATATTTGAGCAAATTAAGAAAAATGAAGAAGCTTTTATGAAAATTCAGGAGGAAATAATAACTTTCGGAAACACAAGGAACATCAACAAACAAGAAAACCTACTACGTAAAAAAGAAAAACTACTTGAGTTCCATAGAGTGTACTGGGGACAAAGAGCAAAAAATAAACACATAAAAAGTATGGACACAAATACAAAATACTTTCACAGGATTGCCACAGGCAGAAGAAATAGAAAATATATAAAAGAAATAACAACAAACGCAGGAACACAAATAATAGGAAGTGAAAACATTAAGAAAGAAATTAAAACAAACTTCGAAAGAAGATTTAAAAAACAAGACATACAAAGGAAACAAATAGAAACAACTCTACGAATAATCGATAGACAAATATGTGATGAGCAAAATAGAAGACTGACGCAACCAATATCAAATGAAGAAATCAAATCAGCAATCTTTAACATAGGTGAGGATAAATCCCCGGGCCCTGATGGAATGTCATCGGGCTTTTACAAAAAGTACTGGAATATAGTAGGACCAGACGTTACCAAAGTTGTTAAAAGCTTCTTCCTATCTGGGCACATGTTAAAACAAACAAACCACACCTTTATCTAATTCCAAAATGTGATAACTGATGTTCGCATTTTTAGTATAGTTTTTTATAGGTTTTCTTTGTTTATTAGGATTAATTTTGTCTAGTTTAGGTTTAGTTTTAAGTGTTTTTAGTTAGTTTTGCATAAATCTACGAAAAGAGTGGGATCTACGCTATTTTGTGTATTTTGCAGGTTTTAGCGAGGAAAGGAGCTAAAAGGAGCTAAATTTGGAGCATCACAATGAAGGACGGGAAAGTGCAAGATTTAAGAAGTCAAGGCTTGAGAATACGAGAGGAGGTGTTGAAGAAAACAAAACCCCAGGCTCGTTAACGAGGCTGTGAAGGGTCGTTAACGAGGCCACGAAGAAGAAGATTTCGGAGTATTATTTTATTATTCACCGATCCTGAGCGGGAATTTATTTCCGTATCGGTTGAGTATCTTTTTAGAATCTTTATGGGTTATCAGAATATGTATTTTAGGGTTTAATATCTTTCTAGATTTTATTTCTATCTTTTAGAGATTGTTTCTATCTTTTTAGGAAAGTTTTTATCTTTTAGCCTTTTTAGTTTTTTAGGATTTTCTAGTATAAATACCCTTCTATCTAGCATAGAAAGGGGGGGCTTAATTTTGGAGTAGAATTTTAGAGCTAGTTTTGGAGGAGATTTGGAGGAAAGCCGAAGGAGAGAGAACCGGATCGGAAGTCGATGACGAGGGTCAGTAACGACGGTTTCCGATGTTCGTTGATCGAGTTTGTTTGGTGATTGTTTGTTTTGGTTTCCTTCTGAATCTCTGTAAGACGATATTTTTGTTATTAATTTGAATTTGAGTTTTGTTTCAATGTTTGTTTTTATTGAAGTTTTTAGTTTCTTAATCATGGGTAGTGAGTACTCTATTTTTCTAGGGTCGGGGTTAAGCCCGGCATAGTCGAGCATGTTTTGATGAGTAAGATTGTGTGTTGAATGCCTTTTATCTTTATTGAGATTGTTTGTTGTGCTTAATACCGAAACGGGAGTTGAGGTAATTTGAGTTTTAACTTGATTGAAAGAGAAAGTTAGTAACTTGAAGGTTGATATTGTTTGAAAACGAAAGTTTCAAGCTTTAGATCCAAAACAAGCAATTGAGTGAGTTAGTTTATGAAAATAGATTAATTTACTTGCTAAGTCAATGAAAGTTGATGACTCTATCTATTTAAAGGCATGATCTTATCTTCTTACAAATTCTTATGCTTGGCTATGTTGTGGTGTCCCTTATCCTAGATTTTTGTTTTAATTGAATTATTTCTGATAAATCTTCGTTGCTGAATACTTGCTTCGGTACCGAGTATTAATTAGAATTTTATTAGGTCATTAATTGTTATTTTTGTGTTCGGTGGTTCGGTAACGATCCTGACAAGGTCGTTAACGAGGCATCTCGTGAGTGTTTTGTTTGATTTTATTTGATTTTTATTAGATTGATAGATAAACAACCTTGCTTCCTGTGGAACGATCTTGACTCCACTGTACTCAGCGGGGTCTTGACTTACAAATTTATTTGTTGGCCGAGAATACCCTCTTAACAAATTGGCGCCGTTGCCGGGGAAGCAACGAGTTGTTAGTTTATCTTTGGGATCGGGACTAGCCCGACCCCGTTTTTTTTTTTAATTTTTGTTTTCTCAGTGTATGCCGGTAGGACGAAGAAGGCTTCAGTTTGATAGCTCCAGTTATTACTCAGAACCCGAACGTTCCCTGCACCGACGACTCCGAGAAAACCGAGCCATGGCCACAACTGAAGAGATGGCTCGAGAGTTAGAGATCCTCCGGACCCAGATGGAGGCACTGAAAGCCGAAAAGGACGGCGCTGATGCAGACAAGGCTCGACTGCAAGAAGAGCTAAACGCCTATCCAAGGAATGCCAAGCAATACATGCATCCGGAACTGAGGGTGCCAGAATCTCCTATTGTGCTTCCTGCGATAGAGAAACCTTTTGAGATCAAATCTCAATTTATATCCTTAATTAAACGGGCTCAGTTTGAAGGGAAACCTGCAGAGTGCCCTATGGAGCATATTAGAAATTTTCTTGATTTATGTGACACCATAGCTGCTGAAGGTGTCTCGCTAGAATATGTTCTGTTAAAAGCTTTTAGATGGTCACTTACTGGAAAGGCCCTGAACTGGTTAGAGAGCCTACCTTCTAAGTCTATCAGGACTTGGAAAGCTTTGTATGATCAATTTCTTACAAAGTTTTTCCCTCCTGCTAAGACAACGGAGTTAAGGAAACGTATCACCTCTTATCACCAGTTGCCTAATGAGACATTTGTTGAAACATGGGAAAGATTTAAAGAGATGCTTAGACAATGCCCTACTCATGGGCAACCTTTATATGTATTGCAAGAAATCTTTTTCAAGGGTATCAACGCAGAGACCAAGAACCGCATCAACACGCATACTACGTGCGGTTTTATAGAGATGAACCCGAGAGAGGCGTGGGAACTGTTGGACAAGCTGGCGAATTACGATGCTATGTACGGAACCCAGCAGGCTCCACAAACTCAAAAACGTCTCTATGTGCCCAATCGAGATGAAGTTGACCCCGATGTTAAAAATCAATTCTTACAAGATGAGGTCAACCGTTTGAGGAAACAGGTAAGTTTTCTGAAATCCTCTCAATCATGTCAAGAATGTGGTTCTTCTGCGCATAGTACTTTTGCTTGCACTAACATTGAGCAGGTTAGAACCGCTGAGACGATAGCTGAGATGAATTACATGAAAGGACCCTACAGGAACCAGCCTAATTATAATGACAGGTCGAACAACTATCAACCATGGGGCAATTAGAATACAAATCACAATTACACAGGGCCCCCACAAGATAGACGACCTGCACCATATCGACCTCCAGGCCATCAGGAGACGCCATCATGGGTTCAGGAGATTAAAGAGAGCATCAACGGAGTGAACAACAAGGTTGATGGCGTCCAAGCCAAGCTGAACCGACAAGATAAAAGATGGGGAGAGTTCGATATTTGGAAGAGGAGTGTTGATTCCCAACTAGGAGACCTAGCTGCACGGATTCCAAGACCACAAGGGCAACTACCGGGTCGTCCCGAGGAGAACCCTAGAGGCCAAATAGCAGCGGTACACCTCAAAAGCGGGAAGACACTACCGGAAAGAGTTCAAGCTGAAGAAAAGGAGGAACAAGATCTCGCCAGCCAGCTCGTTAACGAGCCAGCGAGAGCTAGTACCGAGCCTACAAGCCAGGATGACGAGGCTCCGAGGATTCCTGACGAGCCCAACCCAGGTAAGTTTTCTAAACCGAGCCCTCCTCTTAATCCCAGGGTAGTTAACGACCCCATCAGGGTCGGTAACGACCCGCCGAGGACACCGAACGACCCCAATGTCAACCCGGTACTCTCACCTCTCGAGCCTAACTTGGTTCCGAGAATGGTGAAAACTCTTCCATTTCCAACTAAGAAATCTATGGACTCTACTGAGAGTAAGTTCAAGCGTTTCGTTAAAATTCTTCAATGCATTAATATTTCCATCCCATTCGCTGAGGCCCTAAGCGAAATGTCGGCTTACACAAAATTCTTGAAAGATATTCTTAGCAGGAAAAGATCTATTACAGAGCTGCAGGACGAGGTCAGATCCATAGCTCTTCCAGAAAAGCTTGGAGATCCTGGGAGGTTTGCAATCACAATCGGCATAGGCAACCACAAGTTCAAGGCTTTATGCGATCTTGGTGCCAGTGCTAGTCTTGTTCCGCTCTCAATATGGTCTAGAGCAAATATGGGACCACTAGAGCCTGTCAACATGCGGCTTTATATGGCAGACGGATCTTGCATCAAACCAACAGGGCTGCTAGAAGATTTCCCAGTTCAAGTGGGTAATTTCTTTGTTCCTAATGACTTCATCGTGATGGCAATGCCCGAAGATCCAGTTGTGCCTATTATTTTGGGAAGACCATTCTTAGCCACAGCAGGAGCAAGAATTAATGTGCGAAAGGGACTCCTCACTTTTGATATAGGAGAGGAACGGGTGGAATTCAATTTAGATCAAAACGCTAACGACCTAATTGGAGTGGCACAACTAGAGTTGACTCAACCCGAACTCGACACCACAGTCCCTACCGAGCCACATCTGCCGATCACTGATTCTCACATACACAAAGGCCCTACTACAGAGGTTACAGAAAAGTCCAAACCACCTTGGCTTTCGGACTACACTAACAATCCAGGGATATCGAGCTTACTGATAGAAGAAGAAGGTCCTAATTTAGCAATTCAAGTGCACAGAGGCAGTAAAGCTGCAGGCAAGGTATCTCAAGACCCTAACATGGCCAGACATGAACCACCATGAGACTAGCAAGAGAGCGCGTCGGGCTAACGTCGTTAAACATAGCGCTTACGGGAGGCAACCCGCTTTTTAGAATAGGTTTAGTTTATTTTAATGTTTTATTTTTATTTTTCTTTTTAGATTATTTCTTAGCTTTCTTTTATTTTTCTTTTTAGTTTTTAAATAGGATAGAAATAAGATTTTTTTTGAGCTAACAAAATTTCAGGAAAAAGGGGTCGAAAATTCACTCAAGAAGGCTATGGTGGCTCGTTAACGACCCACCCAGGGTCGTTAACGACCCGGTTCGGATGACCCGATCCGTCACAACACGGGGCAGGTAAGTAATTCTAACCTAGTTAATTTTTCTAACCCTAGCCGCCACCCCCCTCTATCCTTACCCCTCCTATATAAACCCTTCTACCCCTCCCAAAATTCTACCACAATCTCTCCAACATTCACTCTCAAACCCAAAACTCTCTCAATCCCTTTCCCTTCTCTCCCACCGAGTCGGAAATCCCACGCTAACGACCACCGGAGACACCATCGTTACCGGAGTTCGGAAGCCATTCACCGTCGACGACGAGCTCGTTAACCACCCCAATTCCGACCCTTGTTCTTTTAATTCTCGGTTCTCAGGTATGATTTCTAAACCCTTGCTTGAAATTGCATGATTGATTATCTATAGGGTTAAATTTCATATCTTGAATCATAATTTTTAGGGAGATCGATGAGCATGCTTAAATTCCGTTCTAAAAATTCTTGATTGTGCTTAGTTGATCATGTTTTAGGTAAGATTATTCATGTTAGATTAGCTATAGTAACCCTTTAGTTAAGAAAGCATGAATTTTTCTTGTTCTAGATCTAAAAGATTCGAACTTTGCATGTCAAAATTCCAGGAAATTTTTAGCATGTTCGGGATGGGTAATTGAGTAAGTATGGGGTGATTTTACCCAATGAGAGAATTGTGGAAAATAGTAGAAGATTGCATGCTTGATTTGTGCTGAATTAAAGGTAGATTTAATTTCGGAAATTTCTGGTTTTACTCTCGGCGGGTCGTTAACGACCCACCCAGGCTCGTTAACGACCCTGCACTTCATAGATGATCGATCCGGGGCCAGCATTGTGAACAACCCAATTGGGTAGTTTATGAATAATTCCGAGGTTAATTTTGAGACCAAGTATGGGGTCTCATACCTATTATTTTTGAGTGGATCTTATCTTGGAAAATTTTCGATTATTTTGTAGGATCCATGGCTAGTTCAAGCAGACCCGCTACCCGAGCCCAGAAGAAGAGGAGGAACCACAGGTCTCCATCTCCACGTCGGGTGGACGATGTGATTTTGAGCAGTCAGAGCCAAGTACGGCGCTACCGGGATTTTTTGGAGAAGGACCATTACACCCGATGGTTCTCGAAGTCTAGCGCTGTCTCTACGGGCATCTACACGGATGTCAAGGACGCCTTCATCATCCTTGGGGCCGCACACTTATTGAAGCAAGAGAGCTTGCCACATTATCCGGCCCTCACATCCGAGTTCTTGGCCACCTTGGAGACCAACTTCTCGTCGAAGATCTCACCAGGACGCATTCGGTTCCGGCTCGGTAACGAGGACCGTGACTTCACCATGGCGGAGTTCAATGCAATCTTGGAGCTCCCAAACCCGTCTAGAGACTATAGCTTGAAGGACTACCGAGTGACCCGCACTTGGAGCTACATCACCGGAGAGGTTCAATCCTCCACCGCAGCGCTATCCGGGGCAACCATAGTCAACCCCATCTTCCGGATTATTTTGAGAGTCCTCGCCGCAACATTTTGGCCGAAGAAGGAGTTGAACCGGTCTACAAGGACGGAGGTCGCTTGCTTCCGCACCATCCTCTTCGAGGAGCCCGGCCCCTTGAATTTGGGGTACGAATGGCTCTACTATGTCGAGAAGTCCCACAAGTCCAAGGAGGTGTGGTGTGGCAATTTGGTTAGCCTCTTGGCTAAACATCTTGGAGTCGATCTCACCCGTTACACACCGGCCCACGCTCAACTCCTCAACAAGAACTATTGGTATAGTGCCAGGATTTTCGTGCAAGCCCAGGGAGGTTACAAGGTGAAGGTTCGAGATCAAGTAGTCATACCACCACCATGGGTCGAGGATCTTTCTGCACGGATGCAGCAGCTTCACCTTCAGACCGATCATATTCATCGGAGGATGGATAGATGGGAAACCGTCTACTCCGCTCGCATGTCGATGGAGGATGAGCGGCAACGTCAGAGAGAGGCGGAGGATGTTGAGCGTTGGAGGACGATGTATGACTTCATGGGGAACTTTGAGCACTACTTTCCTCCACCGAACCGTTGATCAAGCTCAAGATGAAGTTTCCTTTCCTTGTTTCCACTTTTGTAAGTTTTATGTCTTTCTTTTTCTTTTTAAATTTTTTTGTTTTCTTTTCTATTTCTTTTCCCTCTTCTTCTTATTTTTCTTACAGTGGGGACACTGTAATTTTAAGTATGGGGTGGGAGAAAGTAGAAAAATTATGTCCTAGGTGTTTTTGTGTTCTATGTAGTTGTTATTTCTTGTTATTGAAAAAATCGGAAAAAAAACCAAAAATTTTTGAAAAATTTGAAAAATCCAAAAAGAGTTTAGAATTGATAGATATCCCTTCTTAAAGTTCTATGATAGCAATCACTAGTTTAATCATATAATTCCTTGCAAATATGTCTGTGAAAGTATAGCCGGATTCTTAAAAATTGAAATTATTGTGTTTAGAAGAGAATAGCATTAGATAAAATTGAGCACATATACTTTATAGCATAGATGATGCAATCCAACAAAAATCTACCTTGTGAGAAATTTTTGGCCTTATAGGGAGAACATTTATAAATCCCTCTTCTTTTTTGTGTGATTTACTCTCCTTATGCATATTATCTCTTGGAATTGTGATGGTTATCTATTTCTTGAGACCCTTATAGGATTTATAGTTCATTACTTGTGAAGATCATATGATAGAGAACTTATTTTTATGAGCCCTGTTATCCCCTATCTACCTTTACATTATTCCTTCTCTTGATAACCAATTCTGGCCTGAAACCTTTTATTTTTAGCTCCACAAATTGTTCCCTAGCCGAGATAAGCTTGACCCTATCCGGGAATTAGGACTTAGATTGGAGAGGTAAAGTTTTGTGTTTTGTTGAAAAGAAAAGAGTTTCTATTTGCTTGAATTAAAGGGTATTTGGGAAGGGTAGATTTGGAAGTCTCTTGTTATTACATGTAAGAAAGGTCTCTTGATAAAAAGATGCACAATTAAGTTTTTAAGGGAAGAAATGTATACGGTGGATCGTTAACGACCCGGATGTGGGTTCGTTAACGAGGCAGCGAAAAAAATAAAAATAAAAAAAGAGATAAAAAAAAGGAAAAGAAAGAGGAATAGTTGAAGTGCATTTTTGTCTAAAGATAATATCGAGAGATTCTTTTATTTTTGATTATGAGACTTTCTAGGATGATAAAAGGGTGAGTGAAAATGAGTGTGCATAAAGAAGAGTGAGTTTGGTTATCTTATATGAGAGTTTTGATGTTATGTGTGAGTTTTTAGGAGTCTTTGATTCCCGGATATTATTAGCACCACATAACCAAAATATTTCCACGCCCTATTGTTATTACCAAACCCCATTACAACCCGGCCGAATGGAAGCTTCTTTGAAGTTTTTCATTGAGCCTAAGTTCTCTTGATGAATCTTTGCTTGTTTTGACAAATCTTGGGTGGAGAGTATTGGTGATATAAGTTCCAATTTCTATGAGTTTTTGTATATAGGATGAGTTGAGAGATTGAAATTATAAGCCCAAACACATGGGAGTTGAGTGAAACACATTATATCCCTTGAGAGGTTGGATTGTATTATTTTATGTCTATTTAAGTGCATATATGTGTGAGGATGTTAATAGTCTTTTGCTATAATTTTCTTACGTGTAGATGTTGCTTTTTGAAGATGGATATGTCTTGATAAGCATGATTTGTTTTGGTTTTGGTTAGTATCTTGATTATTGCTTGAGGACAAGCAAGTCTAAGTATGGGGTATTTTGATGTTCGCATTTTTAGTATAGTTTTTGATAGGTTTTCTTTGTTTATTAGGATTAATTTTGTCTAGTTTAGGTTTAGTTTTAAGTGTTTTTAGTTAGTTTTGCATAAATCTACGAAAAGAGTGGGATCTACGCTATTTTGTGTATTTTGCAGGTTTTAGCGAGGAAAGGAGCTAAAAGGAGCTAAATTTGGAGCATCACAGTGAAGGACGGGAAAGTGCAAGATTTAAGAAGTCAAGGCTCGAGAATACGAGAGGAGGTGTTGAAGAAAACAAAACCCCAGGCTTGTTAACGAGGCTGTGAAGGGTCGTTAACGAGGCCACGAAGAAGAAGATTTCGGAGTATTATTTTATTATTCACCGATCCTGAGCGGGAATTTATTTCCGTATCGGTTGAGTATATTTTTAGAATCTTTATGGGTTATCAGAATATGTATTTTAGGGTTTAATATCTTTCTAGATTTTATTTCTATCTTTTAGAGATTGTTTCTATCTTTTTAGGAAAGTTTTTATCTTTTAGCCTTTTTTACTTTTTTAGGATTTTCTAGTATAAATACCCTTCTATCTAGCATAGAAAGGGGGGGCTTAATTTTGGAGTAGAATTTTAGAGCTAGTTTTGGAGGAGATTTGGAGGAAAGCCGAAGGAGAGAGAACCGGATCGGAAGTCGGTGACGAGGGTCAGTAACGACGGTTTCCGATGTTCGTTGATCGAGTTTGTTTGGTGATTGTTTGTTTTGGTTTCCTTCTGAATCTCTGTAAGACGATATTTTTGTTATTAATTTGAATTTGAGTTTTGTTTCAATGTTTGTTTTTATTGAAGTTTTTAGTTTCTTAATCATGAGTAGTGAGTAGTCTATTTTTCTAGGGTCGGGGTTAAGCCCGGCATAGTCGAGCATGTTTTGATGAGTAAGATTGTGTGTTGAATGCCTTTTATCTTTATTGAGATTGTTTGTTGTGCTTAATACCGAAACGGGAGTTGAGGTAATTTGAGTTTTAACTTGATTGAAAGAGAAAGTTAGTAACTTGAAGGTTGATATTGTTTGAAAACGAAAGTTTCAAGCTTTAGATCCAAAACAAGCAATTGAGTGAGTTAGTTTATGAAAATAGATTAATTTACTTGCTAAGTCAATGAAAGTTGATGACTCTATCTATTTAAAGGCATGATCTTATCTTCTTACAAATTTTTATGCTTGGCTATGTTGTGGTGTCCCTTATCCTAGATTTTTGTTATAATTGAATTATTTCTGATAAATCTTCGTTGCTGAATACTTGCTTCGGTACCGAGTATTAATTAGAATTTTATTAGGTCGTTAATTGTTATTTTTGTGTTCGGTGGTTCGGTAACGATCCTGACAAGGTCGTTAACGAGGCATCTCGTGAGTGTTTTGTTTGATTTTATTTGATTTTTATTAGATTGATAGACAAACAACCTTGCTTCCTGTGGAACGATCCTGACTCCACTGTACTCAGCGGGGTCTTGACTTACAAATTTATTTGTTGGCCGAGAATACCCTCTCAACAATAACCCTACCTCAACTAACCATTACAGGACAATCAGCTTATGCAACACAATATACAAAACGATATCAAAAATAATAACAGAAAGACTCAAAAAAATCTTACCTGAAATTACACACCACCTACAAGGAGCCTTTGTAGCAAAAAGAAACATACATGACAATATCCTAATAGCACATGAAGTATTCCATTCCTTCCGTAACAAAAAAGGCAAGGAAGGATGGATGGCAATCAAACTTGACATGGAGAAAGCATATGACCGCATTGAATGGGAATTCATTATCCAACTTTTGATAAAGTTTGGCTTCAATGCCCAATTTGTTGGATGGATCAAGGAATGCATCACCTCAGTGTCATTTTCTGTACTTGTAAACGACGGACCAACAGAACAATTCAAACCCCAAAGAGGACTCAGACAAGGAGATCCACTATCACCCTTTCTCTTTATCCTATGCGCAGAGACACTAGCCAGGAAACTCCAAAATGCTTGCAACACAAACAAACCAAGTATTGGAATTCAGATGTCTCAAGGGGGGTACCCGTATCCCCTTCTTGGCATTTGCGGACGACATAATTATCTTTGCAAAAGCAAACTACACAGCGGCCAAACAAGTCAAAGATTTAATAGATGACTACTGCCAAGTATCAGGGCAAAAAGTTAATTATCATAAATCGGCCTTCCAAGTAACAAAGAACACTACCAATGGCACCATAAACCAAATTGAACAAACCTTAAACATCAAAAGCACACCAACGCTGGATAAATATCTAGGGTGCCCGATAATAAACGGACGAGTAACCAAAAACACTTTCTCAGAGATGATAACAAAATCAAGGAATAAACTAACAAAGTGGAAAACCAATTCCCTTTCACAAGAAGGGCGTAGAATCCTAATCAAAGCAAATTTATCAGCCCAATCGAACTACATAATGCAAAGCTTCCTCCTCCCAACTGGTATCCACAAAGAACTAGACCGAATCAACAAAAACTTCTTTTGGAACAAAGACAATAACTATAAACCCCTTATTGGATGGGGAGAAATATGTAAACCAAAGGAAAACGGGGGACTAGGATTATCAAAAGCAGAAGATACAAACAAAGCTCTACAAATGAAACTGTTATGGAAAATCATGGCAGAACCACAAAATCCATGGGTAACAATAATTACAGAAAAGTATCTAAAAGGAACACACATACTCCATTACAAAAAGACCAAGAACACCTCATGGCAATGGAGCAAATTGGTTAGCCTGATGGACCTTTTCAAAGATGGCCTAAGATGGCGCATTGGAGATGGTAAAACGGTAAAATTTTGGACAGATATTTGGGCGGGGGATCATATGATAAGACCCAAGTATGATGAAACCCTAGAAATTAACAAAGATGAAAAGGTGGAATGCTATCTCAAGGAAGAGAACCAATGGGATATTACGAAGCTAAAAACAATACTAGACGAGGACAATGTGGCACAAGTAATAAACACACCCCTACCGATCAACCCTATTCCGGATCGACTCTATTGGGGGCCAAGTAAGAATGGATGGTTCTCAACCCACTCGGCCTTGGAGATGATCAACGAAAAAAAGCATTCACCTCAGAGAGAAACCAAATGGATTTGGAAACTTGACATTCAACCCAAAATCAAGATATTCCTATGGAAGATAGCCAGAAATGGCTTGCCAACAAAAACAAAACTTTTCGAAAGGCATGTGTCTGTGACCTTACCTTGCACCTTTTGTGACTACGCAAACGAGGACGTTGATCACCTCCTCAGAACTTGCCCATATACCAAACAAACAATTCATGGAATCAATCCCGAAACTTGTCATATCATAAGCCAAACTCAAGTAAGCAATGGAAACCCCATGGAACTCCTTAATAGAATAAGAGGGAGACTAAAACCAAAGCAATTTGAGGAACTAAGCGTAATCTGGTGGAGTCTATGGTATCAACGAAACACGAAAATATTCCGACAAGAGAATTTAGACCAAATAAAAAATATCAATGGATTCATTCAACAACAAATACAAAATTGGAGAATGGCTAAACAAGAGAGCAAAAATCCAGTGCAACCTCTTAAGCCTCATCAAGAGGGAACAAGAAGGAAAATGAAGAACATAAAATGGAACAAACCAACAAGTGGAACATTCAAACTCAATTTTGATGGCTCTAAAAAAGACAACGGTGAAGCAGGATTCGGATACATAATCAAGAACGATGCTGGCGAACCAATTTCGTGGAGCCACGGGAGATGCGGGCTCCAGCCAGTAATTGTTGCAGAAGCTCTTGGCCTTAGAGCGGGCATCCAAGATGCCATCCGTCTTGGGATCTCGGATATTGAGATCGAAGGAGACAACCTCAATCTAATTAGCGCCATAAAAGGCGCAAGGAGCTGTCCATGGGTGAGTGAAATGCTGCGAGCTGACATCCTCCTTCTGTTAAGGCGATTCAGAACGCACCACATCAGCCATATTTTCAGGGAGGTCAACAGAGTGGCAGACTTCCTCGCGAAGACTTCTCATGATGGAGACGACCTGATTGACACAGCTGCTAAAGATCTTCAAGATCTCATCCTCGCGGATGCTCTAGGACGACCAGTGTCTCGATGAACTGGCCCTCCTAATTCTTTCCTGTATCAACAAAAAAAAATATTGAACAAAAGTATTAGGCTAAAACGAAATGTATTTTTGAAGAGAGAAAATATTTTTTAAAATTGAAAACGCATTAGTTTGGCCCCTGCAATGAGAAGTTTCTGGTTCCGCCCCTAATCTTACTAGTTGATCCGTCACCCCGTTAAGTCAATCCACAACCCAACTTGTAAAGTGAAAAACTCTTCTTCTTTTTTTGATCTCTCGCTAGGTTCGATTAGCCGGGGCCAATCTATGTCCGAACCGATACTGTAGAGGCCCATTGCTGGGGGCGACCCTCCCAATTCAGTTTTTTCCATACACGCCGCCAGGAAGATTTGAACTTCGAACTTCCTAAACAAACGTTTAATGAGCCTAGTACCTCATCCAACTAGACCAGTTTTTTTTGTTTAAATCCCACTAGACCAATTGGTTATTGGTAAAGTAAAAAACTCTAACTCATATTCCGATCCATAAATTTATAAATGGGTCGGATTACGAGTTAACTGATTATTTTTTTGGACACCCTGCTTCCCATTATGGAGATAAATCGTTTGTATATTTTTGCTTACCAAAAAAAAGTCGTTATTTTTTTCGGTCGGAAAAAAAGTCGTTATTTTCACAACAAATACACGTTATTTGGAACTGTAAATATTGACGACGATGACCAACTTTGGATGTGGGCGAAGCCTAAGCCTTAAGAAACAATCTAAACAAAAGCCCAAATTTGCACGATTCTTTCTTCGCCTTGGATGGCAATTGACCAATTCGTCAATTTTGAATTCACAACAACCCCAAGTCTTCCTCTCTCCCTTGGGGTTGGGGTTGCCTTGTTTTCTTTTCTCTTCTCTTCTTTGCTATCTGCTGAGAGGGATCGAGAATTCATCATCCGTGTTCTTAGCGTCAGAGAAGAGAAAGAGAATCAGACATTTATGGATCAAATTCTGAACAAGGTTGGATCCTACTGGGTCGGTCAACGGGCCAATAAGGAGCTCAATTCCGTCGGAGACGACCTCAATGTGAGTCCATCCTTCTCTTTTACCCGGCTATGGTTTTAGTTTCTCATGAAATTATGCATATTAACAATTCACTTTTGACTATAGTTTTATTTATTTATGTTGGGGATATGAGACGAAATCGAGCTGGATTTGAGGATTGGAGTTTTGAGTAATCTGATTTGTTTGGTTAATTCGTTACGTAGCTTGATTTTATGCTTATAATTTGCAATTCCCTTTGGAGGTCGGATTGTTGAAAAGCTTAGAAAGCGAGTCTTTTTTGCAAAATTGATGATGGATACGGAAAGTCTGGAGAGGAGAGATCATATAACGAAGAGCTCTGAAAGTCTAGGATTTTCTAGATTGCAGAGGAAATTATGTTGTTAATGGCGGGGAATCTAATCCAAAAACTGTTTGATGGTTTTGGCATCCTTGTTCAAGGACCAATTGTTATCCTACCTTTAATTTTGAGAAAACTTGTTTGAGTTGATGCAAAGGGTATTTATGGGTCTTACCTCATGAAAGAGGTCTTTAATTATTAGCATTATGTTTTGACCTTTTTAATGATCGATGAACTTTCCAAATAATCCATATTTTGAGAAAACATTAAGATTATTTGTGTCTTACACCCCTAGACACAAGAATATCGCTTAATCTTCGTATTCAGAAAGTTGATTCTTTGGTGCTACATATGATTGAGGAACAAATACACACTTTTGGATTGTGAATACATCCTTGCTTGGAATCAACATATTCAAGTTTCCTTTGATCAATCATTTCCCTCATAAAAGTCTTATAAACTTAGTTAAGCATATTGAGGTATTGCACCTTGGATATTCTGGCACACATGCTAGAATTGGTGCAAGATTTTCTATTCCAAAATGAATTCTTTCGCAACTGTGGATCCAAGATTTCCTATAACTGGATTGAGTATACTTGTTTGATGTATCAAGTAATTTTCATTTGACTTGATTTTTTTTCAGAACAAATGTGAATGGTAGGCAACCTTAGTTAGCCAGAACCTTGTTTTCATATTCCATGATTATCATTTGGTGTTTTTTTTTTTTTTGGTTGAAAGATTATCACTTGGTTTTTGCAGTTTATAGTTCAGGCATAGATTTCTGTATAAACTTAGTCAACCCACTACTGGTGCCTTTGTGCTTAAATCTACTAGTTCCAAAATGGCATAAATAGACAGGAAATCTACTTGCTTACTCCTGCTCCTGTTCTTTAATATTGAAAGAATGTATACTGGTTGCATGTTTTGTTTGCAATAGCTTACATTAAATTAGTCTGAAACACAGCTGATTTTCTTTTGGCAATCAGAATTTGTCAAGCAGCATTGGAAATGGCACCACATGGCTCGTCAACAAACTCAAAGGTTTGCTATCACTCAATGATAATTGTTTGTAATTTAATTACAAGATCCAGTATAACCCTCTTTCATTTTTCCTGTTGATCAATCGAAGGAAAGATGCAACAACCGCTGCCTGATCTTCTAAAAGAGTATGACATACCAGCAGGAATCTTTCCCCGTGATGCCACCCACTACGAGTTTGATGAAAAGACAGGGAAGCTGACTGTGCATGTTGCCCAAGTCTGTGAAGTGGGATACAAGGATTCATCTGTGTTGAAATTTGCAAACACGGTGACCGGATATCTCGAGAAAGGAAAGCTAGCTGACATAGAAGGAATGAAAACTAAGTTGGTGATATGGGTTAAAGTCACCTGCATTTCTACTGAAAAGTCTAAGATGTATGTCACAGCTGGTATGAAGAAGTCTAGGAGCAGAGACGCTTACGAGGTTCTTAGAGATGGAATTGAGGTTGAGAAGTTCTGAGGTCAAATGTGTTTTTTGTAAGAACAATTATGAAAGGGTTTGTGTCGATGTAAGAATATTTTGGTTTCTGTCAAAAAGGAAACGCCTGCCTGTTTGTATTGTCTTGCTGGGTTAAAAAAGAAGCAGCAACAGTCATTAATGTTACATTGGTCAGTTTGATTGATTGTGCATAGGATTTTAATTGTGTACTTCCTTTACAAACTTTTGCTGTTTGGTTAAAGAATTATTTGAAATTCCTTCTGTATCCAGGTTTGTGGCTAGACTGTTGTTATTATTACGTATATGAAGGAAAATGCATCAAGATAGAAGAAATTGCAAAGAAATTTCCCGTTCCAAGTTGAGGGGACAGTTGATCTTGTAGTATTTAAATAGAAATTGCCAATTTGTTGATAGGTTGCAAACAAACAGCCGGAGAAGAGGACAAAATATAGTTCAGTGCTAGAAAGTTGCTTGAATATTTTATGGTCATTTCTCAGAAAGACCCTTTGCCAAATGGATAAAAGCTGCATATTTTGAAAGAACTCATTGGTGAAACACCAAGCTTAACAATTCAGATGATCATCATTTATTAGTTGGAGAAATAATTGTCAATTGATCTACACTTATTTGTTTACTGCATACTTATACAGCTGGGAATTGTTCTTACAAAGTCTACAGACACTTATTTCATCCCCTCACTAACTAACTACAAGCTTACAGATCTCAATTCGATCAGAAGGCACAAATGAAGCCATGAACAACCGATTCTCTCTCAAAGTCAATCCATGCTCTTCCGCTACCATTGGCTGATAACTCCTATATATGTGATCAAAATGCCAGAGCATAATATAGAAATCTAGCGATCATGTGGAGTTGAGATTTTGAAAGAAGGACTTGGCGGCCTCGTAGGTGGACCAGCAGATGGCGGCAGCTGGCGCGTGGAACATCATCCGCGGAACCCACCCTTTCGTGAGGCCTCGGTATCCATCCTTCTTCACTATCGCCTCTGCTACGTGCCCTATCGAGCTACTTGAGTATCGATCACATCCACACACTCCCTGTTTCCACCAAACATAGTAGCTTAAGCTTAAATAACCAATGAAAAAAAAGCAAGTGTTTTGGACACAATTTTGAATGGATTCACACCTGACACTGAAGGCGAGTCTTGACAACATCAAGCGGCGTGGTGACAGCTGCAGCCAGCGCCCCAGCGGCGGCTCCAGCCGTGGCGTGCACGGCCAGCCGCTCCTCGTCCTCCCCCTCCAACAACCCTCTCTTGGCGGCCTCGTAGGCCGCGAAATGCACGGCCGTGAACGGCGCGTTCATGAAAACCGTGGTCCGATACGACGCGTAGAACGCCGACGCGCCTTCCTCAACGGCCACCCTCCTCACGCAATCGGCCACGCCCTTGTAGGGGCTCCCCTTAAGCTGCAGCCTCTGCTTCACCACGTCCATCGGCGTTATCACCGCGTCGCTCGCCACCGTCGCCCCCACCCCCGCTGCAGCGTGCGCCGCAGCCGGGTGGCTTCTTCCGTCGGCCAGGAGGAGCTTCTTGGCGAGCTCGTACACGGAGAAGTAGACGGCGTGGGCCGGGCCCGCGCCAAGGCCCATGGCCCATATGCCTCTGTAGAGCCCCGTGGGGCCCTCCGCTCGGAGGAGGGAGGAGAGGGAGTGGCGGACGGTGGGAGGTGGTTGGGCCGGGCCGGGCCCCAGGGCGGCTTGCATTCGGGTCTTGAGGGTGTCGACGGGGAACATGGCCATGTGCTCGACGGACCCCGCGAGGGAGCCGGCCAACATGAACTGCCAGAAGCGGAGGCCGTCGTGGTGGAAGTTGGATTCGGTGGTGGTGGCGGTGGTCATGGAGGCGATGGTGGAGGCCGGTGAGAATTGAATGGCAATTCAAGAAGTGAGTTTTTAATTAATCGGGTTTCAAAAACAGACAAGGAAATGATTCAAGTTGAAAAAGTTGCAAGGAGTCTGAGTTGTGTAAGTGGGGATCGGAATCGCATTTCAAAAAAAAAAATGAGATCAAAATTGATTGATTGATTGAAACAATTGCGGGGAGAATTTTTGCAGCTAGACGGCTATGTTTCTATCTATTTATGTGTGGGCTCGCTGTCGAGTTGTGATTCTTAGGTTTGATAAAAATCTTCAAAGGATCATAAAGGAGTATATATAGATCGATCTCAAAGTGAAATTTCTCATATTTTGTAGCATACCGATCGATCGATCTTCTTAAGTTTTTGCAAACGACAAAATGTGTTTATGATCGAACGTAACGTGCTAGCTAACAAGCATAGTAGCATACACTTACTATGCAACCTAGATAGCCATAAAATTAGAACAGCTGCCTAAAGGAGCATACATGTTATACAAATCTCAATGCTTGGATTTTGGAGGTTGATTCGTGATTAAAAAGGAGAACGAAAGGCAAGCTAGAAGCAGGACTTTGATTTGACTCATACCCTAATTTTTGATTGGGTATGAGTGTATTTGACTGATATGAAAATGACATATTTTCATCTCTTTAGGTTAATCAAACATTGGTATATATTTGACTCATTCTCAATACTAGAGATATAGAGACAAACAAGACCTAATTGGTGTCTAGAAAAATCGAGTTCAAAAATCTCTTGAGCATGTATGGAATAATGGAAGGATTATTACTAGGATATCTCTACCAAAATGGAGCCACAGACTCACATAATACATACCCGGTCTAAATGTAAAGTGGCACTGACTAGTCGAACCGAGCGAACCAAATGCAAAATGAAAAAAGGACCATACAAGCTATATTACATTAGATATTCGTACGTATAGATGAATTGAATGCTCTATATCATGTTCTCATACTCTCATTTTATAATGTATGAAGAAGATAACAACTAATAGGATGTTGAAGGAAGACGGAGAGGACTAAAACAAAAAATTAGATATTGAAATAGATTTGTGGAATAGGATCAAGATTTGGACTCGAATGAGACAATGCCATTAATCTAAAAAGAATGAATCACATATATGCATGTCGCCTTTGTTGATGATAAGATTCTTCATGCTCAATACCATACCATTCCACTTGTTAGAACTTCATTTGCTCGAACGCCCCCATCAATCCTTTCTATTCCCAGATGCTTGCTACTACTCTTTTGAACAAGATTCATCATGATCACCTTAATCAACCTTATCTTTGATCATGTAAAGAAAATAAAATTTCATTATATATGCGACAACAACGTTAAGAATCGAACCCGTTATAATTTGTTCATGCAATATGTCCTATCGATCCCTAGCTATAGAGAAAGATGGTCTAATGATATAAGTATATAACCTATATATATTTGATAACTTATTTTCCAAAAAACATAATAACTGTATGTAAGGTTTTCGTGAACTAAAACTAAGACATATAGTTGATTGTACTAATTTAAGTTATTTAGAGCTAGATTTGCAAGACTCGTTGTCGTACGTTATGTGACAAAATTCTTCAATTATGAATAAAACTTATTTTTTTCATCCTATGACTCACTTGTTTCGACCGGATAATGTTGCTTTATATCCTGATTAGGTATTTCGTAACTATATGTTAAGAAGACCTTCCAATATCAATCTCTTCATACACTTTAATCTTTAATGAACGCCGAAAAGTACGTGTGTGTTGTAGTTGAATTAGACTTACCTTTCGACTACTTTAGCAAATTGCAACGAGATTCTTATTTCCAAATGTACAACACTCTAGACCACAATATTCAACTTTTTTTTATTCCAACTATTAACGAACAAGCATAGGAGATTCTTCGTCTCAGATGGGATGCAGCGAGAATATTTATTATTGGGCCCAAGGTGGTAGCTGTTATTGGGCTTTTTGGGCCTGGGTGAAGAAAGAGCATCATTGGGCTAAATCCCAAGGAGGAATTCCAGAAGTGACAAGCAATATGAAGAAAACCCAGTCTAATCAGACCTAACCACGTATCGTTCTAGCATCTTCTCTCCAATAACCCCTTCACACCAGACTTTTCATGCATCCCAATCGCAAAGCAGCACGCTCAATTTTCCCATCCGTACATGTTTCATAATTTGCCACGTGTTCCTATAGAGTAGCGCGTGATTTATCCTCAATAGACGAGCGCGTGCTAGGTAGTAAATGGAAACCAGTCGTAATGGATTGGAGAATAAAGCCAAATCGAAAAAGCTTGTCTAAAAAAGAAAAATAGAAAAGTGGACCAGATATTTCTCGAGGGTTTCCATCTTCCACGAGTTCGCCACACGCCGTTGTCGACCTGTTGATCTGGGCCGTCCAGCTCGTTTATCATCCGACGGTCACAAATGCATCCATACTGACACTCACTACAACTTGTGTGGTCTGTTCTCGCTCACCTTCCGCCATAAATTCCGATCCCTCTCTTCCAAAATCTCCATCCGCCATTGATTACCAGAACCGACCTTCCTCTCTCTCCCTCTCTACATCCTTCAGTCTCTCGATTTCTCTACCAAATTCATCTGTATATCCAAGCAAAATGTTTCTCGGAACAGTTTCTCCGGTTTCTCTGCCCGGCGCCGGTTGTGAGAGGCTCTTTGTGAGTCCTCTGCTGATGAGCTCTCGCTCTTGCCACTCGATTTCTGAGATTTCGAACTTTGGACACTCCACTTCATCGCCTTCATCTTTAAAGCAGTTTGGGAGGAAAAAGTTGGGAGATGGCGGTGTGATAGTCGCTGCTCTGGCTGAGAACAACAACAATTCGCCACTGACCGGCTTGGTTTTTGAGCCATTTGAGGAGGTCAAGAGTGATAGCTTCGTTGTGCCGACGTCAGTGAACGTCTCGCTGGCGCGCCAGAAGTACGCGGATGAGTGTGAAGCCACCATTAACGAGCAGATCAAGTAAGTTCCTTTGCAATTATGCAGCTGTTCCGTTGATCTGTATATGTTGTTTTCTTCTGAATTCGTTTTCAGAAATAACTTTAGATAAGATATTTGAGTTTGACCGGTGATTGAGTTTTATTTTCTGTTTGCCAATTTGTATTATTGTAGCTACGTATTGCCTGGCTTCGGATCTATCGGCGTTATGGCTACTTAAAAAGTATCATGTGATATAATATGATTTATTTTCCTGTTGACTTGGCCTGAATCTTTAAACTTAATCCATTATTTACACGAGGTTAAATGAAAAATTAACCAAATTGAGCTGTGAATGGACTCTGCTTTTTCAAAATAGTTGTCTACAGGGATCGAGTAGTTAATTATTAACTATATTAAGAACTATAGCATTTTTTTATCTGATAAAGCGTATGAATAAGGTCATCACAAATAGGCCGATCGACTTTGTTTCCAATTCTGTAATTTACCACTGCTAACTCTAAACCAAATCACCTGTATGGAATTGGTCCAAAGCTGTCAAGTTGGATTGTTGGAACACAAAGAATAGCATCTGTACATAATGATAGAAACAGGGTAATACCATGAAGTCAACTCATATGTTGTATATGATACTTAAAAATCTGCATTTATAAGTACAACAGGCTATGTAAGATTCATCCAAAATGGTAGTTTCTCTCACCTCTGTAGTATATGGTTATAAATTAGGAGAGGCCAGTAGAAATTAGAGTGAGCATGTACAATACATGTATCTCATAAATGCAGGAGGGCAGATGTTTACATTTTGGCAGTAAATGTGTATCAGAGAATGGTAGTGTCTCTTGCCTTGTAAATAACTATCCTATGCCAATAGATTTCTAGTGGTTCCGGGCCACTCACATGGAAATTGTGTAAAAATCCAATTCAATAAAGTGGAATTAATAAGGGCTATTAGAAGCATTGTAACAATCCATTACATGTTAGGGATTCCATTCTCTTGAGCTTTCTTATAGAAGTTTACATTTACATGCATTACATTTTGCTACAGTGAAAGTAATAATTATTAATAATCATGACATGCCAATCTTCAGTCCTAATTGTGCTGGTCTGCTTGTTTTGACAGTGTGGAGTACAATGTGTCCTATGTGTATCATTCACTCTTTGCCTACTTTGACAGAGACAATGTTGCTCTTAAGGGCTTAGCCAAGTAAGCAGCAAAAGAACTTCGAAGCATTTCTTAATGTGAAGTATGCTCATTACTCATATGATATTGTAACTCCCTTGTCATGATGTTTTTGTTGGACTTAGATTTTTTAAGGAGTCAAGTGAAGAAGAAAGAGAGCACGCCGAAAAGTTTATGAAATATCAGGTATACTTGCTGCTCAGAGCCACTCCTAGAAATCATTTATTTATATTATTATAACTCGAATTCACAGGAATTTTAAAAAAAATATTGGTTGTTATTAGAACATGCGAGGAGGAAGAGTGAAACTGTACTCCATGCTCATGCCTCCTTCAGAGTTTGAACATGATGAAAAAGGAGATGCGCTACATGGTGAGTTTCTTCTAACTAAGAATGTTATTTATTTGAATCATCATAGTTCATACTTCTTACCATAGGAAAACTGATGGTTCTTCAATGGATGTTTTGTATCGCTAACCAGTCTCTAAATTTTGTATCAGCTATGGAACTGGCATTGTCTTTGGAGAAGCTCACAAATGAAAAACTGTTGAATTTGCACAGAGTAAGAACCTTTACCTTACACACCCCTGCATCCCCACTCCCAACAAATAAAAGGCTCTGGCTTCAAAATCTGGCTAAGGGAGAGAAATTACAATCAAAAGATAATATTGGCCTTTAGTTGATACCGTGTGCTGTTGCCATTGTTCAACAGGTAGCTGAGAAAAACAATGACACCCAGTTGCAAGAGTTTATCGAGGGTGAATTTTTGACCGAGCAGGTAACTTTATGTCTCCCTATTTCATCTTGTTGATCTTTTTTGCACAAGCCTTTAATTTGATTCTTATTTTTTCAAAACACAAACCAAAATTTGGTGGCTTTTATGATACTTTTTGCTTGATCAGGTCGAAGCAATTAAGAAGATGGCAGAGTACGTAACTCAACTGAGGATGGTCGGCAAGGGGCATGGTATGACTTTTACCTAGCCTTTGTGCACTCTCTCTTTCTTCTTTCTCCTCACTTAAACTGTTTAGAAGTCTTAGAACTAATATATGACTATTATATTGTATTTGCAGGAGTTTGGCACTTCGACCAAATGCTCCTTCATGACGGTGCCAATGGAGCATTGTAAGCCTAGAACCAGAAGAAGTCTTAGAACTAATAAGTCTGCTGCCTCGGACCTTTAGCTGTATTTTTTAGACTAGAAGAAAACTCTTGCGTATATTCTTCTTCTTGTTCTACTTTAAATAAATGCCTTCTTTTTTAATCTCAGGTAAAATGCTAACACCTTAAACTCCATACACGAATTTTTTGACATAAATAAACTCTCGAGTCATGCGTTGTTGGAAACAGAGGATTCAACTAGGTTTGAAACACAGACGTTGAAAAGCTCCATTGCTTGTTTTACCATGATGAGTATGTTTAATACAACACGAGCGGACTGTGATTCACATCACTCGAATGAGTATGTATTCATAGAGGGATTCAAACTTGAATTTGTACTATTTCTAGAGAAGACGCTAAGGCTGACTTTGATGGATTTTGGGTGAGGGTAGAGGAGTAGGATCGAAACCCGACTCACTTCAATGTCCTAGCGAGGGGGGGGAGAGGAGGAAGGGAAAAGCAGGGATTTCGGGTTGACTCCTATAGGATCCCAAACATTCTTTTAAATTTCTTGAACACCTACCCACTTTGAAACCCCAAGAGCTAGTCATATTCCAGAAATTGACGAGGAGAAAGAAATGTTATTAATATGTAGTATATTATGGGGGTTTTTCCGTCCTAATCCCAATCAAACAAGCACTAAGATACCATATTAAGATTATATAAGCATAGAATAATATATTACCATCACAACATAAGACCTTGTGAAGTCCACACCTTTGATGAAATGCAAGTTTCTGTTATAAACGTGATACTCCATATCCATGTACATGATGCATGACAAGTTACAAAGACAGGATCAACTATAAAACTGCACACCGATTCTGCCTTCAAACAGGTGAACTAGCTTCAAAGATTAACCAAGCAGAGGAAAAACAAACAAAAACAAAAGAAATCAGAAGCAGATGGTTGAATTCATTACATGGGCGTGTTTCCCTATCTACAAATCTTTCTTTCTGGTGTTGTTGTGTTGTTAGTCGCGGATGGCGGATTGCATGAGAATGGAAGCTTCTTCAGACTCCGGCGCCTCATTCTCTGCTCACACAAACAACATATTCCCAATCCAACAAAACCATATTAAAAGCCAATCATCCTACCATTTAAATTTTGCAGTCATCAAGAAACACAGAATTGCCAACTGAACAAGAAAAGACGTTCATTACCTGAAATATGTGAGACAATTTTATCAATTACTCCACCGCCACTGTCACTATCCTTCAAATTCGAGGATTCAAAGAACTTGACACCTGATTTGGGAGTCTTGGGAGAGGTCAGATTCGAGATTAGATTCTCAAAGATGCCACCACCAGCACCTGATTTGCCTTGTTGCTCGACCTTTTCGTGCTCTGTTTCAGCGTTTTCGGTTTCAGTGAAAGCCATGCTCGTTATTAATTGCGTTATCAACCCGCCTTCCTCTCCTACCTGTTTAGTTGTTCTACCTGGAGAGCTCTCCATGGTTTCTCTCCCAATCCCATCGTCTTCCATTATTTTTTGTGTCTTCTTTTTCTGGGTTTCTGCCCCTTTCCTGGACTTTTTATATAACTACTTGGTCTTCACCTCAAAGTCCGGCCCTCGAGCCCCTCCTCTCATAGCCTTCCACGTGGCCTGCATGGAGTATGTACAGACTACAGAGTACAGACTGTAATGAACATTTAATTTACCTTGTTAGCATTTGACCAGGGAAACTATTTCTTGACTTAAATAAAATTACCTTGTTGCCATAATTATAAGTCGTTACTATAAGTTTTTCTATATGCAAATAAGTGAAAATAAGTTTTAAAATGTACTCATAAAGGTTAATTGTGTAGACACTAGAAGTAACACACACCCGAGAGGCCGAGAGTAATAGTTCCTTCGTCAATCTTCAAGACAGCCGGCCATTCAAAAAACTACATATTACAGCAAGTGAATAACACAAATAATGCTTTCAAGACCAGTAATATAGACAAATGAATTTTTCTAGTCCCCAATATACAATCCACTGATCATCACAACAAAGAATGAAAAGAAGAGAATTGACCCCTTATAAAGTTCTCTTTATTACTCCGTATATAACAAGTTAATTAGAAACAAAGTAAATTTCTCTATGTAAGTATGTAACTATAGGTAAAGATCAAGAATTGAACCGGGGACTCAGCTGCTACAGAAAACAAGAAGATACTGTAGTTATCATTTATGATACCCTGCAACTTTGCAGATGTAGTTGCAGCATTATGAATGGGCAGACCGCAGATGGGAATAAATGCATCTGCAAAGGACAGTCTCCTCTACTAAAGCAGATGCTTTTGTCAACAGCATCCACTTAATTTACACTGAAGAAAAGAAGCACATAAACTGCCTTGACCACCACTCCTCCAAACGATTCTCAGTCCGAACCAGCCTTACCTTGTACGGAGTACAACACAGCAGTTTCTCCTTTGTAAATCCACATCCAAAGAAAGAGAGCAAAGAGAAAATGGCTTCTTCCCAAAACTCTATCTTCATCTTCTTCTTCCTAGCTGTTCCCATTCTCTTCTTCTGTTTTGGGCCATCCAATGCAGTAACTGAAGATGAGAAGGTTGACTTAACAGTCTACTATGAAACTCTCTGCCCATACTGTTCATCCTTCATTTCCAATGATCTCATCAGAGTCTTCACTGATGGGCTCCTCCCTATTGTCCGTCTAAGGCTTGTTCCATGGGGGAATGCTGCACTCAATCCCACTGGATCATTTCAATGCCAGGTTTTTCTTCAGACTTTTAAAAAATTTTACTACATGGGTAATATGATTTTGCAAAGAATGTAATTCTTTGTGTTCATGTGCAGCATGGAGAAGCAGAATGCTTGTTGAATACAGTTGAAGCATGTACTATCACTGCATATCCTGATGTTGTAAGCCCCCCTTCCATCCATCCTCTGCTCTAAATCCCATTTTACAGATTCCTTTTTGTCAAAATATAAACCTACAATATGGGATGAAATTAGTTTTTGATTCCAAAATACTCAAAAACACTGCCATTATAATATTTCACCCTGTGTTGGGAAAATTATGAGAAGATTATAAGTAGAAAACTATAGGGTTGTTTTGATCCCATAAAAGTTAAGATAGTTTGCATGAGAATTTTGGTTGTGGGTGCAGGAAAGGCATTTCCCCTTTATCCAGTGCATAGAGAGATTGTCTTCCCAGCAAAGGCAGTCCCAGTGGCAAGATTGCTTTGCAGCAGCATCTTTAGATCCTCAGCCTGTCATTGACTGCTACAACAATGGAAATGGAAGACAGGTTTAAAGAATTCTCTTTCTTAGCTTATAATTGTATACCATAAAAATTGTTCACACTATTCTCAACTCTTTAAGTATATTAGACAGTCTTCCATCACTAAGACATCATTCATTTCTTGTTTTACATTTACAGATTGAACTACAATATGCATACGAAACAACTCACTTAAATCCTCCCCATGAATACGTCCCATGGGTGCTTGTCAATGATCAGCCTCTCCAAGAGGTTAGCCCTCATAGCTCGTGGAATAACCTGTTTCCATAGAACCCAATTGGAATTGACTTTTTAATTGACAAATGCAGGATTACAAGGACTTTGTGCACTATGTTTGCAAGGCTTACAAGGGTGATGGCATTCCAACAGTTTGCAGTTCATCTCAAGGGGCCATCTCGTATGAAATGGAAGAAGCTGATGCAGATCATCAAGTCTGCTACGTAGAAACTCCGTTGCAGATACCATCATTTGCATCATCGGATAGTCTACCTTGAAAGCTAGAAAATCTTGTACTCTAGTATAAGATCAAATGAAGCAAACAAAATGGTCTCATTTGCATGTTTTAATGTACCACAGATTACAGAATGTAAACCTGTTTTCATTTTTGCAATTTGAGAAAAAAATCAAGCTCAGTCCTTTATCCAATTGGCATGTGTAAAGATGCCTAAAGATCATTAGTGAAGAGAGCAAAAAATAAATTCACATAATAATTTATTATTTCCAGCGAATTTCATCGTCACACCTAAAGATCATTTGTGAGATACCATTATCATGAACCGAATAAACAAAAAAATAATACTCAAATAACCAATAAAATCCAACATCAACATGGCTTTTTGGCCAGGATAAGCGAGATGTGAAGGATATATTACATCACACAATTACTGTAACTGTTACAAGAAAGATTGCAATTGGCAGTGAAGCCACACCAATGAACAATTTATGAACCGCGAACAAGACAGTGCCTTTCCAAAGCCAAAACAATAAAAAAAAATATACCTAGTGCTAATTTAGAACTGAATAGAAGATTAAAATTGGCCTCATGACCATCAGCAGATACAGCGCATCTCCAGTCTCCACTACATAACCAGATTAAACATTGAAAAGGAAAGGCTTCATGCTACAAGATCATCAGTCAATCATCCCCCAAATGTTGTTACATGTATCAAAAGGGTATGCATTCATGAAATCAACTTCAAACATCTCCACCACATCTTTATCCCTCTTTACTATTTCTGTTCATCTGTAGTAAGGATAAGTATATAGGCAAAATCCCTAAAACACAGTCAAAGTAATCGAACGCTATTTGAGAGAAAAGGAGGGAAAGAAAATGCTGAAAACTAAACAACTGAAATGTATAATATAATGTTTAGGATTACACAAGGATACGTCCAGAAATCTTGGAGTCGCTGTCCAGATTTGGAATGATGTTGGTCACAGAAGCATAGAATGAAAGTTTTGAACTGCAGTACAGCAATAACTTGGTTAGCTTCTTGAATCCAACAGAAAAAGCAAGAAATTTGATGTTCAAAAGAAGAAACAAAAAGTTTGCTAACATAAAGATAATGTCATAATGACATCCTGAATCTTCCTTAAAAACTTGTTCTGTTTAAATATCAAAAGACACCAGGGGTGGTCATATGTTCCATACAAATTGAATCGGCAAAGAGGACATGAATTTCACATACTCTTGACAAAATAAATGGATATCCAGATTGAAAAATGAGGGGAGAGCAAACAATGATAAAACCTGTTCACCAAAGTATGGTTAAGTACTTACTGAGCCTTGGCAGCATCTAGTCCTAGTTTCTTCAGATTTCTCCTCTTTTCTTCAATCAAAACCCTTTGCTGGTCTAGATCATCAATCTGCTTCTCAATCTCTGTGTCCAATTAATAAGAAAGGACTCAATCCAAAAAAAATGAATAGTTTTATGTGCTTCTTCAAGGAAGCCAATACTATTCACACAAGCAAATACTTATCTAACTTCTGCCCGAAATAATCTCTCTCTACAAAGCTCCTCATCCAGCATCTGTTGAGGGTCATCTATTTCTTCATCTGCGACAGCATTAGATTTTGCCTCGTCTGTTTTCTGTTTACAATCATCATTCTTCCTTTGACAATCTGTTGCAAATGAACAAGTCACCTCCTCATGTATGCAGCAATTTTGCAGTTCGTCCATCAAATGATTTTACACAAGAATTCCAATTTCGTATATAGTTAATCCCCCTATAAATTTAAATCCATGATCTCAAAGTTCCGAACAGATTTTACCACAATCAACCCCAAATAAAACCTCTTCTTTGACCCAGCCAGAAGGAATTAACCTCGAATTGAGATCTGAACATCCTCGAAATCAGCAGTGAACGACGATTGTATAGCCGAAGAACAGTCCAGGCGGTGCGTCAAGTTGTTAGCGTCTCGCTTGAAGTTAAGGACCTGTACGAGGTCATCACAGTAGGATAAGATATTATCGACGTCGATTTGCTTCGACAAATCAGCCATCTTCATTCTTCACTCTTCAGATCTTCTTGCGCTGTTGATGTCCCAGTCCAAAACAATCGCACAACGAGCCCTGATTATGCAAATATTTGGAATTCTCCGCTGATCTCAACGAATCAAGAGAAAGAGATAGTGAGAATTTTGGGTTAAGGAAAGCAACGGAAAATGAGGGAGAACGGTGGAGGGGGAGGAGGATCTCGAGTCGGAAGTGGGTGTTCAAAGCATTTTAGGAAAGAACTTGAGAGAGGGAAAAGAAGAACCGGCACTTTTCGAGAAAAGAAGAACCGGAGTACAGGACTCCGGTTCACCAAACTAGGAAAAAAGATAAAGAGTTTGTTTCATACTGTATATCAACGCAATGATTAGGGTTTTTATATCCCTCACCTATCTCGGATATGAGATCTCATTACAACTTGAAATAAAAATCTAACACTATATATTAAAGCTATCTCTTTTCGAATCACCAGAACGATTTTAGCCTCACCTCATATTTAAAAAACCTTATTTTTCATTCTTATTATTTCTTCTTTTTTTTCTATCTTATTCCAATAATCTATAACTATATATTAAAGTAACTTTTCGAGTTACCAGAACGATTTTGGCTCTACCTCATATTTACAAATTTTTATTCCTATTATTTTAAATTTTTTCTATTAAGTTCTTCTTTAACTATTTAAATATATGTTTAACATCAAACAAATATCTATTTAGTATAACAATATCTTTTGAAAACTTCCCTATACAAATATTTAAAAATAAAGATAACAATTTAAAATATTTTTAAATAAGTATAAATATCTTTTATCTTTTAGCATGATGTCTTTTCACGAATTTATTTATAGATATATTTTTTCTCTTATAATAGAATAATTAATGATAAATACTTATAATGTTTTAAATGTGACACCCCTATACCCTATGACGCATACTTTGTAAAACTTATCTTTATATAAAGAGATAATTCACATATAGCAACTATTTTCACATCAGCACATATCAGAAAGTAACAACCATAAAAGGTTGCACACACACATAGGTAGTTACTTCTTATGCTAATACATCTATTACTCTAACTTCTATTACAACTCATATGTCTAGGATGCAAAATAAGGAGGAGAAGGTTGCATTGAACTTCAGCCGGCCGACCTGTCTGAATGTGACCTCTAAAAGAGACACACTTCAGAAAGTTCTAGCTGAACTTGAAAAATTGTTTTGCGATTTACGTGAGTCGCATACTCAGTGAATATAAACCATCATCAATTATTTCACACAGAGTCAAACATTTAGTCCATGTACATATACATACATAATATACATATGTCATATAGGAATTTACTATGCAAATGCAAATGCCGATGTATCCGATTTATTATTCTGTGAACTGTTCAAGCCTGAATCTGCCCCGGGTTTACTATATATGGACTCTTATGGTCCCCTTTAAGAAAGAAATCCGAAGATCTCATCATTATGACTCTTATGGTCGCTTTAAGAAAGAAATCTGAAGATCTCCTCATTGACCCGTAGGTCCTGTATGATACAAAGATCTTGTATGCTTTAAGAAAGAAATCCGAAGATTTCCTCATTACAGTTCAGGGCAAGACAGTCACAGTTCCTTTTAATCTCATGCATTAATATGCTATGCAATCAAGTGCATCATGTAACCATATATCATATGCCATCTGTTAACATACTTTCTGTACAAACAACTCTGGAAATTTCAGAGCTATCATATAAAACACATATGTCCATATATATAATCCATATAACACACATATCCATAAAGCACATATATCCATATAGCTCATATAGCACATAGGGTTGAATCTCTGGTCTATACTCATATATATCATATAGCGCATATATTCATATATTCATATTTCACATATAGCACATAGGGTTGAATCTCCGGTCAATACTCACTTGTTCAAGACAGATACTATATCTCTTCCCTTTCTCTTTGACCACGATCTATGACTTGTGCTCCTATATATAACCCAATGTAAATTAGACTATTTACTCTTACAAACTCTAACCCCAAATGCAATGAAATGCCAGAATGCATTATAACTTCTTGTGCATAATTCCAAATCCTTTAAAACTTGACATCAATAAACTATATATATGAACATTTTTCTAGTTCAAACCTTTTTGAAAAACTTGATCAAAGGGCTCCCTAATATCATTACAAAGCGAAACTCTAAAATCACTCTGAAATCTTTTACCGAATATAAATTCGATATCGAAAACACCCTTTGAAAACTATAAATCGATTGATTTCTGAATCAGAACCAACTGTAGATCTAGATCTGGAAAAAATAGTGAAATCCAAATAAACCATTAACTAATTAAAAACTTACCAAATCACGCTTGTACTTCAGAATTAAAACCCGATAGAAGAGATCTTGTACCAGAATTAAAATCAAACTAACAAAACCATCAAATCTTTCTCTTTTCTCTCCTCGATCTCTTTCTTTTCTCCTCTTTGATATTCATGAATGAAGGCACACATATATATATATGAAATCAAAAGTGAAGTCGGCGATTCGAGTGGAAGTCGGCAAAATTTTTATAAAACCACACTTTTCACTCTCAAATCTCCTTTACTACAAACTTTACTCTGAAATAAGTATTAATTAACTTTTAATTAAAATTTTTTTAAAATATAATAAACTTAATTAGAAAATAAATATTACTTTTAAAAACTCACTATATATCATACCAATATGTTATGCATATGCTCTTAATCTTATATGAATGCAGAGTGACGTATGCCTTTTGGTCGGGGGTGTTACATTAAACTATAAAAATAGGTAATATCTATAACTACATATTAAAGTTGTGAGGAGGGTTCTGATGAAAACATTTCTTAGGGTGAGAACTAAGATCAAATTTAGAGCGTTGGATCAAGAACATGGACGGATAGGATTAGACAAGACAAAAAGAAAAAAAAAGGTTGATTCATTTATGAATGGCACGGAATGTAATTCTTAAAAAAATACCTTAATTTTCCAAAAAATACCCTCTTCTCTCCCAAACCCTCCTCTTTCAAACCACGCAAAGAAGGAGTTCAATCAGGACGGAGCGACAACGGACTCGGTGAGAAAGAATTCTTCACATATCTTATTTCCCTTGTCAAAGGCTACAAATTCGACTCCAAAATTGATCGGTTTGAACTTCTCGTTCTCAATTGATCCAAATTTCATGGATTCAAATTTGTGCTCACTTCTCAGTTCACACTCGAGGTTTGAAAATGGTGGTCGATATCTCTGTACTCGTCGTTGTTATCTCTCTCCACCTTAACCACCTTCGTCTTTGTCGCTGTCTCCGTTGATAAATCTTTGAATTTTATGTTCTTCTATGGTTTGATTCTCTACATTTGGCTTGAGAAGGGGCACATGGTTCCGGACGAGTACAACGAGCGAACATACTGCGTCTACAACTGGACGAGTACGACGAGTGAACTTACTACGTCCACATCTTGTGTCGTCTTCTTCATCATCTTTTCCTGGTTTGCTATCACCGAACCTTTTCTCTTGTTTCTTCCTCCTCCTATTCTAATGTTATCACATGGATCTTAAATTATCATGTCATCCTTGCTCTTTCGTACTCAAATGATCTATGAATTTGTTCATTGTTTGTTAATTTTCCTTGCTCCTGCATTGCTTGTGTGGAATTTGTGAGCTATGTAAAAAAATATTACAAAAGTTTACAAGTGTATGAACCAATAGAAAATTGGGAATTAATTGTGGTACATTGATAAACAGATCTAAGCATTTGATGTATGTATGTTATTTTTATCTCCTCTTTGTGGTTGTTGGTGGATACTCCATGAAATGCAATATGATTTAGAAGAGATATAAACCATGTGATTGATGATGAATTACATCATTTGGTACACATGCCTAAAGTTGTTGTTCGAGGAAATATAGTAATGACTATTATGGTAATGAATATATTCTTAATAAAGACTTACAATTTTCAAATTAGACACTCGAGTGTTGAACGTAACTAATGTGCAACCTTATATGTAAGGGGCTTATCCTTTTAGTTATGCATAGTTTTGCCTTGGCAATAGCATCCAGAACTAAATTAGTTAGGATAGGGTGCCATTGACACATTTTTTTAGAACATTATTAAGAAAGACTAAATCATAGGTAAGAGAATCAAAGACAACATATTTGATAGCCTATTAGTTCAAAGGGTAGAGCAATGTGCATGTGCACATGGATGTGGGTTCAAATCCCACATAGTCTAATTCTACAAATGCTTTATATATTTTGGTTCATTATAATTCTTCGATTCATGATTTTGTAAGTTTGGGTTCATAATAGTTTATCTTACAGTTCATGTCTTTTGGGTTCATGACATTTATTCTTTTGGTTCATAGTAAATTAAAGTTTGGTTCATAATAGTTCATCTTACATTTTATGTCTTTTAAGTCATACATACTAGTTGTAATTTTGGTTCATGACATTTTTTTTGGTTCAAAGTACATTAAAGTTTGGTTCATGAGTTTTTAAATGTAATTTTTATTTCAATTTATACTTGCGGGTTGATTGAATACAACCTATGATTTTAAATTACATTGTTATTACAATAGTTAACTAGAAGCTGTGAAAATCACTATAGGTGCTACGCAATGAAAATGGTCCATTTTGAGAAAACAATGTAAAAGATTGATCCTTGATTACTTACACGGTTCATAGAATTAATTACACGGTTAATAGTGTTCGACACGAAGGTTCATAGTATTCGACATGAAGGTTCATATTGTTCAACATAAAGGTTCATAGTATTCGACATGAAGGTTCATATTGTTCAACATAAAGGTTCATAGTGTTCAACATGAAGGTTCATGGATTATAAATAATTAGTTCATTTAACAGAAAATGCATAAAATTTGTAAAGAAGACATTCAGCTCATTGGGTTCGATGTGAAGTAAGAAAACAACCTTAAAAAAAACTACAATGTAGCAATGTGATTTGTCAAACACAAAGTAACCTAAAAATAGACAACTTAATCCCCAAAACACATAACAACTACTAAAAAGACAAATAGAAAATTGGAACTTCAATGTTCAATCTTAAGAATGAAATAAGAACAATCTTGTGATAAGTGAATAATGTAGGCGTAACTAGCTTCATCATGATCATCCAATGGAGCTCCATCAACATTCTCATCATTATCAAGACTCTTTAATGAAACTCCATCAATACTAGCATCATTATCCGAATGAGACAAGTTGGGATGATCGGAGCTTGATGAACAACCTACAATAAAAAAAGGAAAAATTAAGCTAATTTATAAGTAACATGGAACACATAATGGACAATAAAAATGTGGAAAAAAAACGTTTTTATTTGGTTCACAAATATTGTCATTACGGTTCATAATATTACAATATAAGGTTCATTGAAAATCACAATGCGGTTCATGTAAATAATAGTATTTGACATAAATTGTATTAAATTTGGTCATTTTTGGTGGATTTGGAAACAAAAATGAACAATATCTATTAATTTAATTCAAATGTTAGGATGACCGGAGCTTGATGAACCCCATCAACACTAACATCATTATCAAGACCCTTCAATTGAACCCCATTAATACTATTATCATTATCCGAATTAGACAAATTAGGTTGACTGGAGCTTGATGAACAACCAACAATAAAAAGGGAGAAAAAGAAGAGATCTAGTAAAAATATGCAAAATACCGTTTTTCAGTTGGTTCACAAATATTGTCATTTTGGTTCATAATATTAAATAGGAAGGTTCATTGAAAATAACAATGCGGTTCATATAAAATAACAATACGAATTTTAAGTGAACTGATCTAACAAAGGTCACAAAGATACTAATTGCTTATTCAAAATAATTTCCTACTAGTCAATGTGGATAACTAGTGTAACATCCCCGACCAAAATGCATACGTCATTGTGCATTCATAAAAGATTAATAGCATATGCATAGCATATTGGCATGATATATAGTGAGTTTTTAAAAGTAATATTTATTTTCGAATTAAGTTTGTTATATTTTAAAAAGTTTTTAAGAAAAAATTAATTATTAATTAATTTAGGGTAAAGTTTGTAGTAAAGGAGATTTGAGGGTGAAAACCGCAAATTTTAAAAATGTAAGCCGACTTTGACATGTTTATATATATCTTCTCGTGCTTTCCTTACCAATCAAGTTCACAAAATAAGAAAAAAAAATAGAGGGAGATGAGAAAGAAATCGAAAGGAGAAATAACTAAAAAAAATGGTTCGTTGTTTTTGATAGATTTGAGTTTGGTTGTTGATTTTGATACCAAATTTCTTCAATCGGGTTTTAATCTTGAAGTACAAGTTTGTTTTGGTAAGTTTTTAATTAGTTAATGGTTTATCTGGATTTTCCTAATTTTTCCAGATCTAGATCTATTGTTGATTTTGATTCGAAAATCAGTCGATTTATAGTTCTCAGAGGGTGTTTTCGATATCGGATTTATATTCGATAAAAGATTTCAGAGTAATTTTAGGGTTTCTCTTTGTAATGATATTAGGGAGCCCTTTGATCAAGTTTTTCAGAAAAGTTTAAACTAGAAAAATGTTCTTCTATATATATAGTTTATTGTTGTCAAGTTTTAAAGGATTTGGAAAGATGCACAAGAAGTTATAATGCATTCTGGCATTTCATTGCATCTGGGGTTAGAGTTTGTAAGAGTTGATAGCCTAATTTGCATTGGGTTACATATAGGAGCCCAAGTAATAGACCGTGGTCAGAGTCAAGGGGGAGAAATATAGTATTTGCTTTAAACAGGTGAGTATAGACCGGAGATTCAACCTTATGTGTTATATGTGCAATATGGATATATGTTCTATATGAGCTATATGGATATATGTGGTATATGAATTATATGGATATATGTTTTTTATATGATAGCTCTGAAATTTCCAAAGTTGTTTGCACAGAAAATATGATAGCAGATGGCATATGATATATGATTACAGAATGCACTTGATTGCATAGCATATTGCAATGAGATTAAAAGAACCTGTGATTGTCTTGCCTTGAACTGTAATTCAGGAAATCTACGGATTTCTTTGTTAAAGCGACCTACGGGTCATACAAGATCTACGGATCATACAGGACCTACGGGTCAATGAGGAGATCTTCGGATTTATTTCTTAAAGGGGCCATAAGAGCCAATATTCAGGAGATCTTCAGATTTCTTTGCTGAAGGGACCATAAATGTCCATATACAGTAAACCCGGGGCAGATTCAGGCTTGAACAGTTCACAGAATAAAGAATCGGAAGCATCAGCATTTGCATTTGCATAGTAAATTCATATATGACATATATATTATGTATGAATATGTATACTGACCAATTGTTTGACTCTGTGTGAAATAATTGATGATGGTTTATATTCACTGAGTATGTGACTCAAGTAAATCGCAAAACAATTTTTCAGGTTCAGCTAGAACTTTCCGTGTATCTCTTTTAGAGGTCACATTCATATAGGTCGGCCGGTTGAAGCTCAATGCAACCTTCTCCTCCTCATTTTGCATCTTAGACATATGATTTGTAATATAAGCTAGAGTGACATATGTTTATAAGAAGTCACTACACATAAGTGTATGTGTGCAACCTTATGGGTTTTACTGTCTGCTATATGCTTACGTGAATAGTTGGTATATGTGAATTATCTGCTTATATAAGAGAGATAAGTTTTATGAAGTTTACGTCATAGGGTATAAGGGTGTCACAGCTAGTTTTTGGTATCAGCGCAGGGATATGATTCTTTAAGGGACTCTGCGTTCATAAGCATATGTAATTGACAATAGATTGCATTCATAAGCATGATGCATAAAGGAGAGAAGGTTCAGCCGTGCCACATCAGTTTATAAGAGCATCTCATACAGCACTACATGAACATACATTTCATACAGACGGACCATTAAAACAGGAAGTATAGAGGAAATGGTAAAGGTATTTATAGTATATCGAGATTGTATAAAACGAGTGGATACAGTAGAGTTACCTGCTGATCTGATCTTGTTAATTCTGCATGAGTTGATGTTACAACTAGGCATAGACATATACACAAAAACATCATATTCAACAAAACCATACTAAGCATCATATGCAAACATTCATTTTATCCACAAGGGGGAATTAGAACACTAAAACATCATCAATACATGAAAAGGTCTTGCAATTTGTCCACATTATCTTCATATTCACTAATTAGAACAGTAAAAACAATATTCAAAGTCATTTTAGCAAAACATGCTCATTGAGACATTTTATCAAACACTTTGTGGGCAATCAAATAAGCATACAAATTTTAATTCTAGTTTCTATAAAATTTTGTTTCCAATCACAAAACCAAGAGTATAACACATTTCTACATGATCTCAAGCAAAAAAGAACCATAAACAACAACAAATTTAGGAATTATTTAAGAGCAACAAATCATCAACCAAACTAAACTCTTCTTAAGTATTCTTCATAACCACTTATCTAAATTCATTGTTCCTTCAATTTGGAGTAGGAGTATGTATCGAACGAAGGGGATATCGAGATCGAAAGGGAGATCGAGATTGAAAGAGGGTTCGAAAGAGGGGTCACATGAAGCCGTCGTTGTTCATCAGTCGTCATTACGTAGAGAGGGGGAAGCAATTTAGAGGTGAAAGATAAAATTAAAAATAAAAGAATAGTAAAATGAAAAAAGTATCCTTTCAGCTTTAAAAAATAAAGGAGTGTGAGTGTTGAGAGCAGCCCATCTGAACCCTTAATCTCACAAAATCAACGGATGAGAGTTGTTCTCATTTCTTAGGATAAGAATTGTTCTCATTTGATCCCCAATCTTAAAGTTGTACCTTTTGTTTATCAAAAAAGGTTGTACCTTTTCGATCCACCAGAACGATTCTAGCCCCACCTCATATTTAAAAAATTAGTTTTTATTTCTATTTTTATAACTTCTTTCGATTAAATTCTTTTTAACTATTTAAATTTATCTCTAACTTCAAACAATTATCTATTTAGTATAACAATATTTTGTGAAAGTTTCCTTATATAAGTATTTAAAATTAAAGATAAAATATTAAAAATATTTTAAAATAAATATAAATATTTTAGCATATATCTTTTGACGAATTTATTTATAGATACTAGCAATTAGGCCGCGCGTTGCGCGGCGATTATAAGACGGAGACTTCATTAGTTTAGAGATATGGAAATAGAATTTTCGTAAATTTATTTAAAGGGGTATGGTTTTTTGGAAAAGGAATATGGAAATGGAATTTTCGTAAATTTATTTAAAGGGGCATGGTTTTTTTGGTATTAATTTACTTGACTTCACGCCATCCAATGTATTAAAACTTGTTTTATTACGTATACGAGCTTTCTTCACAACTAAGAAACAAACTTATCCGAGCTTGCTTACAAGCGAAGTAACTTGGACACGTTTTTTAAGACATGTCTAAATTACCCGTTCACATCCAAATATTACATAAGTCGATCACGCTTTTCCAAGAATATATATCCCGAGATTACTTAAGAGTTAAGCAAAACCTTTTGGTATTAATTTAAGTGACTTCACGTCATCCAATGTAGTAAAACTTGTTTTATTACGTATACGAGCTTTCTTCACAACTAAGAAACAAACTTATCCGAGCTTGCTTACGAGCGAAGTAACTTGGACACGTTTTTTGAGACATGTCAAGATTACCCATTCAAATCCAAATGTCACCTAAGTCGTTCACGCTTTTCCAAGAATATATATCTCGAGATTACTTAAGAGCCAAGCAATACCGACACGAATTTTGAGGAACATTAAAACAACAAAATTAATCTTGAGGGATCGGATTTTGCACGAAATTTCGAGGAACATTAAAATAACAAAATTACTCTTGAGAAATTATGAATAATGAACTAATAACAGCCGCACGATAGTATTTATGAAATTGGATGGTCGTGATTAAAAGTTATGAAGTAATAACAGCCGCACGATAGTTTTAGCAAAATCATCTCAATTTTATAAAAATGGACGGCCCTGATACAAAGTTACGTATGCTTTTATATTAGTATATAGATATAGATATAGATATAGATATATTGATTTTATTTTATAAACAAATTAATGATAAATATTATAATTTTTAAAATTAATAAAAATAGATAATAAAATATTTAATAGATATATTTAAATATTTAAATTCTAAATTTACGTACATAAAAAGTAATAAAATATGAAGAATATTAATTATATACATTTTTACGAGCAATACATTACTTGTATTAAAATTTATATTATATTTTTATTTATTTATTTATTAATATTCTATTTATAATGTTTATAAAATATCGAATCGTAGTACGAGTAAAACTAGTAAAAATAAAAACCATAGCCGTCTCGCGTCTGATTCTCCCTCGATCTCTACATTTGCTTCTTCTTCTCCTTCGAGTGCATGTCTCAAGGCTTTATTTCTCTATCTAAATATACTGTAATTGTAACCAATTTTGACTTAGTTTTATAGAAACAATTAGTAGCCAATCTTGACAATAATTTGCAAGTTCGATCAGTACATACCTCGTATTTTAACGAGTTCGTACATACCTCGTATTTTAACGAGTTCGATTAGAAGACTTTTATCATCACTAATAAAATTGAGGATCAATCAATTAGTGCTCAATTTCACATATAATGAAAAATGATTTTTAAAAAATAATTTGTTGCATTGGGGTTTGAATTTTGATTAGGGATGTAAATGAACCGAGCCGTTCGTGAGAAATTCGGTGTTCGGCTCAGTTAAATTTTGTTCGTGTTCGGTTCGGTTTGTAAATGAACCGAGCTTGAGCACAATTTTAAGGCTCGAAAGATAAATGAGCTGAGCTTGAACAAAAGATAATTCGGCTCGTTTGCTCATGAGCAAACTCGATAATATGCTCATGAGCAAGCTCGATTGTACACTCATAAAAAAACTAGATTATTTGTTCATGAATAAGCTATATATACTATATATTATATGCAATATATATTTTATGTTAAATTACATAGTTTTGGTGGTGTTGCTTAAAGCACGTAGTATAAATTTTAGTTTCATTTGCTTGTATAATTGATCAAGCAAACGAGTTGCTCACGAATTTGTCTCACGAAAAAACTAAACGAGAGGTTCGCGAGCAAGCTCGAGTTCGATGAACATTTAAATGAACGAAACTCAAACAAGATTTTAAGCTCGAACTAAGCTCGCATTCGAGCTCGAGCTCGTCTATTTTTAACCGAGCCGAGCATGAGCATGAGCATTTCAAAGCTCGACTTGGCTCGGTTCGATTACAACCCTAATTTTGATCAATTGAGGTCACGTTACAGTGCTTGATCAATTCCAAACCTAAATTTATAACAAACGCCCCTTATTGAATCCATTTTTCTGGATTGTCTAAAATATGCCACAACAAATGCAGGTCATTTAGCTCTCACAAATACACACCATCATACCAAGAAACGCAGTTGAAATAATAAACAGGCATTGAATATGTAGATGGACGCATTACAGAGAGTTTTTGTGAAGGCACGACAGGAAGCTACCCCCATAGGTAGGTGTGATAGCCCCAGTACATGCTAGCAGTGACAATGATCTTTAACCTACTCAAAAAAGTTATGGATAAGCCATGTGATCAACAAAACTTAAACATCCTTTATGCATGAATGCAAGACCTATGACTCTACGAAACCCCGACCATTTTTTCCCTTCAATGAAAATAAAAAACAACCACCACCAAATTCTGAGTGTAGATTCAACTCGTTCGGGCTGAAGGCGCAAGTAATCACCAAAACTTAAAGCACAGTAGTTCTACTACATACACCGGTGTGTGTGTGTAGATTCACCTCATTCAAGCCAGAGCGCGGGTAATCATCTCTTGGGTCCAAATTGCAGTCTCCTTTATTTGGTCGTCATCAGACTCCAGACACTCGCCAACAAATTCAACATAAAATGTTCTGTCCTTGAATAAAACTTTCAAATTCTGACCCATGGCATCAGCTAGATCACCCATAACTGCAATTGTAGCCTTAGTAACACTTTCATCCCTGAAAGACAACAAATACACAATCTTAGACAATAAAGAATCAATAAAGACAAAAGAATGAATCAGAACTAAAAAAATTAGCCAGGGAAAAAGTTACCTTTCTTTATCCTTGCACACAAATTCTATAAACTGTGACAAATGTCCAGCATGAGGAAGCATTAAATCAGGCTTAGAATCCTTGAAACCTTGCAAAATGCCCGAATACGCTTCAAAAATGCTTCTTCTGAGCTGATTTCCATACTCAAGCATTTCATCATCATTTGTTTCCATCTTAGCACAGACTTCAGCGGCTCCCTGCATCATGGGTATGGCGTAAGCAAGATACTTCTCAAAGTGTGCTCCTATTGCAAGAGCAATATCACCAAATGATGAGAAAATTGGAGGTTTGACAGATCTGTGCAGCTCTCCACTTGAAAGATCTTTGAGGAGTAAAGCCATTATGCCATCACAATAAGGCAAAATTTTATCATCCAGTGCACGGCATATGTCACCAACTACACCAACAGTCACTGAGCAAACTTGGTATTCTTCAAAATTTTGCAGACCCATTTCCAAGTACTTGTAAAACTCAGGCATATAACCGCTAAACTTTTCACCCGTAGCGTAAGCCAATGCACCTATTGCAAGCATTGCCTCCTCATGCACTGTAGAGCTATGACAAGCAAAAACCTTGAGGAATAACATCATTATCTGGTCTGAAACATGGAGAATCATTTTCTTTGTTTCATCAACACTACTTAGTTTCTGAATAATAACCTGGAGAACACCACATAGAAGAGCTTGCAGATCTCCTTGCTTTTCCTTATCATCAGATGATAAAACTGGAAGCTCAAAAGTTTGTCCCAGTTTAGTCATTATAAGATGGAGAAGTTGCTGAATAATGTTGGCTGTTTCTGCCAAATTAGAACACCTAATTAACTCATTCAGGGTTTCATAAGCAGCAGAGCGAAGCTTGGAGTCCCCTGCATCTGTTCTCTCAGCAGTTGCTATAACACAAGTTATAATATCTGGGAGAAAAGGAGTGAGGACAGATGAGCTTGACCCAGCATCCTCGTACCCCTGAGCAAGGTAGTAGATAGCTCCACATACTTTCTCTGCTACATTGGGAGCATCTTTAATACTCTCCAATAAAACACCAAGTACCTGTTGAAGGTTGGCACTTGATACTACAGAAAATCCAGAGCCTGAACAATGCAATATCTCAAATATCCGACTCAAAGTCCATGCAGTAGTGTCCTTCACATGAACATTTTCATCTTTTGTTGCCTTGAGCAGAAACTCAAACCCAGCTTGAACTAAAGGGGAGAGCTTCTCAATACTTGGTCCTTCAAGAATGGATCCAAAAGCATATGTGGCTGCTTCACGACATCTCCATTCTGGATTAACGATATTAGCCTCCACAAAGGGCATAACAAGGGGCACAATAGCATCACCAACAGTCCTAGCAACAAGACCAAGACATGTCCCACCTGCCATGGACAGATTCCAAATACTATCATCTTGATCTTGGTCCTCATCTTGCTTAAGAAGAGTCTCCAGCAGCACAGGTACTAATGATGCCAAAGCCTTCTCAACGAAGTGGGAATGAGGAGAGTCTGATTGCCCACTCTGGTCATCAATTGCTTCCTGAAGTTCTGCCTCTTCATCACATATGGAGCTCCAGAACTCAATTGCCTGAAGGGCAACAGCTTCTTCGTCTGCTTTGATTGCATTTGCAGTCAGTACGAAAAGCTTTTCCATATATGGCTCAAGAAAATCATAGTACATAGAAGCAATTGCAACAAGACATTCTAAAGCAGCCTGTCTGATCTCAACTTCTTTTGAGATTGCAATTTCACAGACTACGTTCATTATATAATCCCTCTCCACCTTGTTCTCAAAGTTGGTCTGAGCAAAGGCAAGAGCATTATATAATGCCCTTGTTGCTGCCAATCGGACTTCTGGACTTTGTTCAGCTTGGCCCATGCCTTGAACAACAGCAGTAAGTATAGAGTTGACTTCCTTCTGTTCAAGCTCTAGGTGGGATATCTCCTCACATACATATCCAAGTGTTTCCAGTGTTGCCTGTTTCAAAAGAGCTGGACTATCTTGTTGGGTCATGTTGTTGAGCAATGAACCAATCAAGTCAGGCCACTCCTTGCGGGGAACCTCAATGGCTGCAATTTTGGCAATAACTTGTGCTGCGGTGTGCCTTGCTTCCTGTGCAGCAGACCCAAGAGTCCTCATGAGCAAGTCCTTGATTTGGGACTTAATAGAGCCATCAATTGACACCCATTGTTGGATAAGATGCTCCTTCCGTGAAGCATCTTTTGCATCTAGTGAGTTCTTCAGCACAATACCAGCCAATCTACGAGACTCAAGGGGCTTTTCATTGGTTGCAAGCTCGACTGACAATGATAAAAGAAAAGCAGCGAGATTGTGCTCCTGGAATTGCCTGAGATTTGACTCTGCTTCAGTTCTAACTTTAGCATCGGGAGACTGAGCCGACAGAAGAGCTTGGGTGATTTCCATTGCCATTTCTCAGTCGTGCTGGAAACAATTTGCAAATAAAAACTAGATTCAATATATGATAATTCAGAAAGAGCATATTGTAAACTAAGCACAAAAATAAAATCAAACACAATAGGAGTACAAGTAAGGCAAAACCAGAAGTGGATTGGTCAAAAAGAATCTTTCTGTGTAGTCCAAAGAACAGATAAAAAAGAATTCAATTAATCTCCATTTAGCATAACTAAATTGAAGCAAAATATTGCACCTTTTTCATGACAAGTTGGAGCAACTTCAACACAACACTAGGGCAACAAGATCAAGCACGTCATTTAATAATTCATTAAAGCAGTAAGAAGAAAAACAAAAGCAAACTAAAACAAAATGAGCATTTGAGGAAAGCAGAAGCAACAACTACATAGAAGCCATACATGGTTAGAAGTTAAGCAGAGCAGATTAGCAGTGATCAAACGATACCAAATACAACTCTAACACTAAATACAGTAGCGGAGGCAGATGGGGGCGCGGGGGGCGGCCGCCTCCACCGGCGACCAGGAGTTCGCAGCCAGGCGCAGCGGCACAAAAAAATGAAAATTTGGATCTTTTTTAGTTGAGAAATAAGAACCACAGTTGACAGAAAGACATTAGAAACAAATTTCAATTGAGAAGGACAAGTTCAAACCGTTCAATTTTGGAGACGAATTTGTGTAGACTTTGACTAGGCAGAGAAGATATGCCGGCGGTGAGGGATTCTTTCTCCCGAGCCCGTCGTTCCGTCCTGATGCTCTCTCTGTTCCTCCTCTTCCTAGGGTTTTGAATGAAATTGGGCCTGTCTACAGACAGGCCGCTGGACAATAAAAAAAGGGGGAAAAAAAGAACAGGCTCATAATCGGCTCGCTAGACAAAAAAAATAGAACAAATCAGTTGAATGAACTTGGCCCTGTTTAGTATTTAAAGATATGAACTCGGGCTTGTATATTTTTAACAAAAAACAAGTGAAATGAAGTTGGCCCGAGTTGAAATTTATCTATATGTGACCATCTATAATTATATACAGTAATACCTCTATGTACCATAATATTTTTATTATTTTATATAGATATTAATTAACCGATACATTAATATTTATTAATTTAAAAAAAAATTATTGTAATGCGAGCTTCATGATGCACTATTGTAGAATATTTTGTCGTAGGATTTTTTGAAGACTATGAGTTGGGACAATATGATTCATAAAAGATTTGTCTTTTATAGATCTCGTAGTATCGGCTTGGATAGTTACTATTAAGCGTGAGGCAGTAGCCAATTGTTTCAACACTGCAAAATTCATTCATAGGATAAAGTCTCAAGGAATTATAGTTAATATTGTAAAATTTGTTTTCAACACATAAAACAGTTGTAGTCCTGGAAATTTATCTTGGTTTTGCTAAATATATGGTGTGAGTATATATATAGTGGTTTCCAAGAAATTGGTTTGTGGATCTTTATTGGCATTTTGGTTATTTAAGGGGTCATTATTTATATGGATATATATCCTCCTTATTTCAGCTTCTATGCATTCCTGGACTGGTTTTGTAGTGCACATATTGTGTATGGATCTCTACTGAAGAACATGACTTGTTACAAGACTTATGGACCTCATTAGTATTGCTTTTGTGATATTACTTCCGGGATAAGAAGTTGTTGGCAATATTTTCAAAGCAAACAACAAGAGTGCTGCTGTGATCATCAACAACGACTCAGGAAACCATGACATTGGAATCAATGCCCCCATTCCATACAAATGGTACCAAAGGCAAAATTAGAACTTAATGTTTATTGCTTTCAATGATAAGTCTTAATCTTTCGATGCCAATTTACTTTGCGTATTGATTTAATCCATGGCATTTTGATTCGTGTTGCTGAGTTCTGTTGTACATAGTTTCGGTTTCATTTTAATGCTTTTTTTTTTTTTGTTATAAAATGTCTCAGCACGCGGGTCTAGTGGGACGTAAAAAGAAAAGAACATCAATTTTCCGCGTAAATCAAGTAAATTATTATTTCAAAATAAGGAAAATGGACGGATTATATACATACATCATTACATTACAAAATAATAAATTAATAATGTTATGCATACTAGGTTGGTTGCATCCATTGATTCACACGTGCTAAGAAATGAGCGTAAACTACTTGTTCACAAAGAAAGCATAACGGACCACTAAACTGGTCTACTTGGGCCTCGGACTGAGTTGCGGCTTCCAATCAGAACAACCAAACCGAAGTGGGCCTTTAACAGCATTCTTCTTGGGCCTGGACCGCCAAGGCAACAAGTTCTCAAGCCCACAACTCTTCAAAGCAAGTGGAGATGAAACCGAAGGCAAAACTCTCTTGCAACCTCCCGCCACCACCTTGGGCGTGCAATCCCCGCCTGCCGCCGCACCATCGCTCCCGTTGCCTACCATTCCCGGTGCTTCCAATGACGCCGCCGCCAACGCAACCGCTGCCGGTAGAAACCTCTCCATCATGAAACTTGGTGTCGGTGGCGCCCTTCTTCTACCAATTTTCCTAGCCACCTTTCTATTTTTCTTAGTAGCCATCCCATTGTCGGAAGACTCGGCTAAGGAAAACAGATCGAGTCCTCCTGAGTAGAAATCTACGTCTTCGTCGTTTTCATCAACATCACCATCACAGCCATCATCATTGTCGTCGTCTTCTTGGTTAAAGGATGAGTCTCTTGATTGTTGAGAGTGGTGGGGATGAAGCCGAATAGGTGGTGGCTTAAGTGGCAAAATGAAGGCCACATTCTCTTGATTTCTCCGGTGTCTGAGCGGAATCTCTTTGGGTTTGCCTGGACTCTGCTCCCATGAAAACGGGACTCGGTCAATGAAGCCGCTTGAAGAATCCATGTCCCATTTTTCTCTAGGGACGATGATCCTACCAGGACGCCTAGTAGACAAGAGCGGTGCATGGAAATCGAGCTTCCTCTCGGGACGCTCCTTATCCATCATGCTTTCTCCTCGAGTATAATAGACACTAGTGAATTGTAAAAATAAGTAGACCTTGGGGACCAAAAATCTTGGACGTGAAACTGAGTTGGTTGTGTTAAATTACTGTAAAGCAGTTGGAAAGTGTTGGTTCTCGTGAAAACCCAACTGTACTTTAGCATTAGCAGTAGATATCTTGCGTTCATATATTGCCTTTTGGCGCCTCTCAGGTGGGCCTACAAAAAACCTTTTGGCATTTTGGTGACTTGTCATTGTCCTTCATCACTAACGGGTTAAGCCTCTAGAAGTTTTCAGTCCTACATAAATTACACAGCCTAAACAATACTGTATTTTCATCAACCAGATTCATCAGATTCTGTGTTGAAGAGAAGCAAACTAGTTGGGAGAAAGAAAATAAGAAAAACTGAATCCCTCAGGAGTTGAGAATTTTGTCAAGCTCAAGCGTATGATGAATCAACACACACGGGGAATTTGGAAAATGTTTTGCTTTTTTCATAACACATGACATGATCAATAATATACCTAAACATGGGCAGAGCTTTGTTATAACAGCTGCCATCCATCTTTTCACAAATACATATATTTCCCAAGTGTAAGCTATTTTTCCTAAATAACATCCTTGGAGAAGGTATCATACCATGCAGAAGCTGCTGAAATATTCTGGCTGCCAGGTTTCATGCCTCTACTCCACTGTTTCATTCCTAGAACCATTCTTGTTTTTCTCCCTTACAACTGCTTAGCATCTGAGTCACCCCCGAAGAATCAGCCAGCTGGTGTTGAGTCGAGAAAAACCCATCAACACAAGGATTTTGGCAACAAGTCCTAGCCCTTTCGAACGCCCTAAATATACTTGCAGAGGCAAAGAATGAGATGAATGAATTCACAAAATTCCTTGCTTTTCCTTGGACCATTCTTGGGCTCTATTGTACAGTTCATGGGTATCAGAATGGTCAGAATCAAGACAGAGGGCGGCTTCACAATCTCTGAGGGTGGCTTCTGTGTTACCCATCGAATCATAGAAAGCAGCACGGAGATGGAGTAATTGCAAATCAGGTTTAAAGGATATAGCTGTTGAGAGCTCTGCAATAGCTTCGTCTTCCTTGTGGTCATCCATCAATACTGCAAAGATGACATTACATTATCAACAGCAAGCTCAAAAACCCCCAAACACATTGACATTGGCTTTTTTCAAGGAAAAAATGTAGCAAGCAGTTCAAGAAATGCTGCTAATCACACACAAAAAAAAAAAGGTTTTCCTTGAAGAGTGAACATTAACATTTTTGCAACTGAAGAATCAACATTGCAAGAGGATGGATTAATGATGATTATGTTTCTGGTTGGACATAAAGTCTGTTTGCTCAAGTATCCATATTAACAACAGTCTAAACAAAAAGTGTGAACACTGACTATACGTCTATACTTATCCACCAATACATAGACCCACCAACTATGGAGATATGAATATCTCAATATCCATCTGGTTTTACAGTAAAAGGTCACTTCCTGTTCCAGTCCAGATATTTGAAGCAGGAAACAATTGATTGGCAGAAAATTAATATCAACCATATTTCAGGAGAAAATAAAAAAGATTTCTGGCTCAAACTTACCAGCTGCCCTGTATCTGTACGGGTATGTCCTAAGGGGATCCAGCATTGATGCCATGCTCAAATCACTCTTTGCCATTTCACGATCACAGTATTCTGATCGTTTTTCATAAGCCGAAGCATTATTCCTTGCTTTCTCTATCAATTTTGTCATCTCATCATATGCAGCTTTGCGCTGATTTTTAAGATGATACACACGGGCCAAACCTTGATGAGCTCGGGTGTGCTTGATATTAAGAGCATTCATATAGCAATCAGCCGCAAGATCCAGCTTTTCACAGTCTACATACACACTTCCAAGATTATTTAGTGCCTGCAGAACAAGAAAAGGTAGATAAAGCACTGTTATCATCTATAATGGTGTTATTATTAGTCGTTTTTGAAGATGTGTTATTATTAGTTTATATTGAAACACTAATTGCACTTACTTGCCCTTTGCGTAAACCGTCAGAGGGACATCTAAGAGCCTCCTCTAATAGTTGGATTACATATGATGATGAATCATCATCAAGATTTGAATCTGCCAGGGCATATGCTTTGAGAAAAAATGCCTCAAACGACCTACGGATAGAGATTGATTCGTCAGCCTTGGCTAAAGCTTCTTCACGATGACCTGTGTCATATAAAATCCATCCTTCATAGACAAGCCTTTCATGATCAGAAGTAGAACAATTTCTAGCCATTCGTAGACTACGCATTGCAACCTTCTGACAGTTCAATCTGTTCATGATCAATGAAGGTGGGAAATTTATCAGACAAAACAAAAGTAATTCTCAAAATATGATTTAGATGATAGTACAATTGAGACGACATGCATGGATCACACTAAATTTTATTTCAATTTTCAATTGACAGCAGTATGAATATTGATTTTGACATCATGGTAATCCAGATGTAATTTGGACTAAACGGCCACAAAGAAGAAAGAGATCATAAATTGATAAGATACGAGTTTTTTGCTAAAAATAAAGAAGAAGTCATCTACAATATTATTTAAACAATTGTTTCAGGAAAGGAGTGAGCTAACTCCCCAATAAAGACTGCCTCCAGCATACACAAAATTTTTCTTTAATTATGGTGTTTAACCAAATTTGATGAGCAATAAACTTATCACCACGTGTGTTTCAATACAAAACAAATTGCAGTTGCGTTAATTCGCACTCTAAATCACAACTTTGAATGCTCGTGTGTGACCATGTTAATAGAAACCAGTCCATTGAAAGAAATAAGAACCAATGAAGCTACCTAGAACAGAAAGAATTCTTCTTGCTGAATTACAGATATATAATGGCACAGATGACATCAAATGAAGAAATGGTAACATTTCAGAAAGAAAAGAGAGAATCATGTGGTCAAATTTGAGCCTATACATGAAAAAATCCCCAATACTTACCGTAGTAGGAGAAGAGACTGGCGAAACCGCAGGAGGCTCTTTCCTGGGTCATTTGACAGCATGTGATGAACAACAGCCAGAGAGCCAATATCATCAACAGATGACCACCGATCATATAATTGCATCCAACAATCAGCTTGGCTCCACTCCTGAACATTAGGGCGCAAGAGCTCAACTAACTGATTTGCATGCAACTTCCCATGGAACACCATATGATTTGGTTCCAAAGTCAAAAGAGCACGAGTGTCTCTCAGAGCTCCTTCATAATCATCCATGGCAATATATAACCAAGCCCGCAGCTCAAGACAGTCCGGGGAAACCTTAAATCCTAAAATTTTGTTGATCTCTGAGACAGAATCTCCTATGTTGTTTTCCTCCACCAAGGCAACTGCCCTATATTTGTAAGGAAAAGTAAGGGTGGGGTCCAATTCAGTTGCTTTCTCCAAATCCGCCATCTTCTCCTTTCCGACACAATACAGTGAACGCTCCTGGTACATCCAACCGGTTGGAGTATAGTCAGAAATCAGAGAATTCATCTGCTTATATGCCGTGTACTTGTGACCACGTTTATACTTGGTCCTGGCAATACCCACTAACGAATACACATGACCTTCCTCAGCAGCTGCTTCAAACCACTTTGAGGCATCTTTATGTTCTTTCCTCTCATACATCACACAACCCAGCAGATGAAATGCAAGCTGCTTCTCCCATTTTTTAGTGGCACAATCAGCCAGTCTCTCCAATAGCATTACCGTCGTGTTAGACTTCATATCCTCCTCCATAGCAGTCTGGCTAAGAAAATAATACAAGGAGAATGAACAATGCATAACCAATGCCAATCTCCTACTAGCTTCAGAACTACAAAAGAATCTCATCACTCTCGGGTTTTGCAGTGAACCCGGTAGTTCTCTCAAGAATATCTGCAAACAAGCGGCCACAAGGAGATAAGCAGCCTCCTCCAGCCCATACTCCATAAGAACCAAAGCGGTCTCTGTATCATCCACCATTGAAGCCAGGTAAACATCACAGACAGATTTTAATTCATCACAACAGAACCTGTTAGCAAGGGTTAGGAGCTCTAACACAGTATTCGGATCAAAAGAATCCATCTTCTTCCTCCTACTAAACACCTCTAAAGCCTGCATCCCCTTGACAGACACTCCGTTCAGTGTAAAATATATCTTCTCCCTCTTAGACTCGACAAATCCGCCGTACAACAAGGTATTAAATGGCCTCGAAAGTGAGGCTATATTATACCGAATGCACCTTACCTCTTCCTCCCCAATGCAGAACGAACAATCGAAATCTTCCTCTGAGGTCGAACATTCCTCCTCTTCTTCTTCTTCCAGCGACTCTGCAATAGATGTGTCAGTTCCGCCATCTCGAGGGTTTGAACGGCAAACACATTGATCGTAGGCCGATTCAGGATCGTAACCTGAGACCAAGCTTGCCTTAGGGCACTCGATGTTTCTGCCACAACAATCCAATGGTGTTGACCCGTGCAATTCATCCTCTCTCCTCTCATACCTTAACCAGGCGGAGAGCACGATCTTCGTATGGATATCAACGGCGTGTTGTCTGGCCGATCGGAGGCTTCTCCTGAACAATTTGGGATCGAACAAACCCTTAAAAATCGCGCATTGCTCGAGGTGAGCTCCGGATTTCTCGAATTGAGGACAATCCTCGATCTTCTTGTAGACATCCGCTAGGGTTTCGACGAAATCGACCGATTTAAGGCACGGATCAATTTGCGGCTCGAGGAGATCGGTGGATGGCAAGCCATGGGGTAAGAGAGATTCCTGTAGAAAGTTTGCTTGGAGGATCCGCGAGTCCACGTTGGAGTAGCTCCGGTTAGATTTGGATCGGATCGTGTTGACCCGGAGGTGGTCCTGGATATGGTGGAGCAGCTTGTCTCCGACGCCGCCGCTACCACCACCGCCAACAGAACCACCTGTTGATCCGGCGCTGCCACCGGCGGCGGATGAAGGGTTGATGGCGTGGACCTGGGTGCTCTTGCATCCATCTATAAGCTTCAAGCTCCGCATCGTGGAGAGAATATTGTTCTGCATTTTCGATGAGGAAATAGCAGAGGGTGCGTTGATTGACAAACCCAGACAAACACGCTTTGAAAGGGGAGAAGGAGAGAGAAGATGGGAGAAATGAAAAAACGAAATTCAAAAAAAAAAAACTAAAAGGATAAACTAGAAACGACAAAAATGTAATTGGTGTTATAATTTTCTAGCTTCCGTGGGATTATTGATTGGTTTATGAATTTTCAAGGATGTTTGGCTTAATTAACTTGATGACAGCAACGCCATCGCGAAGAAGAAGAAGAAGAAAGAAGAAACGGTGATGGCGGAGGCAATAAATTCAGGAGGGAGAGATTTGGGGTGAGTGGGGAAGAAAGAAAAATATAAATCTGCGTAATTATTCTATTTAGAAAAAAGAAAATTGATACTGTACCTTTTTTTTTAGTTATTTTGGTTGAACAGGGAGAAAAAATTGATGGCACGTTGAAATGGCAAGTAGAAGGAAGGCGCTAGGCGTGGGCGTGGACGTGGGCGGGCGCTATGGGTAAGCAAGCGGGCGAAGAGTAACGGTGTTGGCTCGTGCGGGGGCAGCGGGGGGCAATTCTAGGAAAGCCCACTTTCCTCTATTTACACCTTCCATTAAATAATGTTTTGTCGTTGTAAGTAGACCTGTCGATCGGGTCAGGTTGGTCGGGTTCGGATTCGATCATTTCTGGTTCGGGTTCAAAACGGGTTCGGGTGAATCGGGTTACGGGTTAAGTCGGGTCAGTTCTTGGCAGGTTATCGGGCGGATTCGGGTTGACCCGTGGCTCAATAAAATAATTTTTATTTTTCAATTACTATTAAAATAAGTTTAAATAATAATATAAATAGGTCTAAAACATTGATTTAAAATTAAAAATTTGTATTAATTGATATTTTAAAATATAATTGAGAATAATTTTCTTAAACCATTATTTAAACTAGGTTAAACTACAAGTTCTAGTTAGGGTGTTTTTAGCGAGAATAAGTTTTTCATTTCCTGCTATTATATAGTGTCGGGAATTAGCGCAATGAAATATCCAATTACAATAGTTACGTAGCATGACACATTATGACAACGTTGCAGTTAAAGTTGACCCAGCAGGTTGAACCCGACCCTAACCCAAAAAAATTCGGGTGGAACCGGGGATCCGCCGATTCCGGTTCCACATTCCTTGGAACTCAAGAACCGGCGATTCCATCCCTTTAAAAAAAATTAAAAAAAATGCCGATGAAAACGCAAAACCGCGATCGCAGTTCAAAAACCGCGATTGCGAATCAAAAACCGTTACCATGGCTCCAAAACCGCGATGGTGGTTTTACATTTTCAACATTTATTTTTACTTTTTTAAAGGTTAAGAACTAGAACCGCTTCGGAACTAGAAAATAATGGAACTGAACCGAAACCGGGAACCGAATCGAGGAATCGGGGGGTTTCCCGGTTCCAGGTTTTGGAGGAACCCGAATCATTGGTTTCAGAACAGAACCCAGCTCTATAGGGTATAAGTTAATGCTGGATCGTGAAGCGTTAATAACAAGTTAGGGAACTAGCAATGTTTCTTGAGCAACGGAAATAAACAATAAAAACACATAATTTAGAGAGGAAAACTTTCTGTCCGACCAACAAGTTGTAGAAAGAAAAACCTCTACCCCTGAGACTCCTACTCAAATTATTTTCAATAGAATGCTTTTATTAAGTTTCAACGATTACAAGGCAAGTCAAGTTTCATGATAACTAAGACACCAACTAAAGTCAACAAACTAGACTTCTACAACCCTAAACTTAAACCTAAGTGGAAGTAAACTACTGACCTTAGTACTCACTTACTTGTGGATTCTTCACTAGAAAAAGCCACACACTCGTACATTTGAAAAGCTCTCTCTCCAAGTTCGCCGTAAACAACCACACTTAAACCCTAGCTATTTATAAGAAATGTGAAGTCTGATTTCATACGTAATTCTTGCCTAATTACGCGGATTTCCCACTTAACAAATCCCACAATAATAGGAGAAAGTATTATTTGTGATTTGAATCCTCAACCATGCCGATTCTTGCCAAAACCGAATGATCTCGGATTTCCTAGATAAGATCGTGTGAGCTTTGATCTTATCCTTCCTTTGATCTTCTCAAGCAACCGCCTACAATTGTCGTATCTTCGCAGAAGATCTGGTAACTTGCCATTAATAGAAAGTCGCTTTCCTTTCGAGACACGCTTCCTAAATCTGTCACGCGTTCCGTCACTCATAACCGTGTACCTGTTTTTTTGAAACACTTACATGTAAAAGTAAGTTATACCAACTAAGTTTGTTATCATTAAAACTAAGAGAAACCATGAAACAACGATTGTTCCAACAGTTAAGAATACTAATTTTGGGGACTAAACTCCTAATAGGAAACTAAATTATGTAGGCTGATGGAATTAGATTTGATTACTTACCGAAAGGGGAGATGTCGAGCCCTAATCTACGGGGACGACGCTCCATTGTGGTGCTTCCACCGTTCCGCAGGTGGCTCATCGTCACTAGAACGGAGGTGTTGTCGTTGGACTTGATGTGGTGGTCTCCGTCAGCGCCTTGTTGTGCTCTAAGGGTCAAGAGCCTTCGCGAGGCCGTTGTCGGACGGAAGACAACCGAGCATGGCGACGACAGCGGCCGAGATGAGTCGGTGTTTTGCCGATGAAGGAAACAAAACAAAGCATCCCATAACCGCCTTGCAAGTAGCCATTGTTCTGTATCTGAGCAAATTTTTGATTTTTCTAGTTTGCTTCTTGATTAGGTTAATTAATTGCTTCGTGAGAATTGAAAATTGATGGATTTGTGTTTTATAGGAAGAATGAGAGATCATATGGTGAAAGTGGTAGATGCATTTGGAACAGGTGGTATAAGAATTCTGGAAATTTAGGGTTTTCATGGCAAGGAATTGATTTAATTTGTGAATTGTGTTTCTCTTGGTCAAATTTAGGGGTTTTCCTCGTTTGTTGGGAAAAAGCTAAATCCAATTTGGAAATCTGATCATTTGGGTGCCAATTTGCTTACCGGAGAGTTGTCGATGCGGCATGGAGCTTCAATGGATATGGAAGATGATAAAGTGGTAGGCTGGTAGCTAGTCGGTTGTGGGCTATGGAAAAACCTGGTAATTTTTGTAGTTTAAAAAAAACGAGGGGCAAAATGGTAAAATCGCTCTTTTTAACGGAAAACCTAACGGACTTGACGTCTGGGTGGTTCTCCGCAATAAAATGACATTTATTGGTGTGTCAAAATATATAGTAATTTAACGGGTGGTATTTTACAATGTCAACCATTTAGCGGTAGGGATGAGCAACGGGTCGGGTCGTCCGCACCCGCACTGACCCGACCCGCAAAGTGCGAGTCGAGGGTCGACCCGCGACCCGCAATGTTTTTAAATATATATATATTTTTTATAATTTTATTAATGTATAAACTATTTATTTATAAAAAATCGATGGATTTACGGGTCGACCCGCAAACCTGACGGGTTTTTAAAAAAATACATGTTATTATGTTAAAAATTAATTTTTTTAAGGTTAAAAATTAATTTTTTTAAGGTTAAAAATTAATTTTTTTTAGGTAAAAAATTATTTTTGACCCGATTGACTTAGTCAAACGGGTCGACCCGCGACCCGACTCGTTAGACCCGCGACCCGCGGGTCGGGTCGCGGGTCAAAAAAAAATAATTCGCGGGTCGCCCCGCGGGTCGCGGGTCAAAAAAAAATAATTCGCGGGTCGCGGGTCGACCCGACCCGTTACTCATCCCTATTTAGCGGGTGGTTATACGCAAAAACCTCCTAAAAATTTGTGATGTTAAAAAATATCTAACAAATTAATATCACTTATGTATATGGTTTTATGTTAAAGTGACAAGTTCTTTGAAATGAAACTACTAAGCCAGGTAATTCTGTATTTGTATTAGTTTTTGGGTACATATAATTTCTTGATCTTTTTAACAATGAAATGGAGAAAAGTGGGTGACTTTGTGTAATTGTGTTGGAACAAAAATATATGCTTCCCACATTGAGAATCCATAAGCAAAAACCACTAGTATATAAGGAAGGGCGAATCCTTACTCATTGACTTAAACTTTTGGGTTAGAAGGTAGATTCCAACCGAAGTGGTAAAAACTCTCAACATGTCACCCGATTATATCGGTTCCTGGAATCTAATATGATATCAGAGCAGGTTCGGTCCAATCCGGTTTTCCTGGTATAAAAAAACGGATATATTGATAAAAGAGAATGAGATTACTAATAATCCGTCAAAAAAAGGCTAGCATTTAATATGCTAGAACCGTAAAAAAAAATCGTTTACTTGAGGTGGCGTGTTGGAATAAAAATATACACTTCCCATATCGAGAATTCATAAGCAAAACCACTAGCATATAAGAAAGGTGAACCCCTACCCATGGACTTAAGCTTTGGGGTTAGAAGGTGGATCCCGTCTGTATATACGAAGTAGTAAAAGCCCCTCAACACATTATCCGATTATTTCGGTCCTCGAAGTCTAACACTTTTTACAAGCAAACTAATAGGAGAAGATCTCCGGGCAAAAAAAAAATTGGAGAAAAGTGAATCTAATAGATAATTTACAGCATAAAGGGACAAACATCTGTCACTGTTTTCTTCACACTTAAAACTGAATCTAAATTTTTTGCTATAGTGGGTATTTGATTTGGATTGTGGACCTAATTGCATGACTGATCTATATACATCAACGTGTGTTGTTTTGCTACAATCAACGTTCCATACGTAATTACCACAAATTTGAGAGAGTTAAATCTGATTCAACAAAAAGTACTTTGATTTACTACCTCTGTTTCGCAATATAGGGTCGTGTTTCACAATATAAGTCTATTTTTTATTAATTAATACTAAAACTTGCTAAAAATAACATTTAATTAATGCATTTCTAGTTCCAATGCACTTAGAAATACTAAAAACTGTCACCCATTGGGTGATTTTACATGATTTAATTTTATATTAATTTATACACAAAAAACAAAATCTCATCAATTCCATTTTAAGCATGTCTTAATATATGTGTAAAATTCTAAACACCCTTATATTGCGAAACGGAGGGAGTATAAAATAAGGGATGACGAGTAAATCAAACGACCTCAATTTAGGGCCCTCTCTTCTTTTGCGAGTCACGAAAGTGACTGTAAAATTAATCATCCACTAGATGAAACTAGTTATTTTTTGTACGCAATAATATCATGCGTTTGTTTCTGAAAATGATAGTGTTTGGAAAGTTCACCACATCATAAGTACGGAGTACAACTTAATACAGATTATAAAATGCAATATAAATTCAGCCAGCAAAGTCATAAGTGTGCTCATTTTGTTTTTTTGGTAGATATTAGAGTTGCTTATTAATTATTATATGGTCTCGTGTTTATCCTCTTTTTCGTCTTTTATTGAGTTTTTGTCCTTGCACTTGGGAAAACTTATAAACAAATCCCAAAACTTAACACTTGATCCAATCAAGGCATCGAACTTTAGAAAAAAAAATTACTATACAGTATGTTGATCATCTAAAGTTACATTTGCTCTAAAAAAGTTTTTATTTTTGTAAGAAAATGATGATTCGGTTCCTAAATTATGAAATTTAAAACCAAATATATTCTCCTTCCATCAAAATAGAGGAGCAAATCATACTACAAAGAATTTGGTTCCTTATGAACCAAATTAAAGCTTAGAAATTTATTTATGATTACTTCTCAAATTTCACGGACCCTAATGAGTGGAGTAAAAGTTTAGGGATGATAGATATAATTTACCCGTTGTTTAATTATATCACATATTAATCTCTTTTTTGAGGCCATGCCTTTGCAAAAATTACATTATATTTAATGCAATTTAGTAAAAACAGGCGCCCTTTCTTGTCTTATGTTAGATCATTTCCAAAACCATCTAAACATTGCTATAATTAGAATGTGAAACAATATGGATAAGATGTGATTCGTGCTATACTCTCTCTCACACAATTATATTTTAAAAAAATAAATTGTGTTTGTAAATAGCTAGGTTAATCACTTAATTTATATGCAAAAGACAGCTAAACCACATGAGGATAAGGAGAACAACAGAATGAAAACAAGAGAGCATAAAACGGCGGTGGGCCGGTGGCCACACCTTCACGAGGCATCATAATACAGAGAGCGCCTGAGAGGCGGCAATAGTAGTAGTAGTAGTAAGTAGCAAAACCCAATACCAACAATGGCGGAAAAACAAAAGTACATCAATTATGCACACAGTATCAAGGCCCCACTCAAATCATTTTTCTATGTACAATTTGATCCCATTCCAACGTTACGCATCCTTAGCCGAAATTCTAACATGTCTTCAATTTTATCTATTTGTTTATATAATTATCAAACTCGCACTATTTAGTCTGTTAGTACGAAATTTTTTAAAAATGGTAAGTACATCATAATGTGTAGTAGTACCACCGATCGAAGGGGTTTAAAAGTACTACGGGATAAGAATTATGAGACATCAAATGTATGAAATGATAAGGTGACAAAAAACTGTTTTTCTTCTTGAATATTTTTAGTACACTTTTGTATTTTTTTAACCATAAAATGTACCCATTAGCTTCCTTTTTTCCTTTAAAGAAGGCCACCCATTTACAAGTTTTGGAAATAATCAGACCTGGTTATTAACCTTTCGTACGTACTAATCATCTGATGTTAGGCCCAAATTCAAAATTGGGTTATGTACCTAATTAATCTCACATTTTTTTCAATCCAAGCACAATATCGTCAACCTTCATGATCGAGGAAATAATTTAAAGAACGAGGAAATAATTCAACCTACACAATATCTAACATGAAAGATTCAATGGATTAAAACATTTCCAGTCCCTATCTTGTTTTATCTACCGGATCTGAACTTTGGGCCGTCCTCCTTACTCCTTAGTACATCAATTATATTTGTTTCTAGTTCAAGATCCATCAGTCTCAACACCACCCTTCATCCCACTTTTGTTCAAGCCAAATCTGGTGTGGAGCCATAATGGTTGGTGCCTTGGTGGTCTACCGCTAGTACTTGTTCTCTCTTTTTTTGGATAAGGAAAACAACTTCATGTACCAAACAGGCTGGTAGATTGAGAGACCAAAAAAAGGGTAACTACATAAACCAACAAAAGATAGCAGACATGCTGATGCTACCACCAAGCAAACTAGAAAGCAACAAAAACACCATCAAAAGACCGATGATCGAAGCAAGAACTGGAACTGAGTAAACACATGAGGAGCATGCTATACTTGTTCCCTCACTAATCACTATTGGTATACAACAAATGCAGAATTGTGGGTTTTCTCATTTTGGTATTGAACACTCGGAAGTACTGTAGTAAACTAGTAGGCTAGGCAAAAAGAAAGAAATAGTGAGAATAAATTGTTGGATTTTGAAACTGTGAAGAATACCACTTCTTTTTATTCGATCCAGCTAATCAAAGGCATCAAATTTCACTTTGTTGTCCATTGCTGCTAGACTTTCGTGCGAAGGGCTTTTCCAGCCCAATTATTGTAAACTTGGGCTAGTCGGGCCTTCTAAGTAATAGTAAATTAGTAATCAACTATAATGTGATCCTTGCTAAATCAGCTGTATAGAAAAGACCTCGGATTGAACGATTTCGATTCAAGTATATTCATCGACTCCAAAAAAAAAACACTCAACTCTCAAGCCAAGAATTCAGACTACTAATAACCTCCTCTTACTAAGATCAATGTATTCGTATATTAACACAGAACAATAGCATAAGTAACCCGAAAGTCTCACCTGTAAAAAATAGTGATCTACCATTCTCAACTAAACATGAGCAGAATATACTCATTAAGCAAATACGAGTTCAATCCAAAATCAATCCGATCAGTATGACATAAAGATTCAAAGTATGGAACCTAAATATATGTATATACGAGTATAGGAGAAAAAACAAATATTTGTTTTTATAAATAAACTGTTTGTGCATCCCATATGGGTAGACAAGATAGCCCCACATCATAGTTTTTTCATGAGCACAATTCAAACTTTCACCCAATTCGCAGGGTGACTGTATTTTTAAACTACCTACAGTGCAATGAAGGTAAAAGACAACTTCCTGTACTTGCCCCTCAATCCCTTCATTTCAAAACTTTCTTGCTGGCGATCTTCTTAGGTAACATTTCAAGTACAAAATGATAAAACAAAATCTCTCTTTTTTTTTGTAATAACAAAATATCTGTTGTTAAGGATTAACCATGGTACAATAAGTTGGATCATACCCATCTCCATCTGCTCAACATCAAACAATCCTTACAATAAGGTTTGAGGTCCAACGTTCTTTTAGCACTAATAAGCTTGGACACATATTTATAAGATTTGGCAACATAAATCTATGAGTAAGAACCAATTCAGATGGAAACCTAAACAGTTTTGGGACTAGAAACTTCTCATTGTTGAGAAGCCTATAGCATGCAAAGCAATGCAAAGACAGAACAGAGGCCATATCAAGTACATCCAAAAAGGGCTTATATAAGCCACCCAAAGTATTCAACAAGTACATATGCTATCCCTATGCAAAACAATATACCAAAGAAGAGTAGAGAAGCTAGTCAAACCTTTCCCAATCTTGAGTTATCTTAGCTGGTGCAGCTGAAGGAGGGGTCAAGCTCCCCACACCAGAATCAAATGTCTCCCACTGTGTAGTCACTGAAACTGAGTTACTGCAATCTGCAACTGGGTTTGAGTTTCTCCCTTTCAAAGCATCGAGAGTGTCCACATAGCCCTGGATACGACGAACCTGAAACAAGAACACTAAAAAATATTAACACCCTATTTGGAGAAATCAACTAGGAAGGATAAACCAAACAAATTAGATAGATTAGCAGAGAATGCTGATTGACAAACAGACCAGCAGAAACTCAAGTAAAGAGTGACATAAACTATATATCTTAAGATTCCAAGAGCTAGCACAAAAAGGAATTGACCTCATTCTTTCGCTGCAACTTGGCTTCTCCTTCAGCCTCAATACAATCCAATTTCAATAATTGTCTCATAAGTAGTTCTGTTGAAACAATAAATTCCCGCTCTTCTACCTTAGTACCACTGCGGATAGTTGCTTCCAAAGCAGCAACCTATAACAACCAGCAAAAGAAACAATAAGTGAATAATCTGTTGTCTACTTAATGCAAACACTTGAGAGCAGCATAAACAGTCAATCACCTTCTGGGAGAGTTTATCGACTTCTGCACGAACTTCAGCTATTGCTTCACAAGCCTTCATCATCTCTTCCCTTTTTTTCATCTCTTCAACCTTCCTCTCTTTGCTTGCTGGATGCTCCAGAAGTAACAGCTTTGACAAGTCCCTTACACCTGCTGCCTGCAAAATCTCGGCATCATCCTTCTCCTTTCCCCGGAAAAAGAGCCTTTGGTCCTCAGGATCTAAGCCTGTCTGGTGTGCAAGAAGTATCTTCACATGACCTTTCTCATCAAAACACAATACATGAAAGCGCAGTTAGACGGACGCAATTTCAGTTTCAAATCAAACAAACCATTCAATTTCGGACAGATATAATCTAGGGTTCACCACATAATACAGCCGCTACAGGAGAACACGGAATTGAATTCTCGGTAAGACTTTTGAGCACAAAATCACAAACAAACTTACGAATTAAACTCTACAGTAAAGCTAATTGCAGACTTCAATCGAAACACATACAGTATCAAGCCGACTAACACGAAACCAGAGAGTATAAGAAATTCTCCTTGCATTGAAGATCTCAAAGACCGGAACAGGCGCGCAAACAACTCGGATTCGCAACAAAACGCGATTCTAGCAAAATCTATGGAAGAGAAATAGAGACAGAGAGAGAGAGGAGGGAAAAGAGAAGTTAAAATACCAAAAGTAGAGCGGGGAGGAACGGAAAAATCATAGTGGGAAGAGCCATAGGTGACCTTGATCTTGATAGGAGTATCGTCGTCGGTAGAGTCTCTCCTCTGGACGAACATTCCGCTGGAAGTGACGTGGCAATCGATCTCGTCGTTGGTCTTCCCGCAATCGGAAGAATTCATCTGCCGCTCAAACTGTTATGGTTTTGTAGGTGTGCGGCAGGGCACGTTTGCTTGTAGTTGTAGCTCTGACAAATTGGGGGAGGATCGTAGGCCAGGGCTTTGGATATCCTTTTTCTTTTTCATTTTTAATAAAATAAATAAATAAAGGGAATCAGGTCGGTGGTGGGACGGTCTTTTCACCAGCCCAGCTGTCACCATTTATCGCTCCAGGGTTCCTTCAATTTACGGGAACACACTAGCCATGGGTCGACCTACCCGTACTCGATCGAATTTAGAGTTACAGGTCGACGATCCAAACATCAGTAAGTAATTCGGAGCCCAATTCGTTATCCAACCTGTACCAGCAATCATCAATATACTACCTACGTCCGTTTTACAATGTAAGTTATTTTTTGATTTTGCACAGAAATTAAAACTACATCCGTTTCACAATATAAGTCGTTTTTTAATTTTACACAAAAATTAAAACAGGCTTAAAATAAAATAGATGATAATTTAATACTCCTTCCGTATAAGTCTAATTGTCCTTTTAGTATTTTACACACATATTAAGACAAGTATAAGGATACTGAACATCCTTATAAAATAACTTTCTTTTATACTAGAACGATTCTCTAATGTAAGAATGCTTCTATCCCATCAAATGGCTTTACATTTGTTGATTTTGATAGCATTGTGTCAGAAAAATTCAAAGACTATGATTTCGTAGGTAACGTTTTTGCAAAACTTTTTAAAAACAATTTCTATATTATATTGTTTATTTTTTCTATATTGTTTACGAAGGACGAAGTTTAGAACAACCATTCGATGGTATAGTGGTTGCGTTTGGAGGAGATTTTAGACAAATCTTACCGGTAGTTCCTAAAGGTACAAGACAAGACATTATTTCAACCACAATTAATTCTTCTTATTTGTGGGCACAATTTAAAGTGCTTCGCTTGACAAGAAACATGAGACTTCAATCTGGGTTAGCAGATTCAAATTTAAATAGTCTGAGAGAATTTTGGGAATGGATTCTTAGTGTCGGAGATGGCACAATAAGAGGACCTAATGACGGAGAAGCAATAATAGAAATTCCAAATAATTTATTGATTAAAGAGACTAGGGGTGTCCAAACCCAGTTAACCGAGATTTCGATTAACCGTGATTTCGGTTAGTTAAATATATGAATCCAAACCGAACCGTGAATCCCAGTCAACCGTAGTTCGGTTGACCAATTTTTCGGTACGGTTTTCTCGGTTAACCGATAACCGTTTATGTAATTTTATCTTAAATAATTAAGACTTAAATAATAAAATTTGAATAAAAAAGTGATCAAGCAAGAATTTTATTTTAAATATGTACTTATATCATATTGTTTTGGTTAGTGTAAATAAATATTGAGAGTATATACTATATTGTGTGGAATCAAGCATTGTGTGAATTAATTTTTATCCCGTCAAATTTAATAAGCGACTCTTATATCAATGAGAAGTAGAAAAATAGTGTGTAAATTGTTAAAATAGGAGAAGGAAACACTCAAACTACATTAACACCTTGAATATCATAGAGTTTAACCATTAAATAAATCAAAGATAACTAATATTTTAATAAAATATTAATATATTTTCGATTTTTCGGTTAACCGTTATACGTAAAGTTGTGAACCGAAACCATAAACCAAAAATATTTTCGATTCGGTTAACCAAACCGAAATTTAAAAAAAGTCAGTTTGGTTAACCTAATAGAGACAACAGATCCAATTGCATCAATAGTGGAATCTATCTACCCTTCAATTGTTGATAACATGAAAGATTCTAAGTACTTTGAGGACATAACCATCCTTGCACCTACGCTTGAAGTTGTAGAGAAAGTAAATGATTATATCATGTCCTTACTGCCTGGAGAAGAGAAGGTATATTTGATCTCATATAGTATTTGCCCAACAGATGGAAACAACCAAGATGACGACGATCTATACAACAACAACAACAACAACATCTACCCAGGTGGAACCCGGTATGAACGAGATCTGGGGGGTCGAGATGTATGCACCCTTACCCCAACTCGACGTCGGGAGGGTATTTAAGGAGGGCCCAAAATAAAAGGGGGACAAAGGGTGGGAAACAAGACAAAAAGCTAGAGGGAGAGTAGAAAACGAGAGCGGAAAAGTACGCTAGAAAAACCAGAAAACGAAAACAAAGAAACTAAAAACAAAGAGAGGGGAAAGAGCAGGACACTCCCTCCATGTATTCCCTGCTAACGCTCTGTCACTGTAATCCTCTGACGCCATTGGTCCCTACGTAGAGCCAAATCTACTGGGATCGCCAACAAAGTGAGGTGTTGTCTTATCACTTCCTTCCAACTCTTCTGCGGCCTACCCCTTTCCCTACGGAACTCGTTACTGACCAACCTCTCAATTCTCCGAACATGGGCTTCTGGAGGTCTCCTTTGTGCTCGAACCATCTTAGCCTTGATTCTCTGAGCTTTTCACCTAAACTGGCCACTCCCACCTTACTCCTAATCACTTCATTTTTGATCCTGTCTAGTCTCGTATGCCCGCACATCCACCTCAACATCCTCATCTCTGCTACCAACAGTTTCTGCTCCTGCGCCTTAGTAGTCGGCCAACACTCCGCCCCGTACAGTATAGCTGGTCTAACCCCCGATTTGTAGAACTTGCCCTTGAGCTTGAGTGGGACCTTTTTGTCACATAACACTCCGTAAGCACCTCTCCACTTCTGCCATCCTCTTTGTATTCTGTGCCTAACGTCCTCCTCAACACTCCCATCACTCTGCACTACTGAGCCTAGGTATCTGAACATCTCTTTTTTGGCTATGACGTCCCCTCCCAAGCGGACTTCCTCATCTGGATCCACCTCCTGACTGAATTTAAACTCTACATACTTTGTCTTTGTCCGGCTTAGCTTGAATCCCTCTGTCTCGAGCTTCTCTCTCCAAGATTCTAGCTTTTTGCAGACTCCCTCCCTAGACTCGTCCACCACGATCTATACTCAGTTGAATATCTCAACACTATCAGAATCACTGGAATTCCAAATCATTGCCTTAAACTTAAGGTAGGAGTGCATGTCATGTTACTTCACAATATTGATCAATCTAATGGATTGTGCAACGACACACGGTTAGTCGTCACAAGGCTAATGACACACAACATTGAGACTAAGATCATTTTTGGAACAAACATTGGATTCAAGGTAATAATTCCACGTGTGCTTCTTACGCCATCCGACATTACACTGCCTTTTAAATTACGACGAAGACAATTCCCTCTCATTGTTTGTTTTGCAATGACAATCAACAAAAGCCAAGGTCAGTCTCTTTCAAGTGTTGGTTTATACCTTCCAAGGTTGGTATTTACCCATGGACAACTTTATGTTGCATTTTCAAGGGTCACAAGTAGAGATGGGTTGACAATTTTAATTTGTGATGAAAATAACAACACTTCAAATACAACAACTAATGTTCTGTATAAAAAAGTCTTCCATAATATCATGTAGTAGTAGGCAAATATAAAATTTGGATTATATACACGTACAATATTTAATCTTATACTTTTTGAATTTTCATGTGTGTTTATTAATTCAATTATGAATTTGTATATATATAACTTTAATTTTACCTTACAACATCCTCCGATAACTATAAATTATTCTCTGTCTCTAAAATATAACTTTCAAAATGAATATTCATGTTCAACGCCTCTTGCATATCATTCATTCAACATATCAATTACAATGAATATTTTAAATACTCAAAAAATATCAATACACAATTTCCCGATTAACCGCTGTAAATATCATGTAATATCAAACCAGGATTTAAATCTATGCGCTGAATCTTACAAAACTACAAACACATCCGGTATAGGGTACGGGTCATAAACTAGTGATATTTATAGGTAACTAGTAGAGCTGTAAAAAGTTGACCAGACTCGAAAAACTGACTCGAGACGTCCGAAAATTTAGGGTCAAGACCCGAAAATTTGAACCCTAAACCCAATATAAACCGAACCCGATAGACCCGAAACCCGTTGGGTTGACCCGATTAATTATATTTTTAGAATATATATATAATATATTTTAAAAAGTATAATATATTTTTGATAAGCTATTTTCCTACACCGCAAGTATATGGTTCGGTTGTAGTAATCAAGGTGTCGAACTCAGGGAACTTTATAGTACCAATTTATATTCGAACAAGTAGATCAAGTCAAACAAATAAGAAAAAGAATTTATGATTAAATTGAAAAGTTAACAAGAAATCGAAAATAACTAGGAAATATCAATGGAGAAAAGCTTCCAAGGTTAGGATTCCCACAATGATGTTTCAGTAGATTTTAAGTGATGTTTATTTGGATTTCAACTTGAATGTTGCTTGAAGGAACTCACTATCTAAAACCAACACAAATCTCTTTTCAGAAAATATGTGAATGTGCCTAAACTCAACTAACAATCGTTGTCGCGTAAGGTTAATCAGTTTTAGACCCTTTATGCTCTTTTGAGACTAGGGACAAACAACCTAGCATTCTCTGTCGCGTTCCGCTAGAATTATCCAACCCTAGAACTACTACGATAGTTGAAATTCACACAAGAGAAATTAAGTTGTTGTCGCATAAATAACTCTCTAGTTTAATACCTAGGGATCTCATTTAAAACCAAATTTTGGTACTTATCAAATCAATATCCTATTACGATTATCTCCTGTCGGTCTCAAATTATAACAAGAATCCTATATGCAAAGCAAATAGGGCATAAAGCAACCTAGGATTAAATCAAGCTTCAATCAAGTTTCCATTCAACCAAACATCACAATTCAGATCTACCTACTTCATCATTGGGTTCACCCAACCTCAGAATAAGAGAATTAGCTAGACATGAGAAGGGAGGAAAGCAAATAATATTTAATAAACAACATACCAAATTGTCTTCAAATTGATGCAAAACTCCAATCCAACAAGTCTATAGAAATCTCCAACTAATCTCCAACTAGGGTTCTCCAAAGAGAGGCTAAAGAGAATAATACGTCATAATTCTCAAAAACTAGGTTAAGATATATTTTAAGCAACAAGATAAAGTAAAATCTCGGCCCAATCCCGACGCGGGGCAAAGCGCGGTCCAGGACACGGTTTGCCCTTCTTAGCCCATGTTTTTCCCCGTAGTCCAAAACATGGTCCAGGACAGCCAAAACTTGGTTGCAGTTTGCCCTTCCTGGCCCATGTTCTTCCTTTTGCTTCAATTGGCCTCCAATCTTCACCTTAGCGTCCTCCTTCTTCAAGCTCTTACTTCAAATCTTCATGGCAACTCTTCCGTCATCTTGGCTTGTCTTTCAACCTCTTCGGGTCTCCAAAAACACCTGAAATTCAACATATAGGCGTGTAGATCCCGATTTCACAAGAAAACTAAAAATGCTAAGAAACTAAACTAAGCATGTAAAATTAAATCATTAAAAGAGACTAAAACTAACCTAAAACTACTATGTAAATGCATGTTATCAATTTTATTATTAAATGTATATTATTTTTTGTAACTTCTGTTATGAGATAAACTCAAAGATGAATGATTCACCCATATCCAGATACATTTGGTTTTAGTAGTTTTGGCTCATACGACTTACAGCTTGGCGGCCTACCACCTCCAATCAAATTGTATTCATACGGAGTTCAAGCCCAAATTTGTATCCTATAAATAGCATGTACAATCCAGTTGAATGAAAAAAGCAAAAATTAATTATGAGTTCATAAGCTTTTCTCCCAAATTCTACAACACGTTATCAGCACGAGAAATTTCTCAAACAAAAATACTAACTGAGTGGCTAGATCTCTTGAAGGTAGTACATATTTCATACTGCTTTCAATTTTTCAAATAGATCATCCGTTTTAATAGCTCAATGATATGAGACCATGTATCAAAAATTATTTTCTCATATGAAACGAAAGATTTTTGAGCGTACGCCTCGTTGTATTAGATCCAAACGGATTTTATAACAAGATCGAATTTTACATTCAAGATCGAACTAAAACCCCTAGTTTACAAACTAAACTTGAAAAAAATTACATACTTATTAAAACTGAGGCTTGTTGATCTAAATGAGGATCCAGAAGATTATCATGATAATTTTAAGGCATATGGAAGTTTCAAAGAAAAAGTGGTCGGAGTGAGACATGTCCATCGAAAAAACCGATGAGGAGGAAGAAGATGAATAGGGGAAGTCGAGAGAGGATAAGAAGGGAGCAGACAAATATGTGGAGGAAATAGAAAGGAGAAAAAGAGTGATTATGGGGGTAGAGATTAAGAGAATGAGAGAAATAGATGAAATGTAAAAATACCTATAAGAATTTGTAGGGTATGTTTATTAAGAACTTTCTCCTTTGATTGCATATAAGCATGACTTTCTTCTTCTTCATGCACCTTGAAAACAAAGACTTCTCCTTCTTCTTCATGTAAGGATTTCTTTTCTGGTAAAAGAAGTTTTTAAAGAGAGTTTTGAAAAGGATGAGAATTTTTACTACGTATGGCTCATATTAGGGTTTTATTATATAAATAACCAAACCCGTGCAAATTGATAAGACTAGAGAGAAATTTATTCACTGTTGGACTATTTCTCTATTGAATTGATAAGATATACACGTATCCCTTTTTATTGTTGAATTCAAAATATCAATGTAGAATAAGCATACGTGTAGTTAATGGAATTGGCTTTCAAGAATAATATTATATTAAATATCTATTTATATGTACATGAAGTACATGTTCAAATTTTATTATATACATAATGATCTTTATCTAATGCTAGTCAAATATGTCAGTGAAAGAAGAATGCTTTTTACTAACTCTTCCTTACGGTATTTCATATGCATTAGTCAAATCATGTCAGTAAAAAAAAGGGGTGAATTAGCATAAGAATAATATTATTTATTACTCCCTCCGTTTTACAATACTTGTTCTTAAAGCCTTTTTTTATTTCAAAATAGGTGTTCATATAACTTTTTTTACCCATTTATACCCTTGGTGTATACTCCACACTTCTCCCAAATTTTCTTTTTTGTTTTGGTTAAATCTCCCCAAAAAGAAAGAGTATTTAATAGGGGCAATTTGGGAAAAATTTTATTTCCTTAATATGTGTGAAATTTTGTCTAAGAACAAGTATTGTGTAACGGAGGGAGTACTTATTATATATATGTACGAGCTAGTACATGAAGTACATGGTGATGTTATATTATCGTGGTAAAAGCGCTGTCAAAAAAATCCTAACTTTCAAACCTAAGTATAGTGAAAGCAAGGGTCGTACCCACAAAGACTCAGATTTCTAGTGTTTAAATAATATTACTAGAGTAATTAATGGGATTTTTAGATTTCAAACTAATAATCTAAGAAACAAAAGCAAAATAACTAAAATAATTGAGTTTTCAAGTAGAAAGGAAATGTCCAACTAGTTTCGTATCCATTGCACATATGATTACTGATCCTTGATTATTCTTATTTCAATCCACTTGCTAATCTATTGTGAATTCATGGAATTCAAGCTCAAAGTGGTTATCAATATGCACCGTCTTTAATAAACTTTTAACCAATTAACCTAGAAAACATTCTATGTCAAGTTGATCATGCAAATTAATTCAAAGCATTCAATAGAAACATCGTTCATAAAGTCCACCGTATATTTATGAAGTTTTGGGTATGAATTCTCCTCCTTTGATTAACCTTATTCCACCGTATATAAGTTTAATCAAAGGATTAATCCATGAATAACCGAATTCCACCTTATATTAAGTTTTTCTAGTAGTAATTCAACCTAGAAATAAAAAATTGGTGATCAAGCTATTAAAATCCTAAGCGAATTTAATCAATTAAGCTTAGAGTAATTCAATCTAGTCAAGGCAAGTTTAAATAATTCAAATCTCACAAACAATCATGCATACAACTTCAACTAACTAGTTGGATATGGGAAATTAGCTAGAAAACGACATTAAAGAAGAAAATCAACTTACAAGAGTTATGCTTTCTTCAAATTCTTCTCTAGAGTTTTTGTCTCCCAAAGTTCTCTCTAAAGTTTAATGATGCTTTACCTCTAAAATAAAACCCTAAATAGTATTTATATCATAATCTAAAAACATCCTGAAATAATAAGATAACTAAAAGATAAAATGAAGCCTCAGAATCAGCGTCGGATCAACGCGGCTTGGCGCGGTTTGACACTTGGGAGCGCGGTCACGCTCCGGCCCACTTTTCCCGTGCTCAAGCCTCAGCAGCTCTATCTTCTAGGCGCGGTTTGATTCTCTTGAGCGCCCTTGTGCTGGCTTGTCCTTATCCGTGCTTCCCACTATTTCTTCATTCCTTGCACTTATTCCTAGCTCCATAGCTCTGGTCCCTTACTTGACATTCACCATGCTCACCTCTCGATCCTGAAATGCAACACAAAAGAGCGTAGATTCCGAACTAAATTAAAACAAAACTAAACTACGAATTAAGGTAAAAATCTAGCTAGAAATGCATTAAAAGAGAATAAAAGCATGCTCTAAAACCTATAACTATATGCTCTATCATATATATGCTTACATACGTACAATACACATAGATAAGCTTATTAGTCTACTTAATATATGCTCTATCATTATAACTATATGCTCTTTCATATATATATATATGCTCTATCATTATTAATTAATCTTATAATTCTAATTAATATACTTTCATTCACGTTTATAATATTAAACAAAATTGATTGATTATTTATATATGTACATGTATATCTAAATCACTAATTAACATTTGATTTAATTATGTAGTTGATCAATGACAAATATTGCAAAGCGGGAATTTGATGTTTTTGACTTATCGGGTCAGAGATATTTGAAATGGAGGGTTGATGCATTGGCTCACCTCCAAGCAAATGGTCTACAAAAGACTATAAAAGATAATGAGAATATTTCCCCGCGGGATAAGGCTAAGGCGATTATCTTTATTCCCCATCATTTACATGAAAGCCTAAAATCTGAATATCTGTTGACTGAAAACCCCAAAGAATTATGGGAAAGTCTAGAGCAAAGATATGGGCACCAACAACAAGTTTTGCTCCCTAAAGCAAGTTATGAACTTGCTAATTTAAGGTTTCAAGACTTTAAATCTGTCAATGATTATAATTCTGCCTTGTTCCGTATAACCTTTCAATTACGTTTATGCGGGAAGAAAATCTTTTAAGAGAACATGCTGGATAAAACTTATTCAACTATGCATGCTACTAATGTGTTGTTACAACAACAATACAGAGAGAGGAATTTTAAAAAATATTCAGATTTGATACAAGTACTACTTGTAGCTGAGCAGAATAATGAGTTGCTCATGAAAAACCACAACCTGAGGCCAACTGGTACTACACCGTACTCTAAAACAAATGCCACATATGCCTCTCAAGGAAATGATAGTAGTTATCAAGATAACTGTGGACACGATGACAATAGTGGTCGTGGTCGTGGTCGTGGTCGAGGCCGTGGTCAAGGAGGTGGTCGTGGTTAGGGTTTTGGTGATTATTAGAAGCGTAAAATTCCTGATGCATCTATTTACTAGGGGAATGATAAGCAAATGGTCCATAAGGGTCCTACAGGACCCTCCCAAAAGCCCAAATCTATATGCTACAGATGTTGTATGACATGTCACTGGGCAAGGGTGTGTCGCACAGCCAAACACTTGGTTGAGTTGTACCAAGCTTCTCAAAAAGATAAGGGGAAGAACGTGGAGACTCATTTTGTTGACGACACTGAACCCACACTGAGCCTGGACGTCTCTGATTTCATCATAAATGATGAATTTGGGATCAATGAAAAATTAGAATCTTGATCCATGTAATATTATGTAAACTATTATGGTATGTTTTCCTTTAATAGCATCCTTGTAAAATAATCTATGTATCATAAATAAATTTGTTGTTTATGTTTTTAATTCTGTTTTTCTTTATTTTGAAGATATGGAAACGATTAAAGATATATCAGGTAGCAAGCATCAATGTCTAGTGGACATCGTTACTATGCACACCATCTTGAGAAATAAAGAACACTTTACTTAGTTAACTTTGTTTGAAGCAAATGTTAAAACAATCTCTGGTGTGACAAAATTGATAGAAGGCTCTAGTATAGCTTGTGTTTTGCTCCCTAAAGGGGCCAAATTGATCATAAATGACACATTATATTCAAGTATGTCTCAAAGGAACTTACTAAGCTTCATGTAGAAACCATAAATGAAAATAATTATAATTATTTGTGCGTCACAAAACAAATATGTGGCAAGAAACACATTTTAGAAAAACTGTCAGCCCACTCTATTGGACTTTATCACACATATATAAGTCCAATAGAGACAAATGTAACATCTTAAGAGAAATTAAATGATAAAGAGATGTTTACATTATTGCATGACCGTTTGGTCATCCGGGTAATGGAATGATGCATAAATTCGTTGAAAGTTCAACTAGGCATTCAATAAAGAAAACAAGTTTCCTTAAATCAAGTGACTTCAATAGTAGTGGTTGTTCACTTGGTAAACTAATCATCAGACCTTCCAAGAATAAAGTTGGGGTTGAGAATCCAACGTTTTTAGAACGAATACTGTAATACCCCTATTTACAACATTGGGTTACCGCCAGTGGCCTGGGACTTTACCGTCCAAAGTCACCCAAGGCTTTTAGAATGATATTGAACTTATAAGATGCAGAAATTAACGTAATTTATACAATAAAAAGGATGCTCTCGAAAGAGACTTGGTTCTTTAAGAAGAAATTGAATAAACGCGGAATTTTATTTATTGATAAGAACTTTCGTTCATTACATTGAGAGTCATTTTACAAATGTAGCAGCGGAAAATAAGGCCCATTTAGAAAGGGTTTAAAAGACGTAATTAAAAATACAAGCATGTTTTCCCAAGACAACTCATGAGATGATGATTTGCTTGGTTAGAAAATAATAGGAAGAGTTGGTGCACTATCTTCGGAATGCCTCGCTCTTATGTGAATTCCTTCCTTCCTTCAATGTCGTCCTTCCTTGACCTTTGATTCTCACCTAACGCTTCTCCAACCTTCTGGACTTCGTCTTCATCACTTCGGTGTACATTCCTACAGTCTGGCATTTGTCGCGAAGGGCGAGAAATACCAGGCAAAAATACGGAAGTATGGGAATTAGTCTAAGGAGACTAAGCAAGTGAGAATGGAACTTCTCAAGGGTATTTCGGTAATTTATAATATTCGAGATATATTATCGGGATATGTTTTAAGATATAGGTCTTTATGTGGGGCTTAACAGGACGGAGAAGAGTGTATCTCGAGAGGAGATAACTCGTTAATCGAGAGAAGAACTACGAGATTGTAGACTTCTTTTTAGAGTAGGAAGTATGTTGGGAACGTTATTAATTCATACAAGTTTTTGAAAACCTCTCGCGCCCTTGCAAACCGAGAGCCGGATCGATCATTTGAGATCGGTCCGGTTTTGGTGTCTTTTAATTGTGCATTGGGCACTTATCTTGTATAGTGATGAAAACTTTCACTTAGGTTGACGTATTTTAAGAGCGTGGGGGGGCATATACCAGCCCGAACCACTGACAGGAACAAAAGTTCCGACACTTAGCTAGAGTGCCTACATCTCTCTGAGGCATAGGAGCGGACATGGATCATGATCGACAAGTCGTAATTTGTGCATGGTGGCAATACGACTTTAGTGGGTTATATAGAGGTGTCGGGTTAGGCCCGCACCCCTTACTATTTCATCCAAACTGATCTTGAAAAGAGATCGTAAACAATCAAGGTCACAAACAAGACTAACATAATAGTCCTATCGAATATTTAAATAACGAAATAAAAATAACAATGGGGTCATTAATTCTAGCAATCGATATTCCTAGGTTCGTTTTATTATTAGCAAACAAGTTGTTCCCAACATCGAGAAATTTCACGAAACGGGTTTATTAAGGCTACAAGGAGAAATTCCACTTGCCTTAGCTTGTGCAATATCGGATTAACGAAAGAGCGGAAAACGTTGTTCACGACTCGGAACGGAAGCTCGACCTATCGATACGGAATTTTATGAACGAGCTTTAATAAGAATTTTCTTTAAATTCTTTTAAAGTTTTGCAAATCTCTTATATCCTTATTACAAGAGAATAAATTTCTAAATTATTATAATAATAATTTAGTTGAAGGATGAATAAAATAATAATATTCCTTATTATTATTTTAAATTTGTAATATCCTTTTTATGCTTATAAGATCCTTATTTTTAATATTATTCATTATCATTCTTGAAGACTAAGTAATATCTTTATTTAATTATTAGAATATTCTTTTATAACTTAACTTGTTATTTTATTAATATAAATAAGCAAGGAATATCTTTATGAAATCATATGATATACTTTTCAACCTTATAAGAAATATTGTATTTATAAAATCTTCTTAGGGTTGTGAAAAGTCTAAAATACCCTTGTTATATAATATCTCTTACTCTTAGTATTATTATAATATTATCTTTTATCAAAAATATCTTCTTATAACCTGTCTTATTATAATATCTTCTCAATATAACCTTATTTAAAAGACATGTAATATTAAATAGAGATAAAAATATTCATAGGTGTCCTTTTTTAAGTACTTTCCATAAATAGGAATTTCTAGCCAAATTTATATAATAAGCTTTCCATAAATATGATATGAGGATAAAATAATCTCATTATTTTAAAATAGTTTCCTCATAAATCTTTATTTTATAAAAATTGAATCATGTCTTATAATATTATTTTATAACTAAGAGCATGCAATCTCTTTAAATCTAAGATATTATTATTAATGTATCTAGTATATCTTATGAGCCTTATGGAATAATTCTTTTAAGGAAACTAGCATGCTCAAGATCTTATTACATTAACTGAGTTTGGTTCAAATGAAACAAACTCTTATCCTAAAACGTGAAACGAATGCACTTTTTCTAGTTCGTAGTGCACTTTTTATATAAAAGTGCATTAAAAAATGCAGTACGAAAAAGTGTACTACAAAAAATACGAAAAGTGCATTACAAAGTACGAAAAGTGCACTACGAACTAGAAAAAGTGCATTCGTTTCAGGATAAGAGTTCGTTTCAGGATAAGGGTTCGTTTCATTTGAACCAAACTCTACATTAACTATATATAAAAATATTATCATCATATTATATCTTTACCTTTCTTCTTATTTTTCTTTTATTTCATTTCTTACCTTTTTTTAATCCATATAATTCCACTTTATATGAATAAGGAATAATCTAAATTATTATCGCAATAATTTAGTTTAGACATTTCAATAATAATATTTCCTATATTATTATTTCATGACAAGGTCTTTTATAATTTTATAAAAATCATAACTTATCTAAATGAGCATGCAGTTAAATAATTTCATAAAATCCTATGTAATAGCCCTTTCATAATATTTATTTAATTTATTAAATAAATATTATTTGTATTCAAAATAATTTTTAAAAGTAGATATAAATTAAATATGGGTCGGAAAATAATTTCTCTACGAGACGGGCTCGGTTTGGGCACGAATTTCAATATGGAAGAAATTAAAATCTAACATATTCAAAATGCTATTAATGTTATTCTGATGGGCCTTTTTTTAACAAATGAGCCTAATTTTAACATAAGCACAAAACTACAATTAAAGTCTAGTCCAATTACCTAATAAAATAGACTTGTCTTGCTCCTTGGTGGGGGTTATGGACGACCAGCAACAACCAGCAGCTATGGTGGCGCCTGGTGGTGGCCGGCGGTGGCCCTGGGCGGCGGCGGAAGCAGGTGGTGGCCGATCGTCAGAGCTACTAGTGGGGGTCGGCGCCGGAGGTCACTCAGAAGGAGAAAATTTGAAGAAAAGCTTGAGTGTTGGGGGAAAAGATATGGGAATTCAAATTTGAAAATTTACTTGATTTTGGAGTGAATTTGGAAGAGAAATATGAGGAATTGGTGTGTTTTTTTCTCTTAGAGTTTGCCCCTATTTATAGTGGGTGGAAGAAAACCACAATCCACACCTTTCATGCTTGGACCTCTCATGGCATGTGTGGATTCATGGTGATTGGTTGAAGTTGTGCTTCTTTGCAATGGGTGGAAAAAAGGGATTGGAGGAGAAAGGAGGTGGAGAGGAGGTAGCATTGGTGAAAAAGTTAGGTGAAGATGGTTGGATTGGTTTAACGTCAAATCACAATCCCATCATGGGAGCTTCTTGCAAGAAGGAGGGAAAGAAAGACATAAAGCATTTTTATTTATTTTAATGATAAAGTAGTCTTGATAGTCTAGCGAATTTGAGTGTGTGTGTGTGTGAGAGGGGGAGATGCAAGAGGTTTCGGGTTCGAGCCTGGCTCTTGACTCCTTTTTATTTAATTTTCCCTTGTACTATTTTTGACTTTGTACATTCCTTTATTTAGAATTTCGAAATTTAATAAAGCCTTATTTTTATTTGAAAGCTTTTATGCCTTCATAATCCTTTATAATATAATGTTGAGTTTATTTATTTAATTTATTTAAATTCTCTTGTTTAAGAGAAAAAGGATTATAAATTATATTACTTAAATTCTCTTTTTATAGAGGAAGATATATAAATAGATACTTGACTTGCTTAATATATTTACATAATTTCTTAATTGTCATTGTAGTAAACTTTTGTAACCTTTCATAATATAATATGAAATTATAAAGTTTATTAAATTCTCTATGTTAGATAAAAAAATTATTGGGATAATTATCTATTTTATTTTATTTAGAATTTAGCGGATATTACAAATTGCGTCACCAATCTCTTGTGTACACTCGTTCTTTACTTGATTCTTGCTTTTCTATGTTTTGATATGCGTTCGCTTTGAGTGTTTGAGCCAAATCTCAATTTACATATTATATACCAATAAATATAATAAGAATGGTTGAAGTTGTTGTAGAATTTGGGAGAAAATATTATGAACTCGGATATGATTGTTGCTTTTTTCATTCAACTCGATTGTACGTGCTATGTATAGGGTACACATTTTGGCTTGAACTTGCCGTATGAATACAATTTGATTGAAGGCCATAAGGGCCGCCAAGCTGTAAGTTGTACGAGCCAAAACTACTAAAATCAAATGTATCTGGATATGGGTGAATCATTCATTTTTAAGTTTATCTCATAACACTCCCCCTTGAATATTTACCTTTTATTTAGGGTTATGAATATGCTGCCTCATTAAAAACCTGGCTAGGAAAAACCCAATGGGATAAAAATCATAGCATAGGGAAAAAGAGTACAACTTGTCTTATATGCTTTCATAGTATTGCCTCCTTAAAAACCTTGTCAGGTAAAACCCAATGGAGAAAAACCTGAACGAAGGGAAAAAGAGTGCAATGCATATAATTCTCCCCCTGAAATGAACGTACTTCTCGAAATCTGCGCATTCTGATCTTGTATACAAGTTCTTCAAACTTCTTGTGTTGTAAGGACTTTGTGAACAAATCTGCAACATTTTCACTTGATCGTATTTGCTGGATTTCTATCTCGCCCTCCTTTTCTAGATCATGCATGAGTTGAGAACAATTTTGGTGAAATGTACTTTGTCCAATCTCCTTTGATGTAGCCCCCTTTAACTTGTGTAACACATGCAGAATTGTCTTCATATATCATGGTTGGATTACCTGCAATTGATCTTATTTTGCATTCTTTTTGTATATATCCAATATTGACCTTAACCAGAAACATTCTCTTCTTGCTTCATAAAGAGTAATTAATTCTGCATGGTTTAATAATGTAGCGGTAAGCGTTTGCTTTGTTGACTTCCATGAGATCGCCGTATCTTCATACGTGAATACATAACCATTTTGAGATTTTGCTTTGTGTGGATCTGATAGATATCCTGTATCTGCATATCCAACAAGACTAGCATTTGCATTTCTATGATAATATAACCCAAGGTCAAGAGTACCTCGTAGGTATCGAAACACATGTTTAATTCCGTTCTAATGACGTCTTGTTGGTAATGAGTTGTATCTTGATAACAAACTTACAACAAAAGCAATAGTTGGTCTTTTATTGTTTGCGAGATACATTAATGCACCAATTGCGCTTAGGTAGGAGACTTCGGGACCAAGAATCTCTTCATCATCTTCTCAAGGTCTGAATTGGTCATCCTGTATACTAAGAGAACGAACTATCATGGGTGACCTTAATGGATGCGCTTTGTTCATGTAGAACCTTCTCAAAATTTTCTCGGTGTAATTTGTTTGATGAATAAAAATTCCATCTTTCAAATGTTCTATTTGCAAACCGAGACAAAATTTGGTTCTTCCAAGGTCTTTCTTTTCAAATTCTTTCATCAAATATTTTGCAGCATTTTCAAGTTCATCGGATGTACCGATAATATTTAAATCATCAACATTTATTGCAATAATAGCGAATCCATTTTTGGATCGTTTGATGAAAACACATGGACAAACGATATCATTTTAATATCCTTCTTTAAGAAGATATTCACTAAGCGGATTGTACTACATCCTTCCAGATTGTTTTAGACCATCTAATGATATTTGCAATTTTATACAAAACATTTCCCAAGATTTTGCTTTATATACCTCAGGTAGTTTTAATTCTTCGGGAACTTTTATGTAAATATCACTATCAAGTTATCCATATAAATATGCAGTTACGACATCTGTAAGTCGCATTTGTAGTTCCTCTGAAATAGTTAGGCTAATTAAAAATCTTAATGTAGTTGCATCAACTACAGGGGAATATGCTTGCTCATAATCTATCCCGGGTATTTGAGAAAAACCTTGAGCTACAAGTCTTGCCTTGTATCTTACACTTTCATTTTTCTCGTTATGCTTTCGTATAAATACCCATTTATAGCCTACTGGTTTCAAGCCCATTCTTGTGGGCTTTATTGGGCAAAAAACATTACGCTTTTCAAGCGATTTTAATTCAGTCTGCACCATTTTGGCCAATCGTGTCTAACATGACACTCATCAATAGTTTGTGGTTCAATGCCATCGTCATCAACCACTATTTCGGTGGCAACAGAGTATGTGAACACCTCATCAAGGATAATGTCTTTCTTGTTCTAGTGTATTCTAGAACAGACATAATGTTAAGGCAAGGTTCCCTTGCCCCTTTGGGTTTTGATGGTAACAAACCCTTGGCATTTGCTATGTTCTATGAAGTGTTTCAGGGAAGGAATTGTCCAAGGGAATGATGAAAGAATTATTACTCTAACTAGAGGGAATAGTGATGGGAACTGTGAAGTTGAAGGTTCCAAGAGAAGCAAAACAAAGAAGGTAGATTCAAGGGAACAATGAAAAGAGTTGTTCATCTAACTAGAGGAACCAGTGATGGGAACTGTGAAGTTCAAGGCTCCAAGAGAAGCAAGACAGAATGAAGATTCAAGGGAACAATGAAAGGAACTGTTCCTCTGGATAGAGGGAACAATGAAGGGAACTCTCAGTGTAATGGGATGACATTTTTCCCTTGACAATTGAAAAGGAAAGAAAAACCAAGAAGAAGGAACGCTGAAGGGAACACTAGTGTAATATGAAGGAATTGTTCCCATCTAGGGAACATTATGAGAACAATGAAGTTTCAAAGCTCAAAGGAACAGTGAAGGGAACGACAGTGTAATGTGAAGGTACTATTCCCATCCAAGGAATAGTTCCCCAAGACCAAAGCTCCAGGAAAAGAAAGACTAAATGAACAATGAAGGGAACTATCAACGTAATATGAAGGAATTGTTCCCATCCAAGGAGCTTGGTTGAGAAGACCTGCTTTACAACGGGTCTTGGTTGAGAAGACTCATTAGTGTTGCTAGAGTTTGGTGCTGACTCAACTAAAGTCGTTGTGCTGAGATAAAAAAATAAATTACCCTAAATTACAAACTAGTATAGCATGCAAGTAAAGGGTCGAACCCAAGAGAATCCGTGTTTCTAATCAATCAGCAAAGGCAGGGGTTTTGAGTTTAAGCAAGCAAACAGAATTAAGTTTCAAATCAATTAAAAGCAAGCAGATTTCATTCAATCAATTCCACCTTTTTAATCCTTCGATCATTGATTCATCCACTTTTCTATATTTCCCAGGTTAATTCCAATCCTTATAAAGATTCCCGCTTGTCCACGGTCCAAGCGAAACTATGATATGAACAAGGACGCTTAATTCAAATCATGCAAAGTATTAAGAATAATAGGAAATCAATTCATGCAATCAAACAACGAGTCTCATGCATAAAATAATCATCAAACACTCTTTCTCAATTCCAGTCCACGGTCCTGGAAAAGAGTTGTTTCAAGGATAATTAAGATTGCACAGACAACAATCAAACCTAATCCAAACAGTAGATCTAAGTCAATCAAACAAGTTGATCAGGCTCATAAAATCAAACATAGATCATGGAATTAAAACAAGAGTATTGATATTAACCAAAGGATAGAAAAGTTACCAGAATCTCACGAATTCAAAACAAAGGCTTCCTTGACAGAACAAACTCCAAGAAAGATTAGTTCTCCATAATAGCAGAATAAAAACTAGGTTAAAAGTAAAAGTAGTCTCTCTAAAGTCGTCTCTAAAACTGAATACGAAAACTAGGTTTAAATACTAAAACATCCGACTAAAACTAGATATAAAAATATAATAAAGATAAAATAAAAGAACGAAGGCGGCGCGAAAACAAACCACCCGCGAGCGCGGGTCACCAGCCGCGGGCGCGACTCCAGCTAGCTCTCTGCCCTCGCGGAATCTCGATCTCCCGCGGTCTCGGCTCCATACCCGAGGGCGCGGGTCTTCTTCTTTGTAGAATCTTCAGTCTTGTATTTCCTTAGCAATCGCTGTAAAGCGGGTCTTTAGCTCAAACTCGGAGCTCTGTCTTCAAAGTCTTCATCTGTAGGCTTTACTGATTTTACAAATAAACACCCTAATCTAGCCTAAAACACTCAGAAATCCTTATCAAAATACATAGTTACGTTGTACAGAATCCAGTGTATCAATGACTACTAGGAACAGAGAAATTTGAGTCTTGCCTATTGTAACAAAGGAACAATCAATAAAATAAGTAGATCATTCAAAATCCTCTAAGGGAGGTAGAGGTTTACCCATCCAACTAGTTGGTTGAAGTGGGGTTCCTCTATAAGGAACTGTGTCCCTTTACTTATCTTATGCCTTTAGTTCGTGTTCATTAAAATTCCTTGAATTGTTCCCTTAATACTATTTGTTCCTATACTTCCCTTATGCTCTCATCTTTGTGCTTATCACCTGCATATTTATTTGTTATTTCGCTGCCCAAAGAACAGTTCTCATAACTGTTCTTTGATGGTATTCTAACACACAACTTTCCAACACATAATTTACTGCAATTTTGTAATTATCAATGCTTTTGTCATTATCCGGAACAAGTTCCAGTTTGTTCTTGTCCGGGACATTCTTTGTTTTGTGTTTATCCGAAACAATTTTCATTTCTGACATATCTCCTAGATTTTTGGAGGTATTTTTTTGTGTTCTCCCCCTGAATAGGAAATCGGTGCGGCTTCATTTGGATTATTCAGTCGCCTATTCTTTCTTGGTTTTAGATCTTTTGATCCAAGCGGGCGGCCGCGTTTTCGACGACCTTTAAATTCCTTTTCAAGAATCTTATATAGTTGTCCAACATGAATTTCAATCCTTTCAGGGGCATTTACGGCTGGCACATGTGACTTTGTCACTTTCTATGTATCTGTAAATGAGTCAGGTAATTGATTTGCTATACTCTGCAAATATATAATCTTTTGTATTTCTTGTTCACACATTTTTTGTACGTGAATCAAGATAAAATAACGATGAAGCATTCAAAGTAATTTCTTTATTCCCTTTTCCACCAAGATTTGGAAATTCGTTTCATTAAAACGGCAATCATCAAATCTTGTCGTAAATAGGTTACTGGTGATTGGTTCAAGATATTTAATGATTGATCGGGATTCAAAACCAACATATATTCCCAATCTTCGTTGATGACCCATTTTTGTGCGTTGCGATGGAGCAATAGGAACATAAACTGCACAACCACATATTTTTAAATGTGATATCTCTGGTTCTTTACCATTCACTAATTGTAACAGGAATACTTATGATATGTAGTAGGTCTTAATCGGACCAGAGCTGCGGCATATAATATAGCATGTCCCCAAACTGATGTTGGCAGTTTAGAATTCATTAATAATGGTCTAGCTATAAATTGTAATCGTTTAATCAGAGATTCAGCAAGACCATTTTGTGTGTGAGCATGAGCCACCAGATGCTCAACTATAATCTCAGTTGACATACAATAGTCATTGAATGTTTGGGAAGTAAATTCTTCTGCATTATCAAGTCGGATTCTTTTAATTGTATAATCCGTAAATTGAGCTCGTAAGCGAATGATTTGTGCTAGGAGTTTAGCAAAGGTTGTATTTCTGTTGATAAGAGGCTCACATGTGTCCACCTTGTCGATGCATCAATTAATACAAAAAAGTATCGAAATGGTCCACATGGTGGGACTATCGGTCCACAAATATCACCTTGTATTTGTAAGGCCCCAAGCCTTTAGAAGCGCTATCCCATGCCAACCGAGGACTTCCCAGAAGGTCACCCATCCTAGTACTACTCTCGTCCCTACACGCTTAACTTTTGAGTTATTTGTCCTCACTCGAACCCAGAAAAGGAAGAGCTCTTGTTGACATGGTTAGCACCTCAAATCCTTATAAATTATCGGGGTGTTACAATATCCCCCACTTACGCACTTGACGTCCTCGTCAAGGCCCAAGGACCGCCCTCCGAGTCAAGTGATTGCACACCGGGCCAAGCCAACTCGTAACCCAGAGTCGGCTCTGATACCATTTGTAAGGCCCCAAGCCTTTAGAAGCGCTATCCCAAGCCAACCCAAAAACTTCCCAGGAGGTCACCCATCCTAGTACTACTCTCGCCCCTACATGCTTAACTTTTGAGTTCTTTGTCCTCACTCGAACCCAAAAAAGGAAGAGCTCTTGTTGACATGGGTAGCACCTCAATTCCTTATAAATTATCGGGGTGTTACACAATTCGGCAAAGCCTACATCTACGGAGCCTCAAGAAGGAAGCTCGTCTCAAAATTCCACTAGATATCAAATATTACAAAGTAGATTACACATACACAAAAGAAAGAGCGAAAACACCAAAAGAAGAACAAAGTTCAAGCAACAAGAATGGAGAAATAGAAAAGGTAAATGAGAAGAAGATCTAGGGTTTTGTCCCCCTAAGGCTGACGAAGTTCTGAGATGGAACTTCGCTCGATCTGGACCACGAAGAGGTAGAAGCAGGTTTGCCTTCCACTGACTCCATCGTCGGACCAGCGGAGAAGCAACCACACGACACCGGATTTCTCTCTTTCTTTCCTCTCTTTTCCATGGAGCTCTCTCAGATGCGCCGTGCTAGTGAATGAGCAAGCAAAGAAGCAAGCTAGCTATTTAAAGCTAGGGTTGCCAAAGAGCCTCCAAATGCATCATTTCAATAATGAAGGAGCGTGTCTTCAGAGATGGATCAAAGGTGCAAGGAACTGGGCCGTCGACACGGATCATCAATAAAGGCCCAAAGCTACCATCGAAGCCCATAAGATGTAATAACACACCAACTGCTTGAACTCGGACCAAAACCTCCAAACTAGTTTGAACCGAGGATGATAAGGTCCGGTTCGACTAGTTTAAGTTTATTAAATAATCTCATAGATCCAGTTCTCTACCTAGGATAATTTTCTACCTCTATTCCAATTACAATGTGTTTCATACTAATACTTAGGTCACTAGGATGAAAGCTAAGCTTAATCATAGAACATAATAAATGCCCTCTTAATCTTAGTGTTAAGCCTAGAAGTAATATAAAAGATTCTAGTGGATTTTGAAACAAGTTTCCTCTTAACATCATTAGCTCATCCCCATATCTCATGTTACATCATCGATATGGAGCTCTTTCCCGCATAAAACAAATTTGTTAGTGGGGACTATCTTCGTTCCAAAATCTGCAAGATTGATGTCTCCAGGTATTTTCTTCACATAAATTTCATGGTCCTCCACCATTCTCCTGATAAAGTGATATCGCACATCTATATGTTTTATTCTCTCATGATAGACATAATCCTTGCAAAGATACAAGACACTCAGACTATTAAGGAAAAGAGTAGGCAACTATGTTTTGCCCTCAATTTCATGCAAGATTCCACATACCTCTTTCGAGGCTTTAGTAGCTATAGTGTACTCTGCCTCGGTAGAGGAGAGTGCAACTATTGATTGTTGTTGGGATTTCCAGGAAATGCAATTTCCTGCCCAACAATAGAAATGCGTTGTTGTTGATTTCCTATTGTCCTTGTTACTAGCATAATCCGAGTCCACATACCCTGTAAGTGTGGTCCTCAGACTATGTTCAGCATATACCAAACCAATATTCTCAGTCCCTTTTACATACTTTAGCAAGTATTTCATTTATGCCCAATGTTTTTGTCCAAGACTGGATATATAGCGACTAAGAACACTAATAGCAAAACTAAGTTTGGCCTAGTATAGATCATAGCATACATAATGCTACCTACTGCTACATCATAAGGAACAAGCTCCATTTTCCTATTTTTTTTCTACAATGGAAGGATAATCTTGTTTTGTCAGCTCCAAGTGCCCTCCTAGAGTTATTAATGGAGGCTTAGAGTCCTCCATGGCAAACTTGTCAAGGACTTTGTGCAGGTAGTAAGTCTGAGACAAGTAAGTAATCCTTTTAGCACGATTTCTAATAATAGTAACTCCTAGAATTTTAGATGCAACACCAAGATATTTCATATCAAAGTGTTTTTCCAAGTCATACTTTACCCTAGATATAACAACGTTTTGAAGGACCCTTATCTTCCCATCATGCATTCTCATTGGAACAGTTCCAATCCCCTTTATAAGTAAAACAATATGATCATCCAATATGATAATTTATCATTACACATAGTCAAAGATTCAAGAAACCCTTATTAGGGGTTGCATGCATTATACACCTAGAATTTAAGATCCAATCACTGTCACAAGAGGTATTCGAGAATACAAGCAATTCATGGGAATATTGAGAGCATTATTCAAACACACTTGATACACCATTATTGTCTTTTGATTTATTCTTCAATCCCTTTTCTTTTTATTGCAATATGAAGAATAGCGACCAGTAATACCACAATAATAACACTTCACATTTGGCATGTCTTTCTTTTCAGAATTATGATCGAAAGACTTGTCTTTCTTTTTCTTATTCTTATTGAAATTTCTCTTCCCTTCAGCCATCATAACTTTGTTTTTAGACTTAGTTTTCTCAGTGGTCTTAGCATTTCCATTTTTGATCTTAAATACTTTAAAATTCTCCTTATTCTAAATAATATACTCAGAAAGCTTAGCAACAACAACAAGTTCATCACGACAAAATTGGACAACATCTTTAAAGACATCAAACTGAGAGGGAAGAGAATTCATTAAGAGAATAACCTTGTGATCATCTTTTATCTTGTAATCACATAATCTTTTATTTTTTCATCAAATCTGTCTAAGTCTTGTATTAACCTTAAGAATCTATCAAAATTCTTTTCTATAGACATATTGACATCCATTCTAAACATGAACAAATTAGATAAAAGAGAGATTCTACATGGTAGAGATTTGGTATGATATTTAGCATCCAAAGTGTCCCATAAGGGTTTTGGTTCAGAAATACTTACAACCTAACTAGCTACCTCATCAGATAGCCTATGCATAATCTTTGCATGAGTGAGATCCTGAGCTTGTTTTTTCGATACTCAATGACTGCCACATCCCAGGTATTTGTAACTGCGTGATATAGTTTTTCCTTGGTGAGGATGGCCTTCATCTTCACCATTCACATAGCATAGTTAGTCTTCCCATCGCAGGGCTTGATCTTGTAAGCGTCTCCCATTTAGGTACCTGAAATAAAAGAGAGTTAGATATCACAAGTCTTTAGGAAGAAAAGACAAACATATATGTTAATCTTGCTTGGAGACATATAGATCCAAGAAACAAGAAGAATGAAAACACAAGCAAAGTAGAAACACTAGACTTCTACTATATGAATTGATGAAGGGCTAAACCGAAAGAATCTGTTACCCAGTGATGAAGGGAGAGAAGCGAGTAACGGTAGTGGGTCAGTGATGGAGAAGCAATTAATGATAGTGAGGCCTGCCTGGGGGAGGAGAAACAAGTAGAGAAAGGACGGAATAGCAGGTCAGCGATTGGCGATGCTAAAGAGCACTTAGAGAGTTAGGGATAGGGTGTGTGCACCACTGTACGTGAATAAGAAAATTGAAATGATATCATATCCTTGGTATGAATCAAGACTCAAGACTAGCAGGTCTTATTTTATTATGAGCTAACCAAACTAAGTGTCCAAGCCCAACTATCCTAAATTATACTCCCTCCGATTCAAATTAAGTGTCATTTTAGCACTTTAAATTTGATCCAATTTATGTATCGTTTTAGGTTTTCTAGGCAATTGATTAGGAGTGAGATATGAGAATTGTTATTGGAATGTGTTTTTATTGATTAATGTTATTCAATTATTGGTTGAAAAAGGTAATGAGTGGTAAAATTTATTAAAAAGTAACAATTTTTAAGGTTAGTTAATAATTTTCTTAAATCTTGTGTCGAAAACTAAAACGACACTTATTTTGAATCAGAGAGTATATATATATATATAGTAAAGGGTTCTAGAGAAACACCTTATTAGAGAGAAACAGAGGAAAGAAGGAGGGCCCTTAGATTAGGTTTTTTCGATGGTCTAGATTAAATAAAAAAAGGACCACATAAGTTGTATACACCGTAATCTACACGATCAAATCTATTTTCTCTCTCCAATCTCAAAAAAGCGGAAAATTGGGTTTTTATTTTGTACACTCTCTCTCCAAATCTCATTAAGCGTCTGTTCACTTTCCAGATAAGCGAAAAGGACCAAAAGCTCCAACCGCCATTATCGCACTCTTTTCCGAGGTGAGCAATCGTCATCTTCTTCTCCAAAATCTTCCATTATCGTTCGAAATTGAACTACCAGACGTCAATTGATGATTCGGCGGCGGCGACGAAAGTGGAAATTTGGTGGTGGGGGTCTCGGTTGAACAGTTGCCACGATGTAGTAATTTGATCCACCATTGCAGGTACCATTATTTTAATGGAATATTCAATTAGAAATAATAGTTTGGTTTTGTAATTTTGGAGTCAATTCAATGAATATTTAAATCAGATATAATAGTTTGGTTTTGGAATATTGCTCCAAATTGATTTAGATGATTTTAGTTTTCACTCTTTGGTTTTATTTTTTAATTATTCGGTCACTATATATATAGATCTAGGGTTTATATGATAATTTGATATTGTTTTCTAATTGAATTTACAGACGGATATGCTTACTATTCTGGTTTTATTTCATCGGAGGAGCTTCATGCGACGAGGACCCTCATCACCAAGATCGATTCTTACAAATGCATTCCCTGGTAGAATGAGGAAGATGAATATTCAGTTACATTGTTAATAAGTTCGATATTTGTAATTACATATTCGATTTTTTGTGTACCCATGATATTCAATTACATTGCTAATATGTTCGATATTTGTAATTACTTATTCGAGTTCTTGTGTACACATATTCAAAACTATGAAGTTAATATTCAGATATATTGTATACATGTTAAGTATTGTGAAGTTAATATTCAGATATTTTGTATACATGTTCGAGATTATGTACTTAATATTCAGATATATTGTTTATATATTCGAGCTCTTTTGTACACATGTTCAAAATTATGAATTTAATATTCAGATATATTGTGTACATGTTCGAGATTTTGTAATTAATATTAAGATATATTATATACAAAATATAAATGACTCCTACAACGACAAATTCGATACTCTGTTCTTAATATTCGTTGACACATTTGATATATTCAATATTGATGCTAACATATTCAGATATATTGTAAAACATGTTCGAGATTGTATATTTAATATTCGAGTTCATGCTTTGTTATGTTCAAGATTTACATATTCGAGATATATTGTAAACATATTCGAGTTCTTTTGTACACTTGTTCAAAACTTTTAAGTTAATATTCAAATATATTGTGTAAATATTCGAGTAATTTTGTACACGTGTTTAAAACTATAAAGTTCAAATATATTGGGTACAAGTTCGAAGTTTTGTACTTAATATTCAAATATATTGGGTACAAGTTCGAAAGTGTGAAGTTAACATTCGAATTATTTTGTACAAATGCTCAAAAACTGCAAAGTTCAGATGTATTGTGTAAATGTTCGATATTTTGTACTTAATATTCAGATATTTTGTATACACATTCGAGTTATGTGTAGTACAAAAAGAAATCGTATTTTATAATCTCTTACCTTTTTTATTTTTAAATATGAGAATTATCTCCTCAATTTTAGTAACAAAATAAGCCTGTTTAATTTTGGAAATCAAGTTTGAATTTGAAAATCGCGTCATTTACAAATCTGCAAATCAATTTTGATTTTTTTAGATTTTTTTAATTAGGCCTCCTTAAATTTCGGACCTTCCTTTTTAATATCAATCAGATAATTCTCTACCTAATTAAAATATAGTGGACCCTCAAATCTCACCCTTAAATTACCCTCATCTGACGCCTCATATTCTTTCCCCCGTTTCTCTATAACTTCCGTTTCTCTTGAACCCTCCCCTATATATATATATATCTTGTTATATACTTATATTAGTCTTGCGGTCTAGATCAGAATTTTCTGGTCCGATCCCGAGTTTGGACCAGGACCGATAAATCTCAAAATATTTGGATCGTGGATCGAACCGTCTCGGTCCCGGTCTTGGACCGGATCGTAAAATTCCGGCCTGGTCCAGTTTGTTGGTCCGGTTTAAGTTTGCACAACCATATATGGGCCTCGTTCGGTCTCACCGCCGGGTCGCGTGATCGAGACCGCTTCATGCATCTGCAAGACATCGCGACCACACACCGTAGATTGTCCTCAAGCGATTCGAACCCTCTATGGAATTTGCTCGTGGTTCCGTTCGAACCGCGATAATTCTCGCGTTCTACAACCAAATTCTACTAGGGCTTCGGTTGGTTGTTGGATTTTTGTGGAAATTCATGGATACCTAATCCGTTTTCATAGACGACACCAATTGTTAGTGCAAATTTTCTACAATTAAAACACTATTTATTACCCTGAATCTTCTTTCTTCAATAATCTTCTTCAATCCCAAATCCCTCCTTCAAACCTACAAAACAATGGAAAAAGGGGTTGCATCTCCCTAATCCACCTTTGACGCAAGTGAAAAAGGCACAAATTCGATGTGTGTCGAGTAAACGACTAGATAGCGAGTATCTCTAGAACTAGGACATTACATTCTTTTCAATGATTTTGACTCTGGTATTTATAAGGAGAGAACAGATGAGAGAGAGAGAGAGAGAGTTGAATACCTAAGGTTGGTTGAGTGCCTTAAATTTTGGGCCCCACAAATGTTTTGAATTTCAAGAAAGGCGAGATTCTTATCTTGCGAATAAAGATAGAACCCTTGCTTCCCACAAATATTTTCTAAATAACCATAATTACTTTTTAACGACATAATAATATCCATAACAAATAAGGTTGTTCAACGGGTCGGGTCGACCCGACCTGTAACTCAGTTTATGGGTCAAACCTTGACCAAAATCGGGTTATGGGTGTTACAAGTCGTGTCATGGGTTGACCTGTTGACCTGTTTGAATTGATCAAATGGGTCAAAAAGATCCATTTGACTTGATGATCTGCTTGATCCTTTTAATTCGTTTGATTTGATTTTGGGTCATTCTAACCCATTTGACATGTTTGCATATTGTGTTTACCATTTGGTGCATGTTAGAATTGCTAGATAACCCTTTGGGGATTTGTTTTTCAGTTCCAGGTAAGGATTAGGAGCAAGAAAGCCATGATGTAACCTCGGCAAAATGATGGTATGAGTCGTTGAAGGCCGTGTCATTAGGATTGGGTTCAATTGGGTGAAATAGTGGTTACTTATCTTGTATATTATTGTATGATATTTCGTTTTGGTAAGGAAAGAGTAGTATGATGGCAATATAAGGGTTCACAAGTGGTGTTGTAGATTATGTCGATTGGGAATTCATGCATGCTTTCCATACTTTGGTTTTATAAATACAAGTTGGATGTTTATTTTGTATTTTCTCGTCGTGGCCGAGTTGTAAGATCCGAGTGAACTCGTTGTCAAGTTAGCTCATGTGGACCCATGTGTGGTCTACTACCGAGTAGTGCCCCTGTATAAAGATGGGGTGTTACAAATTTATACATTTAGGACTATTAATATGATCAACTTATACATTTAGAACTATCTTATTGTGCATTTTTTGTATTTATTTTGTGCTTTTAAGGCTATCTTGAATGCAAAGGATAATACAAATGAAGTGCTTTAAGGCTAACTTGTCAATACGAATGAAGTGCTCAATGTAGTACCTAAACAAGATAACTTTGATTTAGAAACTTAAATACAAAGAATAATAGATAAAGAATTTGACTTTGCAATAATATGGTGTATGCTAAGAGGTTACTAATCAACAAACATGCATTTAGCAATGCAATGAACAATTATATGAAAAGGCAATAAACAAATATGCATAAATCAATGAACAAATGCGTACAAACCGATGAACAAATATGCCAAAACCAATGAACAAATATGAATATAACAATGAAAAAATATGTATAAACCAATGAACAAATTGATGTTACTAATGAACAAATATGTACAAACAGATGAACAAATATGTCAAATCCAATGAACAAATATGCCAAAGTGTTGATGAACAAATCCACATTGTTGATGAACAAATCCGTAGTATTGATGAACAAATCCACAATACTGAATACTGATGAACAAATTCACATTTTCGATGAACAATCTGGACGCATGTCCTATTTCCGTTTTTTTCAAAAATACGCGACTAATTCGCCAAAAATTCGTCCATGCCATTTTTTCCCCTTTTTAAGTGAAATGATGAGCGCCTTTGATTTTTCTTGATCCAACGACTCTTGTTCTTTCTTATTTCACACATGAGCGCCCATTCGCACCTGAACCGGACTCTTAATATATTATTATAATGATTAAAAATTATTATATTATTATACAAAAATTTTAAAAAATAATATTACGAATTACGGGTTGACCGGTAACTCGTAATCTCAAAAATATTGATCGGTGACCCGACCCTCAAATTCCGAGTCGGATCAGGTCGGATTACGAGTCATCAGACCATTTGAACAACCCTAATAACAAACTAGAGGTTGATTCTGGTGGATATAAGGTTTATCCTAAAAACTAAAAATGAATATGGTCCGTTGGATGGGAGAAATGGAAGGTTGTGATTAATGTGGGAGAAAGAGAAAAATGGGAGGAGACGCGCTAGATTTAAAGCTTTTAATGAAAATTTTGTAAATATCACTAAAAACGTCCTAAAATAGTAAATTTCATCATTTTATTCCACAAAACACAAATTTTCGTCTCTCTCTCTCTCTCTCTCTCATTCTCTCAAATTTCCCTCTCAACTCTCTCCTAAAAACAACTCCAATTCTTTTTTCCTTCCATTCAAAGACTCAATACCATCATTTGGAGGCTAAAATCACTTTCCATGGAAGATGAGAAGAAGAAATCGTCCAGATTCGGCTTCAAAGAAGGTAAGAACACTCTCTCTACTTCGAATATGTGATTATAGGGTTTATACCTTCTAGGTTTTTTATATTGTTTGAATCTAAGGTTTATTTGATGATTTTGGATCTGATTTTCGATTTGAAATTGTTTGAATCTAGGGTTCTAAAAACGATTTGTATTTCTATTGTTCATAAAAGAATGAAAAAATTTCAAGGATTGACAAAAAGTTGAATTTTGGATAGATTCATGATGTTTTGAATATGAGACTCATGATTCGTTATGTGTCGTCTCTATGTTATTTTTCGTTAGAGTTCATGTATTTTATCTATATGTTCATGTGCGGTGACTATGAGGTTCACGATTTGTTGTGTGAACCACTGGAAGCTTGTTTGATTATTGTTTTTGAAAATTTGGTTGATTTTTCCTTCTAATTTTTGCAACATAATTTTTGAAGTTCGAACTCTAGTTTCTAGATTCAATTTGGGATCCATACGACGGTTAATAGACTTTTTCAACGGTTGAGTTCAAGTATTACATTTGACTGTTCATATATATATATATATTCATAGAAGGTTCATTTAAAAATGTCCAAGTTCCTACATCTGTTGCCCCTCTCATACTAATGTTATTGATATTTTTCTCTACTAATTGCTACTATATTTTTGTTGGTCACTACTTCGTTTTATTTTTTTGTGTAACGTTTGCTATTTTCTTCACATTGATAATGAAATTACTTAACTCAATAGAAAAGACAAGGATTCAAGAGTTATTTATACAAATAAATGATTTTGTCATAGCCTATTACCTCAAATGGTAGAGCAATGTGTTTGTACACATCGATTTGGGTTCAAATCCCTCATGGGCTACATATTATGTGTGTGATGTTTCTATTCAAAGTTGAGTTCTCTTGTATTATGTTCAAGCTCATATATATTACCTTCACGTTCACATATTGACTATGTATGTTCACATATTTTCGAACAGCGTCCTTATATTTTACGATGTCTTTTACTAGCATTCAAGCCTTAAGATGCAATTTCTCAGCCTTGACTTTCATAGTGGCCTCCCTTGCTACATTAAACCTTGTTTCAAAATCTCATTGAGAACGTCTCTTAGCTTTTTTGTTTCCTCTCTTTCTATAGTTTAAATACTCAGTACATGTTTAAAATGGTAGATTTTGTGTCAATTTTATGAAGTTGCACAACCATGTTTTCATGTTCATAAATATATATTACTTTCGTATTCACATATTTACTGTTTATGTTCACATATTGATTGTGTATATTCACATATTTTCAAACAAGGTCTCTATGTTTTACGAAGTTAGGTACTAGCATTCAAGTCTTGAGTTGCAATTTCTCAATCTTGGTTTTTATTCAAGCCTTACGGTTCATACTCATTAATTCCCTAACCATCACAAAATAAATACAAAGGGAAGAATGTTTATACTTGTTAAGGTAAGCAACTTTTAAGTTGTCAAATACCATGATAAGAACTTAAATCTACATCTGAATTGTCATTACAAGATAAAATGAGTATAGTTGAGCAAAGAAGAATTTGCCCTCAAAAGAAAATGTATTTATGGTACAAGAAAGGCCAATGACATAAAAAGTGCATATTCTTTTTCTACCATGACTCTCCAAACCTCTACTTAGATGTTGAAGGTAAATCCAAAGGCAAACTAATAGCACCATTGGTCACAAAATAGCTATCATGATCAATGGTTTGATGTTTTGCAATCGAGGCTTAAACTCCTTATTGCAAAAAATATTCATACACACCCTTGTCTTCAACCTAACTTGTTCTTCACTTCCACCACCACCTACGATGGAGTTAACTCAGTGCAATTGACAAGTAAGTGTAGAGAATAATAAATTCAATTAACAAACCAAATCTATTTATGAAAATAACAAACAAACAAGTTGAAAATCAATGTAGTTGACATTTCAGAAATCAAATGAAGAAAATCACACAAAATCGTCAACGTTATTAGTGTTTTCTCTTATGTATTTAATAGAGCAGGTTCTAGGCATATAGAAATCAACACTATCTACACTACAAGTATGAGACATTTGATCCTCAAATCAACAGAAGTTGATGAAAAACCTAAAATAAAGGACGAGTAGAGGAAAAATTAGATAAAACAACATACATTCGTATGTAAGGTTCACACAAAAGCATATAGCGTTCACACGAAATATGATCATATTCTATGCTTTTTTAGGAACTCTTAACTCGAAGGACTTTTATCAAACATGTAATGTGCATTAATCACTCGATCAAAGACTTCGAAACTCAAAGTATTGGACATTGGAGAATGAAAAAATAACATGAAAACACGAAATATGCGAAAACTTTGTGCAGATTCAAACTTATATTGATGTCAATTTAGATTCAAAAGTAGAAATCAAACCTAAAATTAAGGTAAACAAAAATGAAAATCGAAATAAGAACAAATCACATACTTGAACTTGAATTTATATTAAGAGAAAACCTGATTGAATAGAAGATAAGCTAGTTAGGGTACGATCGAAAAGAAATACATTGAAGGGGGTCGATCGAAAGGTAAAGAAACAGTCAAGAGATTCAAGGGAAACGAGCGTTGAGAGAGGAAGAAGATAGAAGGTGCAAAATGACAAATTTACCCTTATAATTTAAAAGTTGGAATAAAATGCGTGTCAATCACAGCCCTTTTATTCAAAAAGATCTAACAGATGAAAAATATTTTCAGTTTTCATGATAAAGAAGGTTTTCATTTGATTCAATGCCTAACAAACAATATCTATCTAGGATAATAAATATCCCAAAATAAAGTTATCTTGTATGACATAATAAAAATAATAGCATAATTAATAAAAAAACATAATATTAAATTATCGAAAATTATCCATATACAAAAAAAATTCAATTACCGAATAATTTTATAAATAAAAATATTTTTATATTGTAAAATAAAACTCTTGGTTGGAAAATTTCGATAATATCTACATTTACTGATCTGGCCGTATGTAAATCTGCAAAGCAGCGTGCACTTCTTCTCTGCCACGTAGGCCGTAGCAAAGAGCTTGGCACATATTTCGACCACGTAGCCTACAGCTTCTTTGTCGACGTACGATCATCGCGTACGTACGGTACGGTGGTTGATCTGATGATCATTTCCCAGGAGATTTTCGGGATGTGATTTTTTTTTCAAATCTCATAAGATAATAGTAGAGATTAAATTACAAGATGGAATATTCTAAGGCATCAAAGTCCCGTAGCTCAGTTGGTTAGAGCGTTGGTCTTATGAGCCGAAGGTCGCGGGTTCGAGCCCCGCCGGGACTATTTTTTTTTAAATTGTCTTGTAATGTCCTTTTTATTGTTTTAGTATGTCCAAAATATTTTTATATAAGTTTTGTTTGTGATATTTTAATCTCATAACATTACATAATTTTGTTAAAACTCCGTAACAATGAATTTATTCGCTTATTTATAAAATATGGAACAAAAAAACACAAAAGTGTATAAAACTAAGATAGTGATCATAATAATATATGGGTAAGTAAGTGGGATTTTCTTCGACCAAAAAAATTAAGTGGGATTTTCATCCATTTATTTGGGTTGGGTTCCTCAAATGAATTGGTCACTCATGGATTATTTCCAAACCTAATGCAACCGAATGCATACCGCAAACATTTAGTTGGGTACATATATATATATATATGATTCTTTGTTGAGAGGCATCATAAATTACAAGAAGCCATAACAAATAAACAATTAGTTGGCATGGCAACATGGTAATTGGCACTCCTACTACGAGGATAGTACGAGGAAGTTCTACCAAACTTTATGTACACATCATTAGGCGGGTTAACATATTTATTGGATACGTACTCGTACGTATACGAGTTTGTTATTTTAAAAACCTAACAAAGCTAACTAGTACAACTCTGTTTTCCTTGCAAATCTCTCTAACCTTCCAATTGTACACACAAACATCCAAACCGTATCGCCCATGACATCATAAAAGATCGTGGCTCAAATTCGTTCAATCACGAGGCAAGTACATCAATAGAGCATTAGACACTTCTCACAGCATCAAACTTTCCCTTCATACAAAAAGTGACACCAAAACCCATCTCTCTTTTTCCACTTCAAATAGCAACAACAATTTCTAAGAATTACTCAACCTCCACATCCCCCATGTGCAAACCTTCATAAGCCCTCTTTAAATCCCTTCACAACTCCCTACTCTCCCCTCAACACCATCAAACTTCCATCTTCTACTTCTTCCTCCTCAAAACATCCCAAATCCATTCTCAAAAAATCATGGCTTTGGAGGATTCGACTCAACAGTCTTTTCGAGACATCAATCTTGAGGGGGAGATCACTCAAATCCACAACCAAAGCATAATCATCTCCTTTGTAATCTTCAGCTTTCTTGCTTTCTTCGCCTTGTCTTTCATCTACACCTTGTCCCTCTGCACTCACCGGTGGCAGCACGTTGTCATGGACCAACAACGTCAGCCCATGGGCCATGCCGCTAGCAATCAGTCTACAACAATTCAAATGCCACAATTTGGGCATGAGATCGGGCCCTTCTTTGGGCCTGGCACCGGCCTTGGCCTCGACCCGGCAGCAATCAACAGCTTGCCCATAGTCTCATATGGGTCTACCAATTTCGGCAAGGAAGTGGATTGCTCTATTTGCCTTAGTAACTTTCAGTATGGTGAAAAGGTAAGGTTGTTGCCTGAATGTTGCCATGCTTTTCATTCTGAGTGTCTAGACAAATGGCTGGCTACTCAGCCCAACTGCCCACTTTGTAGAGCCCAGGTCCTCTCTGGTGACCCGGCCCGGTAAAGCCCACATTACCAACTTATGTAACAATTTCAGTTGAATAATATAAAAGCGATCATTCCTATCATGTTTTGAGGGCGTTTTTCGTTTGTTGAATTTCCGAAGCGAAATTTACTAGGAAAAAACTGAAGGGGGTTTATTACAAAGGAAGCACATGGCTTTTTATCTACATACTCAGAACTCTGCAGTTGCCAGCATCATTGCTTTGTTAATTCTATATCAAAACGTAGAAAGGGGGAAAAAACAAGGAAAAGAAGACCGATTTTCTAATGGCTTAAGTAGTAAATTCGTAAATCAACTCAAAATTTGGCGCAGTGTGAAGATTACTGAGGGTTTGGAGGGCGGCTGTTGGCTGCAGCGACCCTAGACCCCCATTCGAGCAGTTCTTTGCTGGTATCATCTTTGTGCACTATCACTTCTATGAAGCACAGACAATCCTTCTTGGGTCCTGTTGCTGTTTCAATTGCTTCAATAAGCTCCTCTTCACATTTCACCTGGCATTTTAGTAAATACGTTTAGAAACCGGCCAGAGTATTCAAACTTATAGGATGTTTGTTAGTTGGTAATATATATAATATGTTTACCTTGGATGTCCAGCAATTTCCCTCGCCATTGTGGATTGCATCGACGAATGCGGTGTAATTCCAGTTCTTGATGACGTTGTATGGGCCGTCATGGATCTCTACTTCAATGGTGTATCCTCCATTGTTGACCAGGAAGATAATGGTATTTTGCCCATTACGAATCATTGTGGATACATCTTGTGCAGTGACCTGCAAGAGTTGTATTGAACAAGTTAGTTGAGCTACAAAACTTGCACGTGTGTAATCGTATGGAAGTGTAATCGTATGGAAGTATTCACTTCTCTATGGACATACAGTAGACAGCTTTTTGTAAACATTCAATTTTAGCCTAATTCATTTAAAAAAAACCAAGCTATCCGTTATATCATTTAGAAAGAAGAAATTGAACATACTTGCTCAAAAATCATACTTTTATTACACCGAATCCTATAGGCAACTTACTACTTCAACATCAACAACAACAACAACAAAATTTACCCAGTGCGGGCTCCCCTTGCGGGAAATCTGGGGGGTCAAAATGGGGGCACCCCTGGCTTAGCGCAAGTGGGTGCGCCCAAAAGACCCAACAAGACCACGAAACTCGGAGAGAAATAAAGGTGAAGGCCGAAGCCAAAACAGGAGTGAAAAAGAAAGAAAGAAGAAAGAAACTTACTACTTCAAATTGACCAAAATCAATATAACATACATACTACAGTATGACATAAGAATTCCATTGATAAATGATTCCCCAATTAGTCCACAAGAGAGAGGTAATGACCTCAATCATTAAGATAAGTTAGGAGTAGCTGATCATGTACGATAAAGTGCCAAATTGATAACTGACATATTGTACCCGAACAAATAATCACATGAGTATAGGAGTTTTATGGAGGGAACTACTACTTTACCTGGAAGCTACCATCACCAATAAAAGCAATAACCCGTTTATCCGTAGCAGCTTGAGCATAACCGAGAGTTGCACCTACTGACCAACCAATTGATCCATACTGCATTTGGAATTCATACCTGCAAAATTACATCATAATCAAGTCCAAACCAAGAATCATTGCTTTCAACAATCAACACAGAGTCTTTTCAATTAAAGCCTACCCACAACCCTCAGGCAGCTTCAGTTTCTGGCAGTTAAACCAAGAATCCCCAGTCTCTGCAATCACAGCATTGTCACCTGTTATCATATTCTGTATATGCTGGAACATCACATTCACCCTCAAGGGCTCCATAGGCTGGCACTTGGGAGGTTGCCCCTCAGGGACAAATATCCTGTCATAGTTCTCATAAGCAGTTGGGTTGTTATTGATCCTCAAGGCCAAGGCCTTGAGAAAGTCCTTCATTAGAACACACCCAAACGCAGGGCCATTACCAACTACCACTCGATCAGGCTGCACAACGATTATCTTCTCCTTCTTGAGAAGCAATGAGTAGCCAACCGAGCTGTAGTCGTTGAAGATTGGACCCACAAATATGTAGGCATCAGCAGATTCAACAATCTCAGCGCAGAAAGCAGTGCTAATGGCACCCCAGTAAGTGCCAATGAAGCGGGGGTGGTCCTCTGGGACCATCCCTTTAGCAGAGGGCATCACAGCCACCGGGTAGCCGCTGGCGTTGGCAAAATCAACAAACTGTTCAGAAGCCTTTGATACACGAAGCTTTGGCCCACCCACGATCACGGGCTTCACAGCCTTGTTAAGAAATTCAGCTGCTGCCTCCACAGCTGCATCAAGCCCTTGTTGGTTGCTCAGCCTGTTGTCGTGGTAGGGGTTTCAGGAGATGTTAGTTTGGATTCTAATTGAGAGAGAACTAATTTTCATTCAGATATAAAATCCAAACGTTACTTCGTCATATTGTTGAACATGTAGATGCTAAGGCAGTTTTGTAGGAGATTGGACAGTCAGTATTCACCAAGACACCAAGTGTAAGGGAAGGATATCAGCTGGTGGAAATGTGCTCTACTTTTACTTTCAGGTTTTATAAGTTTCACGAATGTTTGTTTTCCTCTGCTTCAAAATCTCATTTCAACAAAATATGGGAGTTTCACTTTTCTAAACTATAGGATGGATTACTTTCTAGAAATGTAAAAACAGGAATATTGTATTGGCAATTCTTAAGCCGATATCATGCGACATTCTATCCTCCAAGCCATTTTTTAAATACAATCATCACGGACGGTCATATGTATTCTTATCTTCATAACAAGAAGATAATGAATATGAAAAATCCAATAGGAGAAAGAAGAATTGAAGAATAATATACCTAGGGGCGATAGTATATTTAACGGGCTCCCTAGTGAATGTAGGATGAGGAATAGCAGGCAAATTGCAACTGATGCTGATGTAAACAGGCTTACTCTCCTTCAAAGCAGTGGAGATGGCAGTATCGATCTGCTGGTGCGCATCTTCCAGATGATTTATTACAGCCTAAACATCCAAAATCCACATAACAACGAACCATTTAATAACTACCTTCTGGAAGCAATTAGGTCAATAATTTTGGGATTTTTTTTACCTGATAACAGGTAACAGTCTGAAAACAGCGATGCTCCTGGCTGAAATCCGCCAATCCGATGGTATGGTGAAGGACACGATTGGTACCGTAATCATTTGAGTTAGGACCTCCAACGATGCAGATGAGGGGAAGATTTTCACTGTAGGCACCGGCGATGGCGTTGATGACACTAAGGCCTCCGACGGTGAAAGTAACAACACAGGCTCCGACGCCGCGGCGCCTAGCGTAGCCGTCCGCGGCGTATCCGGCGTTGATCTCGTTACAGCAGCCGACGAGGTTGAGCCCTGGCTCGGCAATAAGGAGGTCGAGGAGAGTGAGATTGAAGTCGCCAGGCACGGAGAAGACGTCGCTGACGCCGATCTCAACGAGTCGGCGAGCGAGGTGCCGCCCGAGCGTAGCCTCCGACGAAGTACAGATCGGAGTCGGCGACGAGGTCTGGATGGCGCCGACGCTGACGTTCCCCGACGCGCCGCAGACTTCACCGGCGGACAGGTTGCACTGGTCGAGAGATCCGATTTGTCCGTCCATTGGAGATAAACGGGAAATTATGGAGGAGGCTTTCGTTGGCCTGTGATTGTGCGATTGATTGTGTGAGAGAGAGAAGTGGGGAGTTTGGGTGATGAAGAATTGGCGGAGATTTGTATTTAAAGGGTCTGTTGTTTTGCTGGTTTGTGAGAGGGAGTCGGAGAAGGAAATGGGTTTCTGGTTTTACGCTTTTGGGGTTCGGCGGTGAAACGACAAACGGGGAACGATGAATTACTGCCTTCCACTTAACACGCTCGTAACAATAGAATTTTGTAAGAATGTATAAATAGTAGCCCGTGATAACCACAAATTTAGTAGGGATACATTAGAGATTATGCATGCTAAACTTTCTTTCCAAAATTGTATTAGGGAGATGCCAAGTTGCCAACCCACAATAGCCAAAAAGAGTCACAACTTTGACTGAAGTCAAATTTCCAAAACCAGGCTTCATTTTCTTAGCTGGAGCTCAAAGCGGCTGCCACGTTTTGGCGCGCGTATTCGTGTTCGACGCTTGCCGTTTAGATTTTGATTATTTTATTTTTTTACTAATATCTTAGTACGCACAAACTCTCACTATTTCAAATTGGAATGATCATAAAACTAAGGCAATTGGTGCCCAATAATATAAATTTTTATTACATATCTTTTAATAACACGAACTTTAAAAAAATAAAAATAATTATAAACTTTTTATGTGATAGCGTTTAGTAGCACCGTTTTATTTTTTAAAGGTATTGCTCTAAAATAAAATAATGACATGTCACATATATGCTTAGTTGGCAAATTTAATTAATGAGTGGATAATAAATCATGAAAAAATGGTAATTTAGATAAAAACCCAAATTTCACCTCTTCTCTAAAGTCTCATTCTAAAATAAAATAATAATTTGTCAAATACATGCTTAGTTGGCAATAAATCATTTAAATGAAAAAAAGAAAGTAATTTATATAATTTGCTATATAATTTTACACGACAATGTATCCATATAATTTGTTAACATTAAAATAACCCGAAACCCGTTGGGTTGACCGATTTAGTATATTTATAGAATTTTAAATTTTATTTTTGAAAATTATAATATATTTTATTATTAAAATGAATGAAAACGATATATTATAACTAAATATTATTATTTAATTAAAAATTAATTTTAATAATCATAGAAAAAGGATATTTTAGACCCGTTGGTCAACCCGACCCGATTGAAAACCCGCTACAACCCGACCCGATTGACCCGATTGACCCATAACCCATAACGAAACCGAACCCGATTTAAATCGAACCCAAAATGACTGAACCCAAACCCGCCCGACCCGACCTGATTGACAAGTCTATGCATTAGTGACTTCCTTCCTTGGTCTCCCTCGCTATTTAGACCCCAAAAGATTAATTCAACAATAGCAGTTAGGGTTTTTTAATCTAAATTACCATTTTTTCATTATTTAGTATCTAGTCATTAATTAAATTTGCAAATTAAGCATATATGTGACATGTTATTATTTTATTTTGGAGCAATACCATAAAAAAATAAAACAGTGCTACTAAACGCCACCACATAGAAAGTTCGTGATTATTTTTGTTTTTTTTCAAAGTTCGTGTTATTTAGAGTTACGGAATGAAAGTTTGTATTATTGAGCACCATTGACCTAAAACTAACCGATCCCTATTTTAAGGTTTGTACACTTGACAGCACATTTTTGTATGTGTCCGAATAATTTTTTGGTGTCATGCTTCTTTATAAATGATTAAGGGTGTTCGACAAATAGGGATTTTATATGCGTTGATATTAAAATTGCTGATGATGATGTTAAAAAGCTTATGTTAATTGAAGTTTATATTACTTGTGTAATTAGTAGTTGAAATAGGATATTTATTTTTTGATAAGTTAGTAGGGTGTTCAATAGGGATGCACATTTAATCAATGGACATGGGAATTTTTTTTGTTGCTCGCGCTTTGTAGGTGGCTTCGTTCATGCGTACAAGCAAATTACATTGTTAATATGAGTACTTGGACTTCCAAAAAAAATTTGGGAGTATTTTTAAAGTGAGTAATGGTACTTCAATCAAAAGACGAGAATCCAAATTGGGTAAACAAAGCAAATTACATTGTTAATACGAGTAATGGTACTTCATACCATTATAATGGAAGCAGCAAGTTGACTACTTATTAAGATTTTTAGTAAGTTAATTAGAAAATTGTGATTAGCATACAAACCATTAATTGTATGCAAAAATAGAACAGCAATAAACCACCAAAAACAATACTGATTAGATGAACATACACTTCAATTATAGACGTCTAGAAAAGTATATTTACGGCTCCAGTATGATCAGCTAACATCATAATGTGGCCAACTGAACACCGCTGAAGAAGCAATTGATGGAATATGCACTATAACTAAGTCTAGCGGGTCTAGATTTATCGGATCGGGTTTTATGGGTCTTAGTTATAATTAGACCTGTAGAATATTATGGAGAATATATGTTTATTTTTCTTAGATAATCATAATTGATTATAAAGTAATTTAATTAATTATGATTTTAAAAAATTAAATAAAGAGATAATAGATAGAGTTTATCTCTTATGGCAAGTGGATAGGTTGAGATCTTAACAGAATATTAAAGTAATAATATATTTATTAAAGATAGATATATTCATAAGATTGATTTTGATCCGCCATAATATATATCATGTGCATACGGCCGGCGTGGACGTACGCTCAATTGATTTCTCCAAAACAAAATTCAATTCTCTCGTGTATGTATCCGTGAACGCTCTAGCAAGTGTTTTTCCGGTATAGAAAATTGTCCCCGTTCGTGTGTGTGGATACCGTTAGAGGAGCAACACTTGGGGCTCTTTGGTGATCGACAAGAAAGGTTTGAACTTGCTTTTCGGATTCGCGTTTGAGGTAACGATCTGATCCGATTATTTATTCTATGTTATCATACTGATCCTTGGGAATTTTGGGATGAAAGTTTTTGTCTTTTCCGCTGCGTTTACATCTCTAGAACCCTACAGCAACTCAGCACACCGTTTTAGCAATTAAAACGACGATATTTACAACCACAAAACACACAAGTCCCGATACACCAGTCGCCAAGATCAACCCGGCACCCAAAAACGGACATTTTCCAACTCATTTATCAAAAAACTAAGAATTCATTCACCAAGTGTTCAATACTATCCAGCAATCGCGACATGTGCGGAGGGCAAACATACTACTGGTCTACAAACTAAGAATTCACCCAAAAAGGGCCTTTATAACTTGTTATTGAACACTTTGTAAAGCCCAAAGATTTCCACACAAAAGAAGGGGAAACGAGGCCAAATAACAAAGCACAGAAGAGAGAAAGGAGGCGACAACAACGCTGTAAATTTACTTTATAAGACTGCCTACCAAAATACAAGGAGAATGAGAAAAAGAAGAAAAAGAAACAATTGTATCAAAACATGTTCTTTTTTTGTCAGCGCTAAATCAATCTTGGGTAGCGGTCTCGTCCATGGGCTCGGTCTCCGCAGATCCATCACCTTTGTCACTCTTCTTGGCTGAAAATACAACAAAAGTTCAAAAAATTCTCTCGTGGAAAAGAATGAGATAAACCAGAGAATTGATTTGAATCTACATATATTTTTTTTCTGACTTACCTTTCTTCTTCTTTCCGCCACCTTTCTTTTTCTTTAAGCCCAATGCTAACCAGGCCTTAATTTCTGGATCCTCAACAGTCTTTGTTGGTTCAAGCTCTTGCAAAGCATGGGAATTTACGCGATCAGACCCATTTGGCATGAGAAGAACTGTGAATTTTATATGAGCAACGAAATCGCCTGCATTGTTCATAATTACCTTATATGTATTAGAATCGCCATATCATGTAACAAGCACATATTATAAGCATTATTGTTATTGATAAATAATCTTCTTACCCTGTTTTTCATGCAATACTGGATATGGCTGTAGGAGATCGTGATTGACACACTCCACAAGACCAAGACGAGCACGCTTTTCTTCCAAAGCCCTGTATTTTAAAATACTCATTCCTATTAAGATACAAAGGTTGAAGGGGATGGCTGAAAAAAAAATGATGACTTAAATACTACAAACCTTGCTGTAAATGGCATGATTGGGAATTTCTGAGTTATTTCACTGAAAATAAACCTTGATGCTTTCATCTTCAAGTGATAATTCCTCTCCACAGCTCTTTTATAAATAGTTGTTTGCTTCTCATCCAATAACTTAGGCTGAAATTCCAAGCAAAATAGGAGGGTGAAAAATTAGAATATAATCACTAAAAACATACACAAATTTGGAAGGACTAGCATGCCAGTTTGATACGATGCTTACCTTTCCTTCACCTGTGCTTGTCACTATATCTATCGCATAGACTTCATTCTCCTCAAACTCAGCATCATCTACTCTTGTATCAGGGTTAGAGACGCTCAACACAACTTTGTTTCCATCAATCACAAACTGCTTCAACTGGTGACTTAGAACACCTTCTACAATTTTACAGTCATAAGCAGCAGCAACTTTCTGGATTGCTTCAGTCACATCTTTGTTCTGCCACCATCAAAAAGAAAAATTAAGTAAACTTTGATATTCTACAGAAATGATCAAAAAGATAGACTAAGCAAACATCAGTATATGAAAAAAAAATCCAGTTCTCCAAGCAAAATATGTTGGAGAAACCAAAATGTCACAATTAAGAGCCAGATGTGGAGCCAGATTGATTAGTATGCAAGGAAATATACAGCCATACACACTCATAATTAGGCTCTTGCATTAGTAGTGGCAACAAATGTGTCAAATTCAGGATAATAAAAAGATGCTCCATCAGTGTAACTATGACATAAAGCTCATTGGATTATGCTCCAAATATAGCCCAAAAAATTTCATCATTTAGAGCTATCAACGTCAAAGTCAAAATATTAAACATGGTCCAAACTCCCAAGTACAACTAAATAACATGTGCATAGAATGAAAGATACGAAAACATTACAAAGAAGCAAGCCACGAAAACAATCCAAAGAGCACAAACTTCCATGGCCTTGAAAAATTAAAAGTCATATATAATGTATCAAATGCAAAAAACTAAAGAATCAAACGCCTTAGAATATTAACAAAGGCCATCAAATGTTTCATTTCAATCAATAAAATTCAAGTTCTTACATACAAGATAAATTCACTGATACAAATTTGACACTAAGGTAACAGGAGCTGAACAATCAGATTGTAACAGATCAACAAAGCTACAATATTGCCCCTTGGATAATTTAGGCAACAGGTGAAGGAGGAAATCACTATCAAATCATTGATCCCTCGGCAAAGTTGCCATTTTTAGGAATAATTGCCATCCACTGACAGACTAATCAAAAATATGGTTTTATGAAAAATTAAAAGTCATATATAAAGCATCAAATGCAAATAACTAAAGAATCAAACGCATTAGATGATAAATGAACAAAGGCGGAAGGCCATCAAATATTTCATTTCAATCAATAAAATTCAAGTTCTTAGATACAAGATAAATTCACTGATACAAATTTGGCACTAAGGTAACAGGAGCTGAACAATCAGATTGAACAGTTCAACAAAGCTAAAATATTGCCTTATATAATTTAGGCAACAGGTGAAGGAGGAAATCATTATCAAATCATTGATACCCTCGGCAAAGTTGCCATTTTTAGAAATAACTGGCATCCGCTGACAGATGATTTTTTTTTATCAAAAATATGGTTTTATGAAGAACAGCCTATGCCATGTTAATCCAGATTCAATACCATCAGACTAAGTTGTTAAAAACAAGAAAATTCACTGATATAATTTTGGCACTAAGGTAACAGGAACTGAACAATAAGATTGAACAGATCTAAAAAGGTTACAATCTTGCTTGGGTTAATATAGGCAACAGGTGAAGGAGGAAAACAGTATTCAAAACATTGATCACCTCGGCAAAGTTGCCATCTCTTTGCATATAATTGGTATCGAATTAAAAACTTTTTAGCAAACACGAGTTTCCATGAAGAATTTTCGATGCTATGTTAATCCATGATTCAACAACATCATATTCAAGTTGGTAAATACATGATACTTCACTGATACAATTTTGGCACTAAGGTACAAGATCTGAACAATAAGATTGAACAGATCTAACAGTTCCAATCTTGCCTGGGATAATATAGGCAACAGGTGAAGGAGGAAATCGGTATTCAAAACATTGATCACCTCGGCAAAGTTGCCATCTTTGCAATGGATGGTATAGAAGACATTTATTCAAAACAAAAAAATAAGATAATGTACAAAGTAAATTTGAGACCAAGAAGAGTCAAACAAACATTGATCACCTCGGCAAAGGTGTCTTCTTTGAAAAATATTTTGTAACTGCTGGAAACAATATATTTACATAAATACTTATCTATTCTATGTTAATCCTTAAAACAAAAACAGCATTGTTTTGCTATTCTGAAAAAGTATTTTGAATAGACCACTAAAAACAACATTTCTTGTCATAATGGACAAGTAAAATCCAGACCCTGTCAGTGTAACTATGACAAAAAGCATCATATGGATATTATCCATAGCTCTTCAAGACGTAACATCATACAGGAATGGTATAAAAAACACTTATTCAAAACTAAAAATTAAGGTAAAATACAGAGTTTGAGAACAGGAAGAGTCAAACAAATACTGATTAATTCTCAAGTCCCTTGAATTTATGTTGCCAGTTAAGTTTTGCTAGAATATAGTTTGTTGTAATGATGGGAACATGCAAATCCAATAACCAGAGAATATTCTTATCCTCTATCACCCATAAAGATTACAGCTTCAAAAGATCTCCATCAATACAATATGTAGTAGATTTGTTAAAGAACAGTTAAAAACAATCAAATAAGAAAAGAAAAATAAATAAAAACTCTTAAAGCCAGAAATATGCCAGATCAATGCCTCCACTAGTATATCATTTATACAACAAATAAAATTTTTTAAAAAAGCTCAGCAGTAACCCGATAGCCTATCAGTGTAACTATGACAAAAGCCTCACTTGGAGTATAACTCCATGGCAATTTTGTTTTTCTTCATTTAGACATATCAAGCCATCTGGAGTACAAGAAATTCAGCAAGAAATTCCTAAAAACTGCATCTAACGTAGCAGAGCAAACTTGATCAAACAGCAATTCAAAACTGTATTTTGAAAAAAAATCACTATGAAAGAAATCAAATGAGTAGGAAAAAATAAAGAAGCAAACATCATATGGTCACAGGCTTTGAAACTTAACTGTCCACTATCACACAATGATACCATTTACAACCATTTATGATGACCAAAACATACGGTCACAGGGTCAAAATATACCTTTTTTCCTGGCCTCACGAGCCTCTGAGCAACTTCAGCAGCAGTGTTTGCTGCCGCAATGACATCAGCTTTCCTACCAGTCACAGGCCCTTCTTGAATCACATGAGTATGAGCAAGGACAGCAATGAATCCATCAATATGGCATCCCATATCACTACAGACAACAAGAAATAGCAGTCAATACACAGAAATAAAAGTTGTATTGACAAAATTTAGATCATAACAAGTTCAAAAGAGCGTACATCTTCACCATGTCACCTTCTTCCAACACTGTCTCATCACTTGCAAGAGGTGAGAAGTGGCAAACAACGTTGTTCACAGATATACAAGTGGGAAAGGCAACGCCTCTCTCAATCTTCTTTTTCACATTCTTGTACATATTTCCAGATTGCCTGTGAATTATTTCAAAAACCAATCCAAATTTATTGACAGACATTATAAACTATAACTGTACAATAAAAAGTCGCCTCCTTTTATCACTAATGTGTTCAATGGAGAACTCACTCTGCAATGAAGGCATCTCCTTTCTCACACAAGTCGACGATCTTGGCCTTAGGTTTACATTCTGATAAAACTAGCTGCAAAGCCCCTGTTTGATGAAACAATAAAAAGGGCAACAGCACATTAAGCATTAAATCGATGAAGAGAACAATGTAAAGTCAGCAGAGATATGTCGAAAGCGTATATATGAACATAGAAGGAGCAAATATTAACTGTTAACAATATCAGCAGCGCTCTTGTATTTGGTGACAACTTCGGGATAGGTAAGATCCAACTCCTTCTCCTCTCTCTCATCGTCCGACATCCTTGATTCTATTATCTCCCAGCAGCTAACACTGTGAAACGTGAAACAGAGAAACTAGAAGAATTTTAACAGCCGAGGATCCAATTGATGAGAAGAGAAGCTCGAATTGCAGATTATAAGGACGAATCCAGAGGAGGGAGGCTACGGAGAGTGTAGTGAGCGAGTAAGAGAGGATGCGCGCTAGGGTTTATGAAGGGGTAAAGGAGAAGTCTGAGGATGGGGAAAGAAAAATTAGGGTTAAGGATTGCCGGGACTGTCATTTTATATGTCGGCGCGCCGTATGCCATTCTAGGTTAAATTTCACGTAACGCTGCTGGGATCGCCTTTCAAGCACTCTCTCGCTGAATATTTGATTAAAAAAATTTGGGTCATAATTAAAATTTTAACATTCATATAATGTCAGGCTAACCTAAGTTTGGATAACACATTACAACGTTGTTAAAATCCTTGACTCGAAGAAAACGAGCCGATCTTAGAATTTTGCGGCAACATCCCCGACCCTTTGGGTTCGGAGGAAATAGGTCTGCAATGTTATAGCGAGAAAGCGTTATCTCTGTAACTTGATCAAGGAAAAAATAAACTTGTAGGGTCTCTTTAAGCGGCGTCTGTGAACCTCTAGCTCAAAGAAAGTAAGTTCGTAGAATCCTAAGGTATCATGGTGACATCTTCGGATCCATGACCCATAGGAAGTAAGCTTGATACTAGGAAACTAGGGCAACATTTCCAAGACTCGAATCCGGAGGAAGTAAGTCCATTGGGTCTTCTTAGACAACGTCTTCGAACCCCTGGCCTAGAGGAAGTAAGCTCGTACGAACTTCTTGGGTAGTGTCTACGGACCCATGGCCTAGAGGAAGTAATCCCGTAAAGTCTTTCGGTATCGTGATGAACGGGGTCGCGACCCACCAGTGTCGCAATAAATGTAGTGGTTTACTATCGATTCCAATGGCGACCCCCTGGTGTCGCGATAGAGGTCTACAAGCCCCCCTAGCCTAGAGGAAGTAAGCCCGTACAGTATTCTTGGGTAGTGTCTACGGATCCTTGCCCTAGAGGAAGAAATCTCGTAAAGTCTTTCGGTACCGCGATGAACGGGGTCGCGACCCACCAATGTCGCAGCAAATGTAGTGGTTTACTGTCGATTCCAATGGCGATCCCTGGTGTCGCGATATAGGCGGTGTGAATTGCACGAACGACATGTTGTTGAGTCGTCGATAGTGGAGAAAGAAGCCGAAGTGGGGGAAGGATGGAGCCAAATCTGGCGAGCAAAGGAGGTCGTCGCGGTAGGACATCCTTTTCTTATCTTTTTAGTATTCAGTTTCCTCTAGTTTATAAACCCTTGCCTTAGAGTTTGTTTGAGGAACCTTTATGCTTTGTATTCACTCTTTTCCCTTGTTGAGAGAAGAATTCCTATGAAGAACTAAAAACACTAATTTCATTCTAGTTGAAGCATTTGGATTCAAGTAAGTTGTGAGATTCTTCCTTCAAGTTTATTCCTTTACTTTGAATTTGGTTGCAATTTTATGGGGAGAAATGGATGGGAGGAAAATTTTTAAAAACGAAGAAAAGTAGAAGAAGGGGAAATTTTTACAAATGTTTTCTTTGGTTAGAAGGAAAGAAAATGGAGGAACATAGTTGATATTGTTTGGTGTACAAGGGGAAGGGAAAGAGAAGTTATGTTAAACTCAAGGCCTCGAGCCTTATAGTTTTAAGGTACTTTTCGGTGATGATTTTTACCCAAAATGTTACTAGGTTCCGCAAAGATTTTCCACAAGAGTTTCATTTGAAGGGCTTGGTTCATCTCTTCATCCTTAGTGATCCCCAACCTCCCTGAATGGGAGGAGGGGGGGGGGGGGGGGGGGGGCGACAAATTGAGTTCTAGCTATTTAGAGGCTTATAGTTGTTATCCTTATTCCAAAAGAAGTTTTTATTTATTTTATCAAGCTCTTTTAGTGTTGCTTGGGGGAATAAGAAGAATTGCATTTGGTAGTTCGGTTGTGTTGATAAATTAGTCTTGATCAGAGTTAATAGACCTTCTTGGGATAGAGAGTTAGCTTTCCATTTTGTCAGTTGAGCCCTTGTTCTTAAGGTAAGGGGTTTATATGTGTTTTTCGTTACTCTCCCATTGATAGTAAGACAACCGAGGTATTTATCCAAGGCAACCGTATTAGAAATATGAAGGATATGTTTGATTTGGCCTTTAGTGCTATTGCAAGTGTTTTTCGTAAATTGGAACACGGATTTCTAGAAGTTGACTTTTTGACAAGAGATCTAGTTGTAATCATCGATGGTGTTTTTTTTTATCTTGAAGCAAGACTGACAGTTGGCTTTCACAAAGATGATAATATCATTTGCAAAAACGCAAGAAATGAGATTTTTACCCCCTGGTGATCTGGATACCAATGCCACTTTTTGGGCCACAATTGCTAGCTTGGAGCTGCATAGTAAGGACCTCCGTGACAAGGATGAACAAGTATGAAGATAGTGGATCCCATTGCCTCAATCCCCTTTGGGGAAAGAATATCACTCTTTTTGCTGCTAGTAGATCGAGATGATACCCGACACATTTTTGTTATTGCTTCGTTGTTAACTAGGACCGAGAAAGACACAGTTTTGACACATTTTCAGATGCAATAAGAGAATTTATTGCATAATCCGAATTTTTTAAGAGTGTATGAAAGATATTCCCAACTAATTTTGTCTTATGTTTTTTCCATATCAAACTTTATGACAATCAACCCTTCCTTTCCTTTTTTATTGTGGAAGGAATGGAAAATTTCGCACGCCACCAATTTGTTATCGTGAATACTTCATTTATTGAAGAACGCACCCTGAAGCAGGTGGATAAGCTTGCCCATGACATTTTTTAGTATGTTTGTCAGTATTTTGGATATGACTTTGTAAATTGTATTGTAGAGACCGATGGGTCTTTAATCGTTGGTTGAGTTTGGTTCTCACATTTTGGTAGGAGGGTGATTAATTAGTGATTAAATTGCTTTAGGGTTTTCTTAGAATGGAAGAAGCTCTTAACCGCTTTGATCATGTTTGTCCCATCTCTAACGATGTGCCAATACTTTTTGTAGAAACCCGTTAGCATCCCGTCCAGACTTGGCGATTTATTGTCCATGATGTTAAACATGGCGTTTCTGATTTCAGTGTTTGACATTGACTTTGTTAGCTCATCCTTGTCCACCTCGGTTATTTCCTAAGGATATTTTGCGTGGCAACCTATAATTTAGTACGGTTTATTTCCAAAACATGGAACCGTTGTTGGAAATCATGTATAATTTCACGTTTAATGTTATCGGTTCTAATTATATGATTTCCTTCCGCAGTTTTAATTTCTTTTGTGCCAGTATCCTTGATACCAACGTTGGTATCAATGATGTAGTATGATATATAGTACACACCCGAAATTAGGGCTGTCAATTACCCACGGGTGATAAACCCACCCGTTTCACCCGATCGAAATAAATGGGCAAAAACCGAAACAAAGCGGGTGATGGGCGCATCACCCATTTCACCCGACACATCACCCATTTTACCCAAACAACCCATATAACCCATTTAAGTCCTTAATTTTCATTATGTGTTTGGACTTAATGGGCTTTTTAACCACCTATATAACCCGTTTAAGTCCTTAATTTTCAATATGTATATGGGCTTAATGGGCTTTTAAACCACCCTCAACAACTTTATAGTTTGAGTCTTAGATAACTAAGCTCATTTGTTTGCCTCCGTCTCCCACTCACCAAAGATCTAACCCTAAACTCCTCTCTTTGTTCACTTGCTCAGTCCACTCGGGTGCTCAGCCTCTCCTCTGAATCACCACTCACCCGCCGCTATTGCCCTAACCCTAAACTCTCGGCCTCTCCTGTCACCGTCATTGTTGGGCGACCTTTTTAGTGTTCATTGTCATATTGAATTACCGAGTTGGATTTGGTACTCCTTTACCATTTTACCAAGTTGGATCTACCCCAAAGTGGGAAGTGAGAAAATTATATTGGTTTGATGGGTGAACGAGCCACCCAAATAACCCATGGGTAACGTGTAGTTTGGGTGACGAATATAACATTTCACGGGTGATGGGTGGGTCGGGCGAAGCATATATACTTGCGGGTCGGGTAGTGGAGGTGCTCCACTCACCCATAACCCAACCCATTGACGCCCCTACCCGAAATTAATATTTTCCACTTTGTGCCAGTGTATCCTTAGTATCAACGTTGAAATCCCGTTTTTTGTTTAATCCGAGAATATGGGTCAGAGTACCTTACATTGGGCTAAAAATCAAAACTAAATTAATAAAATCAACCTTTTTATTCATTAAATTTTTTGATAGAATGACCCTATATGACAGTTGACCACATGCTAATCATCCAAATCCTTCCAACAAATGGAAGTGTCATTACAATGAAGCCCTCCATATCTTTTCGTCACCATCTGATGATCCCTAGCACGGCATCAAAGATAAGAAATAAAACTTTGCTAATGGTTTTCCAAACTACTATCATTCTATCAATGAAATAAGTCTCGAATGAGCCACTTACACTGGCCAAAAATGCAATGTAATCAAAACAAGCACCACATAAAAGAGTAAAGTTTCCTCTACTGATACGGTACTCTAGTTGCTAACCTACAAAGGCGCGTTTTGCGGGTGTCTCTTCTCATACCAGCCAATAACTTGATCAGCAACTCCCCACATAATAGCTTGACCCGGTGGAATCCTCATCAACCGGGGCAAAAGCCCCTTCCACAATGCAAGCAGCCCTTCTTCAGCAAAGATGGTTCGAATTGCATGAACCATGCCTTTGTATTTTAGTTCGCCCCCAGAACGACTCTGAGCCATCAACCTCGTTTTCACAACATCAAAGGGTCCAGTGCAGATCGGCCCAGCTGTGCCTGCAAGAAAGCCTGATACCATTGACTGCCATGGCAACAGAACTTTACCGTCGCCCTCTTGCTTTTTCCACAGCATCTTGTCAAAGCCGTATTTTGCAGTGAACATGGCGGCTTGGTTTGTCCCGTTGCGCATTACTGTTGGAGCGGCTCCTGCCCATAACCCGAGAGCGCCTTCTTCGCGTATGATCGTGCGTGCACAATGTATGGGGCCTTTGTACTTGAGTTGCTATGATTCAGCAAGGCATGTCAAAGAGAATGGAGCACGTGGACGTGAATTTGAATAATACTAAGGAAATAGAGACACATATCAAGAATTTAATATATAATGCCAGGGAATACTAGGGCCAGAGTCTTCTACTAAAAATCATGCCAAAGTTTCATCAAGCACACTCTTTCACTAAACCATAATCTTTAATTATATTATTGCTGGCAAAGGAGTGAGGACTAACATACAATTACAGTTTAGTAATTTTCTTAGGAAAACCAGATAATTTTTTTAAAAGAGATTCAAGGAATCAATCTCCTCGTTTAACTCTTGTTAAATCTTTTTTAAAAGTCTCATCACTTTTCCTTCAAAACCAATAAGCAGTGGGCAAAAAAATTAGTACCCAAGCACTACATTGAGATGGCACTGAAATGCTCTCTTTTTTTTTTAAACACTTCTTCCCATGTGAATATGTGATGAGTGTATCAGGTAAATTTTAAGCTTTCATTAAATATAGGCTGAAAGCATTTGTGGTATTATAAAATCAAGCATTGGAATTTGCAAATCATCTTGCATATTCACTCAAGCAACCCTCAGAAGTCATAGTAGCTTAGCACCTAGGCTTATCAGGTACCAGAAGTGCTCACAGGTTGGATAAAAATGCAATTTCATGAAGAATAACACAATCACCTAAGCTTGCATAAACACACTTTCGCTAACAGAATCTGAAACACTGCATTGGATCAAGCTGATTTTTCTTTGCTTATTTGATGCTAACTCAACAATAATGATAAAATTTTACCCAGTCACACCCTATATATGAGCACACTATTTTTGCACAAGAATGCTCTAAATATTTCTCTATACGTAGGTAGCTATAAAAACACCATACCTTAACGTACATGCTTTTGGCATTCCATAGTGAACACCATTGGCATTGAGGTACATATATAAAACAGGAAAAGGTAGCTTTCACTTTCCACCATTTCTAGGGTCTCTCCTTGACCTAATCATGAGCTAAAGTAATTGTAAATGAAAATCACCCAAAACATCGCCATCAAACATTGGAATCTCAATTAAACTATGCCACAGTTCAGCATACTCCATTATTCACTACTTTTTAAGCCACAATATGCAGGAGGAAGGAATCAAACGAAATGTAAGAGCCAAATTGACAAGTTAAATGATCCAATATCAACAGAAGTAAATTATCAGTCACTAACCTCAAAGGGAGTTACAATGACAAGAGCTTCAAGGACACCAGCTCCGAAACCGGAGGCGAGTCGGGCCTGATTGCTGATCTTGCCAGTCTCATTGTTCTTGAGCTGGCCCTGGAGAAGCGCATTGGTGCCCATACGAAGGGCGTATTTCAAGGTGAGATGAGTAGCGAAAGGGGTTAAACCCTTCCACAGAGCCCGCACCCCCTCGGTTCGGGCCACGGTGGACCCGCAATGGACGATCCCCTTGTAATTGCCGGACCTGTCGAGCTGGAGACGCGTCTTGATGACGTCAATCGGCTGGAGGCATGCTGCCTCCATGACGCCTCCGAAGGACCCGGAGATGGCTTTCATGTACGCCGGAATCGGCGTCGCCGATGGTTTCGCTGTTGCTGTTGCTCCTCCTGTGTGTGTTGGATCCGGGTTGGGGTTGGGGTTAGGGTTATGAGTGGAAGCCATTGAAGAGGGCTTGGAGGAAGGTTGTGGAGGAGGGAGAAGAGAGGGATTTGGGGGGAATTTGTATTTTGTAATGGTGGCTGGGCTCCCTTGTCCCTCCTGGCCTCCTCCTGCTGATAGATCGGAGATGCAGCAGAGAGCATCGACAAATTGATGGCTTGTGTTTATAGAACACAGCTAAAAAACCTCACATGGCCACCTAAATTGTTTTACTAAAAAGGGACTTTTTGTGATTCGTGTCATTCGAGTTTGTGTTATCTACATAAATCACCCCTTAAAAATGTAGTTTTTACACAACCAAGTGTAAACTAAAAATGAAAATTACTTACAAGGGACCCAATTGTTTGTGTTTTTATTTAGGTCATTGCAGATGTTTTTTTTACCCCATATAGGTTCACCTAGTGGTATGATATATGAAAGGTGGGTGTTGGGAGTTTTCGATTTTAAGATTTGTATCTACCCCTTTACTTTAGAGAATAACTAGCTAGTATGTATTCCCGTACCTTGTACATGTTTTTCTTAAATAAAATATTAATAATAAAATATTTTTAAATATATTTATTATCCATAAAAATAATCATGTAAATGCTTAAATATAAATTTTTGTTATGATCTACGTAAAAAGATAAGGCAATTATCATATAACTAATCAAGATTAAATGATTGAATTATAATAATAACCAAATTGGCAAGGAGATTGCTAGTAATATAAGGTTACAAAGATAACTATTCAATTCTTAGTTAAAAAACGATTCTACCTAAAAATAAAATAAATATTCTAGAATTTGTATGATATCATAAAAAAATATCCTAATGATCTTCCTATCTATTATATCCAAAAATAAAAAATTGTTTAATAATAAGATTTTCTATCTTATATCACATGAATAAGAATTTAACATATCCATCAATAAAAGATTATTTAAAAAAAAAAAGGTTGGCGTGGTCCAATCTAAAAGTGACATGCGTCGTTTAATAATTTTTTTAACCCCCGCTTTAGGTTATAGTTATGATTCAGTTTTATCAATGAGCCCTCAACTCCCTCTCTCCCCGAAACCCTTTTTTCGCCCCCTCTTTCGCCCTCAATTCGAAAACCCTAAATCTCAAATCATAGCCCCTTCAAATGGAATTCGACTTTCAATCCATACGATGGTGGTCTTTGTTAGCCTCTTCCTTGATTTGTAGAAGGTTATCGAAAACGAATCGCCAAGAAATCCCGATTCATTTGCAGAAGTGACTGTCCATGAACGGACAAATCCGACATTCGCCGACTGGAAGAGGGCTAGCGACAACCGGTTGATGACTACTACCCTCTGTAATCGAAGGAGGGATACAAAAAAGGGGCTAGCCTTGGGTGAGCAACGTTCATTGTGGAGGCTAGGTTTTGCATATCTATGGTATAATGAAGGGCGATTCGGGGAAGGAAGAGCGTTGCGGGCTAGAAGTTCGCTTTCCCAGCGGCTTTTCTGGGCGGATCGGTCCGGAAGATTGAAGAAAACTGCTCCCTCCTGATGCGTCCCTCGTTTGGGATACTTCGGATCGATCGTTGGCTTGAGTAGTGGGTCTCAATATGGCGTAGCGGAAGGCTTGATTGATTGAATTAATGACACGAACAAGTGTAAGCAACGAGAACTCGAGAGCTTTGAGAGAATAATGGTGGCGGCACAACACAAGAAGGGAAAATAAGGAGAAACCTCTACTTTAATTAACCCTAATATGTGTGCTGAGTTGAAAACATATGCCACGCTCCCTTATATAGAGAGGCGGCTGAAGCAAATCCAAAGAAACCCTAAAAATAGTGGCGGCGCGCCTAGGGCAAGCATGCAAACTTAGGCCCAACGACGCGGTCCAAAAGTGGTCGGCGCAAGGCCCATAAATGTCCTTCTAAATGTGTAAAACTAACAATAGTAATGTTCCATAATAGAAAGTATGCATAAAAGTACTAAAAATGGATAGGTCGTCCGTGACCGTGCCGGGAGTGTCACGACAAGGCTGTCGCGACACTGGCAAGGCTTGGACTCGGCGTTGGCAAAGTCACGGTGCGCGTCGGGGCGCTGGCGAGGTCGCTGGCACGACGCGGGACGTTGGCGACGGCGCTAGCGAGGTCTCGAGGACTTGAGGTTCGCCGATGCTTCCGAGAACCTCAAGTTGAGACTCGATCCCGAGTTCCGATGCGAGAACCTCAAATGTGGCTCCGAGGTCTTGGCGAAGACTGGAGGCGACCTCGGCTTGCGATCCGATGCTCGAGGATGGCGCGCCTTGACAAGGTTGATCCGAGAGCTCGAAGCGAGGTTCCTCGGCGCCGATAGTGGTGATGGTGCCGAGCGAGGTAGCGGTGTAGGGCGCGCCATGGCCTGCGGAGAGGCGCGCCACAAGAGACCTCGTTGCGTCTTGGATTGCTCGAGTCCTGGCATGAGTGATGGGGACATCCGAGCGAAGTGTGAATGCGTCGTCCTCTTGGCTAGCATCCATGACGGGGGTCGCATCACCCTCCCCCACTTGGTTGGGAAACGTCCCCGTTTCCTCATAAGCGGGTGCAATATAAGGGGAGAGCTCAGCGACGTTGAAGCTGGAGTGAACCGAGTGCTTGCCTTCGAGGTCGAGCTTATATGCGTTGTCTCCGATTCGCTCAAGGACCCGAAAAGGCCCGTCTCCACGCTGGTGAAGCTTTGTCTTCCTTGAATCCGGAAACCTGTCCTTCCGAAGATGGAGCCACACGAAGTCCCCTGGGTTGAAAACCATGTGTTTCCGACCCTTGTTGTGCTGAGCCTCGTATTGAGCGGAGCGGCGCTCCAATTGAACTCTAGTCCGCTCGTGTAGCTTGCGGATGGCGTCGACACGGTTGGAGGCGTCGATGTGCTCGCCGTTCTTCAAAGGCCGAGGTGTAAGATCCATCGGAGAGTGAGGGTTGAGGCCGTAGACAATCTCGAACGGCGTCATCTTGGTGGCCGAGTGTTTGGACATGTTGTAAGCAAACTCAACAAATGGTATTAGATCCTCCCACCGACGTGGGTTATTTTTGAGCACCGTCCGAAGAAGGGTGCCCAGTGTCCGATTGGTCACCTCAATCTGACCATCGGTTTGGGGATGATAAGAAGTAGAAAAGAGTAATTGTGTGCCTAGCTTTCCCCAAAGCGTTCTCCAGAAATGGCTATAGAATTTCGTGTCTCGATCACTAACAATAGTGCGAGGCACGCCATGTAATCTCACGACATGCTCAAAGAACAAGTTTGCGATTTCAATCGCATTGTTGTTCCCTTTGCATGGTACGAAGTGAGCCATCTTGGAGAAGCGGTCCACAATCACGAAAATCAAATCTTTACCGCGCCTAGACATTGGAAGACCCGTGATAAAATCCATAGAGAGATCTTCCCACGGAGTATTCGGAATAGGCAACGGAGTATAAAGGCCATGAGGTTGGAACCTCGATTTAGCAGTTTGGCACGGCACACAACCCCGACAATACTTGTGAACGTCCGAAGCCATGTGTGGCCAAAAGAAGTGTTCACGAAGCTAGGGTTTTGGCTATGCCAAAGTGGCCCCGGCCATCATGAGCCTCTTTGAGCAAAAGATGCCTCACAGACGAGGCCGAAATGCAAAGCTTCCCGGCTCAGTAGAGATATCCATTGTCCAAAAAGAATGTCTCATGGATTCGACTTTGCTCAAGGTTCTCCATGATCGGTTTAAAATATGGATCATGCAAATACAACTCCTTAATCAAGGAGAACCCTAGCAAATTGGCTCGAAGTTGAGTTAAAAGCACATACCTGCGTGACAGAGCGTCTGCCACGACATTTTCTTTCCCTTTCTTGTGGGCGATAATATACAGAAAGGTTTCCATAAATTCCACCCATCGAGCATGGCGCCTGTTTAGAGTCGTTTGACTCCTAAGATAAGCAAGGGCCGCATGGTCCGTGTGAATAACGAACTCACTAGGCCAAAGATAGTGCTGCCATGTCTTAAGAACCCGAATAAGTGCGTACAACTCCTTGTCATACGTTGGGTAATTGAGAGTGGCCCCCGTTAATTTTTCACTAAAGTATGCAATAGGGCGTCTCTCTTGAAGGAGTACGCCGCCTACGCCATAGTCGGAGGCGTCGCACTCGATCTCAAAGCGCTTAGTGAAGTCTGGCAATTGCAAGACCGGAGCGCTACACAAAGCATCTTTTAAGGCCTGAAAGGCGGCCTCATGAATCGGCATCCACTTGATTGTGGTTGCCTTCTTGGTCAGATTGTGGATTTGCATGGCGGTGTGCACCAAGTTGTTGATGTCCTTAATTGGAAGGATCTCCAACCTATCTTTAATGGACTGCCTTAAACCCGAAAGGAACCTCGTCTTCATTACGGATGGTGAGACGCTCGTCCCCGCTTTGAAGAACATGTCTTCGAGTTTGGAAAAGTATTCCTCCGACGTCATTGTGCCTTGTTTGATGCGCATGATTTCAATGTGCATCTTGTCCTTGTAATCGGCTGGAATGTACCTCTTTTTCAAGATATAGACAAGTTGATGCCACTCACGGATTAGGGGCTTGCCTTTTCGAATCCGTTCGGACTCGAATTAGTTCCACCAAGTCCTAGCGACACCAACGAAGTGGAGCGTCACAACCTCCACCTTCTCGTCGTCCTCGTAACCTAAATGATTGAGCGTGTGCTTCGTGCCCTGTAACCACTCCAAAAACGCATCAGGATCATAACAACCGAAAAAGTTTTCGAACTTTACCTTGACATCTCGACGTTGTTGCCGTGGATCCCGGGCATCGTGGTGATCTCGATCGCGCCGAGGGCTGGCACGCCGCGGTGAGTAAGCGCGCTTGTCGCGCCGATGCCGAGGCTGTCCTCGATGCGGATCGTCATCCCCGTCGTCCGGATCGTCTCCACCGTAAGGCCTCCGAGGACGTCGATCGTCTCGATCCCTGTCGCGCCGTCCATGCGCGCCGTGCGTGCGACCCGAGCCATAGACTCGATCGTACTCGGTGCGATGCTTGGCAAGGCGTGGCGGTGGGATCCAATCCGAAGGCCTGTTGTCATGTTCTTCCGGATCCTGCACATTTGGATGCTCAAACGAAGATTCATTAGAATAATCCGAGAACTCATCGTACTCGTTTTCAAACTCCGAGAACGGACTACGAGCACTTTGATGCCCGAGGTCGTCCTCAACTCTATAGGCGTCGGCGTCGTAATACTTCGCCCCGTGCTTCCGCTTTGGGGTTTCGTACACATACGTCGACGACTTGTTCTTTTTCTTTCTTTTGGGATCCCCACTCGTATGTCGACGTCTATACTCCTCGGAGTTGTACTCCTCATCGGAATATACGTCATACACTTGTGTGTCCCTATAATCTCGCGCCATTTGATAGCGATCTGCGGTCCGGGGACCACCATCGTGCCGATCATGTTGGCGACTTTCTTTGATCGACTCCATGCGTTGCATGGTGCCGAATTGTGATGAAGGCTGGGCGTGCTTCTTCCCCTTTGCGTTGGCACGAGCAACGTCCTCCGCGGATACGCCTGGCACGCCATGGATCTCGGAAGCTAGGCCATGCGTCGGCGGCACGGTGTGCTTCGATTGGGTTTGGCTCGCTACCAAAAGGCGTTCGAGCTCTTCTATGCGCACCACGGCTTCGGGGTTCCACGCCTCTCGATTTTGGGTAGGGTTTTGGCCCTCGGTGGGGTTGTTGTTTCCACCGTCTCCCGACTCCGACATTGTACCTATGGTAACACCAGTCATCGAAGCAAGTAAGAAGTTCACAATCAACTAAACAAGAGTTACAGTTCGCTTAAGTCAAGCCGACCCTTGTGTTCAAACCACACGTTTAAGGATTGGCAAGGCTAAAGGTCACTCAAACTCGATCAATGAAGTGGATCCGAAAATTACAATGCAAGCAAGCAAGACAAAGGCAAGTTCGAAACCAACAACGCAAGGCAAGCAATGATATGAATGAAAGTTGCGAAATTTGTAAGCAAAAGTGAAGGATCTTGCATTATTTTGGTTTGTGATCTTCACGAGTTTTTTTTTAATCCAATCGACTAGTTACCTTATTTTGGCTTTATAGTCGAAGAACAACAATTTTTTTTTTTAACAAGCAAGTCGGACTAGGTTTTCTCCTCTAGAACCGATTTAAGCAATTAAATTATCAACACGCAATCAATCACACGAAGCACAAGAGAAATTGGCAAAACAAGTCCTAAGTTCATGCAACTAGCAAGACAAAGCAACAACTTCACCAAAATCAATAGATCGAATGAGTTAGGGTACGGTTGATTTTTTTTTTGAATGAATTACAAAGCAAGGAAAAAAAATTTGGGACCCTAGATGGCAGTATGCGAAGTGGAGGATGAATCTAGGGTTTGAATTGGCGGAAAGACATGTGAGAATGAACTAGAAGGGTTGAACGAGACTTACTCAAACCTTGGCTCTGATGCCAGTTGATGCGTCCCTCGTTTGGGATGCTTCGGATCGATCGTTGGCTTGATTAGTGGGTCTCAATATGGCGTAGTGGAAGGCTTGATTGATTGAATTAATGGCACGAACAAGTGTAAGCAACGAGAACTCGAGAGCTTTGAGAGATTAATGGTGGCGACACAACACAAGAAGGGAAAATAAGGAGAAACCTCTACTTTAATTAACCCTAATATGTGTGCTGAATTGAAAACATATGCCACGCTCCCTTATATAGAGAGGCGGCTGAAGCAAATCCAAAGAAACCCTAAAAATAGTGGCGGCGCGCCTAGGGCAAGCATGCAAACTTAGGCCCAACGGCGCGGTCCAAAAGTGGTCGGCGCAAGGCCCATAAATGTCCTTCTAAATGTGTAAAACTAACAATAGTAATGTTCCATAATAGAAAGTATGCATAAAAGTACTAAAAATGGATAGGTCGTCCGTGACCGTGCCGGGAGTGTCACGACAAGGCTGTCGCGACGCTGGCAAGGCTTGGACTCGGCACTGGCGAAGTCACGGTGCGCATCGGGGCGCTAGCGAGGTCGCTGGCACGACACGGGACGCTGGCGACGGCGCTAGCGAGGTCTCGAGGACTTGAGGTTCGCCGATGCTTCCGAGAACCTCAAGTTGAGACTCGATCCCGAGGTCCGATGCGAGAACCTCAAATGTGGCTCCGAGGTCTTGGCGAAGATTGGAGGCGACCTCGGCTTGCGATCCGATGCTCGAGGATGGCGCGCCTTGACAAGGTTGATCCGAGAGCTCGAAGCGAGGTTCCTCGGCGCCGATAGTGGTGATGGTGCCGAACGAGGTAGCGGTGTAGGGCGCGCCGTGGCCTGCGGAGAGGCGCGCCACAAGAGACCTCGTTGCGTCTTGGATTGCTCGAGTCCTGGCACGAGTGACGGGGCCATCCGAGCGAAGTGTGAATGCGTCGTCCTCTTGGCTAGCATCCATGACGGGGGTCGCATCACCTCCAGTCTCTTGGAGGAGCTTCGAGAAAAGCTTGGGAGGATATCGAATACCAGGTCGTATATGTTCACTATTCACACCATTAGCTATGTCTATTTCTTAACAAATTATCTGAACTGTTTACTTGCCTATAAAGTTGAGAATTACATACTTGCTTGGTACATCACTTTTCTTGCTACTATCTCCCTGATTTACTGTCTGGTTGAAATGTTTTGCTTTGCTTTGCTTGGGAAGATCCTCTCTTACTGTGTACTCATGGAGAAAAATAAAAGGAGTAAGTCATTTGAACAAGCTCTTTGCGCTGAATCATCTCTATCTAAAGATCAGGATCTTAATGATCCATTGGTTGAACAATTTGATAGTATGCCTACCATGGTCGACGAGACCTTAAAGGGTGGCACTAGCTCTAAGCCTCATGAGGCGGGTCCTTTGGGATCGAAAAATGACAGGGGTAGAACCAATGGGAAAATGGATATGAATGCCTGTCCTGGGCAACTATCGGGTGTGAGAGAAAACATTAATCATCTTAAAGAAACCTCCCTATTTGCCTTTTATTACTATTGGCTTAGCAAAGTTATGTTTAGTTGCTTTATAGTTATGCTGCATGCTTTCTGCTTTCCTGCTAGTAGTAATGACTGCCTAGTTGTTTTGAGTGATCTTTGTTGGTGGAGGATGATCTGTGATGTATTGAGGAAGAGTATGGCAAAACCACCCTCAATTTTTTGGTGTACCTAGCCCGTGAGTGGTTGGTACATGAGTGATTTGGTCTCGATCTTCTACCTAAGAATGGTAAATTTGATGTATTGCTGCATGTATAAGGCTCAGTTGGAACAGTTTAATGTATATTATGTTTCCTATTATCTTCTTCTTAATTCTCAATTCTCTAAAGACCCGACTGAGGGTGAGTTCATTCATCCTCAACCTAATGTGAATCCTACCATGGTCGATCAGACCTTAAAGGGTAGTAATCAGAAAAAGCCTTGTGAGGCTGGTCCCTCAGGGACTAAGAAAGAAAAAAGCAAAACTAGAGGCAAGATTGATATGGTGGCATTTTTGAATCAATTGTCTGAAGCGAAAGAAAATATTTTGTATCTGAAGGAAACATCCTTATTTGCCATGCTTACAAATGTTAAAGGCTTTAGCTATCTTTTTTGGATTCTGTATTACCCTTTGAATGCTATTAATGTCTATTACTCTCTGAATGAGGTGATTTGGAAGATAAACATTAAGCCCTTAGCCATGTTGAATAAAGCTGAAGGCTTCAGCTCTATTGTTTGGTCTCTGGATATTTTTATGAATGCAATTAATATGGACAATAATGATTGTTACCATGAGGAGAAACATAATAAATTTAAAAGTATGCCTTTGTTGTTGTATGACTCCCTTAGTATTACTTGTGTTCACCATAGTATCGAAAAACATCAGTCCAAGGATGATTCTTTTACCCTTGGCCGGACGATGAATCTGAGGAATATATTAAATGACAGAAAACTGAACTCTATTAACAGATTACTTGCTTTAAACCAGGGTATTGATTTTAAACATAGAAAAAATGGGTTGAATAGGAAGTTTAAAGATTGGAGGCTTTCTAAATATACTATCTGGAATCCGAGTTCTTTAAACTTTATAGACACTGATGAAATTGAAGCACTTGATCATGCAGGTTCCTGTCTTAGCTACAGCTTTGGAGAATTTCAATCAAACAAGGCTTTTCAATTAGGGGAAAAGATATGGAAGAATAGATGTAAAACAAAAACACAAGAAATAAGTGTGCAGACACAAGTTTGGAATCAAGATGGAGGGTCTGATGAGCTTGACCGAGTAATTACCTGGATTAAAAAATTTTGGTGGCTTGTGAAGGAATTGTGTCCTTTAATAAAAGTTGCAATTACCGAACATGGAATAGGACGATTGATAAAGAGATTCAATCCGTTTATTTTAGGAGTCGTAGTGTTTTGTTAGAAACCAACTACGATTAATGGATTAAATAGTTTAATCCATAGCTATCATAAACGGGTCCTATGAGGTCACACACATTGAGTTGACGAGCTGGATCAGCGGGCATAAAGTCTTTTTCAAACATAGGGTTTTAATCCAATAAGAAAAGAGTTAATTATCAATAAATATATTAGATATTATTGAGAATTAAAAGGATATATTTATTTGGGGAAATAAACATATAAGGCCTTTAAAGGGAAGAAGAGATCTAGGGTTTCAGAAGTTTTACGTAAGAAAGAAAAGCTCTCTTCTTCCACTTTTTCTAGTCTTTGGCACTTCTATCTAGCAATCGGAAGCAAAGGAGATCCCGATACCGTACTCGTGTGGACTGATTAGAGAAGTCACAATTGAGGCTTTTTCTCTCGAAGGAAGAACCCTAATCACGCATCAAGAGGTATTCTACTAACCCAAATTTTGTCTCTAATCAAGAATGCTTTAGATCCATGTTTAGGTACAAGAAATTGTTTCTGAAATTTCGCTTATACGCATCTAAAAACCCTTCAGTGGTATCAAAGCCTTAAGCATATCTTGATTGGATCAAAGATTTAGGTTTTTGTTCTTGATGCAAATTTTGATTCAAATCGATGAAACTGATATATAATTCTTTGTGCTTTTGAAATTTAGATTTTAATTTATTGGACGAATATGATTAAGTCGAATCGATGATTCACTCGGAATTCAAATTGGATTTCAATTTAAGGTTGAATGCGTACCACGTACGAAGAATTTGTTTTTCATGTACCGGTGACGTGATCGAGATGGATTGAACTATTGTATGTGTAAGCTTTTGAATTGCACGTGAAATCCAATTTAAGGTTGAATTGTAATTGAATTTTATGTGCTATTGTTGGAGAACGGAGCGCATGTTAAGATATTGACTAGAATATTGTCTCGTGAAATTGAATGTGCTTACATGTACACGTGAAATTGAATTGCACTGTACGTTTTTTGTCTCGTGTTACTGGATATTGACTAGGTTATGATCTGATCTAAGAAAATAATAATTTCATAATACATGTTAAGATAAGATCTTATCGGTATAATTAGATGATATTGTGATATTATCTAATATAATAGTTTCCTAAGAAGTTTGGAAATTCCACTAAAATAAGATAAAATATTTGATATTATATCTTGATCATACAATTTTGTCCAATTATGTGCACATTGATGATTAATTTTGATTAATATTATATATTAATTTCTTTTGAATCAAGATTTTCATGTTAGTTTTCATTAGATGAATTTTCTAATAGTTACATGCTTGTTTTATAATATAATTTTAATTCTTGCATGTGAATGTTTCATAATATGATTTTCATGAGATGAATTGTATAAGTTTTGCATACGTTATTTATTATGTTTTTGTCACTAATAATAAATAACCATTGCATGCTTAAGTTCCCAAATAAATATTGGGGCAATGTCTTTCCATATCATAACCCATGACGTTTTTTGGTTTTGGTTGGATGGGCTTCGCAAAAGTGAGGGTGTCCTTCTTAAACATTAAACTAGTGAGGGTGGATCTATACGGGGGTTCATAAGCCTTGATATGGTTGTACTCAACAAGAGACCAAAAGGCAAAGTTTTGGATCTTGAGACATGGTAGTGGATCCTACATTGGATGTGGACCATTAACCAAGAATTATAAGGAGTTATAATTAGTAATTGTTACTTACCTTGAGCACACAAGACTAAAGGCAGTGCAAAAGTACGTTGAGTCTTGTCTGGAATAAGATCTTGGAATCATTTTATTTACTGGGAACATAAATTGTTTATTTGAATAAAATGTGCATTTACTTGTTTTAAAGCATGTTTAATATTAAGTATTTGCATGTCAAACATGAACTTTTGTTTTTTATTTCTTTTTTGTAGAAAGCATGTCTAGCGATAATTTGAAATTCACCTTGCGCTCAATTGTTGAGAAGAACAAGCTCAATGGAGCAAACTTTCTTGATTGTGAACGAAATCTGAGAATAGTTCTCAGGTCCGAAGGACGTGAGAACGTGCTAGCAACCCCGATTCTTGTTCTGACTGATACCTCATCTGCTGAGGAAAAAGCAGAAGAGAAGAAAATAAGAGATGAGTTTGTGCCTGTCACATGCCTTATGCTAGCTGCTATGGAACCTTTACTTCAAAAGAGGTTTGAAAATCAAGATGCTCATTCCATTATAACCAACCTGAAAATGCTGTTTCAGGAACAAGCAAGGATTGAGAGATATGAAACTCACAAGGCTATACTGGATAGCAAACTTGTGAAGGGAAAACCAGTTGGCCCACATGTGTTTGACATGATCGGTCTGTTTGAACGTATGGAGTCATTAGGTGCTAAATTTGACCAAGAGTTGGCCCTTGATATCGTCCTACACTCCTTACATGATGGTTTTGCTCAATTCAGGATGAACTACCATATGCATGGGATAAAGGAAACCCTGAATGAGCTCCATGGTATGCTTAAAGCAGCTGAACAAAACACTCCCGTTGACAACAAGAAGGATGTTCTTGTGGTCAACAATGTGCAAGGGTTCAAGAAGGCAACGGGTGCTAAATTTGACCAAGAGTTGGCCCCTGATATCGTCCTACACTCCTTACATGATGGTTTTGCTCAATTCAGGATGAACTACCATATGCATGGGATAAAGGAAACCCTGAATGAGCTCCATGGTATGCTTAAAGCAGCTGAACAAAACACTCCCGTTGACAACAAGAAGGATGTTCTTGTGGTCAACAATGTGCAAGGGTTCAAGAAGGCAGGCAAGAAGAAGAATCATGTCCAAGGGAAAGGCAAGCAAGTTGCTAAACCCAAGGGAGGTGAAAAGCCAAAGGTGGCTAGTGACCATGATTGCTTCTACCGCAAGGCCAAAGGACACTGGAAGAGGAATTGTCCCAAGTACTTGGAGGACAAGAAGAATGGAACTATGAGTTCAGGTATTAATGTTATTGAAATTTTAACAACCAATGCTACTACTTGGGTATTAGATACCGGATGTGGTTCTCACATTATTTCGAATGTGTAGGGACTAAGAAGTAGGAGGTAGTTGGAGAAAGGAGAAATAGACCTACGCGTTGGAAATGGAGCAAGGGTTGCTGCGCTTACCGTAGGAGATTTTAGTTTATTTTTACCTCTGGTTTAGTTTTGGAACTAAGTAATTGTTATTTTGTTCCTACTATTACTAAAAACCTTGTTTCAGTTTCAAGTTTACATTCTAAAGGATTTGAGTTTGATATTAAGAATGGAAGTATGTCTGTTTTTAAGAATGGAATCTTCTATGCTTGTGCTCCAATGGTTAATGGACTTTTTGTATTAGATCTCAAATCAGAATCGCATAATATTAATACTAAAAGGCAAAAATCAAATTGTTTGAGTGAATCCTATCTATGGTATTGTTGTTTAGGTCATATTAGCTTGAATCGCATGAAGAAGCTCCATAAAGATGGAATTCTAAAAGATATGGATTGTGAATCTATTGATTTATGTGAATCATGCTTGATGGGCAAGATGACAAGTTCACCTTTCAAAGGAACAAATGAAAGGGCTAATGAACTTTTGGCCATAATACATACTGATGTATATGGGCCAATGAGTACAGAAGCTAGAGGAGGCAATAGATATTTCATTACATTTATTGATGACATGAGCAGATATGGGTATATTTATCTCATGTCACATAAATCTGAAGCCTTTGAAAAGTTCAAGGAATTCCAAAATGAAGTAGAGACTCAAACTGTCAAAAGGATAAAAGCACTTCGATCCGATCATGGTGGTGAATACTTAAGCCATGAATTTGATCATCATTTGAAAAATTGTGGGATTGTAACACAATTGTCTACTCTAGGGACACCACAATTGAATGGCGTGTCTGAAAGAAGAAACAGGACCTTGTTGGACATGGTTCGATCTATGATGAGTTTTGCTGACCTTCCGGTATCCTTTTGGGGATATGCACTCACGACTGCTGTATTTACACTAAACAGGACTCCGTCAAAGACTGTAGACAAGACCCCATATGAGATATGGACTGGAAAAGTTCCAAAGTTGTCTTTTATGAAAATATAGGGGTGTGAAGCTTATGTAAAGCGTTTACAAACTGATAAACTTGCACCTAAATCAGACAAATGCTATTTTATAGGATATCCTAAAGGTAGTTTTGGATATTATTTCTACAATCCCACTGCACAAAAGGTGTTTGTTGCAAGGGATATTGTCTTTTTGGAAAGAGAGTTTATTTCCAAAAAGTCAAGTGGGAGAAATATTCATCTTGAACCGGTTCTTGATGAAAAGCAACAAACACAACAAAAAGATGACATAGTTGATGTCGAGGATGAGATGGATTTGTTTGAAGGCCAAGGATCTGATGTTATCCAAGAACCTGAACAAATTCCTCAAGAAGCAGATCCACAAATAATTGTGGAAAATGTTGAAATCCCAGTTGTTGAACCAGTTGAACTCCTACGTAGATCAAGCAGGCAAAGGTTTCAGCCAAGACGATATGATGATTTCATCTCGACCGAAAGCCTTGATGTTCTAATGTTAGAACATGGTGAGCTTGCTACCTATAAACAAGCAACGACGGGTCCAGACTTCAAGAAATGGCTTGAGGCCATGAAATCTGAAATGGATTCCATGTTTGAAAATCAAGTCTGGGACTTGACAGATTTGCCAGATGGGGTAAAACCCATTGGATGCAAATGGGTTTTCAAACTTAAGACTGACAAAAATGGAAATGTATCTGTATACAAAGCAAGATTAGTTGCTAAAGGTTTTAAACAGATTTATGGTATTGAATATGATGAAACATTTTCACCAATTGTCATGATTAGATCCATAAGGATAATCCTAGCTATTGCCGCTTATTATGATTATGAGATTTAGCAAATGGATGTTAAAACCGCTTTTCTGAATGGTATTTTGGAAGAGGATGTGTATATGACACAACCAGAGGGTTTTGAGGATCCAATTATGATGGGAAAGTGTGTAACTATCTATGGGCTTAAGCAAGCATCTAGGAGTTGGAATCTTCGTTTTGATGAAAAGATCAAAGAGTTTGTTTTCATCAGGTGTGAAGAAGATCCTTGTGTATACAAGAAGTTTAGTGGGAGTAAGGTGGATCTCTTAGTCTGTATGTGGATGACATACCGCTTATTGGGAATGACATTTCAATACTAGAGTCCGTTAAGGAATGGCTGAAGAAATGTTTCTCAATGAAAGACTTGGGAGAGGCAAAGTACATACTTGGAATAAAAATCTACAAGGATAGATCTAAGAGATTGTTTGGATTATGTCAAGGAACTTATATAGATAAGGTTCTTGACAAATTCAATATGCAGAATTCCAAGAAGGGGGTTTTGCCCATACAACGTGGCATAAATCTAAGCAAGAAGCAATGTCCTAGAACACCTGCTGAGCTTGATAAAATGAGTAAGATTCCTTATGCTTCTGCTATAGGATTTATCATGTATGCCATGGTATGTACACGTCCTGATGTTGCAGTTGCTTTGAGCATGTGTAGCAGATATCAATCAAATCCAGGAGAGGCACATTGGTGTGCAACTAAGAACATCCTAATGTACTTGAGAAGAACCAAGGGTGATTTCTTAGTATATGGGGGTAATGACAATTTAGTCGTTAAAGGATATATTGATGCTAGCTTCCAGACTGACCGAGATGGCTTTGAGTCTCAATTGATATATGTCTTCATCCTTAATGGAGGAGCCGTGAGCTAGAAGAGCCCTAAGCAAGATACAATAGCTGATTTTACGACTGAGGCCGAGTATATCGCTGCTAGTGAAGCTGCGAAAGAGGCTGTTTGGATAAGGAAGTTTCTAGACGAGCTTGGCATTATTCCTAGTATTTTTGGGCCTATTGACATCTATTGTGATAACAATGGTGCCATAGCCCAAGCCAAGGAACCAAGTTCAAAATCCAAATCTAGACATGTTATGAGGAAGTATCATCTTATTCGACACATAGTTGCTGAAGGTAACATCAAGATGTGTAAGGTGCATACAGATGACAATATTGCAGATCCTTTGACTAAGCCTATGCCTAGGGCTAAGCATGATAGTCACACTAGGGCTAAGGGTCTCAAACACATTGGTGAATGGTTGTGAGATTGCTTTGTATTACATTATTTCTGCTTAAAGTGTTGGACTCTTGTTTATGTTTGATTTTATGATAATATATATGATATTTCATTCTTATTTATACATTATATTAATTAATATTGAATAATATGTCCGAATAATTCATAGTTTTTAAATGGGCTCACCTTAAGTGTTTTGGTGAATGAAACCCCATTAAGTGTACTACAATTATGAATTATTGCACGTCCATAGTTTGAGTCGTCAAATAGGACATAGATGATTTCATTTATAGCTATATTGTACATTGACTGATAGCTCAAGGTTTCATGTGCTATAGGGACATAGAGATGTCCAGTCAATTACATAGATATGTATGGATGATACATATCGGACAGACCAACCTTAAGACTCTCCAAAAGGGATTGTAGAGTTTTCAAGGTGAACCATGTTTGGTGGATTCCTTAAACATGAGTATGTTATGTTTTCTAGTTGATGATTGGTATGTCTTTGATATTGTTAAACACTCTCTGTAAAAGGGGGTTATAAAAGCAATTATTGGGATTGCCAAAAGTTGAGTGGGAGCCATAGTCATACAAGATTGGAAAATTCCTCCTTATTCATGTATACATTGATGCATGAAAAGGAATGGTGTCTAGGCCACTTGAAGAGCTAGAACTAGAAAATGCATGGCCATGCTCGAATGGATTAATTGTAATCATTCGTTATTTGATAGTTCAAACTCAGGTATTCAAGAAACATATTTGACGAGAGATATGAATGTCACCATATCATCAAGTAAGACATTAAGAGACAAAGGTATCTTAAAATTGCACACTTGTTTTCAAGGACAAGTGGGAGATTGAAGGAATTGTGTCCTTTAATAAAAGTTGCAATTACCGAACATGGAATAGGACGATTGATAGAGAGATTCAATCCATTTATTTTAGGACTCGTAGTGTTTTGCTAGAAACCAACTACGATTAATGGATTAAATAGTTTATTCCATAACTATCATAAACGGGTCCTATGAGGTCACACACATTGAGTTGACGGGCTGGATCAACGGGCAGAAAGTCTTTTCAAACATAGGGTTTTAGTCCAATAAGAAAAGAGTTAATTATCGATAAATATATTAGATATTATTGAGAATTAAAAGGATATATTTATTTGGGAAAATAAACATATAAGGCCTTTAAAGGGAAGAAGAGATCTAGGGTTTCAGAAGTTTTACGTAAGAAAGAAAAGCTCTCTTCTTCCACTTTTCCTAGTCTTTGGCACTTCGATCTAGCAATCGGAAGCAAAGGAGATCCCTATCCCGTACTCGTGTGGACTGATTAGAGAAGTCATAATTGAGGCTTTTTCTCTCGAAGGAAGAACCCTAATCACGCATCAAGAGGTATTCTACTAACCCTAATTTTGTCTCTAATCAAGAATGCTTTAGATCCATGTTTAGGTGCAAGAAATTGTTTCTAAAATTCCGCTTATACGCATCTAAAAACCCTTCAGCTTGCATATTGGCTACAAATTGATTATTGGAGAATATTTACTAACAAGTTTGCTAATTGGGAAATTTGTGTAGAGTTGTTTAGTTCTCAAAACCTGTTGGGGTGTAAAGAAATCACTTGCAGAGTATATGATTACAATAAATGTGCGGTTGTTGCCAAATGTAAGGAGAATTTGAGTGATGAAATAATGTATCGCTCCTATAGATCAACTGGAAGTAGTCTGATGGAGCCCATTAGTAGACATGAATCTGAACAGGTTGTATTGTGGCCGTGTGTCTCTTATGTTCAAAAACAGGTTGTACGGGTATACCATAAATATCGAATAGGAATTATGTGCAAGTATATCAGTTCGTTAAAGAAATATGAACTATGCATAATTTTATATTATAGTTGGCCCGTATATATGCATGTAAGAAACTGTGCTTTTGCTAAAAATAGAACAAATGGGACTAAAGGAGTGGGAGGGCACAAACTAGTTTATCATGAAGATAGGATTTTGGAATAGCAGGGGTATTGGGAGAAAATCTTTTTGGCCAGAACTAGAGTCCTTCTGTAAAATTCAAAAAATTCAAATTATGGCAATCGGAGAAACGAAAACAGACACGCTCCCTAGCGATCAGGTTTGGCATAGAGCTGGTTTCGACAATGTCGTATGGTCCTCTGCTGTGGGTCGGGCCGGGGGTTTAGGCGTGTTTTGGAAAGCGCATCAATTACTTAACGAAGAAATCACGGTACTCGCCCAAGCACCAAGGTACATCATCCTAAAATACTCTCATGTCATTACAAAAAACACACTTATATTATGTTTTGTCTATGCCCCTCCTAATGCCGGACATAAAGAAGTTTTTTGGAATGAACTAAGTACAAATATACAAAATATAAACCTCCCAACAATAGTGATCGGAGATCAAAATGAAATTTAGGATCATAGTGAAAAAAAGGAGCTCACCCAGAACCACATAGATTCGAAAGGCTAATAAACTTCAAAAACGATTGTCTCCTAGAAGATATTCCTTCCTCGGGAAACCTTTATACGTGGAGGAAAATAGGACAGAGATTGATAATATCTATGAAAAACTAGACAGAGTACTAGTTAGTAACTACATTATTCAATGGTTCCCAAATATAAACACAACAAACCATGCCTTTACTAGTTCAGATCACTGTAAAATCTCGGTAGAGCTATGTAATGAGGATATGGTGAAAGCACAACCTTTTAAGCTAGAAAAGATGTGGATGTATAGGAAAGACTTTCGTAATGTAGTAAAACAAGCTTGGCGTGTACTGTTCTAGGGTTCCAACATGTTCCAACTAGTTAATAAAACACATTTATTTAAACTACATGCAAAAAGGTGGAATAAACATACACTAGGAAACATATTTGAACAATTAAAGGAGTTTGAAGAACAACTACTTGAAATTCAGCAAAACATCTTAAGGTCACTGCAACCAAACATGATTCAAAAACAATCTCGGTTATTAAAAAAGAAGGAATGTATTTTGAACTACCATAAAACATACTGGAAACAAAGGGCTAAGACAAAACATATTAAGTTGTCTGACGCGAATTCGGGATACTTTCATAAGGTTGCAAGTGGAAGACGAAATAGAAAAATACTGAAGCAAATTAGGACTATGGATGGTACACAAATTGTTGGGATTGAGAGTATTCGAAACAAAATACGACAAGACTTCAAGAGACGTTATACGAAAGAACCAACAAGCTCGAGGAATGAAACTGAATTTATGTGCTTAATAACTAATGAAATAACGGAACAAGATAATATGATGCTAATAAAGCCGATCACAAATGAAGAAATCAAAACGGTGGTAATGAGTTTGGGGTCGGATAAATCACCTGGACCGGATGGTATTACGGCCGAATTCTATAAAAGATATTGGGATATTGTAGGTCCATCTGTTATTAAAGCAGTGAAAAGCTTCTTCCACTCAGGAAAAATGCTAAAACAAATTAACCATACGTTTATAACACTTATACCGAAAACAGAAAACCCAGAGTCAACAAATCATTACCGACCGATTAGCCTCTGTTCTACTATATACAAAATCATATCTAAAATAATAACAAAACGACTAAAGAAAGTAATGGGTAAAATCACTCACCCACTTCAAGGCACCTTAGTCGCTAACAGGGCCATCCAAGATAATGTACTTATAGCACATGAAATACTACACTCTTTTAGAAACACTAAAGCTAAACAAGGGTGGGTTGCAATAAAACTTGACATGGAAAAGGCTTATGATAGAGTTGACTGGGACTATCTCTGGGAGGTCCTAATTAAGTTCGGTTTCGATAAGAAATTTGTGGGTTGGATTAGAGAATGCGTTAGTACCTTCTCGTTGTCTGTGCTTGTTAACAATGGGCCCATGGACCCATTTACACCTGAAAGAGGCCTTAGACAGGGTGATCCATTATCTCCCTTTCTATTTGTGCTTGCGACTGAATGTCTGGCAAGGAAGCTACAACTAACATGTGAAATGGACAGAAAATCTATCGGTTTCCCTATTACTAGAGGTGGTACTAGGATTTCGTTTCTTGCATTTGCAGACGATATTATAATTTTTGCTAAAGCAACACAGGGCGCCTGCACTATGGTTAAGAAGATAGTGGATGAATTTTGTAAGATTTCGGGGTAAAAAGTTAACTATACCAAATCTACATTTCAAGCATCTAAAAACATGAATGCTCACCAAAAAAACATTGTTCACCAAACATTAGGAATTCCAACAATGACAAGCATTAAAAAATACCTTGGGTGCCCAATGATAAGTGGGAAAGTTAATAAAGATACATTTAAAGATTCTATAGGCAAAGCACAACAACAACTTACGAAGTGGAAAACCAACTCGCTTTCCCAAGAAGGAAGAACAACCTTAATACGAGCTAACCTAGCAACAAAACCAAACTACATAATGCAGAGTTTTATGCTCCCTAACTCCATCCACAATGAAATGGACATAATTAATCGAGGCTTCTTCTGGAACAAAGATAGACAATTTAAACCTCTTGTAGGATGGGACAAAATTTTTAAACCAAAGGAGTTAGGGGGACTTGGAATAAGAAAGACAGAACATATGAATAAAGCATTGTAAATGAAACTGTTATGGAAAATTTTAGCAAAACCAAGCAACATCTGGGTTAAAATTGTTAGGGAAAAATATCTCAAAAATGATAACCTTTTTACATATAAACCAAAGCAAAACACATCATGGCAATGGAAAAAACTCATCCAACTCAAGACTGACTATAACAAAGGCTTAATCTGGCAAATTGGGGATGGAAAAACTGTAAAATTCTGGTTTGATAATTGGACCTCCAAGGGTCCCCTATACCCCTATGCTAAAAATCCATCGACGGTTATGGAAACATCAAAAGTTGTAGAGTGGATATCAAATGACAAGGTTTGGAAGGAAGAGGAGCTAAAACAAATCTTACCTGAAGAAATTGTATACCAAATTATAACAACCCCGATCCCAGATAACGCGATACAAGATCGGCTTTATTGGGCTCCGAGTAAAAATGGGTGGTTTTCTACCGCCTCAGCGGTTGAACTAATAACTAATTCAGGGGAACAAACTCCAAGCCTGAACAATTGGATATGGAAAATGGATATATACCCAAAAGTTAAAAACTTCTTATGGAAAATAGACAATAATGGTCTTCCCACTAAAGAGAGATTACGTCAAAAGAATGTGGTAACTCCCGGAGGATGTATTCTTTGCGACTGTACTACTGAAGATACTACTCACATACTTACCCAGTGCCCGTACATGACATATATTGCTAATAAGGTAAACCCCAATATTGCTCAGGTGATTAGAGGAATCGATCCATATAATAAAACTCCAAGAGTCCTCATCAATGAGTTTAAACAAATTCTAGGGAGAAAAGAGTTCACAGAGCTAGCAATAATCTGGTGGTGTGTATGGCAGCAACGAAAAATTAATGTTCCAACAAGATCAATGCGACGAAATCCCTGATTTAACAAGATATATCTGAAACCAATTAACAAACTGGGAAAAAGCTAAATTGTGGTCGGAAGATGAGGAAAATATAAGAGTAAACAAAACTAGGAAAACAAATAAACGAAATATAGCAAATAGGATATGGAAAAAGCCGACACAAGGTTATGTGAAAATCAACTGTGATGCATCAAGACTAACAAATAACCAAGCAACGGGAGGATTAGTAATTAGAAACCATCTTGGCCAAGTAATTGATATAAGAACGTATAGCTTTGGTAAAATATCGGCAATGAAAGCCGAGGCGTTGGTACTTCGAGAAGCAATCCGGGAAATAAAGAACATGAACCTAGGGAAGGTTGAAATTGAAGGGGACAACCTGCAAGTCATAAATGCAATCAAAGGTTTGTCTAAGTGTCCATGGGAGATTGAAATTACAATCTCTGACATCCTTGTCTCCATTTATGGAGCCCAGTATATTTCTATTAACCACATTCCTAGAGAGTGTAATGATGTGGCCGATAAAATTGCTAAATTGGGCCATAGTCTCCCCACTGAGTTTATTAAGACTCATCCAGAACTTCTGGTTCTCATCCGTAAGTGATGTCTCTTTATTTGGTGGTTTTTTTATATATGATTTCCTTTGTAAATATGTTTCTTTTTCCCCTTTTCTTGTGTGTTTTGTTCCTTTTTAGCTTAGTTCCCGTATTTCTATGAGATTCGGAGACTATGCGCGTTTTATGTGTTTTGTAGGTGTTTTGGCATGGATCAAGGGTCGTTTTGAAGGAGAATCGGAACATGGAGCAAGGCCCGAACTTAAGAGGGAAAGAGAGGAGCAAGCCATGAAGAAGAACAAGAGAAAAGCCAACAAGAAGAAGGTGGAACGAGGTCAGGATCGAGCTGGAACCAACGCCGGACCCGAGATGAAGTTTTCGACCTCGGACCGACTTGCCCAGTAAGTCGGGCCCGAGGTTGCTCCGTGTCGGTCCGAGTCGGTCGCTGACTGCTTGGGCTCCAAGGCACGAAATTGTGAACTACCACTTTTGCCCCTCATCTATAAAGGCTCTCTTATCTTCTAATTGAAGGAGGTTCCCACACTTAGCAAGGAACCAACCCTCAAAAACTCTCAAGAGGATACTTGGAGAGCAAGAGGAAGGAGAGGAGAAGGAGAAGAGAGGGAATCGGCCTAGGAGAGGAGATTTGATAGGTTTGGTTGATAGATTAGCTTTGCTTTGTTTTGATTTTGTGGATTTGGAAACCTTTGATTGGAGTTTGTGGATTGCTTTTGATTTGTGAATGAAACTTGGCTTTGGTTTGAGATTGATGATGTTGATTGCTTTGCTTTTTGATTTGTTTGCTTTCTTTGTTTGCCATATGGAGTAGATCTCCTTGATCTTGGGTTATGGGGGAAAACTCTAGCTAGGTTGGGCTAGAAACCCCAATTCCATAGCCTTGAGTGCTTGATCTAGGAACCCACTCTACATAGAGCTACAATTCCTTATGAAAGTAAGGAATCAAGGCTTGTGATTGGCAAAGTAGCGAAAGTGAACATTTGTCCATCTCAAGACCTTGCTTCGAAGGGGATTTCCCCAATGATCGATGTGTAGAAGTGGTTGGAACGAGGGTGAAAGCACTCGATCCTATTCCGATCATCACTTATTGCTTGAATTGGGGTGGAAAAGCCTTAATCTACTAGAGAAGGAACCCAAAAGCCCAAGATCTACTTTCAATCTTTGAGTTCGACAAAACCCAGTTACATCGGGCCCGACTTGCTCTACGTCGGTCCCGACTTCCCTCTTGTCGCCAACATCGGGCCCGACGTGACACTTGTGTCGGTTCCGACTGTTCCCTTTGTTTTCCTTTGTTTTAAGTTCTCCTTTCCAGCTTTCTAGTGTCTAGGCACCTCAATCGAGTAGATTTCCCGAGCGTTCGACACCCACCACGTGCTACAACGGGGCCGGGTTATAAATTGTATCTCTATACCCTCGCATTCCCGAGCGATCAGTAAGGATGCTCTAGGACGCCCCCTGTAGGGTGTGCCTCCTAATTTTTACCTAATCAAAAAAAAATCTTTACTTCTATTGGATTGAGCCGATTTACATACTCTTTAATTCTTGGCGACTGGGTCACAAACCCGAAATTTGTCATCATCATAAAAAAATGTTTTCAATAGAGTAAGGTCATTTTGATTAATTTTACAATATTAACATACACTAAAACCACTTCCCAAGCGACTTTTATATTTAGGAGACATTTTGATTAATGACACTTTTTATACCAACAATTGTTTGATTTTCTTATTCATGCTTTCAAGTTCCATCCCTTTACCAACCTAGATAAATGTACTTTTAGTCAAAAGATGTGTATAGTTCACCAAGGTTTTGGTTCAAGTGAGGAGAGTCTTTATAGTGAGGAGAAGAAGCTCTTATCTTGAAGACAAATCCCATTCATTAAATTTACCCCATTTATATATATATATATATTGGATGCTCAAGTTTTTTATTTATTTTATTTATCCTAAATCCTAAATATTAAACCCTAATCACCATAAACACTCAACCTTAATTATCCCAACCCTAAATACTAAACCCTAATACATATTGGACAAATAATATATTGTAAATGAACAAGTAATGTATTGAACAAGTATATTATAATATAGATGAGCAACAATCTTAGCATTTAAGGTTTATGAATTTAAAGTTTAGGGTTTAGGAGTTTAATATTTAGGATTTAGATTTTAGGGTTTAGGGTTTGGTATATAGGGTTGAGGGTATATGGTTTAGGATTTATATATGGATTAAGATTTAGTTTTAGGGTCAGTAGTGTAGGATTTAAATTAGGGTTTAGGGTTTAATATTAAAGTTTAGGGTTCATGATTTAAGGTTTAGAGTTTATGATATATTGTAGGGTTTATGATATATTTTAGGGTTTTATGTTTGATTAAATCATCATACACGTGTTAAACGACTTAAAATAATTTGACAAAAAAATAATTTTTTTAATTTTTAAAATGTTTTCGCTTGTTTTTGCCAAAAACACAACGCATGACATTTTACATTCCGTTCACATATTTTATACACATTTTCACATTATTACAAGTGTTGTTCACATAACACCACCTTTTAACTTCAATAAATTTAGTATGCGTTCACATATAATATAAGTACGTTCACATATTAGTATTGCATGTTCACGTTTTATGACCTTATGTTCATACTCGATTTATAGCATTCTATGCACGTAAAAAGACTTTAAAATTAAAGTAAAAAAATTTAAAATAAAATAATTTTTTTTATTTTTTATTTTTTCAATCGGATGACCTAGATTTATTTTTAGTATTTTAATCGGATGACCTAGATTCATTTCTAGTTTTCATGATAAGCCCCGTTTCCATTTGAATCAAATCCTACAAAAGACATGGCCATGTCAAATATAAATGTTACAAAATAATTGGATTTCCTCCCAATTTCAAGAATTACAAGGGGAAAAGGGCTAATGGTGATGCTGGTTTTCATGAAGACCGTGAAGGAAATTAGGGTGGTGGAGCAACAAATGGTGTTTCTAGCTTAGGAAATTCTGGTACAAGAGGAAATTCCGATGCAAGTGGTTCAGGAAATGTTTGTCTCAAGATCAAATTGCTAAACTAGTTGGTCTTCTCGATATGTTAAGGAACAAAGATGGTTCTTCTTCTTTAGTGAATTTTGCTGGTATGGTTTCTCTTATCTCACATTACTTGAATTCACATCAGTTTATTAAAATTTCAAGTAATGATTGGATAATTGATTCGGGTGTGAGTGAACACATGGCATTTGACAAGAATATTTTGAGCAATTTGAGATGTTTGGAAACTGAATGTATAGTTGTTCTTTGTAATGGCGACAAAGTAATAGTTAAATTTAGTGGTATTATTGAGATTTTCTCAGGTTTATGATTAAGAAATGTGCTGCTAGTTGATAGTTTTAAGTGTTGGGATTATGGAGCCTAATTCAGAATTAGGCGGGAGAGGCAAGATGCGACCGCGACCAGAAGGGTTGCAACCGCACCGGGAGAAGCGTGGGCTGGGCAGGAAGACACGACCGCGTCTTCGGTGGCCAGGCCCGCATTTCGTCATCTGAGAACTCGAGGATGAGAGCGCGGTTCAAGAGGGATGACACGACCATATCTTCCCGGACGCGCCCGCGCCCTAGGTCGAGTCGGTGAAGGGGTGGGTTTTCTTGACAGGCGAGTTTGAAGGGGTCTTTTTATTGTGTCTTCTTATTTTTTGGAAGATAATATTTTGTATCTATCTTTAAGGACTTGTGTTCTCTATTTAAACCAAACTATGGTTATTGCAATATATTGTGTTCTGTTATATCATGAAAGCTAGAGGGGAAAAATCTAGAGAGAGCTAGAGAGGTTAGGTTAGACTCAAATCAGTGTAGATCAGGAAAATCAGGTCTTGTAATCCTTAGAATCCTCAGATCTAGTGGAAAGTCTCTGGTTTGGTAGTGCCCCCAAACGTAGTCATTTTGACGAACTAGGTCAACAAATTCTTGTGTTCTTCTCTTCTTGTTTTCTTCTATCTTCTATTGTGAGTATTTGCGTGAGTCCTCCCTTACTGTAGGGGGTTGAATTTCCAAAAATTGTGCCAACAGTTGTCTTGTGAGGTTATTTTCTCCAACACTCAGTGTACATTGCATGGCCTTTTACTTAAGAGGCCTCTGGTTCTTGTAAAACCACATAATGGATTGTATCTACTATCTCAATCAAGGTCAAGATCTTCAATTTATGTAGAGCATAGTTGTATCAATGTACAATAGTACAAATAGATGCTATGGCATTATAGATTTTGTCATTTACCTAGTTATAAATTAGAAAATATGTTTCCTTCTATTGTAAATAAAGATGTTGCCATAAAAGATGTTTGTGATGTGTGTCATAAAGCAAGGCAACAAAGATTATATTTTCCTTCATCTTATAGACATTCCACATAATTTTTTGAGTTGGTTCATGTAGATGTATGGGGACCTTATCATGTCCCCTACACATGGAGGTTTCATGTTTTTCTTGATTATTGTGGATGATTTTAGTAGGGAAATTTGGAACCATTCAATATCATCAAAGTCTTCTTCCTTTGATTTGCTAAAGTCTTTTATTGCTTTGGTAGAACAACAGTCTAAAAAGAAGGTAAAAATAGTGAGATTAGGTAATGCTTTTGAATTAGGGTCAAGCATTGAACGGAAACTTTATTTTGCTACAAAGGGTATTTCCATCAAACTTCATGTCTGCATACACCTCAGCAAAATGGTGTAGTGGAAAGGAAACACAAACACCTTTTGGAAACTTGTAGAGCTTTATTGTTTCATTCTAAATTACCAACTAGTTTCTAGGGGATTGCTTGTTGACTGCTACCTAATTGATCAATAGAATACCTTCTCAATCACTTCATGGAAAATCACCTTATGAGTTGTTACATGGGTGTCTACCTGACTATTCACACTTTAGATTGTTTTGTTTTCTTTGTTACATTACATTTATTGGTCCTCAAAGATATAAATTGCAACATATATTAGTTCCTTATATCTTTGTTGGCTATCCTATTGGCAAGAAGGCATACAAGGTGTTTGAGTTAGAAAATAAGAAATTTTCTATTACAAGATGTTGTGTTTTATGAACACATTATACCTTTTTCTTTTGGAGAAACTTTTTCATAGCAACATTCTGATACTATTCCTCGAGTTATTACAGATAGTGTCTTTCTCTCCTCTTTTTCAGAATTTTTCTTTAGAAAATTCCAATGATACAACTGTTCCTATAGATGACGGTGTTGTTGAAAATACACCATATTCTATAGTAGAGAGTTTTAGAAGATCTACTTGGGTTCATTAACATCCTTCTTATTTGGAGATTATCATTATAATCAAGTTTCACATGGCCATACAAATTGCTCTCTTCTTGACGGTTTGTCATCATCTCATCGCTTGTGTTTCAATGCTTTGTCTTCTACCTAGAAGAGTTTATTACATAGCAACATTCTAATACTATTCCTCGAGCTATTACAGATAGTGTCTTTCTCTCCTCTTTTTCAGAATTTTTCTTTAGAGAATTCCAATGATACAATTGTTCCTATAGATGATGGTGTTTTTGAAAATACACCATATTCTATAGTAGAGAGTTTTAGAAGATCTACTTGGGTTCATTAACACCCTTCTTATTTGGAGATTATCATTATAATCAAGTTTCACATGGCCATACAAATTGCTATCTTCTTGATGATGTGTCATCATCTCATCACTTGTGTTTCAATGCTTTGTCTTCTACCTAGAAGAGTTTATTTTCATCCATAAAATACAAAGAACCTTTCAATTATTCTAAATTAGTGCACTAATTTAGGTCCCTAAATAAATAAGTTGGAAATTAGCGACCATGTGGTAGCTCGCTAAATACCGGCGCCATTTTTCCCCGCGAAGTTTTAGCGTCCACACAAGGTATGGTCGCTAATGTTGCGACACATGATCGCTAAGTTTTAGCGTCCACACAAGGTATGGTCGCTAATGTTGCGACACATGATCGCTAAGTTTTTTTTTTGTTTTTTTTAGCTCAGAATTGGCGACCATGTGGTCGCTAAATATCAACCATATTCAGTGGTCGCTAAATCTTGGACGCTAAATCAACGGAATGGTGTAGTGGTGCAATCACTAGAGTGGAAGAAAGCTATGGAGCTTGAGTAAGCAACTTTAGAGGCCAATGCTACTTGGGAAGTTGTAAATCTGCTAGTTGGGATGAAACTCATATCTAGTAAGTGGATTTATAAAGTAAAGTATAAAGTTAATGGTTCACTTGAAAGGTTTAAAGCTAGATTGGTTATAAAGGGCAACACACAAAAAGTTGGTCTAGATTATACAGAAACTTTTTCTCCTATGGGGAAGATGACTATGATTCAATGTTTAATTATTTTAGTAGTTAAGAAACACTAGCCTTTGTTTCAACTTGACATTAATAATGCATTTTTACATTAAGATCTTTATGAGGATGTCTATATGAAACTTCTTTTGGGATATACTCCTCCTTCTTCTTCAACCGGTACTCTTGTTTGTAAGTTGAAGAAAAGTTTATATGACCTTAAACAAGCCTCTCGATAGTGGTATTCAAAACTGTCCTCATCTCTTTATTCTCAAGGTTATCATTACTCTAGGAATGATTACTCTCTTTTTTTAATCAAAACCAACAGTTCTTCTATTATAGTAGTTGATGTTTATGTAGATGATGTGTTGGTTATTGACACTAATGTTGTTGAGATTGACAAATTGTAAAGTTTTCTTCACAACAAATTCAAAATAAAGATCAAGGCAAAGTGAGCTATTTCTTAGGCAGGGAAGCTATTGACAATGTTGATGTTGTTGTGGTTTCTTAGAAAAAGTTTACAACAGAATTGCTACAAGAAGCTAGGATTCAAGTGCAAGTTTGTTCACAGTCCACTTGAGTTGAATTTCAAGCTATTACCAGATCAAGGAGAGTTGTTTGAGGAATCCTTATTATACAGAAGGTTAGTTGGGAAACTCAATTTTCTTACAAATACCCGACTTGACTTAATCTTTTTTGTTCAATAAAGTCAACACCAAGAGTCCCACATTATCATGCCTTTCTACATACTTTGAAATATCTGAAATCTTCACCTGATTTGGGATTAATTAGTTTTTTTCTAAATTTTTTGATTTCACTCTCAATGCATATTGTGATTTGGATTGGGGAGCTTGTCCTTCTACATGATGTTCAATTAGTGGGTTCTATGTTGTATTAGGCACTAGCCCTATGTTGAAAATCAAAGAAACAACACATTGTAGCTTTATCCTTAGTCGAAGCAGAATATCGTACTATGAGGCGTGTTGTTTTTGAATTAAACGAGCTCAATAGACTTTTTCATGAGTTACAAGTTCCTTCCATTTCCATAATTCTAATTCCTCTTCATTGCGATAACCAAGATGTAATTTATATTGCAAAGAATGTGATATATTATGCACGCACCAAACACATAGAGCTTAATTGTCATTCTATACGGGAGAAGTTGAATGGTGGTCTCATTTCCTTGCATTTCACTCTATCAAGTTCTCAGCTGGCCGACATATTCACCAAGTCTCTTTCATAAATTCAACATCAGTTTAGGCTCTGTTTGGCACACCTAGCTGGAGCTGGTAGCTGAATTATTTATAGAAGCTGAAACTGAATTTATGAGCGGAATGGATAAAAAAGTGTTTGGCAATTAGTAGCTGAATTGCAAAAGAGCTACTTGAAATGACAAAATTGCCCACAAATAACCAAACAAAAATACCCCTCAATTGGCCTCATGTGCTTGTCACGTGACCCCAACCCCCAAAATTTCAGCTTACGTTTCACAACCTTGGTTTCATTCCATTTTGTTCCACTCCAGCTTCCAGCTGCGTTGAGTTCACCATTGAGCAAAGTTGAGGTCCAACCGAGCAAGGGTAGGCGCCGCCAGAGGTCCAGCTGCGGTAGTGGAGGCGCCGCTGGAGGTCGAGGAAGAGGTGATTTCGGAGAAGGCAGACATATCACGATCGAATCGAACCTGGTAAGTGAAAGACACTTCAATCTCGTATGCGTTGGATGATATGATAGTTGTTGTTTGGGCTAAATTAGAGCTGCCATTTTGGACCATTTGAGGGATCTTGAATATAGAAGTTGTAGCTAGGTAGAGATTATAGTGACATCCAATGTAGGACGGTATTCGATTCGTGATAAAAATATGAAATTAGGTCGAGCTTGTGACAAATTGAGAGTTGTGTTGTAGTGACATCGAATTAGGTCGAGGTTGTGCATGGTTGTTGAAAATTAGTGAATTATAAATCCAAAATTTAGGCTTATTCGAATGTAGTTGTGTGTTGTTAATTGCTCATTATTGGCTTCAGAATATATGAGTTTGTTGGTGTGTGGGTTTATGTAACGTGTGTGCTTCGAAAGGAAGAAGGATCAATGACCGAGTCAAGTGCTAAAGCGAAGGGAAAGAACATTGATGGGAAGGGCGTTGCTTGGAGTGATGAAGAGGCGAAAGCACTAATGTCAATTTCTCTACAATATCACAAGCAAAATGGGAAGGACACTCACTTTCAATGGGTTGAGATTGCGGAGAAGTTTAGCCATGAGAACACCAGGAAGATTGATAAGGATACGTGCCATACGACGAAGAACAAGTTTGACTACATGAAAAAGATTTGGAAACTTTGGGTTGTGTTTTGGACAAAAATTTGACAAGCAAATTTCTGCCCTAGATTGGGGCACGATCGAATCGATAAGTAGGAAAATACTTTGAGAAGGTGAGAATTTCAATGATACGAAGGACAAAAGTTCACTTTCGATTATCTCTTCTGTTACAAGTGTCTGTGTACATGTATAAACCGTAAAGAATTTATCTATAAATCCCCTCATACCAACGTGCCTTTCCCACCTCCCACGATCTCCAAGTTTACAGGGCATATCCCTAACTACTATCTTCTTCCCGTGTATATCGGAGGTGTGAACCGTCATAACCGTTGTCCTCCGAGCGTCTCCTCTTCCTCGTGACGAAAGCCTTCTACCTTCACCTGAGTGACTGATGGTTTCTCTTCGATTAGGCCACCCGGTGACTTCCCTGTCTGCTTTTGGGCTCGACTTATCAAATGGGCCGAAGAGATTTTGGGCCTAACAGGTTGGCTTACGGTACAAAGAAAATGGCGTAGGATGGAACCCGACAGATGGAACAATTATAGCGGATCATGAATGGTGGGAGCGAAAGATAAGGGTAAGCTTCATATGGTGATTATGTTGTTTCATTATATGGGAAGCTTGCCTAGTTATTTATAGTGGTCTTGAATAATTGACAGGAAAAGGCGAAGTACAAAAGGTTCCGACATAAGCGTCCCGACCCGGAGTTGAGTGATCTTTGGGATTGCGTCTTCGGCAACATATGTGCGTTGGGCCAGCATGTTGTCGCGGCCACAATGGACCCCCTAGTTGTAGGAACAGACGAGTCCAAAACGCCAGTTTCACAATCTGGTGTTTCCGGGCCAAGAGGTTTTGAGGACCTCCTGGGAATGGATGATGACTTGGATGAGGATGATTTGCTTCGGGACTTCACTGACACACCTGGACAAATGACTGCTTCTTAGCAATCTACCAACTCTCATCTGTGCATCAACCCAGCGACGGTACTAGCCAACGAGTGCATAAGCGTAGAAAGAAACAATCGGGGACTGCCTTCTTCCAAGATCAATTGGTTATTACTGCACAACAAGGTGAGCGGTTTGTGACGCTCTTGGAGTGGCAATTAAAGGGTACAAAAATGCAGGGGGAAAACCGGGTTTTCGAGCTTGATGAAGCAATGGAGGTTCTTGAAGGGATGGTCACGACCGAAATGGTAGAAGAGTATGGTGGTCTATGGTGTTATACGGTGGATCATTTGAACAATGAGAACATCCGCCACCTCTTTCTAACATTGAAGAATGATGATGCAAGGATCGCTTGGCTACGATACAAGTTTGCTGAGAAGGAAGCGTCGAAGAAGACTAGTTGAGTTTGGATGTTAATGGTGTACACTTATATTCTAGTTTAGGTCATAATGGATGCTTATTTTGTTTGTGATTGGGTGAGGATTGTTAGCTTCTTTGTGATTGTTTGAGAATTTGGTGGTTTGTGTTGATCGAATGCCATTTTCGTAACCTCATATGGATTAGTTTGGGATTGACTATGCTTGTGTTATTGTGTGAGTTTTATGGTAAGGTTGCTTTACAGGGCAAGAAGCATGCCTTGTGCACTAGTTAGGCAGCTTAGTCAGCGTCAAAAGATAATGACTGTGTGGTTTTTGTTTACGCAACAACAACGTTGTCTTTTATTGGGGTACTACCTCAAATATATGCACAAGACACCATGCTACACGTCGTCATTGACGGGGTACTGATGGATGAGAGAGATAATGAAATCCGAGTCCGAGGTTAGACGCATTAATGCTTTTCGAATGGAGAAGCACGTGTTTTGAAAGTTGTGTGATGAGCTACAATCCAAGCATGGGCTCCGACCTTCTAAGCATATGTGTGTGATGGAGAAGGTTGACATTCTACTATACACTATTTCATTGGGGGTGTCTAACAGAGTCGTATGTGAGAGGTTCTAGTGTTCCGGTGACACGATTAGTCGTGCGTTGCATGATGTCATAAACACCATCATTGGTAGGAGGCATTGGTTCAAGGGTCTGGCTAGGCGTCTACTACGGCCCCGTGATCCGGAGTTCAAAGAAATTCCCGATAAGGTGTTGAACGACAATCGTTACACTCTATTCAAGGTAGGGCTTATCATTAAATTTTGAATGTCATATAATTAGGCGTTTTATTAGTTTTACTATAATATGTCTATGTTAATGTATCATTTAGGGAGCAATTGGGTGCATAGATGGGACCCATGTTACATCATGCATACCCCGAGCTGAACAGATGCCTTATCGGAATCGGAAACAAGTTTGCTCATGGAACGTCATGGCAGTTTGCGACTTCAACATGTTCTTCACCTTTGTATCTGCTAGCTGGGAAGGGAGTGCTCATGATGCTCGAGTTTTTGAACACGCTCTTTCGACACCCGCAATGAACTTCCCTCATCCGCCAACGGGTACGTCATTCAAAATTTGTTCGATGGCTACGTTCAACTTCTAACATTTGCAATTAAGGTAACTTATATTTTCCCAATCGTCCATGTAGGGCGGTATTATCTCGTCGATAAAGGTTACCCGGACAAGCTCGACTACATGGTCCCGTATGGCAAAGTTAAGTACCATTTGTCCCAATTTCAAAATGCGCTTCCAAAAAATGCACCACAAGCTTTCAATAAAGTTCACTCGTCGCTTAGGAGTGCAATCGAAAGGTGTTTTGGTGTGTTGAAAAAACGGTTTAGGATTTTGACGTACATGCCGAGCTTCCCAATCGAGACGCAAATTGACTTGATCCTTGTGTGCATTTCCATGCACAACTTGATTTTGGAACATCGAATTGTGGACCAATACCTTGAAGAAGACTACGATGACCCGAACCTTCCTCCTCCACGGCATCCTGAACAAGGGCAAGACAATGCTCCAACAGGAATGAAACAAGTAAGGGATGCCATCAGAACTCAAAATTGGGAATCTCGAAGTTATTGGTAGGTTTATGTTAATGAAAACTTTGTTGGATGAATGTGTGTTGGATGAATATACTTCACATTATGTTGGTGGTTGGGGTTTTTAATACTAGGCTCTTTCATGCAATTATAAACAAGCAATGTTTGTTCATGAAAATTAGTTCTCTATGTATATCCTAAGTTAAGTGTGCTTTTACGAGCAACGACGCGCCTACACAACGAAACCGGCGCGCCTACGCTATCAGCTCCGGCGCGCCTACGCTATCAGCTCCGGCGCGCCTGAGTGTACTCCTTTGTTTGAGAACATTTGCAACGTAAAAAACAGGATAATAAAAAGTTCATAATACCATAAAAGCAAAACAGTGACAAGTTGATTAACATACAAGACAAACCATAAGTACATGTCCATAAACTAGACATTACTATACATATGAATGATTTTAATATTACAAGACAAGTTGATTAACATCATCAATGTATATTAGGTGAAAAGGTGTTGGATTGGTATGGTTCTATTTGCAGTTAAGGCTACTGATTTTCTACATATTGTGCAAATTCATGTTTTTTAACTATTTTCATTGACTAGCTTCTTATCACTGCAAATGCAACCTATTAGGCACTCAAATGGTTAATTTAACATGGAGATGTTATTGATTTCATAGAAGTAAAGAGTATACAAAAGAAAATATAGAATACAAAAGCCACAAAAGGTTCAGCACACGACTTTGAATAACAAACAACACGCACAACTCTACAAGGGAGTGATTTCATCACATAGAAAGCTCAAACAATCCATAATTATTTACGAAAACCTAATATGAAGCTTCACCTTTTCATTACAGTTCAGAGGATCCCTGCAAATGGATAATTAGGGTTCAAAGAATACCAATTTCTTTGAATATGCAACAAGTTCATTTATCAGTTTCTGATGAGGAGGAGGCCTAAACAGCAATCCCTAGCAATCCAATTGTTTTACCTAAACAGCAATCCAGATGGAATCGAGCTAGCTCATTTATTAGATTAATCAACAAATGAGGCCAAAAAAATCAGATGCACATCAAAATCCGAACAAGCTAGCTCATTTTTTTAAATCTGTAACTATCCAATTGTTTTACCTACACAACAATCCCTAAACCAGATGTACATCAAAATCCGGACAAGGAGGCCAAACAAATCGCTAAACAAACAACAATTTCATAGTTTGTAACCACCAGTTCCAAAAATCGATGGAATCGAGCTACCTCGGATGCTAGATCCAGCTCCCTAACGACATACAACTGAGGCACAAGTTCGACATACAATAGAGTTATAGAGGCAAAAGATCTAGCGATTGAGCACTTACCTTCACCTGGTGTTTCCGGAAATCGCCTCTGAAGACGTCGCCGAGCTAGGTTTTGGACAATCGACTGGCTTTGAGGGGTAGAGGTCGCCGAGCTAGGTTTTGGAGTCAATCGAATTTGGGGATAAAAAAAGTGGCCTCGAGGGATATTGGGAGGTAATTTCTCGGGCTTTTTTGACAAAAGAGGGTAGCGTTTAGGGAAGAAGCTGGGGGGAGGAGGGGGCGAAAACTAGCGTCCTTCCACTAGCTTTCTCAAAATTCGCTACTGGCGCCTGCTGCTGTCGAACACCATTATAGCTCGGAGATGCTACATCACGCTCCCTCTTCCGCTCGAAGACGTTGCATCCGAACGGAACCTTAAACTGGGCAAGTTAGGTTTGTATAGAGAAACTCTCCAACTTGGAGGGGGAGGGGGTGTTGGAATTGTATACTAAGTCATCTCTCTAGTTAAGATAATATGTGGGAACATATATCGGAGCCAAGAGCTCTTGTAATAATACTTAGTATAAATAGTTGGTTTTACTTTCTGTTTTGAAACAAGAGAGAAAAAACACATTTTTATACTCATGCTTTGTAACTAACACGAAGAGAGGCAGAGCATGTATGTGGCTTGCTTCTCAGCATCGTGTGATTTCCAGATTCATGAGCTTCGATCTCTAGAGTTTCATTTCAATCTTTTCTCCTCCTTTCAGAAGAAGAAACTTCTTAATACATTTTCCTTCTTTGTATTAGGTCCAACGCTCTCAGAAGGATCAGCTGGCTCATAGATAAGGATTAATAGAACCAAAAAGAAAAAACACCTTGGAAATTAGTGCGTGTCTGGCCAAAGAAATTTGCAGTTTGAATCCAGTAAGCACCTACGTGTCAACGTCTGAAAGCTCCACCGTTCCTTGTGCCACGTAACCCCGCCATAGCAGCGCTGTTGCACTTGCTCGCACAACCGCGCTTTTATGCGAAGATAATAAAGACACGCTTCTCTCAAACCCACGTACGTTGAAAGAAACTTTGTCAAAAACTCAGAAATCTCACCAATTCCTCCGAGTTAAATAATAATAATAAAAAGAAATCTGAGCATGTCTTCAAAGCAGGAGAGGCAAGAGTTGGACGCACGAGCAAGGGCAGGGGAGACCGTCGTGCCAGGTGGCACTGGCGGCAAGAGCCTTGAAGCTCAGGAACATCTCGCTGAAGGTATGTGATATGATTGAGATTTCTCTGCTCCAATTATGGTTGTCAATATGTTTCACTCTAATATAATTGACCAATTTATTTTCAACTTTAATTTAAATATTATCTTACTCTTTTAATAAAGAGTTTGGTTTATGGGCACATAATAACCGTATTAATTTTAAAAAGTATTTTAAAATTATTCTCTAAATTAGAACCAATGAACCCTTTTAAAAAAATTATAAAAAATTTAGAGAGGTTGAGATTTGAACTGACATTTAATATACAGGAAGGAGCAGGGGAGGGCAGACGAGAAGGGATCAGCTAGGAACAGAGGGCTACCAGGAGCTAGGAAGCCGAGGTGGTCAAGCCAGGAGAGACCAGATTGGAACCCAAGGCTACCAGGAGATGGGCCGAAAAGGCGGCCTCAGTACCGTCACTCAGTCTGGTGCCGAACGCGCCGTAGAAGAAGGCATCGACATTGACGAGTCCAAGTACAAAACCAGAACCACCACCTCCACCTAATCATGTTACTATCTATAATCCCCAAAACAGAAGCACCTGATCGATCGATCGATGACAATAATACACTGTAGAGCCTCCTAGTTTGTTTGTTTAGCGGAAATGGTATGTTTCCAGTAAGATGTTCAAAATCATTTTCTAGATGCTTTTGTACTTCACTTCTCTTAGAAAACTCAAGAGTACAAGAATATGGGAGTAGAAAAATTTTGGTTGACTAATCAATTATTCTACACATGGAATTCAGCTTAATAGGTTTATCGTATTGCACCCACAATCGACTTATATGTTTGGGCGTACGGCTAGTGCTGTCACCAGAATTCCTAATATGAGAAATGGTTGTGCACTCGCCTGCATTATCCAGCAAATGTGGAGTTCAAGTTACAATGACCCAACACTATATATATGCACATGTGGAATGTTTTTGACAAGGTTTACCTGATATTTGACATCGTACTTGGTTGGATCCTTCAGTATGTACTGGGTCTGTCAAACACAAGGTTTCAGTAGCATTTTAGTGTATAAAACACAAGCCAATAACAAATGACATTCTAACTATAAGTTTTCCATTGGAAACAAGTTAAGAGTTTCAAGGAAAAAACAAGATTCAAAAGGAATTCAAGCCAAAATGCCAAGAGAGAAATCCAGTTAATGCATTTTTACCTGGAAATAAATTTGTGGTAGTACCAAACCTACGAGGGCAAGTGCGTAATACGGCTTACCAATCGCCAGAAGATAGCCTGCAAATATTAATTATATGCTTTACATGTCATTGCCAATGAGAAAAAAAAAGGCACATCAGTGGTTCTTATTCTCACTGAACATCTATTTCAACAAAAAAAAAAAACAGGATGCTTAAGATACCTGCTATTGATAACTGAGTAAGGTCAATAGAACCCACACAAATCCACTTAGCAGCTTCAACTCCAAAAGCAACAGGAAGTGACTGCAAGTGGAAACTGGATTAGATGTAATGTCATTTCCAGCAGAACGAAAGAGGGGGATTCAAAAGCCAAGCTATAAACAGACTGACCTGTAGTCCCATTGCCCTATCACCTTCAATGCTCTTGAAGTCATTCACAATAGCAATTCCAAGCTATGACAGAAAGAGGAAACCGAGATTTGAATTATCTACATCAGTTTAAACAATTTAAAAGGATTTGATAGCCATTTTGAATGGGAACTCACTCCAGCTATGCTATACAAGAGTGTAAGAACAACTACATCAGGAGTCAAAGTCCCAAATAAAGCTTGTCCAGCCCACCTGCCAGGAAGGGATCATTTGAAAACTCAAAGTGATGAAGGAGAAAGAGAAGGTGCCAAAATTTTCAGGTTCATATCAGCAGATCCTTAGTTATCTGATAAGATAAAGATCGCAAAGTTCCAAAAATGGTTTCAAATACGAGACTTGCATTTACTCCATAAATTATGAGAATATTTTCAGAGCTTTAGAGCCTTTCTAATCAACAGGTAGCTTAAAAATCCAATCAAGTTACTGGCCTACAGTTTGAAACATAAATTTGCAAACAGTGATGTACTGATTTTACAGGATATGGCATAGCCCCTGTAGTTAGAATGCAACTCTTCGGCATAGTTTATCTACTTGGGCAGAATTAAGCTATACATATATTATTTATCTGAAGAGCAATTCGTTTGGTAATGCTGTTAACATACACCTCTGTCATCCCCAAATAGGGAATGCAAGCAGAAAAAAATATACATGGAAGTTAGGCACAAAAGCAAAGAGATATAACCAACACAAGGAAATACCATACCATGGTAAACTGATGTAGCTAGATCCAAGAGCAAAGTTTCCTATCCATCCATTCTGCTTAAGCTGCAATAAAATAACATCTAAGCTTTGTGAGCAAATGCCATATTTTACGTTGTAAAAAGGGTAAAATTATAGAAAAAAAGGAAGAAAATCTCACTTTTAAAGGCGGGGCAGAGTATATATATGAGACTAAGGAGCCACCTAATGCAAGATAAAAGATTGTGGGAAAGTCGTGCCCTGCCTAAAGCCAAGAAAGGTTCCATGGAAAATAAGGGATAATAAGAATGTGCCATTCTCAACAATAAAGTAATGGCATATCTGCCGCTTATAACATGAGACATACCCACACATCCAACAAACCAGCAAGTCCAAGGCCCCCCAGCAGCAGAACCCATATTTGAGTTATGACCTACATGCATTTTCAAATTAGCTGAATTAATTCATTCAGAAAGGAAGCAGCCTGGGATGGTATGCAGTGCATACCTCATTCTCGGATATTGCTCCTGAAGGGATTGGACGATAGGGTTCATTAATTGCATCAATTTCTCGATCATACCAATCATTTAGTGTCTGAAAAGAGAATTCCATAGATTAATTTCCCGCTTGCAAGTAAAGTTTTATTTGAATCATAAAGCATCGTGCTGAGGAAAAGCACATATTCCCATCTGACAGAACTTACCTGTGTATAGCCGGTCAAAAATGGTCCTGACATCAGCATGCATACAACTGACTTAGCTACGTTCTCTAATGTCCATTCAAAGTTTCCTGCATCCCATTATATATGAAGCATCAGGTAAAATATTACATGATCTGTACATAACCATCTTGTTGCATCAAGACTTGTGTATACAATCATTCGGAAAGTGCATTTAGCAGAGAAATTGGAACTTTTAAGTGGGTAATAAATGATTCAGAGAGGCTGTATAGAAAACTGTTCTCTTGATTGAATCAACACTAGACACAAGTCACACAAGAAGAAAATTCAAATGTAAATTCCTGCATCGATTGTAATCTCAATAAATCACAAACATAATTCAGAAGATTGAAGAGTATTATCACTAATGTAAAGGAGATATAACTAACACCATTGCTTGATTCAAATGAGATTAACTTAAATTCAGAACTTTACAGAGACCAGTTCATATGGAGAAACTGTTTTTTTTAATTATCCCCGTTTTTTTATTTGGTACAATGAGAACCCTTTTTTATTGGATAAAGCACAATCGCACCTCACCAAGTAGGAGGTCTGAAATTAGGCATCAATTCAATAGGTAAGAGTTAGAGAATACCCGATGCAGCAGCTCCGCAAACTACTCCCCAGACTAATGGAGGCCAAGTAACAGGCTTTGTAAGTTGAAGGCGGATTTTCCATTTATTCTGCACGAGTAATTGTAGTTTACTCAGTTTAACACACACTCACAAGAGGTCAATTGTAGCTATTTCCATACCATAAACGGCATAAGAAATTGGAGCAATTGTATACAAAAATCTACTAAATATGTCATCAGATTAAGGTTTTCAAATGGAAATAGAGGTGAGGAAGAAAAACAATGAAACGCACCGTTTCTTGAGCTGCACCCTTTATACCAAGCAGCTGATTTATACTAGAACCATCTTTAGATGGTGCCTTATCTGGTGCTTCAGCTTTCACTGCCACACAAAATGGAACAAATGAATTATTTATTTCTCAAATCCCTAGACTTCCTTCCAGGAAAGGGGGAAAAAAAAAACAAAATTCAAAATTAAATTAAATCCAGCGATGGCAGTACAGCTATACCTTCATTTGTATCAGTCTCCATCGCTCTAATCGACAATCTTCTCCCTGAAAGAGAAAGAGCGAACATCAATTGCAGTCCCAAATCTCGGAAGAAACTCATTTTCAACCAGGAACAGCAGAAATTCAGAATTGTAGTAAACGGAAAGGGAAACGGAGAGCTCACTGGTGATAGACAGGGCAAGAGGAGGAAGAAGAGTACGACTTCGAAGGCGGTGTTGGTTTCCGGCATTGGAGAGTTTAATTGCAGATACAGCGTTAAGCGCAGCTGCCATTGGAGCTTCTCAGTAAGAGCTTGTAGCCACTTCGAGAGCGGAACAACGAAAAATGTTCGGATGAGGATCGTGGTGAATGTGTTAAAACGTTAATATTGGCCAGTGTACAAAAATAATGAATTCCAGAGTATTTCTAGTGGTGAAAATGACTGAAATTTACCATTCTCAAGTGCAAGTTAATAACGTCAATTGTTTGAAAAGGTTGTCAAATTTTAGTGCAGGATTAAGCCATCTTTATTCACAATATCATAAATTTAAAAAAATTGAAAAGTATGTATTTTTTTAGTGGGTAAGAATTAGAAGGTCCTCCCACTACTAAAGCAACCCTTAACTCTTTAAACCCAAAATTACTTTGGATAGTCATTTAGGTGTTACCAGATGAAAAAAACCCGCACCAAGTCCTTGACAAAATTAGGGCAACGACAACAAAGGAGGAGATGGAACTTCTCATAAACGCCTAGTGGAGCACTGGAGCTTATGATTTTCTAGAAATAAGAGAATTTTTGACAACGATAGAGGCCTAAACTCGAATCATGTCAGGCTCCTAAGCGAGTTCACTCGTAACCAGGTTAGAGAATGGAAACTTGCAGGAAATCCTGAAACTAACAACTCTTGCTCTTACACCGTGAGAGGTAGGGAAAGGAGAAAGCTTGCTAAGTGGGCAAAACCCAAGAGGAACTTTTATTAAGTTGAATTTTGATGGTGCAGTTTGTTCGGATGGCGTGGCCTCTTTTGGTTTCATCCTTAGGGACTCTGTTGGCTCCCTCATCCACTTTGACGGAGAATTGATTGGTCGACAGTTTGTTCTAATCTTCGAGACCATTGCCTTGCATCAAGGACTTCTCGAGGCCATTCGTCATGACATTTCCCAGATCCAGATTGAAGATGATAATTGGCACCTGGCAAGGTCATTCTAGGTGACTAGCATTGCCCGTGGGAGATTGAGTTGTTGCGGTTGGACATCCATTGTTTACTTGCCCAATTCTGGGATTGGAGTCTCATGTCTTCCGTGAGTGCAATTTTGTGGCGGAATTCATCGTTGGTTCCTTCCGATAGGTGATAGCTTGCATTTAGGTAGTGTTTAGGATGCATGTTTATGTTTGTTTTGCTTAGGTTTTAGCTTAGTTTTATCTTAGTTTTTAGGTTCTAGTGTTTTCGGGTAATTGCTCTTGTTTTGCTTGGTTATGCAGGTTTCTAGGTACATGAGCAAGACGGGGGCGTGATTCGAACTGGCTATGATGGTGCATTAGAGGATCAATATGAAGCTTAGAGTGGTGCAAGTGAAAAATTGAAGGCCCAAGAGGTTGTGGGAAAAAACGCTTAAACCTGGGCTATGCATTGAAGTTCTTGTTTTGACACCTCTATCTTTCAATGATTGGTTTGGGAGCTATAGTGGTCTGATAGAGCTGAATGTATTATCATTGGAAAGCTAATTCAAAGATCTACAATTCATGTTTTTACTCCGAGTCCAAATTCCAACTCGAAGGGGGTCAAAACAGCTTCTAAAGTGTCACCTGAATGCTGATGGCGCGGGCTAGGGGGTGCACAGCCGCACTACTTAGGAGGGAGACCACGGCTCATGTTTCGCTGCAAGAGAGTTGGGCCGACGGAATGGGCTTTGAGATGGGCTTTTATGATATAATTTCTGACGTATTTGATGTATTTTTGGGATAGTTTGATCTTTGAAAACCTTTGGGTATTTAAACCTTGTTTTTAGCTTTTCTTTCATAACTTGGAAGACAATTTGGAGAATGATACGCAACCGTATAGATCTCGTATCGAATTTAATGAACAAAGTAACCGGGTGAAGGGAAGAAGGGCCAAAGTCGGGGATAAAGAGTGACTTAGATGAGATAGAGAGAAGACAGAAAGAAGCGTAGAATGAGAAGGAGGAGATTAGGGTTTGGGGATAATTGTTTTCTTCATTGATTGATTTCCTCATTAACAAGATACAATATATATCGCTAAATTATAAACCCTAACCCTAATCCTAATCCTAACGGTTTTACAAACGCGTACCGGGAAAGAACCGTAAAGAAAACCCGAGAAGAGGTAATTAAACCCAACTAAAAATTACAATTAATTAACGAATATAAAAATATATAACATTAACGTATCAATTACTCCCCCGGTGAGAATAGACTCGTCCTCGAGGCGGAAATCAGGAGAAGAAGTCGGAATCAATGTCTTTCCTCGATCATACGGCATAAGATGTGGCACTCCTTCTCGAAGACGAAACTTGTAATGTAAAGCCCAAAAATGTGGACGCTCGAGAAGGACGCTCTCCATATTGGCTTTTGCCAACAATAGTTGCCTCACTAGTAGAGATGCCAAAGGAACCCAACCCAAAGTTGACCTCGGTAACGTCGGTGTGTTTCACATCGAGTGTAGTCTCGGGCACAACTTCGATTGAAGTTTCAGTCTCATGCCTTCCAAATTGACTCCAAGAATTTTAGGGCTTGAATCTGCAAGCGTCGGACGTGGGTACACGGTGGCGCGAGTTTCTTCGCCGCAGTCGCGGGGATGCTGGTCGCGGTCACAGGGCTGGTCGCCGCAGGTTCGGGTCCGGTGGACGAGGGCGCGGTGGTGGCGATGGACGTCGCGGCGACCGCAGCTAGCTTGCCGACAATTGAAGTTGATGTCGACGGCTACCAGAACACTTCCAGTTGACAACAACCGTCGTAGTTGCATCTTCCGTATAGAGATTTAATCACCTTGAGAGCGAAATCATGAGTCTGAAATTGGATTTGCCAATAAAATTGAGACCCATAACCCACTCTTTGAATGCTTTCCATGTCTCCGATTTGTGAAAATACTTGATTCAACACTTGATCGGAGATTAGGTAGTATTCACGATGAATTATGACGAGCAGCGTTCGATCATCCGCGTTGTTGGCCATGGAAACGCAGAGTCCAAGGATGAAAGCACCAATTGATACACAACCGTATAGATCTCGTATCGAATTTAATGAACAAAGTAACCGGGTGAAGGGAAGAAGGGCCAAATCTGGGGATAAAGAGTGACTTAGATGAGATAGGGAGAAGACAAAAAGAAGCGTAGAATGAGAAGGAGGAGATTAGGATTTGGGAATAATTATTTTCTTCATTGATTGATTTCCTCATTAACAAGATATCATATATATAGCTAAATTATAAACTTTAACCCTAATCCTAATTCCAACGGTTCAACAAACGCGTCCCGAGAAAGAACCGTAAAGAAAACCCGAGAAGAGGTAATTAAACCCAACTAAAAATTAAAATTAATTAACGAATATAAAAATATATAACATTAACGTATCAGAGACTAGGGTTTGTTTTTAGAGAGATTTTCTCAAGGAGCAACATTTGAACCAATTTGTATGTTTTCTTTAATCTAAGTATGAGTTGCTAAATTTCATTGTGTTTGACTAGTTAATTGAAGACATGATTTGCATGAGTTGTGAGGTTTGATTGATTTTCAATAAACTTGAATAGAGTTTATTCCCTGTGCTTAATTGAATCTAAAGTAGGGTTTAATTAGATTAGCTAACTAATTGAAGTTCTAGTTATAACTGAATCTTATTAATTACCGATCAGAGTTAATTTGATGAAGAGTAGAATTTTAATCAACTTAGGACCGGTTGGACTATTTGGTTAAAGAAGGGAGTAAATTCACAAGTCACTTAGATGTCTGGTTTCTCTAAATGTTTGTTTCTATTGATAACTTAAATCGTTATGATGTTGTCTAATTGAATCTAGAAGTTCTTCTAGGTTGTTAGATGATTAGGGTTGTTAGACTGATAGTTCTATCAACTAAATCTGAAGTTTGGGTTATAATCCTTAGTAGGGTCATAATCCACAATAGATTATTCAAGTGAATTGAGAATCAAGAAAATCGATGATCAGCAAAACAATGTCATGATGGATTTAACTAGTTGAACACACTTGTCTCATATTGATTTAATCACCTTTGCATTCATATTTTCAATCACAAAAATCCCCCACATTGGTTAGTTGGCACGTAAGTAATAACATAAATACACGAGTCTCAGTGGGATCAACCCTTACTTACCACTCTATTGTGTTTGGTAAAGTTAAAGTTTATTTGATAGGTAAAACAACTGATAAATACCTCATCAACATGCCTCTTCTATCCCGCTTGCAGTTGATTCGTGTTTGCATACCCTCATCCAACAAGATGCCCTAGAGGGACCACTAGTTTGTTAGTGGCCACCCTAATCGCTTTCCTTATCAAAAAGTGGATACTTCCTAAAGAAGGAACACTCTTTGTATAATTGGGTTATACTATTTGTACATACACTTTTCTCTCCGAGCATTAGTTGGGAATTTTATTCACTAACCCTATTAGACTAGTGGATGAAACCACACACAAATCTAACAAGTCTTTGATGAGCCTATCCCAATGGAGAAAACCTCCGAAGAGCCCAAAGGCCTTAGCCTTGATCCTTTTTCTAATTTTTGGACAATTTTTTTCGGAAAGTTAAATCTATTTATAAAATATTGTCAAGGAAAAGGAGTAATGAATATTATTTTTATCTTAATAATTTATCTTTATTCTTAACTTTAAACTTTATAATCTAAATTTGATTTATTTTATTTGATTCCAATAAATAAAATAATTTTTGTAAATGATAATGCCGGTAAATTAATTTTGTAAATGGTAATGACCATATATTACCTACATGGCTACATTAGATTTTATATTTTATGTTTATGTATTAATATCTTATTTATAATATGTTTTAAAAATATTGAATCGTAGTGGTACAACGGTAAAACTAGTTAAGTTAAGGTAGTGTGCGTTTCTAAGAAATTCATCGCTCAAAGTTGAAACATCAACCAAAAATCTATTGCACCTTCTTCCAAATGCTCGTAGTGTTGTTTCTTTACTACAAGCTTAACACAAACACAACCAACCAAAAAAAAATTCCAATCTACTTCACCCATACCCTTCAAGACAAATCAACTAAACCAAATTAAACACCAACGAACAAATTTCATTGATCATTACATCTTACATAAACCTCACAAGTAAGCGAAGAAGATTTGATTCCATGTATCGGGCACACCCGGCAAGCACCAGTGGATACAATCGGCATTGTGCTGAGGATCCGCCTTCTGCTCGTCGGTCAACAGCTTGCCGCCGGTCTCCGTGTAGACGGATGCGTGGCCGTCGATTCTGTACTCGGATATCTGGGTCACGTTCACTACCGTCACGGGTACCCGCTTCATCTTCCCTATGACGTCGGTCACCACTTCCATGATCCGCTTGTCCGATCCGGTTCCCCAGTGGCCCTTCTTCGCTATCGGCTTTGTTTCGTTGAAACACCTCATCCCGTTCTTGCGGCCCCAATCTTCACTTCTGTAACATTTGAGAATAGTAACAATTAAAGTGATGACAAATAGGATAGAGAGATTCGACTTTAGTTATATTATATTGATATTATATTATGCAGTTTGAAATCATGAGCTATGCAAATAGATATCTATTGAAATTTGTAAGAAATCAAGGCAGCTTAGCAACAGAGCATCTCTGTCTCAAATGTCTATTGTTAAAATTATACAAAGGGATTAGTGTGTGCTATTCCTTCAATTTTCGTAGAAACTATATTCAACACTACATTATTAACCCACCGAAATTCAAAGTTTTTGTAATTTTATTTGGTGTATTTTACCTTGCGTGGGTAGGGGACATTGTAGTGAAGAAAACCCTGGTCTTGTTAACATCCACATTTGAATCAACCCAATTTGCCCATGTCTTGAAACCAATCCTGTACGCAATCGACGTCTCTAGCTCTTCGTATCCTTCATACCCATTTGAAAAATTACCCCATCTGTGACCATTGCAAAGCCAAACTAAGTCTCATCAACTCAATCATCAACAAATTAAAGTGTTCTTTTATGTAATAGATTTTTAATTAAAGGGAGGATGGTGTTATAATTACAGTGTTTTCAGATTCCAGCCACTCATCCACCAAACATAGGTACCAAACACAAGAATGTCGACGTCACCCCAATTCTTGGCGTGCTTTGCCACTGTATCCACCTTCAAGATCCTCTTCTTTGTATCTCCTATTATGTTTTCGTCTGAGTTGGACTCTACTAGAAATGGCGCCCAGTAGAACTCGACTGTCGCGTTGTACCCCTGCCAACAAGCACAAACCTAATTCAGAATTCACTAGTACATACTATGTCAAGATTCAGTTACACTAAAAGTTTCATTACTCATCTCATCTAAGAAAGCAAATTTGTAGTACCTTGGCTCTGAAGATTGTGTGCATTTTCCCCCTATGCAAGGACTTCTCTCCTTCGGGTATGACGGATTCTACCAAACAGACAAAGGATTGCCATTGGCCTCGAATCAATGAGTCGCCCACAAACATCAGTCTCTTCCCTTGAAGCTTCCTTAGTGCCAATTTTGGGTTAAATCTGTACCAAGTGAAAAAAAACATGTTATTTTTGTTAAGATTACTAGTTTTATAAAGTTGCAAGATAAAATTGCACACTCAATTACCTTGGTAAAGTGCACTCATCTGGCTGCCAATGCCAATAGCGATAACCAGAGTCGCGTCTTCCATTCTTCACACAAGAAACTTGCCTGTCGAGATACGGGCAGCTTCTGTCTGTATAGAGAGGCTTAATTGACCTATTGTACACCCATTTCCCATCAGTTATGTCACATATGTCAGGATCAAACTCAAACTTGTACTCTTGCACGATGTCGTCTAATTTCTTCACATTTGCACTTCTTTCACCTAACAATTTACAAAAGTGAGCATCATCACTAAGGATTTCATGCTCATTTGATAGTGCCATGTATCTTTTGTTAGAGGAGAATATATAAGAGGGCAAACCTGCACTTGACTTAGAAGTTTCTGATACAGCCCTTTTCTTAGAACATGTCTCTGACCTGAATATTGAAATGGAGGAGACTGAGCTCAGACTTTCATTGTATAAGAGGACGCTAAACGCAAGGGCGCATATGACAAAGGTGATGATTGAAAGAGAGATTTTGGCTCTAGGCGCCTTCATGATCGTGGTGAAGAGTTTAAAGACAAATGGGAATTTAGATTTTAGCTATCTGGAATGTAGGAGTACAAATATATATTGTGGGTTTTTCAGTGTGGTGCAACTAAATGGTGAAGAGAAATGGGAATTGAGAAAAAAGTGTGTATCAGCATTGGTTTAATTGGCTTCTTTTTCTCCTTAATTCTTTTATTTTTTGGGGGGTTTGAGTAGGAGTAAAGCTAAAGTAATGTATGGTGTTGGAAAGTTTTTTTTCTTTTTCTCTCTTTGACCTTGTTTCTAAGTATTAATTATATGTTTAGGTTAGGCTTACAGAGTAAGGTTGAAGGCTATAAAGTATGTTAAGAGGGGCCTCTTACATTCTGCCTCATGCTAAAATGGTATTATGTTATGTGGAAGCAAGTTCAACTAGTATGATGTTCCTTTCACTCCTGCAAACTTTCAATTTCATCTCATCAACCTAGATCCCGGTTCATATAGGTCTGATTCCACTTCAAATTAATATTTCAAGATGTTTTTTTTTATATATAAGATTGATATGATATAATAAGCTCCTAAATATTGTTCAGGCGAGGACAAAAAAACTTCGAAATAAAGCGTGTTGGGGCAAGAACAGTGCAAGATGGGGTTGACACTTCTAAGGCCTTATCACTCTTGTTGACATGGGTAACACGGATCAAATCCTAGAATGATTAACCTTAAAGTTCTTTATCCTTACTTGAATTCCGAAAATAAAGATTTCTTGTCAAGGACGTTACAACTCAAGATCCTACAAATATTTCTCAGGTGAGGACAAAAAACTTTGAGATGAAGCGTGTTGGGGCAAGAACAGTACAAGATGGGTGACCTCTTGGAATTCCTCGTGTCGATAGGGGTTGATGCTTCTAAGGACTTAGGCCTTATCACTCTTATTGACATGAGTAACACAAATCAAACCTTAGAATGATTAACCTTAAAGTTTTTTATCCTTACTTGAATCCTGAAAATGAAGATTTCTTGTCAGGACGTTATAAATTACAATTCAAGATCCTACAAAGGCTCAATTCTTATACATTGCCGACGTAAAGAATCAAAGTAGCTTTTGTACCACCTTTTCAAATGAAAACATAATAATACACTTACATGAGGAAATAGACAAGTGAATGAGAAGGTACCAAAAGGTATAGATTTGAGTTATTGAGTATATAGGCAGTGATGATCGTGACTTCTACACCTATAATCATGATTCAAAAAGTTTGTTATCTCAAAATCAACAAATAACAGCCTTGATTTAGTTCATGTGTTAAGGCCTTAATGCACCATCAATTGTCATGTCAATACCATAATACCCATGCCAATTAAACTGTTCAAACCCTAGCTAGTGTTTTACCTAGCTGGTTAAATCAATAGTTCGTACATGATCGACCATCATCAAACATGAGCTCATTCAATTCTCAACTGTTGGATCTTGATTGATTGAAACCGATTAACTACATCAATAAGAAAGATTCTCATCATTGAAAAAAATATATTCAAACAGTTTGGTACCTTCCCAATTAATTATGATGGAGAAAGTTGCAGACCAGCTAATTGGTTGACAATCATTATGAGATTATATACTATTTTGTGTATGCAGCATTGTATATAGGATATAAATAAGTTACACCTCATGAATCACAAGCTAGTTGGTGTGGACCCCAGAAGAACACATTTACATTATAAACCCTGATTAAACTGTTACCACCATACTTTTTATGTGCTTGTCCGGCTTAATATATTAAGATGTAGACATGGTAGCTTTTGTAAACTCAAACTGATTGAATTGAGATCAACAGGAGATAAATTTCCATGATAATCTCAACAGTGTACAGTTTTGAAGATTGAAGATGGGATGTCAAATTAGTGGGGGTGTTGATATTTGACAGTGTTGAAATTATAATCTCAAATGAATCCGGTGATTCAAAAATTCTGATTAGCGTATCCTCAAGTTACCGTCTTTCAGCTGTAAGAAGTTGTATTGGGCCGATTGAGCTGCGATTTGACTGGCCTGTTAAGAGTCCACAAAAGCCCAACTCATAATATAAACTTTCTAGCTGAATTAATGTTAGGATTTTTCTCACACATTAAAAATAACAATTTTGATTCAATGTGGCCATGTACATACATTAAGGGCTCATTTGGTGTTATACCAAAGATATGAGATATCGGATATCGGTAACGGTATGAGTTATATCTTTGGCATATCAATTTTTCAAGGTATATCAAAATAACATTATGGATACCAAACGAGCCCATATCGATATCCCCGTATACCAAACAACAAATATCAATTTGATATTGATATTAGAATATACCAAACACTAGATATGGGCATCAGTTATTTTCATACCCATATTTGATATCTTGATATGGATACCAAACGAACCCTAAGGGCTTGCTCTACTTACTATACAAAAATCACATTTTGTCTAAAAATATAACAAGACTGGAAGGCCATATCACTATCGTTTCTAAGGTAGATGCAATGTTCAATTCACTTTCGAAGACATTCGAGTTTGAGGTGATTTTTATCTTAAAATACGTCAATTTTTTTTTATGTATTTCAAGATAAAAAAAGGGTATACTTTTAAGCTAAAAGTACTTTTTATATAGTGATTAAAACAAGTCCTAAGAATACCAACTTTAGAAAATACTTTTTTATTAATTTAATTTTTTTTAAAGATTCACCCATTCCAATTTAGAGAATAATATTAAAATAGTTCCAAAATTTAATTATTACCCAGACCATTTATGTTTTTTACTTATGATTTGAAGTTCGAGGCTTTGTCTTTGTTTACTCGTTATTCATAAGAAGTTCTTAACATTAATAAGTTGATGTCAAATTTTAATTAATGAGGAGCTTAACATTAGCTTGTAACAAAACATGATTTTTTTTTTTTAATGAGTTGGTATCAGGAGAAACTAGAAGATGTAGGTAATTAGTTTATGCAGGAACTTCATCTTAGCTTGCAACTTAGAAGTGTAGTGATACCATGTATAAGTTGGCTTGTAACAAGATCTTCTTTTCCACTTTTATAGTCCATTTGTAGTTCACTTGTTTTGATTGGGTGATGATGGTACACATATAAATTGCGCGCTAAAAGAAAAGTTAGATGACTAAAGATGTGGGAAAACTGAGAGAACCCGAGGTAAAATCACACATACACTACAAAAAAAACTGCAAATTACCGAGGACTATTTACCGAGACCATTAAGTCCTCGCTAATTACTGAGAACTTACCGAGGAAAATTAAGCACTAGTCGGCAAATATATGAGTTTCTCATATTTACCGAGAACATTCTATGTTCACGATACTTTATGGCGGGCAATCTTGGTGCGTAAACTTTATCGACGATTTACCGAGGGCAATGGTCTTCGGTAAATTAGCGAGAACAAAAGTCCTTGGTGCATTTCGAGATTACCGAGGATACGGGTTCTCGGTAAATTAGCGAGAACCGTTGTCCTCGGTAAATCGGTTTTATCTGAAATTTACCGAGGACATGGGTTCTCGCTAAATTTACCGAGAACTTGTGTCCTCAGTAAATCGGTTTTATCTGAAATTTACCGAGGACCATGGTTCTCGCTAATTTATCGAGAACCCATGTCCTCGGTAAATTGGTTTTATTCGAAATTTACCGAGGACATGGTTCTCGGTAAAATTGGCGGGAATTTTCCCGCCTAATTGTTTGTTTCCGAGCTCATGTTCTTGGTAAATTAAAGTTAGTAAAAGTCCACAAAAAATTTCTTTCAGGGCTTCTGCATTTTCACATTCTCAACCCTAAAGCTCTATTTCCGCCGAGGTCATTGTTTGTAAGGTGAGTTTTCTGTCTAAAACATGTAATTTTGTTTTCTTACAATATTTTAAATTTTCAATTAAATAGAAATGTTAACTTAAGATTGGTAGATTGTAATTTTGTTTGCTTATAATTTATATGATAGTGTGTGGAGTTTGGTTCTTCCTAATTGATTTTTATCAAATTTTAAGATTGTGTTTATAGGATAGTGAAATTAAGATATGTGTTTTATTATGTTGTTTATAATTTCATCAATTTTAGTGTGAAATGTAGACATGAATTAACTGCTAGCCATGTATTAGATCTATTTAAGATGAGTATTGTAGTTTGAAAAGTATTGGTCATAGTTTTTAATTTAATAAATTAATATTGTTCCTATTTTGATTACTTGTTTGTCGTTTGTGTAACTTATTGGATTATTGATACTAAAATATTTTATGCATGGTAATGCAGGTTGGAAAAATGGATCCTTCAGATAGGTCATGGATGTATGAAAGACGTAATAGAAAAGGAGAATACAATCCTGCATTTTATGTTGGTGTAGAAAGATTCCTTAATTTTTCTAAATGTCAGCTTGCGTTCTTGGATGGATTGAATATTAGATGCCCTTGTAAAACATGTAAGAATCTTGCATTTATGCCAAAGGAGGAGGTAAGGGTGCACCTTGTTAGTAAAGGATTTATACCTGATTACTACGTGTGGAGGTTTCATGGAGAATCATCATCTTCATCTAGTTCATCTTGGAGTGAACCAGTGCAATTTGATCCTATAAATCCATACCGCTAGATGGTGTTCGATGCAGCTGGTAGAGGATTTTCTCTTGAAGAAAATTCATTTCAAACTCAAAATCTTGAACAAATGTATGAGTTTGCTAATGATATGGATGCTCATATGGAGGAACCTCCGAATCCTAAAGCACAAGAGATCTTCAATATGTTGGAGGTAGTTGAGACTGAGTTGTGGTCTGGTTGTAAGAACCACTCTCAAATGTCAGTGGTTGCTCGTTTATTGAATATCAAGTCAGAGCATCATATGTCAGAGAGATGCTATGATGCCATATGTCAACTAGTGAAGGAGGTTTTGCCGGAAGGAAATAGAATGGTTGACAACTTTTATGAAACTAAGAAATTGGTAAGAGCTTTGGGATTACCGGTGGTGAAGATAGATTGTTGCTTGAAAGGGTGCATGATCTATTGGGGAGGTGACAAGGACTTGAGTTGTTGCAAAGTTTGTGGGAGTGAAAGATACAAAAGAGTTGGAGGGGCACGTAGGCCTAAGAGAGTTGCACACAAGCAGATGTATTATTTTCCTCTTACCCCCAGATTGCAACGCTTATATGCATCTACAACAACTGCTGAATTCATGAGATGGCACAATGAACATGAGACAAAAGATGGAGAGATGTGTCATCCGTCTGACTCAGAAGCATGGAAGACATTCATCGAAGCACACCCACTTTTTGCTTCTGAATCCAGAAATGTCAGGTTAGGATTGTCCACAGAAGGCTTTCATCCATTCGATCAGTCGGGCAACAATATTCCTCATGGCCTGTAATTATAACTCCATATAATTTGCCACCATGGATGTGTATGAAGGAGCCTTATATGTTCTTGACAATCATTGTGCCTGGCCCTCGCAATCCGAAACAGAATATTGATGTGTACCTACAACCATTGATTGATGAACTAAAGGATTTATGGGAGGTAGGGGTTGAGACATACGATGTGTCAAAAAAGCAAAAGTTTCAGCTTCGAGCATCACTAATGTGGACAATTGGCGACTTCCCTGCATATTCGATGTTGTCAAGTTGGAGCACATCAAGAAAACGCTCATGTCCGTATTGCATGGAGTACTCACAAGCTTTTACCTTACATGAAGGGCGAAAAACCAGTTGGTTTGATAACAGTAGGAAGTTCACGCATCGTAATCACCCGTATAGGAGAAACAAAAGAAACTTCCGCAAGAAAAAAGTAGAGATGTCTCTTCCTCCTCCACACCAAACAGGGACGGAAATACTTCAACAGTTGGATGGCTATGGCTTCATGAGGGTAACTGATGCTGGTTCCAAAGTTGTCAACTCAAATCTATGTAAGTATGGGGGTGGAATAAGCGGAGCATATTTTGGGATTTGCCATACTGGAGTACAAATCTGATTCGACACAATCTAGATGTCATGCTTATTAAGAAGAATGTGTTTGACAATATTTTCAATACAGTAATGAATGTGAAAGGCAAGACGAAGGACAATACAAGAGCACGACAAGATATGAGTGTGCTTTGTAGTCGCCCAGAGCTAGAGAAGGATCCACAAAATAGTGGCTTATATAAAACGATGTTACACTACAGCAAAAATAAAAAACAAAAAAATAATGAAAACTATTGTGTTGGCAAATAGTGTCAAAGGGGAGTATACTGATGTATAGTTATCTACCTTGTCCATGTGATTGATTAATTAAGTACGATTGTAGTTGAATATAGACAAATTCAACAATCATCATCTCCTTAATGGATATCACTTTTTCTTTTGGTATGGGGTTTAGTCTCCTCTGTTTTCTGCCCTTTCCTATCTTATTAGAATTTGAAATCGATCATATGGGTATGTTTAGTCAAGACATGAATTAGAGGATTATTCAAGACATGAATTAATATTGCTGGTGTTGCATTGATTGTTTAACATCAATGTCTTGTTTGGTTTGATCAATGGATGTGTATTGTTTGTGTTTGTTTACTTTCAATTAAACATTATTTTGGGTGGACAGTGACTCGAAGTTGTAATGAGGGGAGGCAGTAGTGGTTCTCGGAGGCGAGGCAGTAGTAGTTCTCGAAGGGGAGATAGTAGTATTTCTTCGAGTGCGACCACAACGAGGCTACGGGATGAGCGGAGTCCAAACGAGGATAATAATATTGATTTTCATGAGAATGAAACTCTTGATTCTGAGAAAGATCATGAAGAAGAGGACAACAGTGTTCCTCAACCACAAGAGCAACAACAAGACGAACCCGATTCAATGGGTAGGATGCGAATTACCTTGGTGTCTAACTCAAAGTAAGGAATGAGTGATAAATTGTGTTTTGATTTGTCTATATATTTTTTATCTACGATATTTTATTTAATGATGTAATTCATGTGAAGGCTTCACCCATCTGAGCTGTGCTCTCGGAGGATATGCAAGATTTTTAAGCTCAAGTTGGACAAGCAGGGTGCATCACATCAATTAGTATATGAAAATACTAAGAAGTTCTATTTTGAAGAATTTAAGGTAATCAAGCATATAAATTTTTCGATTACATATCATTGTATTCCATAGAGTTCCTTAGTTAATTAATATTGTTTATCTCATTTTTTAGAAACACTTTGTTTGGGATGCTGCAATAAATACTTTAGTGGAAAAGGCATTTGATATTAAGGCCAAAAAACGCTACATCGACTTCATCAACCAACATAAGAAAAAAAAAGAGAAGCCTCTTTTATTCCCACAAGCTGCTTGAGATGAATGGACTAGGTTGTGGAAGAGCCTTGAGTTTCTCGCGGTTTCCGAACGGAATTCGAAGAATCGTAGATGTGGGAAGGAGAATGAACCGGCACCATCCACACAGGTTTGTGGTTCAGTTACACATGCCACCACAGAAAAGAGGCTGGTAAATATGAAATTATGAATCTGATTGTAACATTATTAGCTACCTCTTATTAAATGCAAAATTAACATTTACCTCCAAATTTTGTACTTTTTAAGTTTCTGCTTAGCTGAAATTGCAATTTCAGATTCCATGTTCTTTGATTGAATTTTAATTACTTCTGGATGTGTTTGGTGACAAACTCAGCTTCCATTTGGTTTTCTATGCATCTCCTTCTCAAGTGTAAATTAAATTAAGTTTCATATCCAATATGTATCTTAACATCTACTCTTTATACCATTTCGCTTTGGTTTGTGTTAAGGGGTGATGGTGCTTGAACTTGCCTAGGCACAAAGATAGGATTTTACATTAATCTAAATGTGATATTGATTCCCTTTCTTTTCTTAATGTTTTTATGATTTCTCTATATCCATAGAACTGATAACTTGTCTTTTAGGCTTGTAGTTTATGTTCTGGCTTTTAAAATTTTTGTCTGCTAAACTGTTTTAGATTACCTATAACTTTTTTTCTGATGTCTGCTGCCTGCTGTCTTCTGTCTGCTGAATTGTGATTTTAACATAACTAGAAGCATGCCTCCTGAGCTACTGAACTGCATAGTTGCTGAATTGTAAATTTAAGTTTGTTGAACTGTTTCTGCTGCTGAACCGTTTCAACTGAACTGATGAAATGTGACTTCCATCTCTCTGTTGACCGCCTTCCATCTCTCTTTCTATCATTAATTTGTTGTTGTTTGTTTTGGTTGGTTTAAATTTAGGAGGAGCAAACACAGAAACAACCGACAACCTATCAGTTGTTTCTCCATACTCACACATTGGGCCATGATGGACAAACTTTTATCACAGATAAATCAAAACATGTGAATGTAAGTGTGTAAAATTTCACGCCTAATATAAATGTGATATAATATATTCTTAAAGATTTTGTTAAATTTCTAGGATAGAATGTTGGATTTGATGGAAGAGAGAAGAGCAGCAGGAGCAACTGACGTTGATGATGATCAACTATTTTTCAAAATTGTTGGTGGGTCGAAGAGGAGGAGAATTTATGGAATGGGACAAGCGGATTTCATACATTATCCAAACGCTTCTTCATCGTCCTCTGTAAACCAAGTGGATATTGAAGACCAAGTAACACAAAAGGTCAGTGAACTCCGCCTTACACTTAAGAGTGAGATTCGTGAGAATGTCACTGCTGAGATCCGTGAGGATGTCCGTGCTGAGATCCGTGCGACTATCATTGCTGAGATCCGTGAGAATGTCGTCGCTGAGATCCGTGAAAGTGTCCGTGCAGAAATCCGTGAGAGTCTCGCTGCTGAGATCCGCGCCCAAATGCAAGTGGAGATGACAAAGTTTTTACGCCAACAGAAGGACAAATGAGATTGGACTTCATTAGCTAGCATTTTCTTAAGGGTCATTAGACTAGCATTACTTCTACTTTCGAACAATTTTTCTTTTGATGTGTTGAACATTTGTTGTCCATATGGAATTCAAACAATGAAAGTGTTTTTATTATTAAATTCTATGTTATTTATTTTGTTATTTCTTTCCAATTCTAGAATAGTATAATTAATTAATATATATAAATAATATATAAAAAAAACAATAAATGGGTTAGGTCAAATTACCGAGGACCCGTGCCCCTCGCTAATTTGGCTTGTTCGCTAATTAGCGAGAGCCCATGTCCTCGCTAATTAACGAGAGCTCCTGTCCTCGCTAAATTCCGTCGCTATTGTTCTCGTGCAAGGAATACTGTGACGAGGAAATTCCTACGACAATACCGAGGACATTATGTTCTCGGTAAATACCGAGGACAATGTCCTCGGTAAATTTAGCTACAATCGAATTACCGAGAACACCCATGTTTTCGACAAGTCCTCGGTAAACCTCCTTTAGCGAGGAAATTGTCAGTTTTACCGAGGACTTTTGTCCTCGATAAATGCCGGTTTTTTGTAGTGAGAAGAAGCGTTAAAGAGTGATCGGGGAGCAAGCCGTTGGCAAAATCGCACCCCCTAGCTCTAAAAATACAACATCATCATAGGAAATACAACATTTTCACTAAAATAAACAAGTATAACACGTTAATCCAAGCTTTAGTTTGATTGCTGCAGCCAACCGGAAGTGCAAAACTAAGATACAACTATGCGCAACTTCAAAGCAAGTGCCAGACTCAAACATAAACACACACAATTCCAAGGCAAGTGCAAGTCACAAGAAAAATCGTGCACTTAATGGTAAGAAGAACATGGAGCATCACCAAAGACATCACCCATCGATTATAAAGCATGCCACACTCAAATGAAGTTGTTTGTTGCACTACAAGACATTGACCAATGGTGATAAGACACGTCGCACATCCTCTAGCCAAACTATGGAGCAAAACACATCGACCAATGATGAAAAGACACATAGGAAATCTCATTAACCGACTTATGAGGCAAAACATGTCCACTAATAGCAACAAGACACATCAATAGTCACACATCCCATTAATCGACATATAAGGCAAAATGTGTCCACCAATTATTCGCGTCCAACACGTCACCTACTAGCTCGCCTATCCCACATAGAAACTTCTCAACAATCCAAACCTTCCTGACGCCTATAGAAGACGACCAAAAAAAGAAAGGGTAAAAAAATCTCTAGCTCGAAAAAATACCTCATTTAAAGAGACTTAAAATAGATCTATTCTCCTCATTTCTTTAATAGAAGGATGGATCTTCGTAGTGCAATTCTCCTATCTATTTTACCTATTTCAATCAATTGTTCTAAAAGGCCGTTATGTGCTTCCAACCTAGCATTATCGAGAATCTTTCCTATCGAAAAATTCTACTCTTCCAATGTGTTGAAATAATCAGAAAGATCACCCTATTAGGAGTGGGAGTTCCAAATGGGCTCCAAACTATATGTCTTCGGGGGTTGGTCGCCTCAAGTACTCATCGTCAAAGAAAGTTATAATACCTTCAACAAAGTTGTACAAACATTCTCTTGCAGTGGATTCCCAAGATAAAGGTACTCGTCACAAGCATCTGCATCAGTGCCATAAACCAACATGTGTATTGCAATAGTAGATTTTTGTAAGGTCGATAAACTAAGCTTATCGATCGCATCTAGCCTCTATTGAAAGTACTCCATATCGATTGATAGGTGATCAACAATTCACGTGAAAATGTATTTCTTCATTCAAAACCTACGTCGAAAGATGTTGGCCGGATAAGTTGGATTCTTGGAGAAGTAATCATTGCATAGTCGTTCATGCCCTACTTCACTTCCTCTTTCAATGTGGGCTCAAGTGCCTCCTCTTCTCGGTCTTCTTCCTCGGGTGAGTTCCCTATAGTTTAAGGCAACTTGTTGGAGATACTCGTACACAACTTACATGCGGTTCAAAGATTGCTCTAGCTCATTATCTATAGTTGGACTATTGAGAGATGAGCTTGATGAGTAATCAGACATTTTTAAAATAGGAATAGTGATGAGCTTGAAAATTATTGAGATATGAAGATTGTAGGGATGTGAAGAGTGACCTTTTAATCTTGATAAACTATGGTTTATATAGCAGATTCAAAATTTTCAAAATTTGAATGCTAGATGTGGCGGAATCACACCATCTTCGAAGGTTGTAGAACTACACAATCTCTAAAGGTGGCATAACCACATAAATTCTAAAGGTAGTTGAACCACATAATCTCTTATGGCAGAACTATATAATATTAGAACATGGCAGAACCACACAAATTTAAAATGTGGCAGAACTAATAATTTGAAAGAGTATAACAAGGTTTAAATTAAACATGGATTACATTTAACAAGGATTATACTACAATAAGTAAATTCGAAAGCAAACTAGAAAAACACACTCGATGAAGAAACCTAGAACAAAAAACAGTATAATAAGCAAACTCGAAAGCAAACAAGAACAACAAATAGTACAACAAACAAACTCGAAATCCCTTCCTAGAACAAATGAAACCCTTCAATATTGTATGTTAAGATCATCCATCAATTACTTCTTCACCATTTGATATGTTAAGAGATCGAGAGTGGTTCCACTGATTCCATCTTGATAAGTTCCATCAATCGTTTCTACTTCTTATCCTTAATCCTCTCTTCTCTCGCCTTTTACTTTTCCTCAACCTCTTTGTTGAATTTAACAGAATAGGAAGAAGAATAATAAATTATGAGAAAGAGATTTTAGAAAGTGAGAAACTAAACTTTCTTCTTCTTAAATAAAACAATGAAAGTTACACGGATTAAATAGGTTACAATAAATTAACTAATACAACTAATTAATTCTAACATCATGCCTAATAAATAGTGGTTTACATTAAACAATAGAAATCACCAATAAACAATATAAAACAATATTAAAAAGTGTTTCTTGTTAATTCTAGTCAACATACTAAACATGATTAACATCACGTTTGAATCGTATTTTAACACCTCTCCTTGATTCAAACTCGCTCATTCCAATCTTCTCTAAGAAGAACTGATGTTTTGCTTGAGTTAGTGCCTTTGTGAAGAAATCAACAATTTTGATCATTTGTTCCACAAAAGTTCAAAACTATCTTCTCCTCTGACACCAACTTTCTTATGAAATGATGTTGTACCTCAATATGCTTAGTCTTTGCATGAAATTTTGGATTCCTTGTCATAGCTATTGTTGACATGTTGTCACACCATAGCTCGGTTGCTCAATCTTGCATACAACATAAATCCTTTAGCAACTTTCTTTGCCAAAGAGCTTGTCTTGCCGACAATATACTCAACTTCAGATGATGACAATACCACTATATCTTGTTTCTTTGAAATCCATGTGATTGCTCCTAAGCCAAGACTAAACATAGACCCTAAAGTGCTCTGTCTATCATCCAAACAACCCGCCTAATCAATGTCTATGTAACCAACCAACTTGAAAGCATCAACAATTTCAAACAGAATTCCAAAGTTGATTGTGCCTGCCACATACTTGAGGATTCGCTTTGCAGCTCCAAAGTGTTGCTTTGTTGGAGAGTGTATGTATCTTGATACTACACTCACACAATGAGCTATATCTGGCCTTGTGTGTGTGAGGTAGTTCAGGCCTCCAACTAGACTTCTGAACACCTTCTTATCAGCCTTCCTTGTTCCATCCTCTCTTTGCAACTTTTCATTAGTATTCATTGGTGCTCTTGCGACATAACACTTCTCCATTGAGAACTTCTTCAATGGATCATTTGTTGGAAAAATTACGTAACTTTTCCAATTTATCACATTGGTGAGAATGAAAATAGATAATATAAAACACACACACAATAATGTTTGGTAGATCATGTTTCTCTCTAACTCTTCTACAAAACTTTTATTAAAAAGATAAGGATACAAAATGTGTTTACAATACACACCCCAATTACACCCAAGAATTTTACGCTCAAAATTCTCTCAAAAAGCTTATCACTGTTTAACAATGCAAAAATACTTACCTCCCATTTCTATTTGCTTTATTTATTAGGCCTCCTAAACAAATAATGGTGATTATTCTCTTTCCATAAATTACAATTAGAGAATTACGATTTCTTGAACAATCTCCCACTTGAAGACTGATTTCAATTTGTCTTCACACCTTGCTTTATGCACTAGAGCATTTTGGTCTCACTTCTATAGTAAACCAAATGAAGTAGAGCACAACTTTAGCTTATCTGTCGTTACTATCGTTGTTAGCATACCTTCATGCTTCTTGCATCCTTGGATCTTCTCTAGCTTCAAAATTTCATCTTCTAACAAAGATTTGATGAATGATATCGAGTCCAATATGCTTAGTTCTTGAATGAAAGGCTAAATTCTTTGCCAAATGTATTGCACTCTGACTATCACTGTACAACACATTATTCTCCTACTTAAATCTCAACTCAGTTAACAAACCTTGAAGCCATATCATCTCCTTACTAGCTTCAGTAACTGCTACATACTCTACCTTTGTAGTGGATAGAGCTACAATCTTCTGTAATTGCGACATCCAACTCACAATTGTATTTCCGATAGTAAATACATATCCAGTAGTACTTTTTCGATGATAAACTTCACCTCTGAAGTCTGCATCTACTTAGCCTTGCACTTTTACTTATCCCTTCCCAAAGTACAAACACTTCTCTGTCGCGCCTTGTAGATACCTCAAAATCAACTTCACTGCTTCCTAGTGATCTTTCCTTGGATTTGACATAAACCTGCTGACAACTCCCACTACATGTCCAATATTATGTCTTGTACAAACCATTATGTAAATCAAACTCCCGATGGCCGAGGAATAAGGAACCTTGGCCATGAATTCTTGGTCTTCCTCTGTCTTAGGGGACTGATCCTTGGATAGGCGAACATGGTTTGCCAAAGGTGTGCCAACAGGTTTGGCATTACCCATGTTGAACCTTTGCAAAATACGTTTGATGTACTCTGATTGAGATAACTACAACGTTCTCCTCTTCTTATCTCTTGTAATTTGCATTCCAAGAATCTTCTATGCCGGATCCAAGTCCTTCATTTCAAACTCTTTTGACAATTGATTCTTCAACCTTTTGATGTCATCCATATCTAAACCTGCTACCAACATATCATCAACATAAAGTAGTAAAATGATGTAGCTAGATTTATAGCTTTTCACGTAGCAATAATGATCGGCGTTGCACTTCTGAAAACCTTCCTTGTGCATGAAGCCATCAAACTTTTTATACCACTGTCTTGGGGCTTGTTTCAAGTCATACAAACTCTTCTTGAGTTTACACACCATATCCTCTTTTCCACTTTCTGAGAAAGCTTCAGGTTGGTGCATGTATATCTCTTCATCTAAATCACCGTGAAAAAATGCAGTCTTCACATCTAGCTGTTCAAGATGAAGATCTTCAATGGAAACAATACTCAAGACTGTTTTGATGGTATTGAGCTTCACAACTGGAGCAAATATCTTAGTGTAGTCTACTCCTTTCTATTGAAATCATTTTACAACTAGGCGAGCTTTGTATGTCTTAGAGCCATCATGCTCATCTTTCACTCGATATATCCATTTGTTATGAAGTGCCTTCTTCCCCATAGGTAACTCGAAGGCCTCCCATGTCTTGTTTGAAATCAAAGATTTCATCTCATCTTTCATTGTAAGCTCCTATTTGCTTGCATCTATAGTCAGACATGCTTCGTCATAGCATTCAGGTTCTCCTCCATCTGTCAACAATAGATAATTCATGTATTTTCTATTAGGAACATGAGTCCGTGAATATCTTCTCAATGTTGGAGCTGGAACTTGTGGTGTGCTTGAAGGTAGAACACCTTCCCCGATTCTTCGATCTCATGACTTGTTACAATTGGTTCTGTTACAAGATCACCTGGAACATCATCAACTTTTGCAAATATTGGCCATCTTTGCTTTGCATCAACATCTTCTATTTTATGCCTATTTTTATACATGATCCTTTTAGTTAAAATCACATCTCTAATACGAATCATCTTCTTGTTTTCGTCATCCTGAAGGCGATAGCCAAGTTCATCACCACCATAGCCAATGAATGTGCATTTCTTGGATTTGGGATCAAGCGTGTCTCTTCCGTGGTCACCAATATGCACATAAGTTGCACAACCGAAAACTTTAAGATGCAACAATGTCATCACTTTTCTACCCCATACCTCTTATGGTATCCGATGCTCTAACGGAAGCGATGGACTTCGATTAATCAAGTAAGTTGTTGCATTGATTGCCTCTGCCCAGAACTGCTTCGGTAAACCTAATTGTAAACAAATGCTTCTAGCTCTCTCTGTCAATGTTCGGTTCATACACTTAGCTACACCATTTTGTTTAGGTGTACCTGGCATCGCTCTCTCCATTCGGATCCCATGCAGATAGCAGAAACTCTTAAATGTGGTGTCCACATATTCACCACCATTGTTAGTTCTAATTCGTTTAACCTTCAAATTTGTCTCATTTTCAACCATTGTCTTCCATCTCTTGAAAATCTCAAAAACTTCAAAATTATGTTTTAGAAAGTAAACTCATACTTTCCGAGAGTGATCATCAATGAAAGTAACAAAATAGTGTTTCCCACCAATGGATGAAGTACTTGTTGGCCTCCAAACATCAGTGTAGTACTAGCTCTAACCTCTCCTTCATTGGGGTTCTAGAATTGATTTGAAAGCTTACCCTCTTTTTCTTTCCAAGTATGCACTCCTCACACATGTCTATCTCAACTGAACGTAGACATGGGAGTTTCCCTTTTAAAAGTATAACTTTCATTCCTTTCTCACTCATGTGGCCAAGTCTTTGATGCCATAAGTTGGAATACTCTTTTCCTTCAGCAATCGGGATTGAACAATAGCCTCATGCCGTCATGTAAAGAGTACCACTCTTTTTACCATGAGCTACTATCATTGCACCCTTTAAAACCTTCTAATTATCATTGTGGAATATTGTAGTGTAACCTTCGTCAGCCAACTAACCAACTAATATTAAGTTCTTTCTTAGGTCGGGAATGTGTCTAACATTCCTTAGCTTCCAAGCAGACCCGTTCAACTTAATGTTTACTACACCCTTTCCAACCACTTTTCATGGTTGATCATCACCAAGGTATACATACCCATGGTTTCCCGAGACATAACTATCGAAGTTCTCTTTCTTCGAAGTGGCGTGAAATGACGCTCCAGAATCTATTACCCAAAATTGTTTCTTGCTCTCCAAAGAGCAAATCAACACATTGTCTTTTTCCAAGTTGGAAGTAATATTCGCCTCTGCCTTCGTCTCTTGGTTCTTTGGTGCACTCCTGCACATTCTTGTAGTGTTCGGTCTTCACACAATTTCAATACTCAATAGTCTTTGAGCTAGAGGAATTATTTGGGTTTGTAGATCTCGACTTCTTGTCTCTTGACCTACTATGATGGTTTGATCTTCCGTGTCCATTCCCTCTGGTTGAATTTCTTCCTCTTGACTCCGTATGCAATACTTAAGAGGTTGATGATTCACCCGACCCTTTCCGTTGGATCTCCTCACTGAGAACCAGATCACGAACATCATCATATTTTAACTTATTACTTCCTGATGAGCTACTCAAACCTGTGACAGTAGCATTCCAACTGTCTGGAAGTGATGACAAAAGTATCAATGCTTGTACTTCTTCATCGAACTCAATTCCAACAGAACTTAATTGGGTTGTAATCGTATTAAGTGCATTCAAATGTTTAGCTACTGATGCATCTTCTGTCATCCGCAAATTAAATAATCGCCTCATTTATTGAACTTTGCAAAGAGCTTCCATGAGACCTGCCGTGGTCTTTTCTTTCGCTATGTTGAAAGCAACATTGCAAGATAGCGTCAAGCGAATGACTCCAAGAACTTGTCTATCCAAAAGATTCCAATCTGCATCTTTCATGCCCTCGGGCTTATTCTTTGACATAGATAAATAAAGATTTTTCTGATATAGCTAGGTAATCTTCAATCTACATCTTCCAAAATCAAAAATCTGCATCGTCGAACTTCTCGATTTTGACCTTTCCTTCATCTATATCAAATTGCTCCCACTTAGATCTAACTTCTTTGGATCGTGTACAACCAAATGCTCTGATACCAATTGTTGGAAAAAATACTCAAATTTTCCAATTTATTACATTGGTGAGAATGAAAACAGAAAATATAAAACACACACACAACAATATTTGGTAGATTATGTTTCTCTTTAACTCTTCTACAATTTTTTTTATTAAATATATAAAGATACAAAATGTGTTTACAATACACACCCCAATTACACTCAAGAATTCTACGCTCAAAATTATCTCAAAAAGCTTATCTTTGTTTAACACTGTAAACTATAACCCCTCTCTCTCTCTCTCTCTCTCTCTCTCTATCTATCTATATATATATATATATATATATGTTTTTGGATTGAGATATTTTACAGAAGAATTCTTGTAAGTTTATATAGGTTTACAAGAAATGAATTTGGCGGTGGAAATTCTGTCAATAATACTTACCTCTCATTTCTATTTGCTTTATTTATTAAGCCTCCTAAACAAATGATGGTGATTATTGTCTTTCCATACATTAAAATTAGAGAACTAATATTTCTTTAACATCATCTGCATACTTTCTTTGACACAGAAATATGCCATGCATCATGTCCTTGTCTTACTTCTAGACCCAAGAAATACTGAAGCATTCCAAAATCTGTCATTTCAAACTCTCCCATCATTGAGAATTTGAACTTATCCAATAACTTTTGTGACAAGCTAAAGTATATTATATCATCAACATACAATCACACAACTATGAACTCATTCATACCTTGCTTCTTGACATACAGAGTTGGCTCATTTTCACCCCTTTCAAATTGATTCTTGAGAAATAATGCATCAATTCTACTGTACTAGGCTTGTGGAGCTTGTTTCAAACGATGGAGAGCTTTATGCACCTTGTAAACTTTGCTCTCTTCACCATCCTTGAAAAAACCTTGTGGTTGCTCAATAAATACTTCTTCTTGTAACTCTCCGTTTAGTAAAGCGGACTTTACATCAAGCTGAAATACAGGCAGTTTCCATTGTGCAGCTAAAGACATTAAAATTCTCATTGTTTCAAATCTTGAAACATGTGAGAAAGTCTAATCAAAATCAATCCCCTCTTGCTGAGCATATCCTTTAGCCACCAGGCGAGCCTTATACTTCTAAATACTACCATATGTGTTGTATTTGGTCCTAAAAACCCATTTCAAGCCAATCACATTCTTTCCTTGAGGAAGCTCCATCAACTGCCAAGTCTTATTCTTCTGAATAGGCTTCATTTCTTTCTCCATTGCTACTTTCCATTCAGCTACATCCTTTGCTTCATCAAAGTTGGTTGGGTTTGTAGCAATCAATGCAAAATCACATTTTTCATAGATTTTAGTCAAGGACCTGAACCTTCTTGGTGTAGAGCCACCTAATGAGCTTGAAGATGAGGAATTCTGACTTAATAGACTTGAGGAGGAAGAGCTACTATGACTTGCTAGTGTTGTAGGTGGACTAGGTGAGTCTTGATTGTTTCTTGTCACAGTTGGCCCCTCCCCTGAACCATCAAAGGTGCTTATTCTCTGACTGCTTTCACCATTCTTCATTTGCTCCCAATTCCATCTTGCATCTTCATTAAACACCACATTTCTGCTAATAATAATCTTTCCACTAAGAGGATTATATAGCCTATATGCTTTGGATTGTACAACATATCCAACAAACACACATTTCTGAGCTTTATCATCTAGTTTGGATCTCAAATTAACCAGAGCATAAACTATACAGCCAAAGACCCTTAAGTGACTTATAGATGACTTCTTTTCTCTCCGAACTTCAAATGGAGTCATATTCATGACAACTTTTGTTGGAGAGATATTGAGGATGTATACTACTATTGCAATTGCCTCATACTAGAATTGATTTGGTATTCCCTTTGCTTTGAGCATGCTTCTTGCCATCTCCACAACCTTCCTATTCTTCCTTTTAGCCACACCATTATGCTCTAGAGTGTATGGAGTTGTCAACTTTCTTCTAAAATTTGATGAATTCATGTGAAAGAAATTCTATTACACGAACTATTCTCAAGACTTTTACATAGTTTCCTGACTGCTTCTCCACCATTGCTTTGAAATTCTTAAAATTCTCAAAGGCTTTTGACTTTGCCTTCAAAAAGTACACCGAACTCATTCTACTATAATCATCTATAATAAGTAGAAATTACTTGCTTCCTCTAAGTGAATCAGTTTGCATTGGTCCACACAAGTCAGCATGAAGGAGTTCTAGACAATGACTTGCTCTCTAAGCTTTGCCACTTGAAAATGACCTCGTTGATTGCTTTCCATACAAACATCCTTCACACAGCTCGAGTTCACCAATCTTCGGTAAGTCTTGCACCATTTATTTGGAGTTAAGTAACCTCAAACCTTGCATATTTAGATGTCCATATCTCAAATGTATAGTTTCGCATCATCATCTCCCTTGACTGTCAAAGCCCTGCACATATTGCTAGACATATCCAAAGGAAACATTTTGTTTCTTCCCATGGAGATTTTTACCGCAACATCCTTGGATTTCTTATCACGAATCAGGCATGATTCATTCTCAAACAATATAAAATATCCACAATTCAACAATTGGCCTACACTTTGGTACATATTGCACATCACAACACAACTTAATATTACCTTATTCAGTTTTGATTGCAATTGTACCTTTGCCTTTAACATCAAGCTATTTTCCATCTTCAAGCCTGACTTTACTCCTCTTTGATTCTTACCAATTCTTTGAACTTGGATCTCTCACTTGTCATACGGTTAGAGTTACCACTGTCAATGTACCAAACTCCTTCTGCATCATTGCTAGATGCATTTTGTGCTAGGAACAACTTATATTCTTGCTCCAAAAAATTTGATTTCTAATCACACTTTTGCTCATCCTCTTCTTTCTTCCAACATCTTGCTTCTTTGTTATCATGTTTCTTGCAATAATGACACTTCATCTTGCTTCTTTGTGAGAAGTTTGCTCCCTTCCCTCACCACCTTATCCTCTTCCACGCCCTTTTCCTCTTGATCCACCTCTTCCTCTACCTCTTCCACTAAATTGCACGAATCTCTCCTTGTTGGAGGATTCTCCTTTGACCTGGAAAGCCTTTTCATCCTTCTTCTCACTTGTATATCTAATATTGGTGTCTATGAAAAGATTAAAAATTATGGTAATAATTTAATTTATGGGTAGTCAAATATATACAATTAGTTTAAACAAAATATCCTAAACAACCTAAAAAAAATACCATAAACAACCAAAAAATAAACAATTAAATTTAAATATAATCAAATATATCTAATATTGGTGTCTATGAAAAGATTCAAAATTATGGTAATAATTTTTTTATGTTTAAATTGACCAAATTGGCAATGTAAAGAAATTGCAAAAATAAATTACCTGAGCGCCACACGTCGCCCGTATTTTCCCACTACTAGCACGACGTGTGGCACCTGCAATTTTTTTTGCTAGCTTTCACCCAAAACACGTGCAAATTCAAATGCCATCAAAACGTTGCGTTTTGATGGGCGACACACACGCGTACACTCCTTGTACCGCTCTATCTTTTTTTTCTCGAAATAAACAAATCTCTTGCTCCATTTATCCCCATTTATTTGTCCACTTTCCATTTTCCTTGTCCCAAAATATTTGCCGCACTTCTACCCCTTTTCTTTTATAGCTACATTTTTCTTACTATATATATTACCCACACACAATATCTTTTTTACTCACTTTATCAAACTTTCTCAACCACTTTATCTCTTTTTAACTTCTTACATCTATTAAGTTACAAAACTACCCTCTTTTAATCTCATTTTCTACCAATTATCCAACTTTACTACTCTCACCGTTTCACAATACATGTCTTTTTAGCCATAATTTTTTGTTTCACAATATATGTCTTTTTAACTATTTTGATCTCTACTTTACATATTTACCCTTGTAATTAATAATAGGTTATTAGTAGTGATTTTCAACAAAATAAAAAAGTAAGATAATAATTGAGAGTATATTAGTATTTTTGATACATTTCTTAAATAATGTGAAAATTTCTAGAAAAACAAGTACTGTAAAACGAATGAAATATTTAACAATACTATATTATATATTTTCTTAATAAGTGTAAAATATGTCTTTTTGGACAAACAAATAATGACATAAAAAATATTATTTAACAATTTGTCTGACTCCGTATATCGCATTTTACACCCGATGTGGGTGCTCTTGGTGGACAACGTGGTCTATCGCTAATAAACTCATCCAGTAGTATGTCCAGGGGCAAAACGAGAAAATTCTAACTGTAGGGGCCAATAAATTTTTCTAACCTAACTAATGTATTTTCAATTTAAAAAAAATACCCCCTTTCTTCAAAAATACATGTTGTTTTAGCCTAATTCTTTTGTTCAATAATATTTATCATTTGACATATTTTACCACACTTTTTTTCCAATATTATCTTCAATAATTAAAAATAATTACGTATAAATATAACGGAAGTGAAAAGATCTTAACAAGATTGACGGTATTCAAGTCAAATCATATGGACATGTATTTTTGAACGGACGAAGTACAAAATATTGAAAAATATATAAAGAAACTCTTAAAATTATTAATACATAATTAAAATAAATACTTAAAACACGCATATTTTTTTCAAAATAGAAAATTTTTATTATATGAGATAATGTTGAGAAATATGTAGAAATAAAAATATAAATTTATACAAAAAAAAGAATATATTTTATTGAGGAGAGACTGAAATATTTTAGAATACAACTGCATTAAGAAAACAATAGTTTATAAAGAAACTTATACAATTATGTTTCAGAATATATTTAGTTAATAAAAGAAAAATATTTCAGAATACAAATGGATTGAATGTATAAACACTAAAGGTTCATAACTAAAAACTAAAATCAAAATTGAAACCCTCATACTAATAATGAATTGTGTGATTCAAGACATCCCAACAATAACTTATTTAATGCTTTCGTGTTCAGTTACACTATGAAAGTAGGAAGTTTAGCAAAAGATAAAAACATTCTAAGTAAATGACGTGTTAAAAGTGGTTTATATGTGTCTAATCTTAAAACGTTCACAACTTTTTACTCAAATGTCAGATTGGAGCGTATAATAAATCAAATCGAAACTATTAACACGAGGAATATATATACCAAAAAAAAAATTTGGATTGGGGAGGCCATGGCTTACTCCCGGCCCCTTATAGTTCCGCCTCAGATTATGTCCCATATATATGTTCATTACGGCCTCGTAATTGTTCACATGTATTCATTCAGCGTACTCAGTACTCACTACTCATGGTGCAACAGATCGATGTTTGAAAATGTGCAAAATTCGAGGCCTGGTTTTCAATTCCGGGCCTCCAAATCAGCCTCTCTGTCTCTTGCCGCCTCAGAGAATATCTACTTGGGTGATGACAACAAGCGACTGCCCCACCAACACAATACTTGGCAACACTGCATGCATGGCATCTTCCCATCCGCTGCACTATCATTTCTGCCTACTATAATACTCCGGAGTAATTATTTACTTACTGTATTTCCTTTTTTGAGATATAAAAACTACGGAGTATTTTTTATTTTTTTTTGAGGAATCCTTTACCTTTAAGCAAAGTTAAGAGAATCCCGATCGATTCACCATTCTAACGATTCTACGATCCATAACATAGCAAATGATCCACGATCTTAAGTGGGATCTTGTTAGAGCAGGATCTTGAATAATTTAGTATACAATCCTGATTTTACATACGATTCTAATAATCCTATAAACAATTCTAATGCTTTCATGAATGATTCTTACGATCTTATAAAATGATAATTATGACTACATATTATTAATAATTTCTTGGTTAACGTCTTATTTCCATTAAAATAGTTGAATAGTCAATCCTACAACATTTTCAATAATCAAATTAATAATGTTTATTATTTTCTTACTTCATATATAAAAAATATACAATAGATTAGGTTATCCTTGCGTACTTTTAGTTATAATTTAGGATCTTATAATTCAACGATCTGATTTAAAAGACCCTCAACGATCCAAATTAGAATCTGATGTCGGTAACCTTGCTTTAAGGTTAAAATTCGGGTTCAATAACTAGCTCAAAAATTTGAACTAAAACCGTTTCTTTCATAAAAATAAAAACTTTGCTTTGCCTAGCTTATTGTACCTTTTTCTATAGGCGAACAAATTGTTTTTGATTTGTGCCTTTTTGAAGATTTTTACAAACTATCGGAACAAGATTATTTGTACCTCAATTTCTTTAAGAGCTAGCTGATATTTACATGAATAAGAAAATTGATCGAAGATACATAATTAAGATTTTAATTGTTGAGCTAACTATCAATTAGCCTAACAAGATATATGAGATAATTAATAAAACGTTAATTTTCAAGTTTCAGTCCAAATTGTACCTGGAAGTGCAAAAAGACAAAAAATGTTGATTCAATGGATAAGCTGTAGATTCATTACTTACCTTTGAGGGTATCTCTCTTTAAGTACTTACATTATACTATTGTCTATGTGACAGTGTGTATATGTCAATCTTTATCTTCTTGGATGCTATCAACTCCCACCGCTAAATCCTAAACCGGCCCTTTTTCCCCTCTCTTTAAAAACACACACACCTCATTTCCAACCGCCTCATATAATCACCTAAAAAAAAAAAATCAATCAGGCGAGTGAAGGAAAGAAAGAATGGCGGCAACGGCGTCGTTTCAGGCGTTCCTGGAATGGCTGGAGGTGCAGCAGGAGCACCTCCTGGACGAGCTGGTGACGGCGAGGGAGGAGTGCGAGTGCGGGGTGATGCAGGAGAAGGACAGGCGCGAGCTCATCGTACGCGTCCTCACCCAGTACGAGAGCTTCTACGAGGAGAAGTCACGCGCCGCCCACCGCAACGTCTTCCTCATGTTCTACCCGCCCTGGTGCTCCTCCCTCGAGTGCGCCTTCCTCTGGCTCTCCGGCTTCCGCCCCACCTCCCTCTTCTGCCTCGCCTCCGCCGCCGTCCCCGACCTCTCCCCCGACCAGCTCCTCTGCCTCGAAAGGTGCGCTAGCTATTTTCACTTTTTTTATATTTTACTTTTATTTTTTTGAATTTTTAGTATTGTTACACTTGGGTGCGCGAGGGAACGAGACGTGGCGGGGTGCTGAGTTTCAAGCACTCCAGCACGGCGCCACACGTGCACTAGAGGGCCTCCATCGGATGCGATGAGGGTTCATTGATCCTGCTACGGTGCTCTCTACCCCCAATAGTCCTTGATTACTTCATACCAAGGAATATTTATTGCCCTCGAGGGAATTACGTCAACCGGCTCAGTATTAACCCACTAGCTAGCTAGTAGCTACCGAGTACAGTAGATATTTACACTCTGCCACTTGTCATAATTACATATCAAAAATATTTTAATTTTTTTTATTATGTTAGATTTGTTGTTATTCGAGACACAATTCCTCACCCCCCCCCCCTTAATCGATGGATGGATCAAGGTGTTTCGTTGATTGTGTTTCTTCTTTGGCTTTTGTCCAATCACAGGATTTTTACAATCTCTCAATTTCCTCCACTAGGTTTCTAGTATAATCAAAATATTTACCCCAAGTGCTGTGAGACACCTAGTGTAACTAGTAGTGTAAGAAATATCTTGACTCTTGTTAGCCTAACAGCTACTAGCCAATAGCCATGCATAATTGCATATGCAGGCCATTCAAGCTCACGAGCTCATCATTATACTATACCAGCAATAAAATTGTTGGAATGAGCAAGTTTTGAGCATATTGACTTCTTAATAATGGTGAAATAGAGTCTGGGTATAGAAAAGTGTGAATCACATGATAAAATGAGTTTTGTTATACACTCAAATTCATGGTGCAAACTCAATCTAGACAACTAATTGAGGATATCAAACATAATAGGAATGACGCATGATGTCATCTAGCATCACTGCTCATCAGAGTTGAAACTACAGCTCATGACCCTTTTGGATAGAGGGTACGTTATTTAGATGTCACCTATGATCTAGATAACTCTTGTACTGTACTACGAATATATCCTCGTTCTTATCCTGTTTCCTTCATCTATTATAGAATCAGTAGCTAAGATTTCCTAAGATCTACAAGCTCCACCTCGAGCACAATCTGTTCGACTACACAAATCCTAATACTCTAATAGGCAGGAATTCAAACACATGTTCACTCCATAACTTTGGGCATTAAGGACCCGTTTCGTATTGATATCAGATATCAATATGGGTATCGGATATCGGTACGAGACTTATATCTATATTTTTGTTTGGTATAATATTAGATATCACTCATATCTTATAACACTTGTTTGGTAAAGTCTAGCTATGTTAAGAATACTAATTTTAGGAACTAAAAGCCTGATAAGAAATTAATAAACCCTATTGAAAAAAATAATTAAATATAAATTAATACAATTTTAAAATATATTATCATTTTTAGGCTCTTAACCTGTATCCTTAGGAGTTAGGTCGGTTAGAAAAATCATTTATAAGATTAGTTTTTTAAGGATTAATTAATAGATTAAAATCTAATGTTACTCAAAAACAAAAAAAATCTAAAAAACATCAAAAAAAACTCAAATCTGAGCGAGAGATGGTGGACGAACGACGCCAATTTCGGGCAAAAGACGGACGACGCCAGTTCCGGGCGAAAGGCACAACGCTGTCGGCTTCTTTCCTGTAGGCTATGGTCAGAACAAAAAATCTCAGATCTGGAAATTGGAAATTGTGGGGGTGAGTGTTCGAATAAAGAGTAAAGACGGGGTAAAGGAGAAGGAATGATATCTCCAAAATTTTAGTATATCAAACGAGCCAAGATGTTATAGCTAGCTCAAAACCGCCAGCTAACTAACTGATTGTAAAAGGTATTTTTTTACATATTTTCTAACCGAACTTGTAACTTTTTGATTAGCTGAGTTCGGCTACCCCTGATTTGACACTATCTATCTCCGCAGATTCAATCTTGTTTAACCCAGTTCAATTTCCTCACCCAAGAGCAAATTTTCAAACAATTTATGTTTAATTAAGACATACTACTTTCCATTTTACATATTCCAATCTATACACATTTTTTTTCTCACAACTGATCTACAAAATAATAACCTTGTAGCATATAACCGGTTCAAGTACATAATATACACACAAAGGGAAGTTAAAATGAAGGGAATAGTATACCTGTTTTAGTTAGTAACCCAGCATCAAGCTTCCTTCTCAGATCCAGCGAGCAACACAGGTGAGATTTGTTGCTTCAGCTACTCTACCCTTATCTGATTTCACCTGCTCCACTGGCTTTCCTTTGAACAAGGGGAAAAAGAAAAGCGGCTCCTCCAATCCCTACCTCCCCTAGTGAAATTTTTATATGTATACAATGATGAAATTGAAAAAGTCCATTTTGCCCCTTATGTAGTATATACTATATAGGTGTTTTAATTGAAATAATATCATATTAGTTGGCAAATTATTATGATAACATAGATTTTGACCGACCTTATCTTTGCACTGGATTTTCAACAGGCTGAAAACAGAGATAAGGATGGAAGAGAAAGTGCTGTTGCAACCGGGAAAGCAGGAAAGGCTGCTAGGGGAAAGAGAACTACAAGAAGTCTACTCAGTCCCAGTACTCCTTCTCGATAAGTAAGGTAGGGGCAGCTTGCTGTTTAGTTCCTAGCTCGGGCACCTATGGTATGGAAAAAAGTATCCTATCCCATGTGTCAAACTATTCTAGTCAAGCCTGGCCCTTCTCCCCAGTGACGATCTGGTTCTGTGACGAGCAAGCCAAGATCCAGGAGAACATATCAAGCCCAGACATAGTGACAGCCATGAAGAGGATCGGGTGGCGGGCCCACGGCGTGGGAGAGGCGGGCCATGATGCTGACGTGGCAATGCAGCCCATACGGGCGGCCATGGAGGCGCTGGTGGCAAGTGCTGACACCCTGAGGGCGAGGGCGGCCACCAAGGTGGTGGGGTTACTAAGTTCTGCCCAAAGCATCAGATTCCTTATTGCAGCCACACAGTTCGAAAAGTACATGAGGATAAAAGGAAAGGAGAGGGATGCTGTTCTTGCAGGAAGATTCAATGGCACTATATCTTAGTCAAACAATTTTTAGCTATCTACACAAAAAGTGTGTTTTTTGGGCTTCAGAAGCTAATATAGGGATTGGCTGTTTTGCTTATTTGAATCTATTTGAAAATGAAAAATTTATGTGATAAATGAGGAAGAATCTGTTCACCCTAGATGGAGCTTTTACAGAAAGGATTGGAACCACAACAATCTGAGCAGAGAAAATAAAAAAGCAAGCATATTAAAAGATTGCATCAGATAACATACAGGAGGATGAAAAAAAGTTTGTAGGGATGAGTTTGTACACAGGAGCTGTTAGACATAAGCTTGATCTGTAAGTGTGTTGTGTGTCTACTATTAAGTATTAATGTTAGTTATGTTAATCTGTCTTAAGTATGCAAAGACAGGAGTCTGTTTTAAATTATTGAATGTATGTGTCAAAGTCAGAGAGTGAATCTGGCGCCATCTGGTTAGTTAGTTAACTGTCAATTAAGACAGTCATGTGACAGTTAGATTAGCAGTTAAAATACAATTGGTTGAAGTCTGTATAAAAGGTTGTGAAACAGAATTTGTAAGTCTGTCGCCTCTATACCATTGTTGTACAAGAAGTTAGTTTGTACTCAATATGAAATCAGTTGTTTCACTATCAGATTCACTTGGATTGTTTCTGTTTTGATTTGGATTAACAGGAGCAATACTGCATATCTTATACTATATTTGTTTGTATTCTAGCATCAATGGGGGTTCCATTTCATTAATTTTTCTTTTGTTAAAGCTACAATTACAAATTAGGATTGGTAAAAAAGAACAAGTCTGCATAGATGTTTAGGACAAGGTATCCTCTGAAAACACAGATAAAAGGAAAGTTGCAAATTTCCCAGACTGCAGAAACACAATTGAGTTAAGGCTAAATCCCTTTATACACTAAACAGTGAGAATAAATCATATATGTACACAAGCTTTTCACACTTAAATCTGTTTTTTTTTAACTTCTCTCATAGCTAACCAACTACGAATCCAAAATCCAGGTTAGCTAAATAAACAGACAGTGGGATGTCAGTAATGTCACTACAGATAATCTGTATACTAATTCAGCATTTATTAATCGTTGCAGTAAACTATATAATTTGAGCTACAAGCCACGAAATTCCATCAGGGGAGCGAAGACAACAATGGATATAAGCTTTAGCCTACTCAGCACATACTTGGTACTAAAACCCTAGATACAGTGTCTTATCTTTACTAGTACATAAACCGACAGGAGGCCAATTGCAATATAATAACAAATCAAATTCTGGATCCAACTGCACATCGATTTATCAGAGATAAGATCATTCACAATCAAAATAAAGGAGTGATAAAAACAAACAAGGACGTGAACGAGCAGGAAGCGCGTCGATCTTACAGGTCCGATGGCGATTCCATTGCGCTGAAATCAAACGAAGATTATATAAATATTCTAGTGCGGAAAAGGTTGAGGATTTTACAGAAACTGTGGACATCCAATTTATATACGTCTGTTACTCCGTTTTTCAGCGCACGGAAAGGGCAAAGGGGAAAAAAATTAGAAAAAAAAAATCAGGAACTGGGCCTATTGTTATCTAAGTTAGGCCCAGAAGCCACAATCATGGGGTTGAACCTTCGACCTTGTGGTTAACAGCCACACGCTCTAATTCAACTGAGCTACTCCAGCTTTCGTCTATCGATTTCCATATTGATCCTCAAATAAACGGGCGGAGTTTGAAATACATAAAGAACACGTGTAAATAATATCTACGACGCATCAAACTTTATGAAAAAGTGGACGGACTTCGTTGTTGTGGCTACCGAAATCAATAAGAACGACGAGTACGTTTGAGATCCTGTTCATCCAATACAATCGGATCATACAAGTTTTTGGCAGTTTGCTAAGAGGTTGTTTGAACGGTGGGTGACAAGGAATCGTGTACGCTTAAACTTGAAGGGATGTTCTTTTGAAATTAAAACAATAAGTTATAAGGTTGTTCGACCAAGTAGTTATATGCGCACTAAGCAGTACAAAAATCATCGTACTAGTAGAACTGGGATGTTCATCGTCAAATTTATAGGTTAATAAATTCAAAACTGGTTCGGATCGATTAAAATTCTTTTCTTCTTTAAATGAAAGTTATTATAGCTCTAAAAAAGGTTATTATATATGTCCTATTGATAAATAATTTGACATAGTTGAAAATATATATATCATCGGAAGAAATTTATTTGTTGAGATGAAAATTCGAGAATGGGAATGCAAGGAAATTAAGCTAGTCAAGAGCCTAGCTATTTACCATGTTCTGGAATTTAACAATAACAAATATGGAAGAAATTTATATCTATTTTTTTTATTAGGACAAAAATTAGAAGGAAACACTAAGATTTCATTCTATTGCATATTTATAAATGAGGACATTGAGAGAAAAAAAATGTCACAAACGTACAATTAAATGAGGCGTGTGAATACCAATAATCAATTGGTCTAGTGGGATAAGGTGCTAGGCTTCTTAAGCGTTTGCTCAGGAGTTTTGAAGTTCGAATCTTTCTGGCGGCGTGTATGGAAAAAATTGAATTGGAGGGTCGCCCCCAGCAATGGATCTCTGCAGTAACCGGTTCGAACGTAGATTGTCCCACGGCTAATCGAACCGAGCAAGAGATAAAAAAAAATGAGGTGCGTGAATCTTTTCAAAAAGAAAATGAGTTTTTGGGTTCATCATAATTTCTCTATAACATCTCTGATTCTCTAAAGCAAATTTAGAACATTTCTGTTTTTCACCTAGGTTAATTAAATGAAATAATTGGTAAATCTTGGTTGAGTAATGGCCTATGAACCACCTAATGTAATCGTGTTGGGGTTTGTACCACTTCTTTAGTTTTCGTTAGTTGTATTCTGTTGTCTTCTAGAAGTTTTACATTCGTCTTCTAGTTCTTTAGATTTGTGACATAATTTCATTTGTTAACGTACAAATTCTCCTATGTTCGTTGTCAGTCCATCAATGAGTTGGTAGACAATTTTGAGATTTCCATAAACTATGTGTTCACATGCACACAATAGAATCGAAAAGATGTAATTGTCGATGATGTATTTGCATATTCAATGACTATTAATATTGTAATTGAAGATGATGATTTTGAGTCAAAATCAGTCGATAAAAATTTGTTAAAACCAAATGAAGATGATCCAAGAGAACTATAATTACTCTTACTGACAGCATTAGCAAGAGAAGAACCGAAAGACTTTCGTAAACTTACACCACAACCTTTGCCCTTGAACATCAGTGCCATCTCTTGGCACATAGTAGCTACTAAGTTAGGATCAAAATGTCTATCCTTTCCATCATCTAAACCTTCAAATGGAGTATCAAACTCAGTTTTTGCAGCATTAGCACGTCTATTACTCACTCTTCTATTATCAGTCCTACCATTAAACCTCAAATTGTCAAGATAACCAATTAACTTGTAGAACCTTTCCTTTGACATGCCTTGAACTTGACAATGCTTACATTTCATGTCAAATCTATTATCAAAACATGATTTGCCTTTCTTTGCAACATCTCTGTTGCTATAGTTATCCCTACCATAACTATCTTTATGCAATAGACTTTATTTTGCATGTCTTCTTTGCTTAGAAAGCATTTACCATATTGTTGTTGTTCATGCCCAAACATACTATTAACTGAAAAAGCAATACCAACTCCATTGGAACTTAGAGAATTGGAGAGGGATTTTTGCATTTCTGCTTATTGAACTAGTGAATAAGCTCTATTAACAGCATGTAAGGGATCCATAGCAAGAATGCTTCCACCAATACTATCAAATTCATCACTCAAGCCCATTAAAAAGTCAATCAATTAATCATGACCTTCTTGTTCTTCTTTTCTACCAAGATAATCACATGCACAGTGTATCCAAATGCCATAATCACAATCAACCACAACTCGGACGACCTTCAACTCATCTCAAAGGTTCTTCAATCGACTAAAATATTCACTGAAAGACATAGTTCCTTGCTCAAAGTAGCTAGGGTTCTCTTTAGTTAATAAAGCAAAGGGACATTAGCTTGTCCAAACCTTTCTATTAATTCCTCCCACAATTGTCGTGCAAATTCAACATAGATAAATGTTTCAGAAATCTTACCATCCACAGAATTGAGAATCCAACAGAACACCATGTGATCAACACGAGTCCATCTTGAATTGCACAATCATTTGTTCCCAAAGGGGGCCTTTGACACGAACTGTCAATAGAGACGAGTTTGATTTTGGCTCCAAGAGCTAATGTCACATTCCGACTCCAACTCAAGAAATTTATGCCATCAAACTTCTGTGAAACTAGTTGCGCACCTGGTTGATCTGAATTTGACAACACTAGCAAATCAATAGAAACAAGACCTGAATCTCTATCACGATCGTGATCTCTCCTTTCTACATAACATCCTCTCCTAGGCGGATCATTAATTCTCACTTCTCTCTCTTTTTTTTGAAATACAAGTTTCCGCATCTTGCGATCCGACTATTCCTGCACCTCCTCAGACCTTGCCCTGGACCCAGAGGAGGCGGTAAATCGCGGGTGGGAGAGTGGCGAACCTCTGACTCAGAGGCGGCACACACAAGGGGAGCTATCTTGCCATAGCATGTGAAACTCTCACATTAGCAAATGGCAAGGCTCGAACCCCTGATGTTGTGCACCCTGAGACGCTTCTAAACCACTACACCAGATGCCTGGGGGCATTCTCGCTTATATCTTGATCCTCATTATCTCTCTGAAAATCGGAGTCATCAACTCGCGTCGGTTAAATCGATATCTCTTGAAATCAAGAAGAGCTTGTTGTATACATGCGGAAGAGAAATGAATCTGCCATAGCCGAAGTTTGGAGAAGAATTACAAAGAGAAGAGAGAATGGGCGGGAAAAGTTGTTTTCTTCATTCAATGAACATAGACATTACAATAGGCTTTTATATTGTTGTCATTACACTTTCTATTCAGAATTTCGATGAGGGAAGCTAGCCACATATAATATGTACACCAACACCCCTCCCCCTCAAGATGGTGGATCTAAAATCCCCATCTTGGGAAACAAAGTATGCAACCTAGTCCCAGGTAAAGGTTTAGTAAGAAAATCAGCTAGATGAACATTTGTAGAACAATGTGAAAGTGAAATAATCCCTTCTAACAACCTTTCTCTAGTAAAATGACAATCTAACTCTATGTGCTTTGTATGCTCATGGAACATAGGGTTCCTAGCAATGTAATCTACAACCTGGTTGAAACATTTAACTGGTATGGGTGTCAAACCTTCAACTCCTAGTTCAGTAAACAGACACGATGCAAAGATCTGTATTCAGCCTCGGCAGAGGATAATGACACCAAACTTCCACCAAAGAAAATCACAAATCCACTAACAGATTTGCGTGTATAGGGGCAAGTTGCCCAATCTACATCACAATATGCTTGCAGACCAAAATCAACTCTGGAATTAATAAATAAAGCCTTATGTTGAGTACCTTTAAGTAAGAAAGAACATAATAAGCTGCCTTGAGATGTGGAACTCTTGGCGTTGAATTGAATTGACTGAGATTTGAACTGGAAAGGCTAGATCAGGACGAGTATGAACAAGAAAATTCAACTTTCCAATAAGTTGTCGATACAACAAAGGATCTGCCAACAACTCTCCTTTTGAAACATGCAACTGATGCCTTAATTCCAGAGGACTAGCAACTATGTGTTCATTTTTCAGAGGAAAATCATGAAGAAGCTCTTTAATAAACTTGTGATGACTCATAAGCAATCCTTGTGGGGCAAAGATAAACTCAATACCAAGAAAATAATGAAGATTGCCTAAATCTTTAATCTTGAAAGCATCATCCAGGAAAGATTTCAGATCATGAATCTCAGACAGATTGTCACCAGTCACAAGGACATCATCAACATAAACAACAACAAAAGTCAAGGAAGAATCTTCTCTCTTGCAAAATAAACTATAATCGTTAAGAGAATGTGAGTAACCTCGAGATCTCAAGGCTGTGGATAACTTGCATACCATTGCCGTGAGGCTTGCTTCAAGCCATAGAGAGATTTATTCAATTTGCAAACTTGAGCAGAATTTGAAGCATGTAAACCAGCTGGCAACTTCATAAACACCTCTTCATGAAGATCTCCATGCAAGAATGCATTGTTCACATCCAGCTGAAATATAGGCCAAGACTTCTTCAAAGCCACAGAAATTAAAGCTCTCACAGTGGTCATTTTAATAACAGGAGAGAAGGTCTCATTATAATCCACTCCCTCCTTTTGTGTAAAACCTCAAACAACTAATCTTGCCTTGTATCTTTTTCAATGGTGCCATCAAACTTTCTCTTAACTTTATAAACCCATTTACAGCTGATAGCCCTTTTCCCCTTTGGCAACTCAACAATATCCCAAGTTCTGTTGGCATCTAAAGCAGCAAATTCAGCTTTTATTGCCTCTTGCCAAACCTCATAAGTACAGGCTTCCTCATAAGAAATGGGTTCAGTTTCTGGTTTCAACTTGGATGCCACAGAATCATGAGGAAAATCAATATTAGAATCAAAGTATGAGCACAAAAGAATTCACTTCCTGCAGCTGCACCACAAACATAATCTGATAAGTGTGCAGGAGCATGATGGCTTCTTGTTGATCTTCTCACTTCAGGAATAGAAGGAGGTATAGGTGCATCAGGCTCATGTAGTATTGTGGTGTCATCTGTAGGTAAAGGGGTTGTAGGATATAAAGAAGGACATGGAATCTGAAAATTTGGATCATGAAAAGGAAAAACATGCTCATGGAAAACAACATCACGAGACATGAGAATCTGTTTAGTTTCAAGTTATAAACTTTGTAGGCTTTCTTTCCAAATGGATATCCTAGAAAGATGCAAGGCATGGCTCGAGCTTGAAATTTATCTCGACCATGTTTCAAGGTAGAAGCAAAACAAAGGCATTCAAAGGTTCGAAGATGGTCATACGAAGGCTCTTTAAGGTATAAAAGCTCATAAGGAGTTTCGTGTTTAAGAATTCTAGAGGGTAGTCTATTTATGATGTATGCTGCAGTAAGCACACTCTCACCCCAAAACTTAATAGGAAGCTTAGAAGAAAACATTAATGACCTTGCAATCTCAAGGATGTGTCTATGCTTGCGCTCCACAACACCATTCTGTTGTGGTGTTGCAACGCAGGGCGTTTGATGCACTATCCCTTTGGACTTCAGAAATTCTGTTGCTTCTCTACTAGCTCCAAGTTCTAGAGCATTATCAGAACGTATCACTTGAACCTTCTCAGAAAACTGTCTTTCCACAAATGCCAGAAAACTCTTGATCAAAGTAAAAGCATTCCCTTTCATTGACATCAGATGTACCCAAGTAGATCGTGTATAATCATCAACAATAGTGATGAAGTATCGAAAGCCATCAAACATAGGTGTATGGTAGGGTCCCCACACATCTATGTGAATGAGTTGGAAAGGATAGGTAGAAGATATAGTACTAGGATTAAAAGGTAGCCTCGTCTATTTTGACTTAGAACAAACACCACAAGGTTGGTTTAAGGCTTTATTGTAATCAAAAGGTTTAGAAAAAGGAAGAAAATGGAAATTGTGTAAAGGGATATGTCCTAACCTGGTATGCCAAGTATAGGTAGTAACATGACGAGACATGAAAGAACTTGCATGTCACTTTATTTTTCTCTGCTTGTTTGTGTTCCTGTTGAGAATTAGGAACCAAAAATTAGAGGTCTCTTTCTAGTTCACCAACCCCCACTGGCACCTTCATCGAAGGAGCCTGCAGCAAACATTTGGAAGGAGTAAAAATTACGACACTTCAAGTCTTTGGCCAATTTTTCCACAGAAATCAAATTGCACTTGAAACAATCCACTAGCAATACGTCTTTCAAAACCATATCAGATAATACTCTCACTGAACCAGTACATTGCACAATGGTTGTGCCTTGATTTGGTAAAGAATTCACAAAAGGCTTTTGCAATCTTTGTTTTGTTTCAAATAAAGTGGCATCACAACACATATGGCAAATAGCTCCAGAATCCACGAATTGTTGGAAAAGAGTTTATCAGTAAATAATGTACCTGCGAAGCCGGCAAAATCATCTTCTATCTTCTCTTTTCCTTTAGAAGATCTTGATTCCAACAATTTGAAGCAATCTGGCCAGTTGATCAGAACTGACTTCAGTAGTCTTTCCACCAGTTTTACCAGGTGATGACTGAACAGATCCATCAAATTTATCATCATGTCCAGTAGCATTCTTCTTGTTCTCTCGATAATTGGTTGGAAAGCCAATGATGAAATAACACTGATCAACAGTATGATTGGTCTTCTTACAATTTGTACAAAACATAGTATTTCTCTCACCACGAGATTGAGATTGAGATGAATTCTTAGATTGAGATTGTGAATTCGAGGAAGATCCTCGTGATTGAGAATTATTTTGAGAGCCAGAAGCACTTCGTGCATGAACATTCATAGAAGCGGACTCATTAAGAATGCTTGAGGAATTCTGTATCTCTCTCTATTTTTCTTCTTGCAACAAGAGAGCATAAGCTTGATGTATATCAGGTAACGGATCCAGCATCAGAATCGATCCTCTCACAGCAGTATAAGACTCATTAAGTCCCATAAGAAAATGCACAAGACGCTGATCTTCATCATGCTTAAGAATTTCCTTCACCGCTCCACAAGAACAGCACGGAAAACGATGAAAACTCCCTAATTCATCCCATAATGACTTCATTCTAGCATAATAAGTCGAGATAGAATTAGAACCTTGAGTTAGATGATGAAGATCCTTTTTGACTGAATATAACTGAGCTCCATTCAATTGTCCATATCTAGACTCTAAATCCTCCCGGATTCCTCGTGCTGTGTTCGTATAGAGCACACTTCGACGAATTTATGTGCTCAAACCATTGAGTATCTAGCTGATAACCATGTCGTTGCATCGTTCCCAACGACTATACTTTAGATCTTGCTTGTTAGGCCGATCCAAATTTCCATTGACGAAACCAGTCTTATTCTTAGCGGACAATGCAATTCTCATTGAAATACGCCATTCGCGAAAATTAGTTCCATCAAACGTTTGCGAAACTAGTGAAAGACCTGGATGATCACTAGGATGCAAGTAATATGGATCATTACTATCGATCTGCTGGCTTTGATCTCCTTTATCATGATTCGTCATATTGTTTTTAGGTCAGAATTTGGGGAAAACAAGAAAATGAGGCTGAAGGAGGAAAGATCTGTGAAAAGGAGGTCAGAAAAGGAAGGGAAAACAAGAATCCATGCTCTGATATACCACGTTGTATACATGCGGAAGAGAAATGAATCTGCCATAGTCGAAGTTTGGAGAAGAAGAAAGAGAAGAGAGAATGGGCGGGAAAAGTTGTTTTCTTTCATTCAATGAACATAGACATTACAGTGGGCTTTTATATTGTTGTCATTACACTTTCTTATCAGAATTTCGATGTGGAAAGCTAGCCACATATAATATGTACACCAACAGAGCTTTCGGAATTGAAGAAGAATCGATTAAGAGGAAGAAAAACGAGCCCTAAGCTCTGATACCACAATCATTTATAGACACATCATCCAAACATGCATGATCGCCATGTCTCTCATTCATCAAGGCACATAGAGCTGAGATACAAAACTATTACTACGCTCTTACCAGAAAGAGAGACATCCAGGGGCTTTTATACTCAGTTACTCACCAACAAATTACATATATAAAAGATCCCAAAAGTTTTCTTAGTACATAAACGAACCTTATGTCCCATAATCTACGTGTACATATTATATAGAGATTTACTCCAGCTAATTTATACGATATATCAATCGCATCTCTAGCACAATCAATATAAAAACAATATTCAATTATTGCAACTTAACTGATTGAAAGGAAGAGAACAAAATTGAATCAAGAAACAAATGAATTGATATAGTTAATATATATACCCTACATATAGCTTTTAGCTAGATGCCATGCATGCATGGCTAGTGGCTACACCTAGATATATAGTTACATATTACCTTATTGCTTTACTTTGATAATGATCATGATCATCTCATCTTAGAAACTAAAGCTAAATAGATAGATAGCCATGTTTTTTAGGTCGAAACTAACTAGATATCACCTCGTGCAAGCTTATTCAAGAGTGCATCTACAAGAGCATCCCTCTTCTGAGCCCTAGCCTCCTCCGTCGGCCGCCTTTGCTCCTCCCTCTCCCTCCACCTCCTCTCCACCAACACCCTCTCCTCCTCCATCGCCGCCATCTTCTGCCTCCACTCCTCCTCCCTCCGCCGCCTCTCCTCCTCCCTCGCCTCCCATGCCTCCCTCCACTTGGCTTCCACCGCCTCTTGTTGCTTCATAAACTCCTCCAACACCGCCTTCAGCCCACCCTCTTCACCGCCTTTAGAATCGCCTCCCTTCTCCGTCTTCCTTCTCTTCCTACCACCACCACCACCAACAACAACATTACTGGGACCCGCCTTGGGAGGCGACGTGGTGGTGGTGGTAGTCCCTTTCTCCCAATCTTCTTCTTCTTCATCTTCTTCCTCGTCATCAGATAAGTGTAGTTGGTCTGATGGAGCCGCTCTCTTCTTCGCCCAGAGCATGCTTTGCATCCGGGCGGAGAAGATAGCGTGGAGATCGTTGTAGAACGGGAATTGTTGCCTCATGGCCTCCGGCTCCATTGTCTCACACCCCTTTTCAATTAATCATTAACCATTTCATTAATTAATAAATAAATATATAGGATCGATCAGTTGAGCTAAGTTTGTTAGAATTTCCATGCCTCAACAACCTCATCAACAATGAAACAACTTTAAAGATGAGGGTAGCATTTCACCCCACCTACCTATTAACTAGGAAATAGTTTGTCGGCTTAGTTGGGATATATATTAATTTCCATATGAATCTCATGATATGAGTTTGCAAATCGATCTATATATAAATAGATAGTTGTATATAATACAATCTAAAGTGTGTTTCCCCATCAATTCCTAGTATCAATATATATCATCCTCCACATGACGAAAAATGGATTATAGGCACTAAAATTACCCTAATATAAATCCCAGCCAAATTCTAACGCTAACTCTAAGACTTTACCATATTTTATCCATTATTATTAATTTTATTATTCTTGATTGTCATGAACATGAATGAAGATCTACTAGTTAAATTAAGACGGTAGAGAGGGATTACCTTGTAACGGGTGACGAGGTTTTTCCACTTGGACTTGCACTGGTCTGGGGTTCGAGGGAAGCCCTTTTCAAGCATCCTTGACGACACCAATTCCCACAACACTTTGTTCCGCTTCGTTTCCATGAAGCTCTGATCCAGCTCGGCTCGTATCGCCAGCAACTCTTTCGTTTCTTGGTAGCTCCATTGAGGATACCGATCTCCGGCCGCCTCTTGCATCAATTGATGATGATAATATCCCTCCATGTCATATACTCATATCATATCATATATAATTTTTGAAGATCGATCTTTGTTTGGGTTTGTATGAGATGGAGTTAGAGGTTGGTGGAGTATTGAATGGGATTTTGATGGATTCAGAATTGATGAAGGCTAGGGGAAGATAGGACTCGATGATGCATATACATGATATATGTTAGGTTACGTGTGAAAAAGAGGTGTGAAAGGGGTGAATAAATCAGGCCAGGTGGGGGGTTTTGAGATTTTTCCAGAGGTGCAATTGTTTCAGGTGGACAAATATAATATTTAATCCCCCCGAGATGGGTTAGCTAGTATAAACACCGCAGGAATAATAATAATAGTCCGAAATGAAGATGGAGAGGAGGGGGTCTAAATTCTTATCATCATCACATTCTTCTCCATCATCTGTCCACGCGCAAATATCATTTTTTGGGGGGTTTCCCCGGCCTTTTTGTCTCCTCTTCAATTTTCAATTCCTATTAATTGCTTCTAACACGTAATAATTAATAATACTATCGTTTTATAATATACTCTAGTACAATCGTATATATAGCCGACATGGTGACTCGTTACATTTGCATTGCATCGTGTATTCGTGTGTGAGTATGTGGCGGGCGTCATGCTTACGAGTCGAGGGAGATTGGGCGCATTGGCTTCAAGAATGCGCGTGGCTGTATAACATTGTCCTGGCTGGCTCAATATTCCGCCCTTGACCCAAACACGTCGTCATGTAATAACACTTGTAAATTTTGTCAAGGTCAAGCAGAATCTTATATTCACCTAATATCAACTCATCAAATTGACTATCCTTGTTTTCCTTTATTGCCAACCCAATCGTAATTCGTTTAATTGGTGCAATTTAGCGCCATACTTATACATTATATCTAAAAAATTATGTACACTTTTTACTCCGTACTATTTACATATCTTGATGAAGGTTCTTTTTAGTAAAAAGTTAAATTTTGAAAGAATATTTAAATGATATTTTTAGGTTAAAGAATATTTAAATGATTTTGAAAGAATTATATATACTTTTTACTATTTACATAGCTCACCTAACCCGCACAGAACGACAAACCATTGCCAGCGTCTAGGCGGTGCTTAAATGACCGCTTAGACCTTTTTTAGAATAGACTTTAACTATAATTGTTGACTTGGTTCCATATTTATTTGTACCAATATGAATTGAGATCGTTTAGATGATCTTTCAGAATAAATCTTCAAGTTGTTGCATTATTTCTCCTTCGAATCCATACAAACTTATTTTGATGTTGTCAAAATATATTATTTTTAAGAAAATATATAGATTTAGAATATGTAACTAGAGCAGTTGTTCGCGTCCTACACGAGTATAAATATATTAAAAATTATACATATTAATTATATAATTGGATTAGAAATGGATTTAGGTGAGGAGAGTGTTTATGGTGGGTAAAAAGTAAAAACTAGTGATTTTGCTATGATGTTGGCCATCATTCCATAAGTACGGTTGTGTTTAATCTGAAATAGCCCCACTTTTCTAGACGTTCATACTATGTGATCTGTATGGTTTGACTTTTGTCTTTACAATCTGTTTTGACTTTTTAGAAGTAATCCTTTTCGGGACTTTTACTTGTTTCGCTTTTGGCCCATTCACCACTCATGTAAAGACACCTAAACCCACACACCAACCACTATATTCAAAATGTTTTATGAAAAGGCCTTTCTCCACACGAAAAACCAAACATAATTACCATAGTTATTTTCGCTATAAAGATATTTATTAAAATTACTGTGCAGTTATTTTCATTATTTTTCATATAAAATTATATGGCGGTTATGCAACTTAATGGAAGATTCTATCTTTTATTAAGGATAGAATTAAAACTGGAGAGAGGGTGGAATATTCCTGACTTGGGCTTTAAGGCAGTTGGCCAGCCTTGGAAGGATAATATTTTCGGCCATACGGGTACAATTTTCGGCCCCCCTTCTCTCCTTCTTCCATTATAAATACATGCCATAGGCGTGTAAGGAGAGACACATGTGCATAGCATATTCAGAAATCCTAGGCAGGCTAATATTCGCTTAGCTCGACTGTTTAGGGTTTCATCGCTCTCTTGTTGTACCTCGACGCTCAAACGACAACTGCTCTTCTGACTTAGGCATCGGAGGTGGATTAGGGGGGCCCTGCCCCCTGCGTCCATTGTTTTGCAGGTTTTCTAGGTCAAGGGATCGAAGAGGAGCGGAAGAGGAAGAGTTCTTAATTGGTGTATTAAAGACGAATTGAAGCCGAGATTTTGTATACCAACAACTGGCGCCGTCCGTGGGAAACGAATAATCGATCCACGCAATCTGATCGATGGAACAAATCTCGAACGAAAGCCTAGGGTTTTTTCGAAACCCTAGGGCATCCTCATCCGGCGAAAACGGTCGCGGTATCTTGATCGAGGAAAACCGCACTCGCGATCCGGGCACCACGGCCGCGGAACAAGGAAGCCGCAATCGTGGCCTTTCAGGACATGATCACGGTCGGCGGTACGATCTCGCAGAGTTCGATTCTCGATCGAACGATCAAACCCTAATTAATCCCGTGATCGGAAACCAAGAAGAAATCGACGGTCAGGGGGCAGATCCGTGCCTTAGACCTCAAAAACGAAAGCTATGCGATGAAGGACCCGTCAATCAATCGAAGAAGCAAAATCCAAGCGGAACGGAATCAGAGGATTCCGGGATCGAAAGAGAGGATCGCATAAGCAACAATCGCTCCGAGAAATTCAATCAATCACACGCAACCTCGAAAACCCTTTCGGAAGCCGCCTGCGAGCGGGGAATCCCGGCTCGTGTTCACGGATCACCCCGCGCCGATCGCGGAACGCCCCAACCCCAGCGGGACTCGCCTCGCGCCGATCGCGGATCGCCCCGCGCCGAGCGCGGAACGCCCCAACGCCAGCGCGACTTGCCTCGCGCCGATCGCGGCTCGCCCCGCGCCGATCGCGGAACGGCCCAACGCCAGCGCGGCTCACCTCGCGCCGATCTCGGATCGCCTCGCGCCATCGCGGCTCGCCCCGCGCCGAGCGCGGAACGCTCCAACGCCAGCGGGACTCGCCTCACGCCGATCGCGGCTCGCCCCGCGCCGATCGCGGAACGCCCCAACGCCAGCGCGACTCACCTCGCGCCGATTGCGGATCGCCTCGCGCGGATCGCCCCGCGCCGATCTCGGAACGCCCCAACGCCAGCGCGACTCACCTCGCGCCGATTGCGGATCGCCCCGCGCCGATCGCGGAACGCCCCAGCGCCAGCGCGACTCGCCTCGCGCCGATCGTGATCCCCCTGAGGCCGAAAAATTCCGCAAAAGGTAGGAGCCTCTCGACTTTGCTAATATTGGCTCGGAACCGACCCAAAAATCCGTAGACGAGCTTCAGGAGATCTCGGTTAGCGAACACGAACCCGAGAAGAAATTTTTCGTGGGAGCAAACCTCTCAGACGACGAACTTTTGGCTATCACACATCTATTACGAAGTAATCGAGATGTCTTCGCTTGGAGTCAGTATGATATGCCCGGAATAGACCCAACTCTTGCTTGCCATAGGTTGAACGTTCACCCTGACGCAAAGCCGATCGTACAGCAAACAAGATGGTCTTCTGTCCAGCACGCCGAGGCCGTAATCGCCGAAGTAAAGAAATTGCAAGAGGCCAACGCCATAAGAGAAGTGTGGTATCCAACTTGGCTAGCTAATACCATTGTAGTGAAGAAAAAGACGGGAGATTGGAGGGTCTGCGTGGACTTTACTGATCTCAATAAAGCTTGTCCGAAAGACTTGTTCCCACTCCCAAAGATCGATCAATTAGTGGACGCTACTGCAGGTCACGAACGCATGAGCTTTTTGGATGCATATCGGGGATACCACCAAATTCCAATGCATAAAGATGATCAAGAGAAGACAACCTTTATTACCCCACATGGAATATTCTGTTATAAAGTAATGCCTTTTGGATTGAAGAATGCTGGGGCAACCTTTCAGCGCCTGGTCACAAAGCTGTTCAGTCAAAGAATCGGGAAAATCGTTGAAGCGTACATTGATGACATGGTTGTCAAAAGTAGAAGAGCTGCGACACACCTCAAAGATTTGCAAGATGTTTTCGACATCCTCAGAGCGTCCAGACTCAGGCTAAATCCCGCAAAATGCGCATTTGCCGTCGGATCAGGCAAATTTCTAGGGCACCTCGTTACTCGTCGAGGCATTGAAGCAAGTCCGGATCAGATCCGAGCCCTTGGCACCATCACAAGCCCGGAAAATATCAAAGAAGTACAAAGGTTAACCGGAATGGCCACCGCCCTCAATCGGTTCATTAGCCGGTCCTCTGACAAGTGCCAATCGTTCTTTAAAGCCTCAAAGAAGGGCCGGTCTTTTGAATAGAGCCAAGAATGTGAACAAGATTTGCAGAGATTAAAGGTTTATCTACAATCCCCTCCGATTTTCACTGTGCCTAATAAAGGAGACGCCTTGAAGCTTTACTTAGCCGTGTCTACTCGGGCGGTCAGCGCAGTCTTAATCAAAGAGGAGGGCGGAAATCAGAGGCCTGTCTACTATACTAGCAAGACGCTGCTCGATGCAGAAACGAGATATTCGCCTATGGAACAATTGCTTCTAGCTTTGGTAACAGCATCCTGCAAACTTAATCATTATTTCCAAGAGCATCCGATTCAGGTCATTACGGCTTATCCTATTCGAGCGCTCCTTTCTAGCTCGGATCTCGCAGGACGAGTCGCTAAGTGGGCTATAGAGTTGGGGCAGTATGATATCGAGTACATGCCCCGAACCGCTATCAAAGCACAAGTCCTTGCGGATTTCATAGCGGAATTTGCCCAAAAACCAGCGGACGACGCCGCGACTAAGACTGCACCGGCAGCAATCGCCGTCGCGCCATCCGCAATCGCAGTGGATAATATCGCGATCGCGGCGCACTCCCCTGGAGGACGCGATCCTCGGACAAGCGAAACCGCGACCGCGGGTCCTTCTCAGCATGCGGAAAATCCGTACTGGATTCTTGAAATCGATGGCGCAAGCAACAACCAAGGATGTGGAGTTGGAATTGTGTTGTCATCACCTACGGGAGAAGTTTTACAGCTAGTCGTTCGTCTCGGTTTCGATGCCACTAACAATGAAGCCGAATATGAAGCCTTGATACTTGGGTTAGAAACAACAGCTAGTCTTGGAATCGCCAGACTACTTGTTTTCTCTGATTCTCAGCTCATCGTCAATCAAGTACTGGGGCATTATGAAGCTAAGGGAGCAAAGATGATAAAGTACATGGAGAAAGCAAGGGCCATGATGAACGAGTTCGAGCATTGCGAGCTTGAACAGAGATCGCGCGACCAAAACAAATATGCCGACGCACTGGCGACTTTGGCTGCTTGTACAGGGGATGCACTCGAGACTTCAATCCAGCTGGAAATTTCGGGATGCCCAACGATCAATACCTCGGACGTTTCCGCGGAAGTTTCCACGACACAGGCCACAACAGACGACGATCTCGGATGGCAAATGCCTTTGATTCGCTACATGGATAAAAGCTTCTTACCATCAGATGCCGCCAAAGCAAGAAAAATTCGTTTAAAGGCTCACAGATTTTGGCTGTCGCCAGAGAAGATTTTGTATCGTCGATCTTTCTCTGGGCCAAACTCGAGATGTGTACCCCCAAACAAAGTTGAGCCTCTATTGTACAAAATCCATGAGGGCATATGCGGAATGCACGTTGGAGGTCGTAGTTTGGCTTTCCGAGCTCGATCCCAGGGATATTGGCGGACTTACATGCAGAGAGATTCTGAGCTATTTGTATAAAAGTGCGACAAGTGCCAAAGATTCACCAAGATCTCATGCATGCCAGCAGAAAACCTCCACTCTTTGACTAGCCCGTGGCCGTTTGCGTAGTCGGGTCTTGATATCGTCGGCCCATTTCCCAGAGCGCCCGGGAATGTGCGTTATCTTATCACTGCCACGGATTATTTTACTAAATGGGTAGAGGCAAAACCGTTGGCAAAGATTCGTGATTCTGACACCCAGAAACTCGTCTGGGAACACATTATCACGCGCTTTGGCATCCCCTTTGCTCTCATCTCCGACAATGGGACTCAATTCAATAGCGAGAAATTCAAAGATTATTGTAAAGGAATGGGGATAAAAAATATCTACTCCTCAGTCGGCTACCCACAGGCGAATGGGCAAGCAGAGGCTACAAATAAAGTAATCGTTGAAGGATTGAAGAAACGCCTTGAGAAGGCCAAAGGAAGATGGGCTGAAGAGCTGTCAGCCGTTTTATGGGCTTATCGAACTACTCCACGTAGATCGACTGGAGAATCTCCTTTCGCTTTAGCTTACGGAACGGAAGCTGTGATACCACTCGAGATCGGGCTACCAACACTGAGGAAAACACAGTTTGACCCCGAAAAAATATCCAAGCACTCGCCGCTCATCTCGACTTAGCCGAAGAACGCAGAGATATTGCAGCTGTACGCCTTGCAGCCTATCAAGGGGCCGCTGAACGGGTTGTCGCTAGACGTATAAAACACCGCACCTTCCGAGCGGGTGACCTCGTACTTCGACGAGTCATCAGAAGCGCGCAGGACCCCGTGGAAGGCAAACTTGGACCGAACTGGGAAGGCCCATTTCGGGTAACAGCAGCGTATGGATGGGGAGCATATAAGTTGGAGAATCTTAATGGAAAGGAAGTACCGCGAACTTGGAATGTCACCCATTTAAAGAAGTTTTTTCCTTGAAAAGAAGGACTATAGACGCTAGATCGTCGATGATTGCCGCGGAGTAAAGTCGACCGTGGCCGCAGTTCCTGAGCCGCGAGCACGGGTTCGCCGGTAATCGCTTCTTGCGTGGATGTTGAGATTAGGTTGGGATCACTAGAATTGACGACTTTATGTATTTTATTTTTGTTTTCTTAAAATTAGAAGGCTTGGCTAAGTACTTTTTTCAAAATAATAAAAGTTCAATTCTTCTCAGTCTGATTTTGTTTGTTCAAGAGATTCCATCTTAAACCTCAACAAAAGATACGACTCGAAAAGATAGCTCTCGCCCCATGATAATCGCTCATGGATGTACGAATATACGAATATACGAATTTACGAATATACGAATATACGAAAGCGCTAGGGGACCAATTGACCAATCTGCATGGCCACTTCGATTAGAAGCCCTCTGTACCCTACGTCGCCTAACACGGTGAGTCGTGTAAGGGCGGTGTAGGTGGGGCATTTGTGAGCGGGTAAAACAAACATAATTACCATAGTTATTTTCGCTATAAGTATTTATTAAAATTACTGCGCAGTTATTTTCATTATTTTCCATATAAAATTATATGGCGGTTATGCAACTTAATGGAAGATTCTATCTTTTATTAAGGATAGAATTAAATCAATCCCCTTGCCCCTCTGATGGCGATAGCCAAGCGAAAACCCCAAACCTACAGATCCAGTTCTCCCACCCTAATCTTTGTCATTTTTTGTCTAATTTCTACAAAAATCTGCAATGGAAGCGTCTCTACTATCAAATTTGAGCCCTTTTGGGGTGCTATTCAATCCGATTGGAAGATCTACGGGTGCGGTGTAAACCCTAGAAAGTGCAATCCGAGAGTCCGATGGATGACGATCAAGAGGCCTTGTTCAAAGACTAATTATCACCAGAGGCATCTAAGAATTGGTGGGAAATGGCGAGGACTGAGGCTGGTGAGAGGGGTTGCAGTCGCTCGCCTCCGATCGCGTTTGAACTCTCGATCAAGCGTGGATCAAAGGGAAAAGTCGGGATACAAGCAAGGCGGGACCGGCGTGTGGAAACCACACAAGCAATGCCAGGAAGAGGGAGGGTATGGGGACTGGCTCCTCCCTTGCTATGAATCTTCATTCATAGAGGTAACTCACACTATTCATTGGAGATCCAAGTGCAATCTGTTCTTTCCTCCTTTCCTGAACCAAAAATCTCATGAATATATGTCTTATGGTCATAAATTGATAAACTTGGGCAACAGATTGGGTGTAATTCTGATCCGAGCCTCTTTTCCTGCTTATTTACCAAAATATTGCTTATCAATTTTCCTTCCTAATCACTATATGGATCTGTGTGGTCTTCTGTGTGTGTTGTGGTATGAAGAGAAAATGTCTGTTGAAAACCACATTGTAAAAGAACGCGATCGATTTGAAACCGAACCCACCAAGGTCGAGGAGACCATTAATGGTGGTGTTCTTATGAACAATAGGCCTACTATGGTTGAGGAAACCACGAATAGTAGTGCTAGTAAAGAAAAATCTGAATCCCAATCCACTATGGTTGATAAAACCTTAAAGAGTGGTGTTAACATGAACAAAGACAAAGATAGTTCCATGGGAACTATGAAGGACAAAGTGAAAGGGAAACTGAAACTTGATCTGAAAGTATACACGGCCAAATGTTTAAGGGTCAAAGAAACCAAGTTAACCAACATGTATGAGGGTTTTTTTGATGGAAAGATCACTAGATTTAAATACATAAGAACTGAGCCCTGCCCTCCTGATGCAGAGTTAATGACCTATAGGAAAATTATCTGGATGATACAGATATGTCACTTGTATCAACTAGTTGGAGCTAAGAAAGACAAAGGCAATGACAAGACTAGACTATGTATGTTTACTCTTTGTAATCATGAAAAGATGTATGAAGAAACAGTCCTTATCTCGACTATGTGTGCAGTGATGCTTAGTAATTATTCATGGATGCAGGTTACTAAATCTGGAATTGATGAAATAGGGGCAAATAGACAAAAGAGGGCTAAAGTAGAGGTTTGCTCCTCTCTTACTAATGAAACGAATATTTGCTCTTGTTGTATGTCTAAAAATAAGAAAAAAGATCACAATATCGTTCTAGGAAAAAGGGTATGGAAAGAGAGGAGTTCCTGGATAGTGAAATCAATAATTTGTCAATACCATATATGGATACACATGATCAATTTAGAATCCTCTAATTGTTGTAAGCATAGACAAAGAAAAAGCTTAGTTGAGGACAAGCCTAATGAGGCAGGACCTTCGGGGTCTAATAAAGAAAAAGGCATAAGAAAGATTCACATGTCGACCTGCTTAAACCAGTTGTCGGGGGTAAAAGAAAACTTTTTTCAATTGAAAGAAACCTATCTACTTCCCTTTGTCCTTAGGGATCTCATTGAGGCAGCCAGATCTTGTAATACTTATGGAGTTGCCCTGTATTCTGGTATATCCTGTGATGTAAGAATGAATAATGAACTCAGCTATGGTTGTTACTTAATGGTTGTGAATTTTATGACACGTATTAGTTGGGAGACTACTATTATGATCCATGTTATTTATATAACTAAGGAACTAAAGTCCAAGGATGATTTCACCTCCTATGATTGGGTGAATAATCCGAGGAGTCTAATTGATGAAGTTAAGCCGAGTATCATTGATGATATACACCTGGATTGTAGTCATAAAGATAATATGTCTTTAATCTATGGAAGTATTTATGTCTACTTGCTGCAAAATTCTGTTTGTGTTGTGGTATCCTTGGTCAATAACAATCTCTCAGATCTACAGTTCTTATTTAATTGGAACATGACCAACCTAGTCAATAATGAAACGTGTCTGGCAGTGACGATTACTACCTTACACTGCACTGCTTTTAGAACTAGTGAAGAGAAAAATTATTTAGCTCAAAGCTATTATTCTAAGTGCATTCCCTTTACTTTGTTATGTATCAAGAAGCCTAATGCTTATATGTACTGTTGGTTCTTGCTCATTAAGAGAAATAGTAGTAAGAATTATTATAAAAAGAAAGCTATAATTAAAGAAAGTGTGGTTTGTATGGATAGATCGAGTTTTTTAATGTTGCTAATTAAAATTACAACCAAGTTTCAGAAAATTCCTTCTACATATGCTATAGTACAGAAACCTGGCCCTATTATTGAGATTGACTTGATTTGCTGCAGCTCTTTGAAACTTTTTGTGATACAGACTTTGTTACCTGTGGAACATGTGTCTTTATCTTACATTAGGATTCAATATGCTGTTTTATTTGATGGACATAAGGCAATTCATGTGAGAGCTTATATGAAACAGGAGGGTGCTGAATCCATTGTTGTATGCAAAAGAAGAACTCAAAGACAGTTAACCAGGATTATAGAAAGGAAAATTCAGAACCAAAAGAAAATTTGCCAAATGCGAAGTTCAGGCAGATGGGAGAAATACTGGAGGCCTCCTTGCACCTTCGGACAACAAAGACATAGGCGATTGAAACACTACTCAATATGGCTAAAGAAAGAATGTAATATGCCAATTGTCCTTTGTAGAATCTATAACGATTATATTCATAGCATGTATATATCTGTAAACAGACACTATGACTGGGAACATGTAATTTTTATGCAAGACTATAACAGGTTGTGCTTCCTGGTTATTCTGGGAGCGACCAATTTAAATTGTTTCTATTCCATAAGCGTAACTCAGACTCATCCTGTAGGACATGATATGAAATTTGAGATTTTCTGTCAATTACTGAACCAGGCTAATACCAAATTGAACAGGATTGGTATCGATCGGTATCCGGTTATCAAAATAATAATGTTACTATGAAAATAGGATTCTGGAATTGTAGGGGGATTGGGAGAAAATCTTTTTGGCCGGAATTAGATGCCTTTTGTAAGATTCACAAGATTCAAATTATGGCAATTGCGGAAACGAAAACGGAAACACTTCCAAGTGATCAGGTTTGGAGACGTGCTGGATTTGATAATGTACTATGGTCTCCTGCATCTGGTAGGGCTGGTGGGATTGCGATCTTCTGGAAGGCGCACCAACTAATTAACGAGGAAATTACTGTTATAGCACATGAGCCAAGGTATGTTATTCTCAAATACTATCATTTAGTCACTAAATACACGATTGCCATTTGTCTAACCTATGCTCCTCCTAATGCGGCGGATAAAACGGAATTTTGGAAACAATTAACGGAAATCCTACAAAATACAAACCTTCCTACGCTTTTGATAGGAGATCTCAACGAAATACAAGAAACGAATGAGAAAAAAGGAGGGGTCTACCCGGATCCAAGGCGCTTTGAGACGCTAATTAACTTTAAAAATGACTGTCTCCTAGAGGACATTCCGTCTAATGGCAATGTATTTACATGGAGGAAAAATAAGACAGAAATTGACAACATATACGAAAAACTGGATAGAGTTCTAGTAAGTAGTTGCATCCTACAATGGTTCCCAAATATTAGCGCCACAAACCATGCATTCACTAGTTCTGATCATTGCAAAGTTTCGGTGGAACTAAGTAATGAGGAGACAATAAAAGCACAACCGTTTAAAATGGAAAAAATGTGGATGCATAGAAAAGATTTCCGGAATGTGGTCAAGCAAGCTTGGCGAGTTCAATACCCCGGATCGAATATGTTCCAATTGGTTAAAAAAACACAACTCCTTAAACAGCACGCCAAACGTTGGAACAAACATACGTTTGGTAATATATTTGAACAACTAAAAGACATAGATGAAGAGTTGATTGAACTCCAAAAAAGTATTTTACAATCACCTCAACCCAACACTATTCAAAAACAACTTAGGCTTATGCACAAGAAAGAATGTATCTTGAAATTCCATAAAACATACTGGAAGCAAAGGGCTAAAACAAAACATATTAAACTCTCTGATGCAAATTCAGGATATTTCCATAAAATTGCAAGTGGAAGGCGCAATCGGAAAGTGATTAAGGAAATCATAACTAATGAAGGTACGCAAATCATAGGAACGGATAACATACGTGAAGAAATAAGAAAAGACTTCAAGAAAAGATTCACTAAACAACCAACAAACCTAACTAATGCCTATGAATACTTAAGTCTGATAAATAAAGAAATTACAGATGAAGATAACATCATGTTAACAAGTGCAGTGACTAATGAAGAAATCAAAACTATAGTAATGAGTCTTGGGTCTGATAAATCGCCGGGACCGGATGGTATGACAGCTGAATTCTATAAAAGATATTGGGACATTGTGGGACCCGCAGTAACCAAAGCAGTCAAAAGCTTTTTCCACTCGGGAAAAATCCTACGACAAATCAATCATACGTTCATAAGTCTCATTCCTAAAATAGAAAACCCGACATCAACTAATCATTATAGACCTATTAGTCTTTGTTCAACCATTTATAAAATCATCTCTAAGATTATAACAGAAAGAATTAAAAAAGTTATTAGTAAGATTATCCACCCCCTCCAAGGGGCGTTCATAGCTAACCGAGCTATTCAAGATAACGTACTTATAGCCCATGAGATTTTTCATTCATTTAGAAATTGCAAAAATAAAGAGGGATGGATCGCAATTAAACTCGACATGGAGAAGGCCTATGATCGTGTAGATTGGACATATCTTTTAGATGTAATGCACAGGTTTGGATTTGATAAGAAATTCCTTGGATGGATTCGTGAATGTGTATGCACGGTTTCTCTGTCGATACTGGTAAATAACGGACCCACGGAACCTTTCAACTCGGAAAGGGGACTTAGACAAGGTGACCCATTATCACCTTTTCTATTTGTCATTGCATCGGAAATTCTCTCTAGGAAACTACAACTAACTAGCGAAATAGATAAACACTCGATTGGATTTCCGATTGCTCGTGGTGGGATCCGAATTCCGTTCTTAGCCTTTGCAGATGATATCATAATTTTTGCTAAAGCCTCACAAAGTTCTTGTGCTAGAGTAAAAACGATCATTGATGACTTTTGTTACATCTCGGGTCAAAAAGTAAACTATAACAAATCGGCCTTCCAAGCCTCCAAAAATATGACTACACAACAAAAAAATATAGCTCAACAAGCTCTTGGGATATCAACAATGACGAATCTTGAAAAATATTTAGGGTGCCCAATCATAAGTGGAAAGGCCAATAAAGACACTTTTAAAGATTCCATTGGTAATGCTCAAAAGCAACTCACCAAATGGAAAGCAAATTCGTTATCTCAGGAAGGTAGAACAACGTTGATTAGATCCAACCTTGCTACAAAACCAAACTATGTCATGCAAAGTTTCATGTTACCCTCACATATTCATGCGGAAATGGATAGAATCAATCGAGGCTTCTTCTGGAACAAAGACAGACAATATAAACCATTGGTGGGATGGGATAAGATATGTAGGCCGAAACAGCTAGGAGGACTAGGAATTAGGAAAACAGAACATATGAACAAAGCACTACAATTAAAACTTCTATGGAAAATTATTGCAGAGCCAAAAAACATTTGGGTTAGGATAATCTCACAAAAATATCTAAGAAATGACAATTTGTTTTCGTACAAACTTAAGTCAAACACTTCATGGCAATGGAAGAAGCTTATTCATCTGAGAGAAGACTTCTATAAAGGTCTCATATGGCAAATTGGTGACGGCAAAACCGTTAAATTTTGGAAAGACACCTGGCTTAGAGGAGGCCCATTACATGTTCATGCCAAGGATCCCAGAAGTGTTGATGAATCAACGACAGTAGATAAGTGGATATCTAATGACCACACATGGAAAATTGATGAGCTAAAACAAATCCTCCCTGACGATATTGTTGACCAAATTCAGACTACCCCGATTCCGGATAACTATATCCAAGATAGACTTTACTGGGCTCCAAGTAAAAATGGTTGGTTCTCTACGTCGTCTGCAGTGGAATTAATTACAAACATAGAAAGACAGACGCCGAACCTGAATAATTGGATATGGAAACTGGATACATACCCAAAAGTCAAAAATTTCTTATGGAAAGTGGATAATAATGGACTCCCTACGAAAGCTAGACTACGTGATAAACAAGTAGTAACACCAGGGGGTTGTGTGATGTGTAATTGCACTATGGAAGACGCAAACCACCTAATGACAAAATGCCCATATATGCTCTACATAACTAACAAAGTAGACACAAACATCGCGGATGCGATTAAACGATACGATTCACAAAACAAAACAACTTCAACGATATTAAATGATATGTACCAAACCCTTGGGAAAAAAGATTTCACATGCTTGGCAGTTACTTGGTGGAGTATTTGGCATCAGCGGAATAAACTCATTTTTCAACAAGATCAATGTGATGGTATTGCAGATTTGACAAGTTACATACGAACCCAAATGACAAATTGGGAAAACGCGACAAAGTGGACTGAAGATGAAGAAACCATACCAAAAACTAACAAAAGGAAAGGGATAGGAAGAGTAAGACATCGACGGATGTGGCGCAAACCCAAACCAGGTTACATGAAAATAAACTTTGATGCATCCAAACTATCAAATGAAAACACGGTCGGTGGAGTTGTTATAAGGAACCATCTGGGTCAAGTATTGGATATTGTGACGAGCAACTTTGGAAAAGTTTCTGTGGTTAAAGCGGAAGCGCTTGCGCTCAGAGAAGCGGTTAGACAAATGACCACGAGAAATTTAGGAAAGGTCGAAATTGAGGGAGATAATCTCCAAGTCATTAATGCTGTTAAAGGGAACAATCAGTGCCCATGGGAGATTGAACTCATAATCGCTGATATTCTAGTTTCCATCCACGGAAACCAGGATATCTCGATTAACCATACCGTTAGGGATTGCAACGCTGTGGCCGATAAAATTGCGAAACTGGGCCATAGTCTCCCTGTCGAATGTATTAAGACCCACCCAGAACTTCTTGTTCTCATCCGCAAGGATGCTCTAGGGCGCCCTCCTTGAAGGAGTGCAACCTAATTCTTACCTAATCAAAAAAAAAAAAAAAAAAAAAAAAAAAAAAAGGATAGAATTAAAACTGGAGAGAGGGTGGAATATTCCTGACTTGGGCTTTAAGGCAGTTGGCCAGCCCTGGGAGGATAATATTTTCGGCCATACGGGTACAATTTTCGGCCCCCCTTCTCTCCTTCTTCCATTATAAATACATGCCCCAGGCGTGTAGGGAGAGACACATGTGCATAGCATATTCAGAAATCCTAGGCAGGCTAATATTCGCTTAGCTTGACTGTTTAGGGTTTCATCGCTCTCTTGTTGTACCTCGACGCTCAAACGACAACTGCTCTTCTGACTTAGGCATCGAAGGTGGATTAGGGGGTCCCCGCCCCCTGTGTCCATTGTTTTGCGGGTTTCTAGGTTAAGGGATCGAAGAGGAGCGGAAGAGGAGGAGTTCTTAATTGGTGTATTAAAGACGAATTGAAGCCAAGATTTTGTACACCAACATTTTTGTCTAAATTAGTAGTGGATTACTATAAATGTAGGCATGTCCAATATAAAATGACATATACTATTACAAGTTTTAGAAACGTTCCATTTCAAATTTGATCTCAAACACTTGATTAAGAGTTTCAAGAAATCTTTGCATTCTCATCTTAATCTTACATATTGAGATACGAATTTCAAATTTAAATATCATATATTTAGAATAACAACAGTCAACAAATTGAGTTACAAATTTCAAAGTTTAATATCATAGATTTAGAATAACAACCACCAATACTCAGTAAATCAAATACCATTATCTAGTATATTATAAAAAGTTGGGGTATGGGATCAAGATGTATGCACCCATATCTTAAATAAGAAGAGATGATATTTTTGATAGACCTATAGTAAGAAACCATCAAATTACAATTAACAAGCACAAAACTAAAACAAAAGGAGCACTCAAGCAAGGATTAGAGAGAGCACAAACAACACACAAAAAAACAAGGAACCAAGCTAGTGCACTCACATACAAGCCAACAAGCAAGACACATCCACAAATACAAGACACTAGCTAAAAACCTACCCATGCACTCTAAACCTGAAAGTGCACATCCTGCCCACTCACCTTCCTAACTACACCTCCTCTAGTCGAATCCTATCCTTGCAGAAGGTCTTATCTTGCCATATCAGAAAGCTCCCTAGAGCCAAACCATCACACTTACGCACCAGTGCACTCAATTGCTAGTTGCTACCACTACACGTGCATGAACTAATGAAGCCTCGACTCACACAACGTATTCCTGATACCAACTACTCCAACCGTGTATCGAATGAACTTTTTTATGACCATATCCAACTTTGTGTGGCCACACATCCAACGGAATATCCTCATTTTGACCACCATTAGCTTTTGCTTGCCTTCTAATTGGCCAACATTCAATTATGCCTCGTACAAAAAGGTTGGCATGCATGACAACCATCTTGTAGAATTAACCCTTTAGTTTGAGGGCCACTTTTTTTTATCACGCAGAACATTGTTATTAAAATTGAGATCCGGATCTTAAAATCGTGAGATACTACAATCCTATATGGAATTCTGATCCAGATCGTGCATTAAAATCGGAATGTGTTAAAATGGGTTTAGAATCGTGTTAGGGTCGTATATGATCTCATGAGATCTTGTGTAAAATCGTAAGATCCTAGCCTGTTTTTTACTTTGAGCTTATAAAATGTATTTTAGCACGAATTGATTCAATTATTAGTGAAATTGCATCTCTTTAATGCTCATTTTGTCTCTTTTAACCTTATTTACCTCCTAATTTCCTTCTTTTGACTCCCAATTATTTGAATTTACAATATTTTTTCCCTAATTGAGACCCGTAATCTTTCCTCGACTTTACAAAATATTATTGGCTTCTTTGGATTAATGCTTATGAAAGTATATATTTTCTTAAAAATGTTCTTCTTGTGTATATACAAGTTTGGAATGTCAATTATGATCATTAAATTTTAATAAAATTTTTTTTTTCCGTAGAGCCTATAGTTTTTGTATCATGTCTATATTATATTAGTTTTATTGATATTATAGGATCTTACAATCCTACGATCCAATTTACGATCCGATCCATGAGACCTTCCTTGATCCGATCCTAGAATTTCGATTTTAAAAACCTTGACGCAGAAATCCTAAAACTTCTCTCTATTTATATCAAGTTACCAACACGCTTGAATCTAATGCTTGAGATCTGCATCTACATCTCTGTCGCTCTGCATGAAGGACACTAGTAACATGAAACACTCCTTCCTTGGGATGGTGTCCTCACCAAGAACCACTTTTGTGCTCCTCTTCGCCGCCTCTTCGAAACCGAACTCCACATATTTCGTTTTAGTCCCACTCAATCTAAAACCCTTTGAGGCCCATCTCTCGTCACCCAACAACACAAACTCGCCTACAAATGTCAACTTACGTTGTATGTGTCCTCAGAACACTCAAATACGCTTCTTCATAATTTTGATATTAAGGTCCACATTAATTAGAATAGAAGAACTTTATATTTTATGCATATGTTGTTGGTGATTTTAGTGTCATCGACACTTGAGAAGTCACCGACGTCGGTTTTGGTGTGATCGGGATTCACGTCGATACAATGGGAACCGACTTTACTATAACACGGGCTAGGGTGTGCGGAGTGCACGTCCGTGTAGGTGAACCTAAGTTCCAGAAGTTTGAATACGTTCAAAGTATGTTACATGTTGGGAACTTGAGGTTGGAACTTGTAAGTCGCCAACTTCAGTGAGGTCAATGACCTGGTGACGATTCTGTGGTAATCGCTTGGTAACCGCCGTTGAATAAGTCAATAAACGTGCATGTAACTATTAGGAGGTTATCTAATCAGATTAGAGGCTCCTTGAGACGTATAATGGTAGTGGGAACACGTGGGGAGGTAGTGGGCAGAAGTGGGAACTGCTGGTAACTGCCAGTAACTGTTGTCCAGGTCATCCACCTCAGGAAAACTGCCAGTAACCGTTTTGCACGTCCAAATGCCTATTTAAAGGCTTCATTGGGCTTTTGTGTCGGGGGTTGAGGTGTTGTACTCTCTGAAAAACACTCTCAACAAGAAGCAATCGTTCATATACTAAACTCTAAAGTTTTGTCCTTGATCGACAACCACGACAAGGACAAGAGGGTTTGTCTTATCCCAAATCGGATTTCACGGATTCCCTTGGGCTGAATAAGGGGTGAAATATCGGTTTAGGAAAGCTTCCATGCGATTCAAACCTATATCAAGTTACCAATACGTTCATTGATCGTTTCCCCTGGTGTGCTGAAGAAGTCGTCGACCTGTCTGAAGTCGCCGACCTTGTTGAGTTCCTCCACTCAAAGAGCGCACGAAACCAACAGTCTAAACCGATACTTTTTGATCAATGGCGTCCATTGGTGAGATGACCTCGAAGTTCCAGAAGCTGGAGAACTTCGAGGGCATGGACTTTCGAAGATGGCAAAAGAAGATGCACTTCTTGTTGACGACCTTGAAGGTGGTGTACGTCCTCTCCACTCCCATGCCAGAGGTTGGTGACGACGAGGCCTTAGATGCTATAAGGCGCAAGTGCAAATGGGAGAATGACGATTACATCTGCCGTGGTCACATTCTTAATGGTATGTCTGACTCACTCTTTGATGTTTATCAACATGTGGAGTCCGCCAAAGAATTATGGGACTCTCTTGAGTCGAAATACATGGCCGAGGATGGACATTTCCGTAGGGATTGTACTGTTGGAAAGGGTAAGAAGGGAAAGGTTCCCAACCAACCTGCTCAGGTCACTAACGCTGGGCAGGAATCTCATCAAGGTCAGATGTTTGTGAACTCTTCTGATTCGGTGACATGTCCGAGTCTGGATTTTGTCCCTAACATATCTGAGGCATTTTTTGTGCAGGATGATGAGGTTGCTTGGTGGGTTGACTCAGGTGCTACCACTCACGTGAGTAGAGACCGATCGATGTTCGCGACTTTCGTTCCCGTGGATGATGGACGAGTCTTGCACATGGGCAATGAGTCAACGACTTCAGTACTAGGCAAGGGCCAAGCAGAGTTGGAGTTTTCATCCGGGAAGACTTTAATTCTGAAAGATGTGTTATATGTACCCGGATTAAGGAAAAATTTAGTCTCCGGTAGTGTCCTAAACAAGTTAGGCTTTCGTTTAGTCTTTGAGGCCGACAAGTTCATCTTGTCGAAGGGTGGTGTCTTTGTTGGATGTGGTTATCTATGTAATGGCATGTTTAAACTCAGTATTAATAAAGTTTTGAATTCTGTTTACATGTTTGAGACTTTGCATAAGTCGGGAACCTCTCAAAGGTTAGTGACCTCACAAGGTTCTGCACCTTTGAAAGGTTTTGATTCTTCTCTTTTGCATGCTCGTTTGGGTCATATTCATTATAAACGCATGCTTGATATGTCTAAGAATGGTTTGATTCCTGCATTTGACATGAATGTTGAGAAGTGTAGAACTTGCATGCTTACTAAGATAACAATGCACTCTTTCCTGATGTAAATAGAGTCAGTGACTTGCTTGAGTTAGTTCATAGTGACTTGTGTGATTTTCATGCAACTCCTTCCTCGGGGAATAAGAAGTATGTTGCTACGTTTATTGATGATTATTCTCGGTTTTGCTATGTTTATCTCTTGCATGCTAAGGACGAGACTTTGGATAAGTTTAAAACTTATAAGTCTGAAGTTGAACTTCAAATGTCTATGAACATCAAGAAGTTACGCACCGATAGAGGTGGCGAGTATATGGACCTCGGGTATTTTCAATCCGTGGGGATAATCCATGAGACAACGGCTCCCTACACACCACAACAAAATGGTGTGTCGGAGAGGAAAAATCGAGTTCTAAAAGATATGGTTAACTCCATGCTCTCCTACTCAGGTTTGAATAGTGGATTTTGGGTTGAGGCCATGTTGACGGCTCGTTACTTACTGAACCGAGTTCCCAACAAGGGGAATGGGTCAGTGACCCCATACGAGCTTTGGTATAAAAAGAAACCCAATCTGAATCATATTCGGGTTTGGGGATGTAGGGCAGTCGTGAGACTTCCGAACCTAAGCGAAAAACCTTAGGTGAGAGAGGTGTTGAATGCATCTTTCTTGGATATGCCGAGCACTCTAAGGCGTATATGTTCTATGTCATTGAACCTAACCCGTCTATCTCGGTTCATACCGTTATAGAGTCAAGAGATGCTATCTTTGATGAGAAGAGATTTTCATCAATGCTCATACCAAAGGATTTGATTTTGAGTTCTATTAAGAACACTGAGTTGGCTAACGCCCAACTGGGAGTCGTTGACTCGATGCGAGTCGCCGACTCGATGGAGGTCACTGACCTCCAAGGGAATCAAGAACCTGAGATCAAAAGGAGTAAAAGACTGAAAAGGTCCACGACTTTTGGTCCTGATTTCCAAGTTTACTTGGTTGAGGGGACAAGGAACGAGATTGGTTCTCAATACATGTATTGTTACAGTGTTGAGGAGGATCCAAGGACGTTTGATGAGGCCATGAGGTCTCAAGACGTATCCTTTTGGAAGGAAGCCATAAATGATGAGATGGACTCCATCATGGGAAACCACACTTGGGTGCTGGCTGATCTTCCCCCAGGTTGCAAACCTTTGGGAAGTAAGTGGATCTTCAAGAAGAAGATGAAAGTAGATGGTACCATTGATAAGTTTAAAGCCCGTTTGGTTGTCCAAGGTTTTAGACAAAAGTATGGGACCGAATACTTTGATACTTATGCACCAGTTGCTATAATATCCACCATTCGGTTGTTGATAGCCTTGGCGGCAATTCACAACCTGGTCATACATCAAATGGACGTTAAAACAACGTTCTTGAATGGGGATCTAGAAGAGGAAGTTTATATCAAACAACCTGAAGGGTTTGTCATGCCCGGTCATGAACAAAAGGTGTGTAAGTTGGTGAAGTCCTTGTATGGGCTGAAGCAAGCACCAAAACAGTGGCATCAAAAGTTTGATGACATTGTGTTGTCCAATGGCTTCAAACTTAATCAAGCGGACAAGTGTGTGTATAGCAAGGTCGATGACTCTGGAAATGGAGTTATCATTTGCTTGTATGTGGATGACATGTTGATCTTTGGTACAAACCAAAGACAAGTGGACCTTACAAAAGAATTTTTGTCATCACAGTTCTCCATGAAAGATATGGGGGAGGCCGACGTTATCCTTGGGATTAGGATTAAACGGGAAAAGGACGACCTAGTGTTAACACAATCTCATTACATTGAGAAAGTGTTGAAGAAATTCAACTACGAGGGTTGTGCACCAGTTAGCACTCCATATGATCCATGTGTGAAGTTGTTGCCTAATAAAGGGACAGCTTGTTCGCAACTTGAGTATTCAAAAGTGATTGGATGCTTGATGTATGCGATGTCAGCGACTAGACCTGATATTGCCTTTGCGGTTGGGAAACTCAGCCGGTATAGTAGTAATCCTAGTGTGTTTCATTGGCATGCGGTCCAAAGGGTATTACGATACCTTAAGGGGACTCAAAATTTTGGTCTATCTTATGTTGGATCACCCTCGGTGTTGGAGGGGTACTCGGATGCGAGTTGGATAACCAATGAAGAGGATCACTCGTCGACGAGTGGTTGGGTTTTCCTACTAGGTGGAGGTGCCATTTCATGGGCTTCCAAGAAACAAACATGCATCTCGAGTTCGACGATGGAATCTGAGTTTATAGCCCTAGCGGCGGCCGGAAAAGAGGCCGAATGGCTAAGGGACTTGGTTTATGAGATTCCATTGTGGGAGAAACCAATTTCACCCATATCAATCCATTGTGATAGCACTGCAACTTTGGCTAAGGCATATAGCCATGTGTACAATGGGAAATCACGTCACTTGGGCGTGAGGCATAGTGCGGTAAGAGAGCTCATTACGCACGGGGTGATTTCGGTTGACTTTGTTAGGACACAACAAAATATGGCTGACCACTCGACGAAGGGTTTAGCAAGGGACTTGGTGTCCAAGTCGGTAAAGGGGATGGGATTAAGACCCGTATAAGTTTCTAGTGGTGGGATACCCAACTCCTTTCCAACTAACGTTGGGAACGAGTTCAATGTGGAAAGATCACACCTAGAAGCTGAGAGCACATCTGATGTCGTTGACATCTTAACGTCCCCAACGTGTGCTCTGTTCCTACAAGTTTGAGGCTGATGTCACTGACATCTTTATAGATCCTTTGAAAAAGTCCAGTTGTAGGTGCACGACCTAAAGGATTTACCTATGTGGACGTGAAGTTTATGGTCGCTTCATGAAGCTTGGGTTGGCTTCACATACGTTCATGAGAAGATATGGACTCAAGGACCATTAATGGAGTCAAGTAGACTTTAGAGTCGTAAGAAGCTCGTGTGTGTGTTATCTTGAGACATCCAAATAGGTTGATTGGTTCAATCCTTAGTGACACCATGATTCCTGGGTGTTTTGAATGTGTAATTACACTAAGCAGAAGTTCAATCGTTTCGACACTTTCGTTTATGCATGAGTTTGGGGCTAATGCTTGTATTATTTTGTGGATCAAGGATTACACTAAAATGGGGGAGGAATGTTGGTGATTTTAATGTCATCGACACTTGAGAAGTCACCGACGTCAGTTTTGGTGTGATCGGGATTCACGCCGATACAATGGGAACCGACTTTACTATAACACGGGCTAGGGTGTGCGGAGTGCACGTCCGTGTAGGTGAACCTAAGTTCTAGAAGGTTGAATACGTTCAAAGTATGTTACATGTTGGGAACTTGAGGTTGGAACTTGTAAGTCGCCAACTTCAGTGAGATCAATGACCTGGTGACGATTCTGTGGTAACCGCTTGGTAACCGCCGTTGAATCAGTCAAATAAACGTGCATGTAACTATTAGGAGGTTATCTAATCAGATTAGAGGCTCCTTGAGACGTATAATGGTAGTGGGAACACGTGGGGAGGTAGTGGGCAGAAGTGGGAACTGCTGGTAACTGCTGTCCAGGTCATCCACCTCAGGAAAATTGCCAGTAACCGTTTTGCACGTCCAAACGCCTATTTAAAGGCTTCATTGGGCTTTTGTGTCGGGGGTTGAAGGGTTGTACTCTCTGAAAAACACTCTCAACAAGAAGTAATCGTTCATATACTAAACTCTAAAGTTTTGTCCTTGATCGACAGCCACGACAAGGACAAGAGGGTTTGTCTTATCTCAAATCGGATTTCACGGATTCCCTTGGGCTGAATAAGGGGTGAAATATCGGTTTAGGAAAGCTTCCATGCGATTCAAACCTATATCAAGTTACCAATACGTTCATTGATCGTTTCCCCTGGTGTGCTGAAGAAGTCGTCGACCTGTCTGAAGTCGCCGACCTTGCTGAGTTCCTCCACCCAAAGAGCGCACGAAACCAACATATGCATATGGTATAGTAGTATTGTCATCAAATTTCATACATGCACCTATAACCAATTATATTAAATGCACCAAAGTATATTATTATAAAAATATTATTTTAAAATTACGTGTGCATTTTTTAATATTCAATTAGAATTTAAATTTATTTTTCTTCCGAAATTAAAAAAAAAACACTTAAAAAAGATCATTATAAACTTAATATTTGCCTGACATTTCACTACAAGGTGATAAAGATACCCATAAATCTCAATAAAGCTGGATCGTGTAAAACTTGATCGAACGAGAATAAGTTTTGAATCTTTTGTTGGACGACGACAACAACATTGCATTTTTGATAGAGTGATAATTAAGTTTAGAAATCTCATAAAACATGTGTTTTTGTTTTCTTCTAATTTGATAGAATGATAAATATGATATTGTTGCCTTTGTACGACTCTCTTGCAGTCTTACTCTTTGATTCACACGGGTCCTCCCTCGTGTCATTTGTGCTTTCGTACAGCTGATTCTTGACACAATTTCAACATTTCCCAAAAAGGAAAGTTCCTTCAAGATCAATCACAATGTGAATCACAAGGTTTTTCAACATCAACGGCTCGATGCACTGAAAAACACGCATTCCATCGATGGAAGCTGAATATCTGATACACGAGGAGGAAGAAACCTACAGAACAAATTTCGAAGCTAAAAAAGACTTCAGTTCATACATGGGCCTTTGTCATATTCACCACTTTTAAAATTCATATTCCCAAACTGAGTTTCCATTGTTTCCTTATCGATGCAGAATGAATGAAGTCTGCAAACACGTTTCCACATGGCCGCTTGCTAAACCATTCATCCAAAATATAAAACCCCAAGCAAGAGAAAAAAGAATGACAATTTTTGTGGGAAAAAGGAATTAATAAAAAAATTATCATATCATACTCCTAAAACAAAAGTTTCAAAGCACATCCGGCATCACTGAACTCCCTAGGGGGTAGGTATCTGAAGTTGCATTGCAGAACAAACCACATTAAGAAACAAACATAGAGAGAGAATCTATGGAGCAATTACAAAGCCGAATCAAGGATTCATCAAGATGTCAGTAGCCGCTTAATCCCCGTCTTCTGCTCGGAAGAAAGCTTACTTGGGAATTTAATGTTAAACTTGATCCTTAAATTCCCCCTCTTAGATGGGTCCTTTGGAATTGGCATCCCTTCGCCTTTTACCACTTCTTCATAAGTTGGGCTAATCACAGAGTTGACTGGTATTGTCAGAGTGCGACCGTCCAAGGTTGTGATCTGGGCAGTGCAGCCTGTCAATGCTTCCACCAGAGAGATCTTCTGGGTGATGACAAGATCATTGCCGTCTCGCTTGAATACGCTGTGAGGCTTCTCGTCGATTATGAAGACAAGATCTGAGGGTATAATGCCTCTTTGTTCATTTCCTTTTTCTGGGAAAGTGATTTTTGTGCCCTTTTTCCAACCAGGTTTGATCTCAATAGTTAGGATCTCCTCCACCATAGTTGGCCTCCTGAAAAAAGATACAAGAAAGTATGATCAAACATAAATTTTAAGCAGGCATTTGTTCAACAAGAACATGATGCTTCTTTTTCCAAGCAAGAATATTTCTAAAAAAACTCTAGATCAGTAAAACAAATCCTCTTCACCACCACGGTCCCTCCAAAATGAATATGTCAAGCAAAATAATTCTGCATCAGAAACTTATCTTGAAGGAGTACACATAAGTTCTGGTCATATAAATATGACAGGATATTGATGAGGGGGGTTTCAACTAAATCAACTTAGTAGGTGAATTTAACCTATCAGAAAATTGAAGTTGGACATGATAAAACAACATTACTTAGTGTAGCCACTTCTGCACTGTGAGAAGCAGTCAAGAACAGGAAAAGCTCTATAGCCTGATTACCAAATATCTCATAGACCAAAACCCAGTTTCATCATATGCTCACAACATTACTTAATGTAACCCCATTCTCTTTTATGTAAAGAGAATAAGAACATCAAGTTGCTTGGTATAAAAGGCCACATGTCTAGTTATATTGAAAGTTATGAAGACCAAACTTCTAGTTCAGCTCAGAACTCTCTTGAGAAAACAATACAAATTGGTTGTATTTTATAACCAGTTGGATTTATATTGCAAGAACAGAAACTTCGCTTTCAAATTACCCAGATTATAGCCCTATGCCAAGAAAAAACAGTCACAACATTTCTTATGCAGCATTTTTCAGTATGAGAGCACTCGAACAGACATTAATATGTATCCACAAAGCAAACAAAATTATTTATTTTTCTCAGAAGTCTATCCTCTTTTCCTCTTTTACTCTTATGGTATGATCTTTAGAGGTTCATACCTAACTTACAATTATAAAAACACACAGCAAACAATTAAAAGAGGTGACCCAAATTGAGAAACCAGAAACATTATAAATTCAGAATCTGGTACAGCACTAGTAGTAAGCATCTATATTCTTACTCACCAATAAAGACATAGCACAAAGATTCCTATCTGACACTTGATTTCCTTATAAATATAAATCATTTTATCCACATCTCCATTAACATGAGGAAATCCCTAGAATGCACCAACAAGACAAAAGGTAAGTTTGCATTCAGGACAAACCACAGAATTTCAGCCTTCCAAACATCTACAGGGTTAAAATTTTTTAGGTGTCATCTTGAGCAGGAAAAGGCATATTTAGCCACAATCACAATGAATTCAGCATCCAACAAAGCAACATTTCAAACACCTATAATTCACTAGGAATTATAACAAAATCATAGCATAATGCATACCCAGAAGAATCCGTAACATCCCTGGAGATCTTCATCTTCTTAGTAGTCCCCTTATACAGATCTTCTAAACTACAATGCAACGTCCTCTCAATGGGGGCACCTTTCCGAGGAATATGTGAAGTCTCTGGTCCGGCACCACCCCTCAAATGAGCGAAAATATCATCTCCAAACATCGATCTCCCAAAAGCAGGATGTCCTCCTCCTCCTCGAGAGCCCCCCATATCCCCCGCACCACCAAAGGGGCTCGAGAAACCGAAAAATTCGGCGAATATATCGTCGGCGCTCCTAGGGTTGAATCGGTAAGACGGATGTCCGCGGCCTCCATTGGAGGATTCAGGAAAACCACCGGCGTCCGGCGGCGGAAATTGCCCCTTTAAACCCTCCTCGCCGTACTGATCGTATACAGCTCGCTTCTGCGGGTCACTAAGAACCTACAACAGCAACAAGCCCTCAAATTTTCACATTTCCATCATCAAATGCTCAGAAATGAAATACAAAATCAATTTGGCATCCGAATACATAGAAAAATGGAAGATAAGAATACATCATAGGCCTCGGAGATCTGCTTGAATTTGGCCTCGGCCTCCTTCTTGCTATTAGGGTTTTTGTCAGGGTGCCACTTCATGGCGAGCTTGCGATATGCCTTCTTGAGGTCATCGTCCTTGGCGCTCCGATCTACCTGAAGAACCTTATAGTAATCAACCCCCATTTTCTCCTCCTTCGATCTATCTCTATCTCTATTTCAATCTCGCGCTATTCTCAAATCCACAACATATAAAACTCAGAAAGATCAAACCTTCTCCTTTCTCTATCCCGTGTCTCCTCGGAATCACATCTATGAGAAAGGATCGGTTTAGCAGGAGAATGACGGATGGGTAGAGAGAGCCAGAGAGGAGAAGAAGATCGAGGTGCGTTGCCTGAAGATTTTATTTGGGCTCAGGGCCGGGTGCCGTGGTGGTGTGATGTTAGATTTGGTTGGATAATACATGTGACGAGGGTAAAATATTTTTTCTCCACAAAAAAACAAAGAGTACCATTGAATTCGAATTTCAAGGAAATTTTCTGCTTAAAAAGCATTACACTATGTACTTTTTTTTCCTCAAAAAATTAATTATATCCTAATTTTTTTTTATATGGTACAACTCGCCTAGAGCATTCACTAGGATGAGAACCGCTGGCGCGAACCGTGGGGTTTGAAACGATGACCTCGGGGTATTACCTCGAGACTTAACCGTTGAATGGTGGGTTTCGAAACAGTGATCTTGGAATACTATACCAAGACTTAACCGTTGAATCAAATGCCTGTAAGCTATCCTAGTTTATTACTTCAATTGATATAATATATAGTGTACACTTTTTAATTGGATAAAAAAATTCTATCATAATTTTTTTTATTAATTCTATCCTAAAAGAGTGCAAGTATCTTCTACTTCATTTCGTAATTGGTATATCTCACAGCTCAACTAAAGGTAGGTTCCTTGTCACCAAATTAAGTAATTGAGTGGCTGGCTAGTGGCTACACGTTTCGCACCATACCATACAGGCATACAGCATATATGTACAAAACCCCGCCATTTTCAGTTTACACTGTAATGCGGCATTTTCAGTTTACAACACCGCGCCTTTAACAGCATGTATGTAATTCACAACCATACATCAATTTTCTTTTCTTTCAACTGTTCAAATCTACTTGGCCACCTTTTTACAGAGTAATATTGATGGGGAAAAACCACTCTCAAATGTACAATCAACGTGAAGGGGAAGGGGAATAGAATAAGGAAGGTCCAATGTTACATGTAGGATGGTTAAACAGGACAGAAAAGTAATGGCTTCTTCCAAATGGAAAATAAAAAAAATATTGGTAAAACTCCGCAAATGTTTCAGTGAATTCCCTGTTCTCTGCTGAAGTGTATCGATAATTTACACAGAAAATATCTTACGAATTTTCTTCATTGTGCGCCGGCAAATGGGGCAAGTTCCAGCTTCTTCTGCAATCCTGTGATTGAAACACAATATCGATTCAGCAAGTAGAGCAGAAATTATATAACCGGTTTTTCTAATTTATGCTTTTAATTGTTGGCCAATTAATTGTAACCAAACACATTTTGACAAATCCCATGAAATTCCATATCCGGGAATTGCATTTTATAGGAATTAATTTCCTAGGAAATTTACTTCCCACATATAACCAAACGAGCATTGGTCAAGAATACTGTTTTTAGAAACTAAAACTCTAAAATGAAATTGATTAAAACCCTATAAGAAAATTGAATAACCCTAAATGATACAATTCAACAAAAGATTGCTCAAGGAAGTAGCAGAGAATATTTCCATAGATAGAAAAGGTAACTAGATGCAATTTATTAACATATATCCATCTATCAACTCATGAGATGAAAGTAAGAGAAACAAATCCAATATCATCTCATGAGATCAAAGGAAATTCGGATCAAACTAGTTTTCTCACAAAGTATTTCCTGCAACTGGTTTTCTCACCCAGATATAAGTTTCTTTTCCATAATTCAATAGATGAAATCAATATTTGTCCCTTTGTACTTGTTGCAAATATTCTTTTCTATGTTATTATGTCTGATAAGCAAAGTGTAGAGTTATGCTAAATTGCTAATTCCTCTTTATTTCACAACAGTCATTGTTCGAACAAGAGTGGTTTTGCTAATATTATTTCTTGTCATGCTTCTTAATGCACCAGAATCAAGAATGGTAAGTATGCAAAATAAATAAATAAAATAAAAAGAAAGAAATACTTGGACGTACCTTGAGGCACAAGCAAAACAAGCAGCACAGTGTCCACATGGAAGGAAGAAGCAATCTCTAGGAGCATCAAAGCAAATAACACAAAGTTGCCTAACAGTGTTGCTGCTTTGACCACCTTCAACAGCCTTTCCTTCATAAAGCCTTGCTTCCAAATCATCAAGATTTTCCTCATCACTATTAGGATCTGAATCATATGATGAACCCAAGCTTGAGATATCATCATCTTTGGGTGTCAGGAGTGGAGCTCTTTCCGATTCCAATCCCACGGCTTGAGCCCTACTTCTGACTTCTTCCTCACTTTGGAACTTACTTAAGAAACTGAAGGCTCCAAACATGAGCAAAGTCATCCCTCCTAAATGAAGAAAACAAAGCCAAGTATAAAATGTTAACAATAAATTGAACCAGAAAACCAACTGTACTATCTTTGGCATCTGTTATTAATACCAGAAATTAATCAAGGTGCTAACTTGGAACATGAATAATGATTCAAGCTCACAGGGTAGCGAAAAAAATTACAGGATTCAAATTCCAAAGTAAAAATGAGAATGATGAGTAAAAATGTAAGTTTGCAGATAGAGGAGCAAGGAGAAATCAATACCTATACCACCAAGATAAGTGATCCATCGGGGTTCATATGAAAGTTCAACATACAATTTCTCTCTCTGTCTTCCCTGCAAGAGCAGCCAATAGATGAAACAAACTATATGGACATCTGAAGATTGATAGCAGAAAATATGAACAGACTATACAAACTATATGCATTGTTTTAGCTATCCAGCATGAAAATTTGTTCCTTAATGAAATTTCAGTTCTAGATCTTATGATCATCTCTAAACTAGTAACTATACATACAAGTCAAGTCACAATCTGAGTGAGCATCAAGAAATCCATCTTGAACTGTTATACGAATTTTAGCTTACCATATCAAAGTAACTCAATAATATAACACCAAGGATTGACAGAACATAACTCAGGATATATTACAGACTTGTGTTATGGGATAATGGTTTTACCTCCTGTAGGTCAGGGGAACTCAAGACGGCAGCATTCCCTCTTGGGAAAGGAACCTTCAGGCTGCAAAGTCCATTAGCCACACTACATTCATAATATGCATTGATTGTGTCATATGTTGAAGATCTCACTTGAATCTTCAATTGAATCTGTCCAGCAAAATGTCTGATGGTGAATATAAATGCAAGTGCTGCTTGTGTAACAAAAAAATATTGTATCATTGAGGACAACATTGGTGCTATCTTACATGGTATCTCCATCATCTTACATGTATCATCACAGCAAGGCTATCACCATCTTTTTTAGATAATATGAAATATTCTAAATTGAAGTATATAGGGCTATCATTAGATAATTGACCAGATGTATCAAAGTTTTGATAGAAACATAAGCAAGAACCTGTACAAGGTTTAAGTTGTAATTTCTGAAAGTCACCTATAACGATAGCTAAGACTAGAGCGCACCTTCTCTGTTAGCATTAAATTTTACCTATAAGCATCTACAAGAGTATATTTTTTCTTTAGTCCTTACCTCCCTGTGGCAAAGACCACAATCAAGAATCTCAAAAATTCAAAGTAGCATTGGGGGTAAGTTGAAGCTAACTCTTACTCCCAGCTATTTCACCTATGTCTTCTCCATTTCTTATCTGGCCTTATGCCAACAAAAACCGAGAATTGAAATGAACATCCATTCTGTCAAGAGTAGACGTAAAAAGGTTTCCATTCTAGTTTCTCTACCCTAGTAAATACAGGTATGGGATATTAATCATCATTCAAGATAAAAATAATAAGGAATATAGCTACTGTGGGCCTCGTCATTTTTCATCCATCAAATTCTACACTAAAAGTATTCCAATCTCATCTCACGAAACAGCAAATTTCATAGCAAATGGATAGGCAAGGGTATTAAAGACAATGTTGCAAACTGAATATTTCTTCACAAGGAAATTTCAAATAATTCATCAAGAGAATTTTGATTTAGAGAACTACCTTCACATTTTCAATGTTGAGGTTTCCCAGTGCAACATAGTAGTAAGAGGATTTTAATATATCCTGTTTAATCACACCGCTCCCTGCAGTAAGGAAAGGAACCTCGTATCAGAGTGAAGTCAGAATGCAACACAACTATAATACTACAGACTTCCTCCTTTATGCATCTTACCATCTATTACATTCCATGATAATGTGGTGCTGGGATATGAAGGATCCTGAAGCCATTCAGCCATTTCCTCTTCCCCTGTTATATATAATGTATCTGGCATGAGAAAATTTTCCAGCTTTTCTCATAAATATAAGAACTATCAGATATACCATTGCTGAGAAAACAGCTTAAGAAACTAACATTACTATCTTATGAAGACAGGGGGTCACATAAGGAAGAGCATACAAGATGCCAAGAACTCAGAACAATGTGATTTAGAAAGATGGTACTACAACCTGAATCTTTATCAAAACACTAAATGACTGATAAGTCCTTGTTTTTTCCCCTTTGGTAAGTGACGACATCAATGTTTGCTACCTATAAGCTGTCTTCTTAGTGATAGAAGTGAGAATTATTTCATTTTTCAAGAGTTATCTGTAACTTATTGGGAAGTACCATCCTTACCAAGTAAGCTGACTTTTTAATATTAATCAATGGCAATGCTGATAATGATACTAATCAACAATAGGATTCACCACTTAAAACCTATTGCTACATTCTACAATATAAGTCTAACACGAACAGGACTTCTATTTACAGATACTACGTGCAAACAGCAGCAGATTACAAGAATTATGTCTTGCAGAAGGTTCTGAAAAGTTATTATCAAAATGAGATAATGCTATGATTTTTCCAGTTGAAGAGCCTTATACAAACCTTGAGCAATTATGAGCATCACAGAGGAAGAGCCTCCAACATTGTAAGAAATGTTTAATTCAGATCCTTTGTTCAAGTAAAATGCCCATTGCTAGACAAAATTTCAGGACAAAAAAGTGAGAAAATAGTTAGCAAAAGCATACATAAGATCTCAAGAGTGGAACAAGTAGCTCTAACCCGAAATTTAAAATTTTCAGCTTGTAAAACTCACCTTAATAGACCTAATTCCCATGGAAACATTCATACTCTCTGACCATGTTTTGGTGTCATTTAAAGTAGGAGTTCTATACATTCCATATAGAACTGCAGCACTCTTTCTTCCATCTGATTTTTCTACCTAAATAAGCAGAAGGACAATAAAAAGGCAGAAATAATGACATATATTGCTATCAATTGAATTACTTGTCAAATGTAGTTCAAGTAGACCTTAAGTGGAAGTGCTTTCAGTTCAACATCTACAATATTTTTAACAGTTTCAATGTATTGATACAGTATTTTCAATTATTATAGACATATGATCTAGATCCTTAAAATTTTTACAAAAGCCAAACTTCTAATAAGTTCTGACGAATGTGGAAGCTTGCCCGGCCCCCAAAAAAGTTGACAATGTAGAAGGTACTTTAATAGTTGGGCCTATGTGTGCTATCACCTTGAGGTTCTTAGTAAGTTCCACACAACATGCATAGAAGGAGCAGAACTCTTGCAGAGCAATGTGATTATGTGAAAAATGAAGAAACATGAAATGAAATGAATTTATCGATAGGGATATCGTTTTAAATTACCTTTACATATTGGACAAACAACGGGTTAGGCTGTAGCAGAATGGAGCTATAAGGGCTGAGTTCTATCGTCTCAGATCCATATATTCCCATTATCAAAGTTAGAGACACTGCAAGTAAATCAAATTACTTAACACTTGTACAACAATCATCCTCTAGAAAGTAGTAACAGCATTCTGTTGAACTATCTTATTTTCTTCTTTTTTTCCATGTAAACTTTGACATCCAATCAGGCCTTGTCAATTGACAAATCGTAATTATATAAACCCTAAATCATAGCACAAGCACTGAGGCGAAATACTCCACAAAATCTTTACAAGGAGGAAAAAGCAATTAGGTTAGGAATTGGTTACCGAAGAACCAGAAAGTGAGCATCACGATAATGCAAGACCAGGTATCTTCTCTAACAAACAACCAATTCGTCTCCTCCTCCTCCCGCGGGTCGATTGGCCGCGACAGCCTTTGCCACCACCGCGGCGTGAAGTAAGGCCGGTGCGGATAGCTCGATCGCTGGCGTACCAACGTCTCCATCTGTTCTGATTCCGATTCTCCATCTACTGCGTTATCTTCCTCCTCCTCTTCGTGGACCTCCGATGACGTCGACGCATCTTCGGAGGACGACGAAGAAGAAGGCCGATCGTCGCTGGGAACAGGCGACCGCGATGACGGAGAAGAGGGTAACGAAGATGGTGGAGACGGCATCGTTTCTGGTTCCCCTTCCATTTAGGGAAAGGGAGAGAAGGAGACCGCAATTGCAAGGGGGTTGAAGACGTGAGAAGCGGAAAGACGCTTTTGCTGAATAGAGAGGACTGGTAGTTGGATTTGGAGATGGGCGGTTAGTTAAGTTTGCTCGACTCGCGCTTCCCCCACCGACCACAACTCTCAACTCATATAAAAATGTCCATTTATAATGATTTTTTTTTTGTATAAAATATTTTAAACTTCAAAAAGACTTTACGTATTTGGGAAAAATAAACCTTTTGACTACAGCAGCAATTGACGCTTTGTATAATGGTTATCAATGGGAAATTGAGATGTGGATAATTATGATATAAGTACATCAATTCAAAATTTTATTTATATGTCATGTTGCTAGGGATTACAATGTTATAACCGATAAAGTTGCTAAGCTGGACCACAACCTCCTAGTAGATAATGCAGAATTTCAGGTTCTCATTCGAAAAAATGCTTATAGGACGATCCATAAGAAAGTCCTAATTCTTACCAGTGTAAAAATAAAAAATTTGACGATATGCATAAGCCATTAAGCCCCACTGGTTAGAGTTAACATTGATCTCGTTATATATGAGAAAAATATACTTCCTAAAAAGCCGTCATATAGACTTTAAAGCCAGTTAGCCACACCAGAACATTACCACTCCGAATACTTTGAACCTCCGTTTACAACACGAAAGCTAATATCGCCCTCGTTTGGCTTTATCAATTATGAACAAACATGAAATTAGCAAAATCTCACTTCATTGCCACTCCAACCCATCTCTTACCCGTTTTGCATACAAGAGCTTCGATTTCATATACAATTACTTCCAACCGCCACATTTTACCCCGAATCACGTAGGACTTTAAAACCAAAATTTTACCCCAAATGTGAACAATCCTGAAGAATGAGAAAGGGGAAGCGCATGCAATTAGAAACTTCCAAGAGCATGGTCGAGTGCATTATTTAGCCTGGCGTTTTAATGTTCTAGTTGGGGGCACGAGAACAATGGCTGTTGAGGAGAGTTGAGATAAGTAGGGTCTGTATATTCCATTTTCTTGCTGCAATATTTGTATTGCTTAGCAAGTTAAGCATATAAATGGCTACTTAGCTAGTAATCACATTATTAATAATGCTGCACATGCGGCCATGGTTGGTCCAACTCATAGGGCCACCTCTGCAGAACCAACTCATATGTCAATGTAAGACAATGGTATATTAAAGAGCAGCAGCGAAAACTGAAAGTAAAATTTGACCAAACTCCCAATCTGGCCAAGGGCTTTTCAAATTGAGCACAAGCAATTTTCCCCTATCTCTATCAATCAATCTGAAAAACTGTCTGAGAGTTAATGCATGCTATAATTGCTTCTTAGAATCTGTAATACTACGCGTAACAGCCTAATGCCAAGCTATACCTACATTCCCTTTACCAAAAGAAAAACTGAAACTGATGACAGAATGAAAGAATCAAAGGTAATCTACAACCAAAACCAAAATTCACAAATGAATCATCTAGAGAGGATACCATCTTTAGAATTCTTAATCCAGGCATCTCTACTATTCATTGCCATAGGCAAAAATAGATAATTTTTCCCTGTGGATGAACAAGCCATGATACAATAACTTCAATCTTCGACAGAGCTGTAACCACAGAAGTGACAGGAAACTAACAAAGAGTATGTAATAGGATACATGTGAAAGGGTACATGAAAACACATCAAAATTGAATCAATTCAATGATCAATGTTTTTTTTTTTCTTGACTGTCTTCTGCCTTCTGAGTTCTGACCTATCTATGCTGTTAAGAAAGTGGATTCAAGCAAGCTACTTTTTCTTATTCACTTATCCATGTAAATTTAGCTCAAGAAAGAACACCCAAAAGTCTAAAACTCCAACATGGAACCACAGAGAACTGTGAACCCTTACCTCTCAGTTACTTGAGGTCATAATATACACCAATGGATATCTGTCAAGGGGTTCAACAGCAACAAGGCTATTTGCCGGACACCATTCCTTAGAATAAATTGATGGCCTCACGGAAATAGGTGATCCAGCAGTTGATTTCCAGAAATGATTCAAAGGATGGTATAATTCTGCAGAAAAACAATCAAGCAAGTTAAGCTCAGATCAGTTTAAGCCTTTGAATTAACAGTCAACAATTAAATCAGATATGAAAAGCCTTATTGACAATCTGTATACATTACTGGAGCAAACACTCACAAATTACACCGTCTCCTGACGTGAAGCAGGCAAAGCTCTCAAAACAACAAGAGCACCCCCACTCGCCAGTCACTTGATGGAATATGATTCATATGGTCATATGGGTAATTTTGTTGCTTAAATATAACTGCATCCAGGTATCTTTCTGAGACCCTTATCTTTTATCTGATCTCTTATTGCAAACACATCCACCCACCGGTTTGCTGCAGCATAGATATTAGACAAAAGCACAAAACTACCAGCACTCATAGGTTCAAGTTTTTGAATTCTCTTGGCAACCAACTCACCCAACTCAACCTCACCATGTAGCCAGCATGACCCAAGCAATGCCCCCCAGGCTTCAGCATGGGGCTCAAAGGGCATAGCCTGTATAAGATCATATGCTACCTTCAAATGGCCAGAACGACCCAAAAGATCAACCATACAAGCATAATGATCAGGGGACGGTTCAATTGAATATTTCTTTACCATTTTATCAAATAAGCAAAGACCTTCCTCCACAAGTCCTGCGCGACTACAAGCTGACAATGCTATTGTGAAGGCGACTCCATCTGGATTCAGCCCTGAATTCAGCATCTTATGAAACAGATTCACTGCATCGGGCCCTTGACCGTGAGCTGATAGCCCTTGGATCATGGAACAGTATGAGAATAGATCCTGCTCATGCATATTATTGAATAATTTTGTTGCTCTATCCATGTTACCACATTTAGCATTCATGTCTAGTAAAGCAGCAGCTACATGAGTCTGATGAAGGTTGAACAAGCCACTCCTTACATAAGAATCAACCCATTGTGCAAGTTCCAAGTGTCCTAACTGTGAGCATGCTGACATTAAGTTCACAATTATGAACTCATCCGGTTTCACGCCATTTGATTCCATTTCCCAAAATACATTCACAGCTTCCCAAGGCATTCCATTTTGAGCATACCCTGACATCAATGCTGACCACACAACAACATCCCTCTCTTGGCACTGCTCAAATAAAGCTCTCGCCGTGTCCATCTCTCCACGCTTGGCACACCCATCAATCATCGAAGTAAAGGAGACGATATTTTTCTCAGGCATTTCATCAAACACCATTCTAGCACTCCTGACATCCCCAAATTTCATATACCCATCAATCATCGCATTCCAGCTAGCCACATTTCTCTTGGGCATACTATCAAACATCCTCCTAGCCTCAACCAAATCCCCAAAACTCGCATACCCAACAATCATAGCTGTCCAGGAAACCTCATTTCTCTCAGGCATTCTATCGAACACCTCTCGCGCATAAGCAACATCCCCGAACTTCCCATACATATCCACCAAGCTTGAACAGACGAACAAATCCCCGCCAAAACCAAACTTAAAACTCAATCCATGAACCCCTTTCCCCGTCCGTCTTGCCAACTCTGCTGAACATCGCTTGATCAGCGGAGGAAAAGTGTAACCATCAGGCTCAGTGCCCGAGACCCTCATTTGGGAGAAGAAGCAGAGGACCTGGGCGAGAGAGGAGTGCTCACAATACGCTTTGAGAAGTGAGTTCCAGAGGCATGTGTTCGGATAGGGGACGAATTGGAAGGCGTCGACGGCGTAGCGGAGTAGAGAGAAGGAGGTGCAGCGGGAGACGAAGCGGGAAATCAGATAGTTATCGGCTTCGAGGCCCTTGTGGATGATGTGAGCGTAGACTTGCTCGAGCGCACGGCGAGTCTTGCTGGCGGAAAGGAGGGTGGCGATGGCGGGGAAGGTTTGTGGCGATGGCAGCACCGCGGAGGAAGTGCAGCGGCGGATGAGCGTCATATGAGGCCCTGACCCGCTCTCCTCGCATTGCTTTTAAATTTTGTTTTCGTTTAAACTTGTTTCTGAATTTGAGTTGGAAGCCATGAAATTTGCATACATTTCGTTCATGGTCCCCATCTTTTATCATTATTCTAAATAAAATCCCAAACTTTTCACTTCTCCTAATATAGCTTAATCTTTATGATTATTCTAAATAAGCCAAAAAACGTTCACCTCACTTGCCTTTAATACTTCTTAAAAAAAAACATAACCAACGGTGGTGATAATTAGACTAATACACTTTTATTTACAACCAGATTTTAGAATGATTGTTTGACACAATATGACGATTGCAGATTTGAGTTTAGAGACATGTTTTCACCTCCTATCTAAAGGCCTCGTCCACTTAGTATTCTCAATAAACCATTGATTTATCTCCCCTAACTTCTTTCCTTATAAAAAAGAATAAATAAATTTGTTATCTAAAGGCTATTTTAATGTTAAAACTTTCAGAGTCTCATTACCTCCTTTAAGTTTTTTTGGTAGAAATTACCTCATATAAGTTTAAGTGCTATTTAGAGACCTTAATATGAAAGTTTTTAATTCACTTCACAATGTCTCTAAATAGCACTTTGACCAACCTTAATTGGAGTTGTTTGTTTATTTTGTGATATAAGAGGAGATGGGTATGTTTCAAATGAATCCCCCATATTTTAATACCTTTAACCAATGCTAATCTATCACGATTTTAATGTTTCATATTAAGAACTTATTACATGACATAGTAACACTCATAATAAACCTTTATTCATTCATGTTTGTCATAAAGCATTCGACTTGGGTTTTACAGCAATTGTCCAAAACTTGGGAGGTCCTTTCCATGCGTCCAACCTTCCTCACGAACTTGTACAAAGTACAATGGATGCTCACTCAAACAATATTTACTGCTTTTAATTAGGAATTAGTTCGAAGAGAAAGAGATGTTCGTTGGGGGACAGACTGGGTGGGTGGAGGAAAGTTATAATAAGATCCCACATCGACAAACTATTCTTTCATATTGCCAGTATTTATATGTTCTCCAACCCGAGCAAATCACTAAGGGGGTGACGAAGTGGCTGTGCTACAATGGGCCAATTAATGGCCCCAAAAGCGCGGGAAAGTCCCCGGGTCTCTTTGCCAGAGATGCAAGTCCAGAAACGGGTTTCTCTTGGGCTTTGGATGGGCCTTCCTGCAAAGGAAGGGGCGGAGACGAGTGTGGAGCCCAATTTCAGGCCTCTATCCTGCCCAAGAGCTTATGGCCGAAACTGTATACAGTTATCCACTTGGGTTGTTATTCTACACCTGACTGAACGGGGCTTACGATCACCCAACCTTTTATTTTTTACAGTTGCATTTTTCTAGTATTTACGTTAGTACTCAACTATTGATAGAGGTTGTGACGGTTCATAAAATTTTTACATTCCTGAGAAGATCGTGTTTAGGGCGATGATGATGGCGATTAATTTCCCAAGTATTTACAGATATTTTTTGGGTGCGAAGTATATTTTGAGATTACAAAATGGGTAAATTGCAAGAAATATATATAATTTAGGTTTTTCTTAATTACCAAAAAGTATCTTTTAAAATAAGTGTTTAAAAAAAACATCTTTTATGATACAAAACCCAATTTCAAATACCTTAAAATATTTTTTGGTTATGTTTTATCATAGTTTGATCGAAATATCATTTCAAATTTACTTTGTTTACATTTAATTATCTATTTACGTACACAAACTAGTGAAAAATAAATTTAAAAGGGTATTTTGGTCTAAATAGGGTAAAGTGTCATCGGAAAATATTTGGTTAAAATTGAGTGTTTATATTATAAAATTGGTGTTTTTTTTCTTAAAGAAAATTTTAAAAGTTGATTTCTTAAAAAACATTTGTTTAAAAGCTAGTTTTTGGCAAAAAAAAAAACTCTATAATTAAGTTAAACATAGCAATTCAGACCTCAGGTTCTTAAGATAATATTAGGAGCTCTTGGTTTGAACTTGGGTAACCTTTGTAAACGTACGCCAGAAAAAAGAAGATTGAGGGCCAAATTCTTGGCTAGTCTATTCCAATTGGGCTCCACGCGCGCGTATGAAAATCTTGACATCGAATTGTAGCAAGTTAAAGTTACGTACGTAGAGGTAAAGAACAAAAGATGCCGAGATGGTGGCATGAGCTTTGTCTTATTCTTGTAAATGATGAGTATTTACGAACACACTCTACCGTGTACGTGCACATCATATATATGTGATCGAGAATATAAATATTGGTGGTTGCTGATTGCTGAAGCTGATGTGTGAAACTTCGTAGATGGTGTCCTATCACATCCGTCTAGGGTTACCCATTTGTGTGTTCCATGAGACTATTTACAGTAATTTGGTGGTAAAATGGAATGGAGGGAATGCCACTTCTCATAACCCCATGTGTTTGAGCCAAAATTTACCAAAGGTAAAATTTTGATCTAAATCGGGCTTTGATCGAATAAACTGAGAAGAATACGAATAAAGATGTGTTTTCTTATTGATGTAAAAATCAGAAAAAATTGTATGAATCAAGCGTCCTTTTCCTCTAGGGGTTACATCGACTTATATAGCTCCATAGAGCATATTCTATCTTAATCAAAGATATAATCTTATCTCTAACTAACAAATCTTAGCTTATCTCTATCTTATAATGGATACAATCCGGAGAAGAATCTATCTTGTAACAAACATATCTCGGACCCTCTCTCATTCAACCGAATTAATCAATCCCGAAGATCTTCACTAGCTCTAGATGCGTTGGAGATTTCTTGACTATGAGTCGACGCTTCCTCGCCTAAAATCTGGGTCTAACAATACCCCTAAATGCAATTTCAAAATTTAAATTCAAATTTCGAAAATTGCATTTAAGCTTGATAAGACGTTTGGAGATGCCTTGGAGAACGGGATTTACTTCTGCTACTTTCTCTTAATGACCCGAGAGGATCTTTTCTTTTCACCATCATTTCGCCTCCGACCCTCTTTCTTTCCAATCTTGCTCTCGGCTTCCCAGGTAACGCTCCCTTCTTCTCTAGCTTTACTCTGTTCGGTTTTCATGGCCAAACCTTCACCCTTCACTTCTTCTTCAGCCCTGGGTTCCCAGGACCTTTATCAATATGAAATGATGCCGGAGGAGATCGCCGACTGGATCTCCTTCGGTGGTTTCCCTGAAGGGACCCGCTTCCACGCCCCGACTGTCGAGCTCATCGATTGGGTTCGGCCGGGGTGGATCTGTTTTCTTGACTATCCTTTCACCTTGGGCTTAAAATTTCCCTTGTCTCCTTTCATCCGAGACTTCATCCAAACCCTAAAAGTTTCTCCTTGCCAAATCCACCCGACCTCTTGGCGTACACTCGCTCGAATTGACGAGCTTGCCGCAGAACGAGGTCTAGAAATGACCATGGGAGAACTTCTGTTGGCGTACAAAATCGTTCCTCAAAGGGCAGGCCGGTTCACCTTGCATGCTAGAGACACCAAAAATCCCCTCATTCCTAAGCTGAAAATATCCTCCCGGTGCTGGCAATCCCGTTTCTTCTTTGTTGAGAAAGCATCTTTAGGCGATCTTGATGATGAAGTCAAAGACGTCTTTCGAGATGAATGGAACACATCTCGTAAGACGATCTGATCTTCTTTATTGTTCTTCTTCTTTTTTATGCATTCTTGTTGCCTTGTTTTCATGTTTGACTTGTTTGCGCAGTTCCGATAGGAATCAACTCCAAGAGCACGGATACGGGCGTGTGTCGCCGTTTGCTGAAGATCAAGGCCGAGAAACGAAAACCCAGATCGATCCGTCCTGACCCAGAGGATAGTGGATAAGGTGAAGGATCCCCAGAGTCCGACGAGGAAGAAACTGACACTGAAATTACTCCCCTCTCCTCTGAAATGGCGAGCTCCACCAAAAAGAAGTCAGGTTGGTAGATTGCTCCTTTTTTCCGTTCTTTACGCGATTAATCTTTCCAATTTTGTCTTTAAATTTATGTTTCTTTCCTTTGAACTCTTTAGGGGCTGGAGTAGATACCTCTGCCGCGGCGATGGTTCGCCGATTGAGATCTGGTGGTCCCAGACTTCTTATCTCTCCCTCTCCTAGTTCCGAGGAAACTAAATCTCTCACGCTGAAACGAAAAAGAGTTGAAGATTCTCCAGTTTTGCCTGTTGCCAAGAAGAAAGAGCCCAAAGATCTCCTCGGCACCTTCAGGGACACGTTGCTACCGAACGTCAAGCTGGACTTCCAGGCTCTAACCCCGGATGCTGCGTTCAGTCATGTGGGCACGACGCTGAGGATGGTAGGTTTGCTCACCCGAGTCTTTAGATATTTGTTACAGTTTCTTTGGTATTGCTTTAGTACTTGGTTGCTCTTTATTTGGTTTGTTCCTCATTCTTCTACTTTTGCAGGCCTTCCAGGAGCTTATGGCCACTAATGGTCGTTGCCAGGAGGAAATGAGGGCGTTGGAGGAAAAAGAGAAGCAAGCGAGGGAATTGGCCGCTTCGTCGGATAGGAAGGCTCGCCAACTCCAATCGTTGGTGGATTCTTTGAGGGTTCAGGTGGAGGATCTTCAGTCTGAAAAGGCATCACTTGAGGTGAAGGCGTCGGAGGCAGAGAAGGAGATCAAGGGCTTTTCCCAGGTGGTAGTGAACGTAGCAACGTACTACATAATGAAATCTCAAGTGGAGCTGCTGCAAGACTTTGCTGATGGCAAGAGCACCAAATGGGACTTGAAGATGCAACTGGAGGTCTTGGAGGAATATTACCCCGCTGTCAATCCCCCTCTCGGTAAAGAGTATCTGGTGGACAAAGATCAGGAGGAGGATGCAAGCTCTCCGAACAAGGAGAAGGGTCAAGATGATGATGATGGGGGTCTAACCAGCAAGGAAGGAGATGGCGAGAAGGCCATGGATAAGGAAGAACCTTAGACCCCAGCTGACGGACAGTAAGCCCTAAATGTGCCTCTCTTCGACCTCTGTTTGATGAACTTTTAAGAAGTACTTTGTTTTTGTTTTTGTGTGATTTGTTTAAAGACTTGGTATCTCTTTGGCCTGGTGGCCTAAACATTTGTGGCGTCTTTTGGGATGGTTTTGACGCCCCGTGAATGGCGCAACATTATATTTGCTTCGTCTGTCTGTGCTTAGAATTTTTGCGTAGTATATTAGCATAGGTAGATTCCTGGAGAATCTCCATGAATTTGTTGCCCGCGAGTGGGGTACGCGTTGGGTTTTAGCGTTTTAAGAGGGAGTTCTTGTGCTCCTCTGTTTAGCGAGTTATTGTAAACCTCGTGTAGGATCACATTTCGTGTTTTGGGTGTTTTAGTTTTCTGCAAAGGGCCGTGCATAGTTAGTTACGATTAGGCTACCTTTGGCCATTGCCAAGGGTCGTTTAGGAATTGACGCGTTCTTGGGCAATGGATCCTTAAATTTAGGATGTAGGTGTCATCGCGACGTCCCGCGCATATGGCCATTTTGGGTTATATGCTATAGCTTTCCCCTTCCCGTACTAATCGGATGTTTTGTTGATCGGACTTAGATAGGGGGTAACCATCTTATGGGTTACTTCATCGACGTTGTATTGATAGAGCATATAGATGTAGTTGTTAGAGCATGTTTTTATTCTCGTTTTATGTATTTTCTTTGACAGTGCTTTTATAGCGACGTAAAAGTGCTCGTCATGTATTCGTGACGACCTCGTCGTTTCTAGACGGTATGATACGCTGGTTTTAGTACAACGTAATTCTGTATTTTTATTAGGATTTTCTGAGTGTTTTAGGCTAGATTAGGTGATTATCTGTAATATCAGCAGAAGCCTACATTTGAAGATTTGGAAGACAGAAATCCTAAATTCGAAGTTGAAGTTCAAGGAGTCAAGATCCGAGCCCTCGGATCAGATCCGAGCCCGCGGTGCCGAGGTAGAAGCAAAACCATCCGAGGGCGAGGAAGGCTGGATCCGCGACCGCGGATTATTTCCGCGCTCGCGGATCGTTGGGGTTCCGCGGCCGAGGCAAGAGAGAAGATCCGCGCCCGCGGATTGAATCCGCGCTCGCGGATCGAGGGTGTTTCAGCGCCGACTTTGTTTCGGTTTATTTTATCTTTTATTATTGTTATATCTTTAGGTCTCGGATATTTTTCTACTATTTAAGGTTAGTTTCGAGTTTCACTTTAGGGTTACAACACAATTTAGAGACAATTTCTAGCATATTTTCAGTATTATGGAGAACTAATTTCCTTTGGAGTTTGTTTAATCAAGGAAGCCTTTTTATGTATTTCGTGAGATTCTGGTAACTTTTCTATCCCTTGGTTAATATCAAAACTCTTGGTTTTATTTATATGATCTATGTTTGATTTGATAAGCCTGATCAACTTGTTTGATTGACTTAGATCTACTGTTTGGATTAGGTTTGATTGTTGTCTGTGCAATCTTATTTATCCTTGAAACAACTCTTTTCTAGGACCATGGACTAGAGTTGAGAAAGAGTGTTTGATTGTTATTTTATGCATGAGACTCGTAGCTTGATTGCATGAATAAATATCCTTCTATCCTTAATACTTTGCATGATTTGAATTAAGCGTTCTTGTTCATATCATTCTTTCGCTTGGACCGTGGACAAGCGAATATCTTTTATAAGGATTGGAATTAACTAGGGAATTAATAGAAAAGTGATGAATCAATGATCGAATGATTAAAAAGGTGGAATTGATTGAATAAACTCTGCTTTCTTCCAATTGATTAAATCCTCAACAATATTTGCTTATTTGTTTGTTTGCCTGAACTTCCCAAAACCCCTGTCTTTGCTTTTGCTGATTGATCAGAATCCCGATTCTCTTGGGTTCGACCCCTTGCTTGCTTGCTATACTAGTTAGTAATTTAGGGTTATTTATCTTTGATCTTGACAACAACGATTTTAGCCGAGTCAAATTTTGGCGCCGTTGCCGGGGAATCGGTTTTTAATTTTCTATTTAATCGGCGTTTCTGACGAATCCGCGACCTCAGAATTTTTCCGAGCCCACGGAAAATCCGCGCCCTCGGAATTTTTCCGCGCCCGCGGATCGATTCGTCCAGATTCCTCGAATTGGTAAGAACCTATCTTATGGTTCTTACCCGTTCTACTGATAATTCGCCTGTTGTTCCGTTTGATCCAGAAATTAACAAGACTCTGAGACAGTTGAGACGTCAGGTTCAGGCTCAAGTGCTAGGCATACAGTTTGATCCAGTTTCATCTTCTTCTGATTCAGAGGTTGAAGAGCAGCTAGTAACCATGGCAGATCGCACTATTAGGCAACTGACTGCGCCTAATTTAGAGCAGCAACAACTTGGTCTTCAGTTTCCCGCTCTGGGAGAAGGAGTGAAATTTGAGCTTAAATCTGGTCTTCTCCATTATTTGCCTAAGTTCCATGGGCTGAGTGGGGAGGATCCGAATAAACACCTTGCAGAGTTCCATTCTGTTTGCTTGGGAATGAAGCCAGCTGATGTGACTGAAGATCAGCTAATGTTGAGGGCTTTCCAATTTTCCTTGGCTGATTCAGCTAAGGAATGGTATCTATACTTAGCACCTGAGACGATTACTACATGGGCTCAGATGAAGGCTGCTTTTCTGGAGAAATATTTCCATGCTGCCAAGCAAACGTCTATCAAGAAGCAGCTGAGCAGTCTGGAACAGGGAGATGATGAGAATATGTATGAGTACTATGAGCGTTACAAGAGACTCATAGCTAGTTGTCCTTACCATTGCTATTCTGATAAAGACCTGATTTGCTATATTATTGAAGGTCTCTGTGATGCTGATAGGCGCCTGATGAATGCTTCTTGTGGAGGTTCTTATGAGAATCTCACTCCTAGGCAGGCGTTTGAAAAGTTGGAGACTCTAGCAGAGCAAAGTAGAAATCAGAGAAAGAGATTCAACAATAGGTCTGTTCATTCTATTAATGATTCCCTGAATGCTGAAGTAAGGGAGTTGAAAGCTATGATGAAGCAACTGTTGGCGGGCAATGGAGCTTCAAGTTCAAGGGCTTGTGGAATCTGTGGCGAATATAGCCATCCTTCTGATGCGTGCCCTATCATGCAAGAGCCAGCAGCTGATGTGAATGCTATAGGGAACTATGAACAGAGGCCCCGGAATTATCCATATTCAAATACCTACAACCCGGGGTGGGCAAACCATCCTAACTTTAGGTGGAATCAACAACCTCAACAACCTTTTCCACCACAGGGAGGTCAACCCAACTATGTTCCCAGGCCTAATTATGTGCCAAGGCCCCAAGCTCCTCAAGAAAATCCAGCCATTATCAATCAGCTTATGAAGGAAAATCAAGAGACTAAGGCTGTAATGAAGAGTTTGGAAATTCAGTTAAGTCAGATTGCAACCACTCTGAACCGGCTAGAAGCTAAGGACTCGGGAAAATTGCCATCTCAGCCCATTAACCCGAGAGAGAATGTGAGTGCAATGACATTAAGGAGTGGGAAAGAGCTAGATACTGAAATTTCGGCCAGCGGAAACCAGCCGAGTTCACCGGAGGGCAGTTCTGATCGCGGCGCAGAAATCGAGGAAATTCCGAAATCCGCGACCACGGAAAAATTCTGCGCCCGCGGATCATCCGAGACCACGGAACCCAATCCGAGCTCGCGGATCACCCCCCCGGCAGAATCTAATGGCTATATCAGACCTTCGTTTCCCCCCATGGCTTCACAAAAGCCAACTCCACCGTTTCCTGAGGCACTAAAGGACACTAGGAGGCCAACCAATGACAAGGAAATTTTCGAAACCTTCTCCAAGTGTGAGGTAAATGTTCCTTTACTTAAACTTGTTCAAAGTATTCCTCGGTTTGCTAAATTTCTGAAAGAATTATGTACTATAAAGAGGAAACAAAAAGAAAAGGGACAGGTTAAGAAAATTAATCTTGTGGAAAATACTGAAAATGTGTCTTCCATGCTTCAAAGGCAATTGCCTAAGAAGTATGGGGATCAAGGGAGGTTTACTGTTCCCGTTACAATTGGTGAGGCTAAAATTGAGCATTCTATGCTTGATTTAGGTGCATCCATTAATGTCATGCCACTTAGCATCTATGAGAAGTTAGACCTAGGGCCATTACAGGATTCTAATATTACTATTGAACTGGCTGACCACTCTAAAGCGCATCCGAAAGGATTTTTGGAAGATGTCTTAGTGCAGGTGGATGGTTTAATTTTTCCGACGGACTTTTATGTCCTAGAGATCGGTAAGGGGAGATACGACCCAGTTTTGCTGTTGGGTCGTCCATTTATGAAGACGGCGAGCGCCGTAATTGATGTTTCAAAGGGCCTATTATCTATGGCACATGAAGGAAAAAGGGTCCAGTTTCAGATTGATGATGATCCATTCTGAGCATAAGGACGTCGGGCCAAACGACGTTAAACAAAGGCGCTGCTCGGGAGGCAACCCGAGGTAAGTTTTTCTTTTCTTTTATTTTTATCTTTTTAGTTTAGGTTTAGTTTTAGTATTTGTTTTGTTTTTGTCGGGCTAACTTGCAGATACCATTTTTCCCATCAAAAGAAACCAGTCCGAGAGGAGTTGGAGCCCACGGCTCGATCCGCGACCCCGGATTTGATCCGAGACCGCGGCAAAATCCGCGACCACGGATACGATCCGAGATCGCGGATCGGCCTGATTTTTATCAGTTATTCACAAAAATAAAAATAAAATAATAATAATAATAATAATAATAATAATAATAATAAAAAGGCTTTCGGGTGAAACCCCCGAAATAAAAGGCTTTCAGGTGAAACCCCTGAAATAAAAAGGTTTTCGGGTGAAACCCCCGAAAAAGCCCGAACCAGTACCTAACCAAACCCGAAAATAACATAACAATTTCCCACCTACCCCACCTACCTATCTTTTTCCCCACATCCATTCTTCCTCTCTCACCAAACACCTCCTTACAACAAAAACACCACCATCACCAACCCTCCACCACCATCACCACCCGCGGCCACCATCTCCATCCGCGACCCGAAGATTCCGCGCCCTCGGAAAGTATCCGCGCCCGCGGAAGTTCGTCTTCAAGCCCACACGTTGTTCACCATTGTTGGAAGTTCGAGTTTGGCTTGGATCGGAGGTTTGGAGCAATATCGGGCTAGATCCGAACGGTTAGTCCTTATTCCTATCTTTGAAGTTTGATTCCCGCTGTATTGAGGTCGATTTGTTGTTTGAGGAGATTTTGAGAAATTGAGGGAATCGGAGTTCGCCATTGACGAGCAGTTTCAGATCTGGAAAATTCCAGATCCGCGCCCGAGGAAGAATTCCGCGCCCGCGGATTATCCCTGCCTGTCCGCGCTCGCGGATCTGATCCGAGCCCGCGGATTGCTTTTGTCCAGTCCGCGCCTTCTTTGCTGTCCGAGGCCGCGAATTTTAGTAACTTGGTAATTTTCTTGCTCAGCTCTGTATTATTTATTCAGCTATGGCATATTACGGTTTACAACATCTGAGTGAGGGACAGAGGGAGCTTTGGGATAAGTATGAGGATAGGGAGTTTGTCAGTACTAAATTTTTTGATGTCCCTACACTGATTAATTTGGGATTTAGAGAGTGTACAGAGCAGTTACTGGCGACTGGGAGTTTGGGTAATTTCTCTGCTCTGGCTATGCCTACTTATAAGGGTCTTACTATGGAGTTTCTGTCCACTTTCCGCTTTGCTGATGGGGTCTTGAGTTTTCATGCTTGTGATAGATTATATAGTTTGACCCGTGAGGAGGCCTGTCTTATTTTTGGGATCACTCACCACCTACTGATGGGTGGACGAGCATACTGTTTGATCCCACTATTTATGATTTTTGGTATACGCTTACTGGCTCCCCTTTTAACACTCGTTCTGGGGAGCTTAACAGTAAGATTCCCCATCCCTGTGTCCGTCTGTGTCACAAGGTTCTGGCCATGGCATTTTTTCGCTCAGGGAGAGCCATACAAGCTTCCTGCTCGAGATTTGAGGATTATTAGATGCTTGTTTCCTTTTCCGTCTCACTGCCCGGATTGGTTCGGATTATTTATTCAGTTTGCTGAGAAGTATCCAGATAAGAGAGGGTCGATTGGATTGGGTGGTATGGTTACTCTTTTAGCCACCAGATTTGTTTCTAGAGAGCAGATTGAGACACAGTTTGGCCGGCATTTGACTGATGGGTACAGATACACTCACCAGGCTTTAGTTAGGGCTAATTGTTTGAGAGGGTCAGTTGATGACGGGTGGACTTGGTTGCATGGGCATCCTACTACAGCTTATCTGCGTCTACCTGCACATTTACAGTATGGCGATACTATGTATTCTTTTCATCTGCAGCCTAATGTAGACGTTCTTGCAGAGGAGTTTGTTGGCGATGAGTATGAGGCTGATGGTGTTGGTTGGGATGAGCAGGCTGATGCATTTCGTGCTAGATTTTATTCTGAGCCTTCTGGATGGGCTCCTGCTCCACAGACTACAGTTGGTTGGGGTGCACCTCCCCCAGCTACTCGTGCATCCACTTCTGCTTCTACTTCTGCTTCCTCCAGTTTGCCATGGACAGATGGTATGAGTTTTGAGGATCGTATGTTGAGTGGGATGCAACACTTATCTATTCGTCAGGATGCCATGTCTGCACGTCAGGATGCTATGGATCGTTCATTGGAGGCATTTTATGAGCATCAGAGGCAGGCAACTGTTTTCTGGCAGACATAGTGGCCCGATTATCCATCATTTCCTCCACCAGATCAGCAGTGAGTCTTCTGATTCCTTCTTCTGTACTTTGGTCTTTATTTCTTAGCTTCATTGGGGACAATGAAGGGTTTAAGTATGGGGGAAGGGATTCACTGCTATATTTGTATTATATGTACAGTTGCATTCTATTTCTGTCATAATTATAAAAAAAATAAAAAAATAAAAAGAATTAAAAAAAATAAAATTAAAAAAAAGCCATAAAAAAATTCAGAAAAAGGCATAAAAATCCTGGGATGAGTTGAAAACCCGAAAGGGCGGCTCAGGTAATAAGCAGGTAACCCGGACCAGCATTAGGCTGGGGTAATATGAGGTTTATGAGAGATGTGAGTATTTGTGAGCACACCTAAGAAAAATGAAAAGAGTGATTAGGTGAAAACCCGAAAGGGCGCCTAAGTAGAATGAGTGGTAAAATCAGAGTGTTTAGGATCATATTCTACTTTGAGGCTTGGGGATTACACTTTAGATATTGGGTAGATCCTAGGTTGCTCTACACTTTCTGGAGCTTGAGTGTTATATCTTGTATCTGTGAGAGGTGTGATTTGAGCTTTCTTGTTTTGCTCACTATTTCTCTACATGGGTCTGGGTTGTGAGTTGAGAGTAGATTTTTCATATTTCCCTTTACTTCCTGTGGATCTTTGATAGGATTGATTGTTAGATTTATTTTGAGCTTACTCGAGGACGAGCAAGATCTATGTATGGGGGAATTTGATACGCTGGTTTTAGTACAGCGTAATTCTGTATTTTTATTAGGATTTTCTAAGTGTTTTAGGCTAGATTAGGTGATTATCTGTAATATCAGCAGAAGCCTACCGTTGAAGATTTGGAAGACAGAAATCCTAAATTCGAATTTGAAGTTCAAGGAGTCAAGATTCGCGCCCTCGGATCAAATCCGAGCCCGCGGTGCCGAGGTAGAAGCAAAACCATCCGAGGGCGAGGAAGGCTGGATCCGCGAGCACGGAAATAATCCGTGGTCGCGGATCGTTGGGTTTCCGCGGCCGAGGCAAGAGAGAAGATCCGCGCACGCGGATTGAATCCGCGCTCGCGGATCGAGGGTGTTTCAGCGCCGACTTTGTTTCGGTTTATTTTATCTTTTATTATTGTTATATCTTTAGGTCTCGGATATTTTTCTACAATTTAAGGTTAGTTTCGAGTTTCACTTTAGGGTTACAACACAATTTAGAGACAATTTCTAGCATACTTTCAGTATTATGAAGAACTAATTTCCCTTTGGAGTTTGTTTAATCAAGGAAGCCTTTTTATGTATTTCGTGAGATTCTGGTAACTTTTCTATCCCTTGTTTAATATCAAAACTCTTGGTTTTATTTATATGATCTATGTTTGATTTGATAAGCCTGATCAACTTGTTTGATTGACTTAGATCTACTGTTTGGATTAGGTTTGATTGTTGTCTGTGCAATCTTATTTATCCTTGAAACAACTCTTTTCTAGGACCATGGACTAGAATTGAGAAAGAGTGTTTGATTGTTATTTTATGCATGAGACTCGTAGCTTGATTGCATGAATAAATATCCTTCTATCCTTAATACTTTGCATGATTTGAATTAAGCGTTCTTGTTCTTATCATTCTTTCGCTTGGACCGTGGACAAGCGGATATCTTTTATAAGGATTGGAATTAACTAGGGAATTAATAGAAAAGTGGATGAATCAATGATCGAATGATTAAAAAGGTGGAATTGATTGAATAAACTCTGCTTTCTTCCAATTGATTAAATCCTCAACAATATTTGCTTATTTGTTTGTTTGCCTGAACTTCCCAAAACCCCTGTCTTTGCTTTTGCTGATTGATCAGAATCCCGATTCTCTTGGGTTCGACCCCTTGCTTGCTTGCTATACTAGTTAGTAATTTAGGGTTATTTATCTTTGATCTTGGCAACAACGATTTTAGCCGAGTCACGGTATAACCATGTGTCTCAACAATGGTGTTTTGTGTTCAACGCGTTTCATGCTGTATGCAACTTTGATTAGCGCGTGGGTAACCATCTTATGGGTTACTTCGTCGACGTTGTGTACGTGACGAATTCGTCATTTCTGGACGGTATAACCATGTGTTTGAACAGTGGTTTTTTATGTTTGGACGCGTTTCATGTTGTATAGAACTTTGATTAGCGTGTGTTTGCGTTTTTGAGCAATAAGAGTGTGCAAGAATGGGAGAATATTTTTCTCGCAAATCATTACGCAAAAGTGTGTGAAACAAATTTGATAAACTAGGAATTTTGAAACTTTGTTCGACAGTGTGGGCAAGTGCCCTGAGTCATTTATTCGAAAAAGCCAAAAGTTGCCTAAAGATTATTTAAGCTAGAGCTAAGAAATGTCTAGGAATAAAGCATGATAATGAATAAATTTAGAAGTAATACTTTTTTAGGTGGGTTACGTTCCAGCTTCGTGGTACCGCTTTTCCATCTCTGGATTCTAGCTGGTAAGCTCCGTTCCCCGCAACTTTGGTGATCTTGTACGGCCCTTCCCAATTGGGTGCCAATTTGCCAGCGTTGGGTTCTACGGTGTTCTGGAAAACTTTTCGCAACACCCAATCTCCAAGCTGAAAACTCTTTACTCAGACATTCTTATTGCAGCTTCTAGCCACCTGCTGTTGGTACTTCGTGATCCGAGCATGGGCAGCCTCTCTGAGTTCCTAGATAGTGTCCAAATTCGCTTCTAGTTCACGCCCGTTGTTGTCCGAGGTAGCGAGTCCATACCTTGCGGTTGGGACTAGGACTTCGGCCAGAATGACAGCCTCACAGCCGTGTACCAGTGAGAACGGAGTCTGCCCCGTAGCTCCCTTTGGGGTGGTACGATCGGCCCAGAGCATGTAGGGTAATTCCTCAACCCACTTCCCTTTGGATTTTATCAGCCACTTCTTTAGGTTATTGACGATGACCTTGTTGCTAGCTTCAGCCTGTCCGTTGGCTTGCGGGTATCTGGGAGTTGACATGACTAAGTCAATGTTCCACTCCCTGCAGAAATCACGCATCTTCTTGCTTATAAATTGTGACCCGTTGTCGCAAGTAATCTCTGTGGGAACCCCAAACCTGCTCAAGATGTTGCGCTTTATGAAGGAGATTACTTGCTTGTCTTTGATCTCTCGAAAGGCTTCAGCTTCGATCCACTTAGAGAAGTAGTCTGTCATGGCGAGGAAAAACACCTTTTGCCCCGTGGACGGGGGCAACTTGCCGACGATGTCCATTCCCCATCGCATGAATGGCCAGGGAGTGATGGATGGGTTGAGAATCTCTGGCGGCTGATGTGGGACTGGTGCGTGCCGTTGGCACGACTCGCATGATTGAGCATACTTGGTGGCACCTTGGCGAATGGTGGGCCAATACCACCCCTGTCTGAGGATCTTGTTAGCTAGACTTCGACCCCCAGTATGATTACCACAATCTCCATCGTGCACCTCGCGCATGATTTTCTCAGCTTTTTCCTTCTCTACGCATCGCTGTAAAAAGCCTGAGGCAGATTTGTGGAAGAGGTTCCCATCTAAGACGGCGAATCGCGTCGCTTTTGACATTAAGGCTTTGGCTTCGATCTTGTCTTCGGGTACTTCGCCGCGCAGGAACCAATCAAAGTATGACTTAGTCCAATGGTCACCCGAATTGACCCCTGGAGTGGTGGATGCTTGGAGATTATCCGGGGCGAGTTGCTCTGATGGTGGTTCAACAGCTTGCGTCACCGATGTTTCCGTTATAGCCGACTGTAACAAGTGGACTAACGGTATATTATCATACTCCCTGGGGTTTAGGGTTGAGCCCAAACCGGCTAGGGCATCGGCCGGAGCATTTTGGTCGCGCGGAATTTGCTCGAATTGTATTTGCTCGAAGCTCTCGGATAGTGTTTTAACCACATTGAGTTAGCTAGCCATCCTATCATCTTTGGCGTCGAAAATGCCCAAAATCTGGTTGATGATGAGTAAGGAGTCAGCGCGTACCTTGATTTTCTTAATGGACAAGTCTTTAGCCAACTCCATCCCAAAGATAAGGGCTTCGTACTCCGACTCGTTGTTGGTAGTTTCAAAGTCGCATCTGACTGCCTGTGCTATCGTTTCCCCCTTTGCCGACTTTAGCACGACGCCGAGGCCTGCTCCCCTTGCGTTTGATGCTCCATCGGTGTTTAGTTTCCATTCCTCTTGAGGTTCATCGAAGGACGAGAATAAGACCTCCTCTTTAGCGCTTTCCTCAAGAGTTGGGGTGAAGTCGGCAACGAAGTCGGCCAGTACTTGTGACTTGATTGCTCTTCGAGGTTCGTACCTGATGTCGTATCCACTTAGGTGGACTGCCCACTTCGCCATTCTTCCTGAGAATTCTGGCTTTTACATGATCTGTCGGAGTAGGTAATTCGTTAGGACGATGATGGTGTGTGACTCGAAGTAAGGTCGGAGTTTATTTGAGCACATTATGACTTCCATGACCAGTTTTTCTGTTGGAGAGTAGCGTGTCTCGGCGGACACCATTGTTTTGCTTACGAAGTAAACCGAAACGTGTTGGCCGTCTTCCTCCTTAACCAGGACTCCGCTTAGGGCGCGGTCCGATACGGCTAAGTAGAGGTGCAGTATCTCCCCCGGCATTGGTTTAGCCAGTAGTAGGGGATTGGCGAAGTATCCCTTCATCTCTTGGAAAGCGTCCTCGTGTTTTTCCGTCCATTGGAATTTCTTGTTCTTCTTTAGTACTTCGTAGAATAGTCGGCACTTATCTGAGGATTTGGAGATAAACCGATTTAGTGTAGCTATCATGTCGGTCAGCTTTTGCACGTCTTTCACGCTTCGAGGGGATTTCAGGGAAGCAATCGCCCGAACTTGGTCGGGGCTGGCTTCAATCCCCCGCTTGGTTACCACATGCCCCAAGAAAGTCCCAGATTGTACCCCGAAGATGCACGTTTGGGGATTCAGCTTCATGTTGTATTCTTCGAGGATTCTGAACGCTTCCTCCAAATGCCCCCTATGCAGGGAGGCGCTTGTTCTTTTCACCATCATATCGTCGATATACACCTCCATTGTCTTGCCAATATGGTCGCGAAACATCCTGTTGACTAACCGTTGGCAAGTGGCCCCGACGTTTCATAAACCGAAGGGCATTACACGGTAGCAATACGTTCCCTGCCCTATGATGAAGGAGGTTTTCTCTTGATCTTCTGGTTCCATCTGGATCTGATGATAACCGCTGAATGCATCCATGAAGGTGAGGAGTTCGTGACCCGCGGTTGCATCCACCATTGTATCTATGTGGGGAAGAGGGAAGGAGTCCTTAGGGCAAGCTTTGTTGAGGTCGGTGAAGTCCACGCAAACCCTCCACTTCCCGTTTTTCTTGGGCACCACGACTACGTTAGCCAGCCAATCGGGGTACTTCACTTCTCTGATCTTTCCGGTATCTAGTAATTTTTTGACCTCTTCATCGACCGCCTGTATTCGATCTGGGGCGAACCTTCGTCTTTTTTGCTTGACTGGGGGATGCTCAGGATCTATGTTGAGTTTGTGTGTAATGATGGAAGGGTCTATTCCAGTCATGTCTTCGTGACTCCACGCGAAACAGCTCTTGTGATTTTTCAGGAAATGTACCAATTCTTCTCTGACTGATGGTTCTAGATTTTCTCCGATCTTGACAACCTTCCCCTCCTCTAGGGTCACCTCCTCCGCTTTTCCTCCATCTTCAGTTCGCGTTGGCGGAGGGGTGACGTTCTGTAATTGCTATGCTTCCGGTCTCAGGGTGGTTGGCTTGAGGGCTGCCTTGTAACACTCCCTATCCAACCTCTGATCCCCGCGAATTTCGTCTATTCCCCATGCTGTTGGAAATTTCACCGTTTGGTGGTAGGTGGAAGCTACTGCTTTCATGTCGTGTAACCATGGTCGTCCCAAGATTACGTTGTAGCATGAAGGGCAGTCCATCACGAGGAAATTGACTTGCATATTTATGCCTCTGGCAAAGGTTGGGACTTGCATATTTGTCTTTTCTCGGCCACCTCACGAGTTCTCCTTGTTTCGCCATGTTTCGGAGCAGTTTTTCCGTGGATATGTTGAGTTTGAAGGAGTCGAGTGAGGGTGGCATGGGTTCTCGTTCTTTGTCGTCCGTCCATCTTGTCTTGGCGACGTTAACCTGCCCTGAGGCAGGCCGTGAGTACGGATGGGCGCGACGGTCTCTCCTTTGGTCTACTGAACTTCGGCGGTTGTCGGCGGGTCCCCTCCTCTCAGTTTTCTCCGTCTCCGAAGATCTCTTCCTTAGGGACCTGTCTTCCTCTAGCCGGATGTGCGCCAAAGCCCTAGCTTGCACTTCCTCAAATGTAGCACAAGGGTGTTTAGTTAGTTCCTTGTATAGGCCGCCATCGGGGGTGACCCCTTGCCTGAATGCCTCCACTGCGGTCGTCGCATCGCAAGATGGGATGGAGATCTTTTCGCGATTAAAGAGATCTAGGAATTCTTTGGTAGTTTCTTGGTACCGTTGGCGGATCCGGTAGAGATCGCTGGACTGCTTCTCAAATTTGCGACTACTTGCGAATTGAGACCGGAAAGTGTCCGAGAGATCCGCGAAGGACCTAATGCTCCCAAGTGGGAGGTTGATAAACCAAGTTAGGGCCGACCCCGTTAAGGTTGTGCCGAACCCCTTGCACATCACCGCCACTTTTGAGTGGGATGGGACCGCACTCGTCATCATCTTCTGTTTGTATACGGCCACGTGCTCGTTAGGGTCTGTAGTCCCATTGTACGTGGGCATGCTAGGCACTGAGAACTTCTTTGGAATCTCTACTAGGGCGATTCGACGAGAAAATGGAGATTCGTTAAACCTGTCGGGTGCTTCGGGCTCCAAAGGTTGGAAACCTTGGCTTCCCCTCAGGAGTTGGTCAGCGATGACGCTTATTTGTTCGGTCACCTTCCTTCGGATGGCTGTGTCTAAATCGATTGGCTCGCGCCGTTCTCGATCTTCCCCATCGGTGCCATCATCTTCGATCCAGACTTCTTGAGATGGCGCTCGGCGTTGGTTAGCCGCTGACCGGAGATTATTTGGAGGATTATTGTCGTGGAAGACTTCCTCACGGCGGACTCGCCCTATGGGCTCTGGAGTCGCGTCTCGTTGTGCGGGTGCCTTGTCTCGAGGGTCCGGGTCTGCACCCTTTCCGGAAGTTCCTTCTCCAGCGTTGAAATCTATCCTCCTCACTATCCCATCAGTATGTCGGGCGACGCGGAGGGAGCGGCGTCCCGTAGCCAAGACCTCGTACTGTTGTTTGAGTTGGCTATTTTCGGCAGTGAGGCATTCTACATGAGTGTCGTAGAAGCTTTTTTGGTCGCTCAACGCCTTTTGGAGAAACTCAATTTATTGCCTGAGGTCCGTCATCTCCTCTTCTTGAGGCCGAACGCCTTGGTTCTCAAGGTTTTGGTCGTCACCGGTGATCGGAGTTTTAGGGCTTTCTTCCCCGTTCCTGGCCATCGTGTTCCTTGATCCGAAAGGATGTAGAATGGTGATTCTTCTGATGGTTGTATCGATCACGGCCCCACGGTGGGCGCCAAATTGTTTGAGCCAAAATTTACCAAAGGAAAAACTTTGACCTAAATCGAGCCTTGATCGAATAAACTGAGAAGAATACGAACAAAGATGTGTTTTCTTATTGATGTAAAAATCAGAAAAAATTGTATGAATCAAGCGTCCTTTTCCTCTAGGGGTTACATCGACTTATATAGCCCCATAGAGCATATTTTATCTTAATCAAAGATATAATCTTATCTCTAACTAACAAATCTTAGCTTATCTCTATCTTATAATGGATACAATTCGGAGAAGAATCTATCTTGTAACAAACATATCTCGGACCCTCTCTCATTCAACCGACTTAACCAATCCCGAAGATCTTCCGTAGCTCTAGATGTGTTTGAGATTTCTTGATTATGAGTCGACGCTTCCTCGCCTAAAATCTGGGTCTAATACCATGTATGCCCCTAATTAAGGCTTAAAACATATACACCCCCCTATACTTGTGCAAATTGGTCACTTAGACACCTCACCTTTGGTTTGGACCTATTGGGCACTTAAACTTAATAATTTGGACCTATTAAACACCTACTTGCTGATGTGGCTGTGCGCGTGTAGTTGACGCACAATATAGCGAGTGAAAACATTAAAAAACATAAAATATAGGCTGATGTGGAATATATTTAAAAATTAAATTAAAAAAACTCACACACTTTACCAATCTACTGTACATTAGCCTATTTTATCGAATTGATTGGTTCTGCTTTCCCTATTCATCTTCTTCGTCATCGATCGTGTGCGCACAGTAGAGCAGGGCAAGCGACGAAGAATCGGCACTGCCTTTGATGGAGCGGCTATTCAGGGGCGAGGAAAGCCGCAGATTTTAGTCTGAGAACGGGCGTCCCTGGAGTTGTAACGAACCGAGGTTAGCCCCTTCCGACACTTGCTGGGGGCCAGGGTGAGCTGTCGCTGGGGTTGCAAGGGTCTGCGAAACTTGGCATGTGGGGGTGGGTGAGACTGCCAGAAGCTTGCTAGGTGGGTCGGTGGCGCTAGATCCACGATTGGGTGGTGGAACCGCCAGATCTAGCAAGTTAGGGTTTTTTGGTGGTGGTCGCTAGTCCGAGCGCGGGTGGAGGGGCGCTAGGGGGAAGCATTGGTGGGTCGCGTCTGAGCCTGGCGTGCCGGACCAGACTGGTTGGGGCGTCGGAGGGGACGGGAGGATGCCGTAGTCAGGGAGGGAGACTCTAACTGCTGAAGTCGGGGAGAGAGATCGATGTCGGAGGTGACGAGAGGTCGCCGGAGACGAGCTTCAACTTCAACCATGGGCGACGAGTTTCAGATTCCTATTCCGTCATTCTGCCGCGACTCTCTTTGGATCTTTAGACGAGTTTCAGCTTCAACCATGGCGGAATTGCGGAAGTGGAAGAAAATATAATTGATTTTTGGAGTATAAATTTTGGTTTTGGTGTGGTTAATTTGGCTCCGGAATCCATATTCATCTAATCATCTTCTGTAATTTCGTTCATCTACTGAATTCTGAGCCTCGTTCTCGTTGACTCTTTTCAGGGTTTGCAATCTCTCAGATACAGGGGCGTCAATGGTGGATCCCAAATGTTGCTCCATGGCGATTTGGCACCAATCAATCTGACATTAATCCTTTTTTTTCGCTTTTTGTTTTAATAAAAAAATCAATTCACCTTTTTTGATAAAAAAATAATTAAATTCACTTTTTAAATGTATGTGGAAATTTTGGGCTTATGTGGTACAAATTAGACTTAGGTGGCAAAATTTGATCTTATGTGGCACACAGTTGGAAAAAAATTGGGACACATCAGCGCGCGTGTAATGAGGATGTCAGCAATCAGGTGTTTAATAGGTCCAACTTGTTAAGTTTAAGTGTTCGATATGTTCAAACCAAAGGTGAGGTGTCTAAGTGGCCAATTTGCACAAGTACAAGGGTCTGTTTATGTTTTAAGTCCCATAATTAAAGGTTCGTTTGGCGTGAATTTACGAACACACTCTAGAGGCATGCTCTATTGAAGGCAGGAGGCATCGTCCAATCTCACGCAGTGACACACACACACACACATATTTATATATTTAAGTTCAAGTGAGAAGAGTTCTTAGAGTGTGCACGTGTGCACAGTTTATATTCACGATTTTGAGTTATATATGCATGATTTTGTATGACTATATTCATGGTTTTAAGTTGCATATTCATTATGTTGAGTTACTCGTTTTTATTAATATACAACTTAAAAATATGAATATGTAACTCTATAAGCATAATAAAAAGATGGAATATGAAAAAGTTTCAAAAATACAATAATATAAAAATATGAATATGTGACTTATAATCATGAATATAGTGTAGTATGGAAAGAATGAATATGAATGAATATGCAACTCAGCAATATGAATACAACCATACAAAATTATGAATATGCAACCCAAAATCATGAATACAAACTGTGCACACGTGCACGGTTTGTACTACGCAAGTCTGTCTTCAGGCGTTGCCAAGCCTGATGACAACGCCGCCCGGGCCCACCCCTCCAGCGGTCGTCAGAAAGGCATCGCACTCGTCTTGAAAGGACGGAGGGGTGCCCGAATTCGAGGACCTCTAGGAGAGAATCTACTGGGTACGAGCCTAAAAAATACGTAAATAATAAAATTAAAAATAATAATGATGATGTCCAAAATGGTAAAATAAGAGGTGTGCCTGGGGTACAAAAAATAAATAGACACGACGTGATTTCCCAAGGATGATTCTGGGACCCACAACCATATGCCTTTTTAGTTTAAACAAACATTCCCATCTCCGCGAGGTCTTCCAAATCCCCAGAGCGAGGTCTAAACCTCGCCACCGACTCTGTTGACACACCCGCCCACACGGACAACTCACGGATGCCGCTTCCCCGAACCAATCACCGCCTGCCTCATCCCCGGACCAATCAAGAGCCCCTATCTCGGGCATCCCACATCGGACCTTGGCCAAAACTCGACTCCCCAATCCTCTATAAATAGAGGAGAGCCTCGTAATAAGAGGGGGTCGAAAAACATCTTGAACTCAAGAACTATTTTGCTCGTTGAAGATCGACGTGATTGAAACATCGTCAAAAGACCTCGCTATAGACAAGTGAAGTCCACAAAAAGACTTCAAGTCATACAGAGGACCTCGCTCACATCAAAGACCTCGCTACACAATCTCACAGGACTCTCTACACCACGCTCTCAGATCCACCTCGCCTCAAGATCAATCAAGTGATACTTAAGTGGTAGAATCGTTTAGTAATTAGGAGATCTCGAACATTGTTAGATCAAGATCTCGAATACTCATAGGAGGTCTAGGGTGTAAATCTCAATTGCTTATTAGCCTCGTTGGCTTGTAACCTCGTTGTAAGGAAAATATAAATAAAGAAGCAAGTGTTTGCAAAATCGAATATAACAATCCCATTTCTTGTCTTCTAGCGAGTTGTTATTTCGGGTTTCATCACTGGCGCCGTCTGTGGGAACCTCTTCATCCTAAGTAGTTTCCCGATCTGTGCAAACCTTGGCTTTTGAACCCCTCAAAATGGCTTGCCCAAACAACTTCTTTCCCCAACACCCCGATAACATGCCTGAGACCCCGCAATGGATGGCCACTGGGCCTCCAGGTTGCCCGTTCGTGGTCCCTCCGGGTTGGACGTATAACGCCCCACAAAACTCCTACCAATTCCAAGGGTATGAACAGGTGGCGCACCCCCGATCCCGTATCCCTACCTGAGTTACGGACAGTACCAGCCAGGTTACGCTCCCCCATACGTCCCTATCCCCGCCCAGGGACAACCTCACTCCGAGTACGTACCCGCGTATGTCCCCGGGCTTGTGGGGGCAAGAAACATCGACCAACGGCTCCACCACAGAGAGACCTTCCCGGGACCCAATGCAGATCTCGCGATCCCGCTCGCGACGTTCAAGTATGCGTGAAACAGAGTTGTCCGAAACAGCAGGGAGTGCAGCACACCACTTGGTGAAGTCAAAGTCGCGCGCCAATCCACCAAGGTCGGGTATCGTAACCCCTTTGTCCACAAATGGGGCTCTACAACGGCACAACCGACCCCGAAGACCACGTCAAACACTTCGCCGTCCAGATGCACGTCAACTCCTACAATGACGCCATATTCTGCCGCATCTTCCCGACCACCTTGGACAAGGCTGCGATGATGTGGTTCATCATCCTCAAGGTAGAGTCGGTGGCCTCGTTCTCGCAGTTGTGTCAATCCATCATCACACACTTTAACGGCTCGAGGAAACACAAGAAGAACATGCGGGATCTCCTCGGTATTGAGGAGGAGGAGAGCGAGCAACTGGGCACTTTCTTTACAACGTTCACCACCGCGGTCGCGGAGATCGCACACATCGATGAAGCATCGGTGCGAGATATCCTCATGGGCAACCTGTGTACCCGAATCACGACCCAAGTATACGCCGAGGCTGCCGCCAACCAGAGCTCGCGACCGAGGACCGACAAGGAGATTGTAACCGAGGCTAAAGGGAAAGTAAAAATGGTCGCGTCAGCCGCGAGGGATGCGTACATGACGCAGGCCCACGACCGACGCGCCGATTACATGAGCAACAACAACAGGAACAACAACAACAACAACGACGACAACAGGAACAACAACCGCTATAACAACCGCGGAGGCGGCAGCGAGGGTTGGAGCTTCTTCGGCGAGAAACCACGGGGTTACAAAGGCAATGGCGGCCCCGCGTTCAACCCAAATGAAAGGGGGCGCGCTAACCCCGTGTCGAGAGCCAACACCGTACAACAAGGCCCGATCTAGCCTCGGACTAACAACGTTGTGCAACACGCCCCCGCAAGGCAGGCGCGCTCCGGGCAGACCGCGATGCCGACGGGTACATTCATACCATCTCGGGTGGACCCTCGCTGGCAGGTTCAAGCCAGGCGGAAAGAAAGAGATATGCGAGGGCAGGCCACCACGAGCCCTCGGTATACAACGTTGCGCAGACCTCGCGGGCCCACGCAGGCTTGGCCTTCACCGCCGAGGACGCCGAGGGACTCCACATGTCGCACTCCGACCCCCTGGTGGTGCACGCTCAATTGGGCTCAAAAATAGTAAAGCGGGTGCTAGTGGACACGGGTTCCTCCGTGGACATCATGTACTTTGGTGCCTTCGAGCAATTAGGCATCTCCGCGACATCCCTGAAGCCCTACGATGGGACACTCACCTCCTTCTCAGGAAACGAAATCGACGTCGCTTGTCTAATTGACCTTTGGATGATGCTCAGTACCGTCTCCACAAGAAGAACCGAGATGGTGGAATTTACGGTGGTACACCTGCCCTCGGCGTACAATACAATCATTAGGAGGGTCTCCTTGAAGAAGTTTCAGGTGGTGGTTTCCATTTACCACCTCAAAATGAAGTTCCTCGTCGACGATGGTGTCGGAGAGGTGAAGGGCAACCAGGAAGAGGGACGCGTCTTCTACGTGACCTCGACAAAGCCAAAAAGCCAAGTATTCATGGTGGAGTCCTTCGGCGAGGCCGACCTCGAAGTCCGAAACTTCACGATCCCCACCCCCGAGGATGAGAGAAGGGTGATATCCCCCTTCGAGAGCAAGTCTGAGAAGATCTACCTGGGGGAATGTCTCACCGGGGCGTCTGCAACGTCACTAGAAGCCCTGCTCGCTGGGTCCCGCGACATGTTCGCCAGGAACGCGAAAGAACTCCGCGGTGTTCCTAGAACATTGGCCCAACACTCCCTAAACATCGATGTCGCCACACGCCCAGTGGCGCAACAACGAAGAAAAATGAATGAAGAAAGGGCAAACGTCGCTAACGACGAGGTGGCGAAGCTGCTGGCCGCGGAATTCATCCGTGAGGTCTAGTATCCGAGGTGTTGTCCAACGTCGTGTTGGTCAAAAACGCCAACGGCAAGTGGCAGATGTGCGTGGACTTCAAGGACCTCAACAAGGCGTGTCCCAAGGACAGCTACCCCCTACCATCGATTGACGAGCTTGTTGATTCAACTGCAGGTCACGAAGTCTTAAGCTTCCTCGACGCATACTCGGGATACAATCAGATCTCGATGAATCTGCGTGACGAGGAGGAGATGTCCTTTATCACACAACGGGGGACATACTGCTACAGGGTCATGCCCTTTGGCCTTAAAAACGCTTGGGCCACTTTCCAGCGTCTCATTGACCGGGTTTTCAAAAACCACCTGGGGAGGAACGTGTCGGCCTACGTCGATGACATCGTGGTGCGAAGCAAAAGCCCTGAAGAGCATTTGGTCGACCTTGTTGAGGTTTTCGCCACCCTCAAGCACAACCGCCTCAGCCTGAACCCCGAGAAGTTCGTCTTCGGCGTATCCTTAGGGAAGTTCTTAGGCTTCATGATCAGCGAGTGCGGGATCGACGTCAATCCTGACAAGGTCGAGTCGATCCTCTCAATGAGGTCTCCAAGGTCGCAAACTGAGGTACAACGGCTCGACGGTGCTGTAAACTACCTGGGAAGGTTTTGCTCCCGTTTAGCGGACAAATCTCTTCCCTTTTTTGCCGCTCTCAAGAAAAATGACAAGTTCGTCTGGGATGAGGGGCTCAAGGTTGCTTTCTCCGAGTTGAAGACCTTCCTTACAAAACTCCCCACTTTATCGCCTCCATTGGCAGGAGAAGACTTGCAACTGTACGTGGCAGTAAGCCCGGAAACATTCAGCGCGGTACTGACCAGACAGGCCATGCACCCAGTATACTTCGTGTGTCACGTGCTCCAACCTGCGGAGCAGCGATACTCCCCGGTGGAAAAGATGGCGCTGGCAGTTGTGACTGCCACAATGCGCCTACGCCCTTACTTCCATGCCCATACCATTCAAGTCCTCTCCGACCTCCCACTTCGACAAATCCTCCATCAACCCACCCTCTCCGGACGAATGACGAAGTGGGCAGTCGAGCTCTCCGAATTCGACATCAGCTACCTCCAGCGGACTGCGATGAAGGTCCATGCCCTCACCGACTTCATGGTAGAGGTCACCTTTCCCGAAATCGACGCAAGCTCGGAAGAGTGGAAGGTATTCGTTGACGGCTCGCGGTGCGATGTCGGTGGCAGGGCTGGCGTATTCCGCGCTGGTCCCTCGATCGAGACGGAGTATGCCCTTAACTTCCCATTCGATGCCACCAATAACGAGGTTGAGTATGAAGCCATGATTGCCGGAATAGAGATGGCGCTCCTCAGTGGAGCCCGCAAAATCAGGGTCTACACCGACTCCGAGCTGGTTGCATGACAACTCAACAAGCAATACGACACCAGAACGGGATCCCTGCCCGCATACCGAGAGAAATTTAAGGCCCTGGTCTCGTGCCTAGAAACCTTCGCGGTAGAGTCCATCCCGCGAACCTCGAACACAAAGGTGGATGCTCTCGCAAGGTTAGGATCCGCCCTTCCCTTGGAAGTGGGGAATCGCGTGATGGTGGTAAGAAAACTATCGCGAAGTGTAACCAGCGAGGTCCTCTCCATTACTACCGAGGATTGGAGGTTCCCGATAACGCGATATGTGGAGAGCGGCGTCCTCCTAGAGGACCCCGCACTGGCCAGGAAACTGAAAATGCAAGGGGCTCGCTACTGCGTCATCGGCGGCCGGCTCTACCGCCGAGGCTATGCTGAGCCCAACTTGTTGTGCGTGCCACCCGAGGCCACGGAGCACATCCTTTACGAGGCACATGAGGGAACCTGAGGTGGTCACTCGGGATGGTGTTGGAAGGGTTTCTTGACAAGAAATAAATTTATAATCAAGACCCCGCTGAGTACAGGGAGGTCAGGTTCGTCCACAGGAATTAGAAGTATCTAAATCTAGTTATCAATCCTAACAAAAGAAAACAAAACAAAGCAAAACACTCAAGTAGGTGCTCGACACCAACCCACGACAGGTCGTAACCGACCAACAACTCGACACAAACGCAGAAGCAAAAAAAAAACAGAAAACTAGGAGCTCGGCCCCGACTTGAAAGGGGTCGTAACCGACCTATCCGGGTAACGAATGAAGTTCGAAAAATCAAATTAAAAGAGATCTAGAGCAAAGGATCCACCACAACAATCTATGCATGCAACATGAATCAAAATCAACCCATAGTAATCTCATGAATGACTTTCTTCATGAATAATCAAGTAAAAATCTCAACTTTCATAAAGATCTAAACTTGCAACCCTACTTGTTTTCTAAAGGTTTTAACTTTCGTTTCAACCTAATTATTATCCAAATTCACAATTTAATCCTTTCGATTCAATCATAAACATGAACATTGCCTTAACTTTCATCAATGAATTGATATCAAACAAGAGGATAAAGGGTAGAGATTAAAAAGAGATGGTTTAATCAAAGATTCATGCTTTAACCATGCACAACTTGTCGGGTTTCACCCCAACCCTAGAAAAGTAGACTACTTATGATCCATGGAACAATCAACAATCATAAACCAAAGAGAAGACATAATTCAATTCCAAACAAAATTCAACTAAAGGAAAACTTACAAATTCAAGCAAACCTCCAAGTCTCTCTTAATTGTCCAAGAGCTTGGAATCAAAGTTAACCTAGAAAACCAACTTGCAACTTGTTCTGTTCTCCACAAAATAACATCTCCGTCAAAGCGTCTAAAAAACGTCCCCCTAAAATAAAACCCTAGAAATCCTTATATAGTGGTAGAAAAATCCTCATAAGGAAACTAAATTTTATCCTAAAAAGGCCCATAAATAAAACATTTACTAAACCTAACTTAAGGCGCAAGTTTCATTCTCGCCACACACGAAAGTGGTCGTCACCGACCTAGTGTAGGTCGTCTCCGACCATAGGCATCACTTGGTTTCTTCATTTCTTTGCTCAAAACTCGCTCCAAAGCTTGGTTCTCCTTCAATGTTCCTTCTTTAATCGCTCTTGGCCTTCTAAGACTTCCTTTAGCTCCTTCTTAAAGCATCTTCATCTTGAAATCTTCACCTTGGAATCATCAAATCCTCAAATGCACCGACTCTTGCCCTTCTATCAACATCACCATAAGACAACTCTAACGCCACCTCCTAAAAACCTTGAAAAACCGGGACATCTCCTCCTTAACGCTTTAAATACCTACAAAACATTAAACAAACTTATGTAGACTCTATATCTTAAGATAATATGAAAACCTACACAAATGACTCAAGACAACACAATAAACCTAGAAAAGACTCAATCCTAGCTACAAAATTAACCACAAAAACCAACTAAAAAGTGCGACATCAAAATACCCAATACTTAGACTTGCTTGTCCTCAAGCAATCACTTAACATGCATCAATACCAAACAAAAAAACTCAAGAATCACCTTTATAGAAAAAGAAGCACTAGTAGAATAGTGAGCAAACAACTTCCACATCCTAGCACACATGAACATTCCAAGCAATCACAATCCAACCTCACCAAGGAATGTATTTCACTCAACTCTCAAAGTGTTTAGGATATAGCAATAATCACTCGACTCAAATTCCAAGCACAAAACCGCATAGTCAATGGAACTTATATAAACAAACTCTCCACCGAAGAAGTCAAAACAAGTCAAATCATCAAATGAACTCGGGTGGCTCAATGAAAACTTCAAAGAAGTCTCCATTCGGCCGGGTTGTAATGGGGCTTGGTAATAACAAAGGGTGTGGAAATATTTTGGCCTTGTGGTGCTAACTAATCCGGGAATCAAAACTGCTAGACTACACATCACTTAACCAACATTCTTTCCTCTTACTTCAATCACCAAACACTTAAAACTTTACAATACACTTCCCTTTTCACCTATTATTATTGTCTTTCTTCTATTGTTTGAAGGCTTTGGACTCTAGTACTTATTATTTGATTTTCCCCGTTTTTTTCATATTTTTTTTTCAGAGGGGGTGGGGTCGGCACCGACCTTCTTTGGGTTGGTGACGAGCTGCATATGTGTATTTCGAGCCCAAAAACACTTCATACTTATGAATTCCAAAGACAACTCTTTTTATCTACCTTCCACAATCACTTTGTTTTCACCCAATCAAACCATAACAATCTTCAACGATTTCTTCTAAGTCCTAATTTCCGGATCAAAAGGTCAAGCTTATCATGGCTAGGGAATTTTTTGTGGAGCTAGAAATAGGCTTTAAGCTCAAAATAAGGGGCTACAAACAGAGGAATCATGTATAGGTAGGAAAAGGAATATGATAGGCTTATAAAAATGAGTTCAAAATCATTTGATTCAATCAAGTAATGAGCATATCTCCATTGGTCTCAAGTTTTAAAATAACCATGCCATTGTCAATTGGTATATTACATTTGGAAGAGTAATTCACACATGAAAGAGAAAGGAGTAAAAACATACATCCTTTATAGGCCAAAAATATATCTCACTTAGGTTCAATTTTTGTTGGATTGCTTTCACTTAGAAATATGCATGCTCGATATCCATTATAAGCTCAAAAATTCAAAAAGCAAGATCATGGTTTAGGCAATTCTTAAAGCATGTTAAAGGATTTACATGATGATGCAAGCAATTTCCATCCTAGAACATCTAAGGAATAGGGCACTTATCCATCTAAAATCAAAAAAAAAAGAATAAAGACTCAAAACAAGACTTCAAACAATGCTAAACATACACGAACAAAACACAAAACAACACATGACTCAAACAAGTAATCTCCCAAACCACCCCATACTTAAACATCAATGTCCCCATTGATTAAGAAAGTAAAGAGAAAGGAAAGAGAAACTAACTTGGACACTTTGAAGCGTTGGCAAAGGAGGAGAATCAGTCTTGAGGAGGTTGAGGAGGTGGTGAAGCTTGGAAGAGGTGTTGCCCCAACCAATGGTTGAAATCCGCTTGAGCATTCCATCTTGCAACATCTTCCTTGTGATCTTCATAATACTCAATGCGGAAATCCCTAAGATCATTTTGGTGGTTGAAAAATTGGTTGTGGTGGTGGTTGAGTGCCCCATAAAGATGGTGTTGGTGAAGCCTAAGGGCGTCCATTTTAGCCGAGAGAAGGGAGATATCGGGATTGCCACCCGAACTTGAACCGGTGTGATATGTGTCTTGTCCTTGAAAATGAGCGCCACCGGACCCATCAAAGCCATAGGGGTGAGAGTAGTAAGGAACCATGTCGGATTGAGGTCCCATCGTGAAGTCCATCGGGTACACCGGGCTGATTTTGGTAGTAGTCACCCACTGGTGGGTCGTCTCCAACCTCCTGTTGGTCGTCACCGACCTCTCTAGAATGTGCTCGTGGTGAGTTCGACTCGGAGGATGCCTCTCTCAGTGGGTCAAGTTCGGCTCTGGGAAACCTGCTGGGCTGGTGTCTAATTCTTCGATCAAGCCGAACATTTGGCACCAAAGGATAAGGAGCGGGTTCCCACACATCATACCAATTAGGGAGGTAGAAAAGCTCAAGATTTTCAGGGGTAAGAACCACATCACAAGTCTCATTCTTGCTAATATAGAACTTGTTGATGAAACCGGCAGAACATTGAGCAAGCACTTTAGCATTCAAGAAGTACCTCACATCCATACCAATGACTTTTCTTGAAGAGTACGCGGAAAGATTGACTTTCAGGGATTTAGCAAGGAGAGCTACAAGCCAACCAAAGTAGGTACTAGTGTGAGTCTTGAGGGCTTGGTGGCTTATGATGGCATTAGCAAACTCAAACCCCAAATTCATGTGAATGGTTGGCTCGAAGAGCATGGTGGAAAGGCATGCAATCTCATGCTTGTGTGGTCGTGAGAGCTCATATCTTGGCCAAATTGTGGAGCCAAGGATGCGGAGGATAATCCGGAAAATCGGGCTAGCAATGAATTTACCGGGAAGGTGGTTGGTGGAGTATTCAACCTTGCCGGTGAAGTAATGCCACAAATCCTTGGTGGGAAAACTCGATGGTGTGTACGCTCCGGATGGGGCGCGGAAGCCAAGATGATGGTTGAATCTTTTAATGCTCATCTCATGGTCCCTATTGCCGAGTTGAAATGTGATTGTGGACTTGTTGAAGTCGGTTTCATCCCGGTATAGGCGAAAGTTGGACATAAACTCGCATGTGAGTGCCACATAGTGTTCCTCAATAGAATGTACAATAAGATGTTGAGCTCCAATCCAAGAGAAAGCCTCAAGCACCTCCCTATGAAAACCAATCTTCATTGCGCCCTCCCTTTGATAAGCTCGTACACTAACATCCACATGCCACATTTCAAGAAACCGTCCCTTTTGCTCCTCATCGTCAAATACCACTCTATCGACCTTTTGTTTGTCTTTCTTGTGCTTCTTGGCAGGGTGACGAGAAGAAGAAGCCATTGTCCTACAAAACATTCAAGCTTCCAAGATAATTTCCATAGATTTAAAGAACAATGCCAAAACCAATAACACACATGTCACCTCCCGAAGAAGTACCCCATACTCACTCAAAGAAACATGCTCAAATTTAGAAGAAATCTCAACTTAGCATGTTTAATCATGAAGAGTAGGTAAGTAGAGGGAAAGATCATGCGAAAAGTACTCAAATCATGGTGAAAGTAGCTCCATAAGCATGCGTGGAATGAGGAATACTAGTCAACCGGGGTCGGAACCGACCCTTGGAGGCTCGACACTGAGCAGATCCCTGTAATAGGACGTTGGTGGGTCGACACCGACCTCCTCGGGCAGGATCAAATCCGCAATTTCAGCCCGATGTCCTTGGAAGGGTTACCAAAAATTCCGAAAAAATCAAATATTCTCACAATCAACCAAACAACCATGTATGCATCAATAATTCCACTTACAATCCACAATTCATCATAGTATCATGTAGATCTAACCACTTAAGCATGCAAACAACCCAAACTTCCATATTCAAACTCAAGAACACCCAAAACCTAGGTTTTCAACTAATCCTTCAAACATAAATCAAGTAAACTTGAATATAACATCAAAGGAGTAGAGAAACATACCAAAGATGAGCAAAAATAAAGGAATGAAAGTAGAAGGGTGGTCGTAGACGAGCACTAGAGCGGTTCTAAAAATTGAGAAATTGTGGGAAAGGGGCGGATGTTCCGGTTTTTGGTGGAGGAATTGGAGGATTTATGTAGCACAAGGAAGGATTTTGGTAGATTTGGGATGAGGATGGAGAATTTTGAGGTGTGAGAGGCAAAGAGAGTTGAAGGGGAGCTATGGGTTTTGGGAATGGGAGAGGTCGGCGGTGTGGGGGAGAAAGAGAGGGGAGAGGTAGGGTTAAAAGAGGTAAAAGTTCAGGGACTTACCTGCAATTTCCAATTTTTTTGAAATTTTACCGATTTTGCTTAGAAGGGGTCGGTGACGACCCAAATTAGGTCGGTGACGACCTAATTTCGAGCATTTCGGCCCTCTTGTTCCTCTTCCGCCGTTCTCGGATCCCTACAAAACGTTAGTGGAGAACCAAGACAAGAATCCTAACTATTCTAAACTAAGAAAATTAATTGAAACTAAGCTAAAAAAAAGAGAAAATCCAAAAGAAAAATAAAATAAAAACAAAACGGGTTGCCTCCCGGAAGCACTTAATTTTACGTCTTTAGCTAGACGAGAAGTACCTCAACATAATCAAAGGATGTGAGAGCCCATGTGGCTCGGATTTCCTCATCGGGGTCGGCCCTTGCATAGTATTTCTTCAACCGGTGCCCGTTGACCTTAAAAATGCCTCCACTCTCGTCTACGAGATCGACCGCTCCATGTGGGTAGATGTGGTGAACAATGAATGGTCCACTCCATCGAGAGCTTAATTTTCCGGGGAAGAGTCGAAGTCTAGAGTTGAAAAGGAGTACTTGATCACCGTTGTTGAAGGTCTTTGGGATGAGCTTCTTATCATGCCATTTCTTGGTTCTTTCTTTGTAAATCTTGGCATTCTCATACTCCTTGAGCCTTAACTCCTCCAATTCTTCCAAGTCCATAAATCTCTTTGCTTCGGCCGCATCAAGATCCATGTTGAGCTCTTTGAGAGCCCATAATGCTTGGTGTTCGAGTTCGACGGGCAAATGGCATGACTTGCCATACACAAGATTGTAAGGAGTAGTGCGGAGTGGCGTCTTGTAGGCGGTGCGGTACGCCCAAAGTGCATCATCTAACTTGGAAGCCCAATCCTTCCTTGAGCGGGAAATCGTCTTCTCCAAGATGTTTTCAATTTGCCGGTTGGAGATCTACACTTGACCACTAGTTTGGGGATGGTAAGGAGTTGCCACCCTGTGTAAGACCCCATACTTAGTCAAAAGTGCTTCAAAACTCCGTTCAATAAAGTGAGAACCGCCATCACTAATAAGGGCTCGGGGAACACCAAAGCGGGGAAAGATGTTGGACTTCATGAATTTGGCCACCACTCGTGCATCATTAGTTCTTGTGGCTATGGCCTCGACCCACTTAGATACGTAGTCAACGCTACGAGGATGTACTTGTAGGGACCCGAAGAGGGGAAAGGTCCCATGAAATCAATTCCCCATACATCAAAAAGCTCAACTTCTAGAATTCCTGTGAGGGGGTTCTCATTCCTCCACGTGATATTTCCCGCACGCTGACACTCATCACAAGCCGTGACATAGGCTTGAACATCCTTGAAGAGGGTGGGCCAATAGAATCCGCTTTGAAGAATTTTTGCGGTGGTTTTGAATCCCTTAGCATGGCCGCCCGTTGGAAGAGTATGACAATTTCGGATTACTCCCTCTATCTCATCGTCCGGCACACAACGCATAAAGATATGATCACTCCCTTGCTTGAAGAGGTAGGGATCGTCCCAATAGTATTACTTGGCGTCATGGAGGAACTTCTTTTTGGCTTGGGAAGTCAATCCATCAGGGATAATGCCTCCTACAACATAGTTAGCACAATCCGCAAACCAAGGGGTTTTCGCCCCTTGAATAGCATATACAGAATGGCAAGAGAGAATGGGAGGAGAGGAGTGAAGAATAGTAGTAAACACACAAGAAGAGTTAGAAGAATGACCTGGATCGGTCGTGGTGAGGGTCGGTGCCGTGCTATTCAGCTTGGTGTCAGCCCAGTGCTGCATATGGGAGGTCGTTTTCGACCTAAGAATGGTCGTCTCCGACCCAGAAGTGGTCGTCTCCTACCCAGAAGTGGTCGTCTCCGACCCAGGACGGTCGACCTCGATCCGTAAGACTTCATTGCTTAATAGAATTTCGTCCGGGCGAGAGTCATTGATGGGTACTGAATCGCCAGACTCCTTAATGTGCTCAATGGGTAACCGAGAGAGGTGATCTGCCACGAGATTTTCCGCTCCTTTCTTGTCCCTTATTTCAAGGTCAAATTCTTGTAATAGTCCACAAGATAACAGCTAGGAACCCACCAAGTATGAACGAAACTTCTCAAAAGCAAACACAACGGCTAGGAATTCCTTCTCTGTGGTCGTGTATTTGCTTTGGACCTCATCTAGCGTCTTGCTCGCATAATAGATAGCATGAAGCTTTTTCTCTCTTCTTTGCCCAAGGACTGCGCCCACGGCGTAGTCACTAGCGTCACACATGATCTCGAAGGGAATTGTCCAATCCGGAGGTTGCATAATAGGCGTCGACACAAGTGCATCCCGGATCCTGTGGAAAGCTTCAAGACACTCGGAAGAAAACTCAAACACAACATCCTTCATTAATAGGTTAGTTAACAATTTGGTAATCTTAGAGAAATCTTGAATAAACCTCCTATAAAACCCGGCATGTCCTAGAAAACTCCTAACATCTTTCACTGAGGAAGGGGGTAGCAATTTTTCAATTAATTCAATTTTAGCTTTGTCAACCTCAATCCCCCTTTTTGACACAACATGACCTAAAACAATTCCTTCTTGAACCATAAAGTGACACTTCTCCCAATTAAGCACTAAATTAGTCTCCTCACATCTCCTAAGTACTCTAGCAAGATTGGCAAGACAAGAGTCAAAAGTGGTACCGTAAACCGAGAAATCATCCATAAATACCTCCACAATGTCCTCAATCATGTCGGAGAAGATAGCAATCATACACCTTTGAAAGGTGGCCGGGGCATTGCAAAGCCCGAATGGCATCCTCCTATAAGCAAATGTGCCATAAGGACACGTGAAAGTGGTTTTCTCTTGATCATCGAGATGTATCGGAACCTGCCAAAAACCACTATAGCCATCGAGATAACAAAAATAATCATGCAAAGCTAATCTCTCTAGCACTTGGTCAATAAAAGGCAAGGGAAAATGGTCCTTTCTAGTGGCACTATTTAGTTTTCTATAGTCTATGCACATACGCCAACTAGTTGTAGTCCTAGTGGGAACCAACTCGCCTTTTTCATTCTCAACAACAACTTTTTAGGCACAACATGAACGCGACTTACCCACTTACTATCCGAAATTGGAAAGATGATACCTGCATCGAGCATTCTCAAGATCTCCTTTTTTACCACCTCCTTCATATTCGGATTAAGCCTCCTTTGGTGCTCTATGGTTGGCCTGTGTCCTTCCTCAAGGAAAATACGATGCATACACAAAGAAGGTGAGAGGCCACTCAAATCCTCAAGTGAGTATCCAATGGCCTTCCTATGAGTCCTAAGAACATTCAACAACTTTCCAACTTCTTCCGCATTAAGGTTAGCATTGATAATCACAGGAAAAGTGGAATTAGGGCCAAGAAACTCATACCTCAAAGACTCGGGGAGAGTCTTAAGCTTTGGAGTAGGTGGTGGTGGTGTAACAATGTCCTCAACCTTCTCCATTTTGAAAAACTCTTCAAAGTAAGCGTTGTCATCGGCTTCCAGAAGGGTCGGCTCCGACCATAGAGGGGTCGTCACCGAGCCAGAAGCAATCACAAAATCCTTAGAAACGATCAGAATGGGGGTGGGTGCCGAGCTGGATGTGGTCGGTGTCGACCTGGATGTGGTCGGTGCCGACCTATCAGTTTCTTCCTCGGCGTTATCTTCACTTGTATAAGCTCCAAGCAAGCGTTCGATCAGATCCTCACAGTCAATGTAATCCGAGCGAGTGTACAACATCTTCACTTCCATAGCTTCTCCGGTTTCCTTCATTGTTGGATTGAATCGGAACTCAACCACCTCATTGCCGATTTCAAAAGTAAGGAGGCCTTTCTTCACATGAATAATGGCTTCGGCGCTTGCAAGAAAAGGTCGCCCAAGAATGATCGGGACGACATGGTCTTTCGGCATCTCCATGACAATAAAATCATTATGCACAAAGAACTTGCCAACTTGTATAGGGAAATCATCGACAACTCCAGTTGGTTTTACACAAGAACCGTCGGCCATATAGAGCTTCATATTCACTGGGACCAAAGGGCCCATATTGGTTTTGGACCATATATAGAGAGAGGAAGAAGACTAGCACTTGCACCAAGATCACATAAGGCTTTAAAGCGATGGGCACCTATGCAAATAGTAATTGCAAATTTACCCGGATCACCGAGTTTCTCTGGGAGCTCTAAGGATCGCACCTCATCGGTTAGTTCGGACATCGATCGCTTTTTTGACAAGATCTCTTTAAGAAATTTGGTGTAGGAGGGCATCTCATTTAAAGCTTCGACAAAAGGAATAGTGATATTAAGCCCTTGAAGTACCTGCACAAAATGCTTGAATTTGCCATCCGTGGAATCCTTAGCCTTCTTAGATGGGAAAGGAAGCACCTTCGGTGTTAATGTAGAAGGAATAGATGGAAGAATTCCTGAAAGAGGGTCGGTCACAACCTGGGTGGGGTCGGTGACGACCTTGTCTAAAGTGGGGAGAGGGTCGGCCACGACCCTTGGTGGGTCGGTGACGACCTTCTCCGAGCTCGACCGATCCTCATCGCCCCCGCCTTCTTGCATGTTTCTCGGTCCGGCAACTTCTTTCCGCTTCTCAGATGGATTGCAGCAATTTGACCTCGCGGATTCTCATCAGAATGACCCGGTAATCGCCCTTGGGGTCTTGGAATTTGGGCTGCTAAATCACCAAGTTGAGAATTCACATTCTTCCTCCAAGCTTCAAAGTCTCCTAGTTGATTTTTCACTCCTTTAAGATCGGTTCGGATGCCATTCATTCCTTCAAGGAGTCCTTGAGCCCAAGTTGGTGGCTCTTGTAAACCGGGAGGTCTATAGGACAGGGCTCTCTGCTCTTGTGGTGGTGCTTGAAAACCTTGACCGTAGCCATTATTGTTCCATTGAGGAAAATTATTGTTGTTCCTCCCTGGATAAGCATTGTTTTGGCCACGATAGGGTCCTCTCATATAATTTGCCTCCGCATAAGCCTCGGTGGCTCGGACTTGTTCCACGTTTGTGCTAGAAGAGGTAGGATGAGCATGGGAACCACATTCTTGACAAGGTTGAGCGGTGGACTTGTAGTGGCCTACTTGCTTCTTGAGCCGGTTTATCTCATTTTGCATAAATTGAAACCTCACATCTTGATCAATCGGCTCAGCATTAGGATCATAAAGTCTCTTCTGTGGGACCTTGACATCTTGTTGGGTGCCATACATTGCATCATAGTTGGTGAGTTTGTCCAACAAGGCCCAAGCTTGATCGAGATCCATCTCAATGAACCCACAATCGGTGTGGAGGTTGATCCGATCTTTTGTAGCGGCATTAATTCCCTGGAAGAAAATATCTTGAAGCACATAAGGGGGTTGTCCATGAGTTGGACATTGCCGAAGAAGTTCTTTGAACCGCTCCCAAGTTTCCACGAAAGTCTCATTGGGAAGTTGATGATAAGAAGTGATGCGCTTTCTTAGCTCTGTAGTCTTAGCCGACAGAAAGAACTTTGTTAGAAACTGATCATGTAGAGCCTTCCATGTAGTAATCGACCTGGAGGGTAAACTTTCAAGCCAAGTAAGAGCCTTTCCGGCCAAAGACCATTTGAATGCCTTCAAAAGCACATATTCGAGTGATACATCATCAACGACAATAGTGTCACAGAGGTCAGTGAAGTTCTTGATGTGCTCCATAGGGCACTCGGTGGGTTTGCCTTCAAATTGAGACCTCTTGATGAGAGTGATGAAGTGTGACTTTATCTCAAAAGCATGCTCGATAACAGGGAGCACAATAGCAGATTCAGGAACTTTGAATTCAGGATGCATGTACTGCTTTGCATTGCGTGGAATAGCATCGAGTTGTTGTCGAAGACGGGTAGCAGCCTCTCTTTCCCTTTGTGCAACAGCAGTTTGAGCATCATGCTCTCTTTGTATACCTTCCATCTGAAGGCGAAGGTCAGCCATCTGGCGAGCAATTTCCTCAGCATCGGTCGTTGCTCTTCGTTCTCTTAGCTTGCGGAGAAGGGTTTTCTCAAGTTCGGAATCAAAAGGAAAAAGGTCGACTCCCCTTCGTGAACTAGAGGGCATACACCTGCACACACAATCACGAGAAAACGAATTAGTAAAAACAAAAGGGTATGGGCTATTCCCAAACCCGAAAAATAACTAGACAAAGAAACTAAACTAATTCCCCGGCAATGGCGCCAATTTGTTGGAAGGGTTTCTTGACAACAAATAAATTTATAATCAAGACCCCGCTGAGTACAGGGAGGTCAGGTTCATCCACGGGAATTAGAAGTATCTAAATCTAGTTATCAATCCTAACAAAAGAAAACAAAACAAAGCAAAACACTCAAGTAGGTGCTCGACACCGACCCACGACAGGTCGTAACCGACCAACAACTCGACACAAACGCAGAAGCAAAAATACAGAAAACTAGGAGCTCGGCCCCGACCTGAAAGGGGTCGTAACCGACCTATCCGGGTAACGAATGAACTTCGAAAAATCAAATTAAAAGAGACCTAGAGCAAAGGATCCACCACAACAAGCTATGCATGCAACATGAATCAAAATCAACCCATAGTAATCTCATGAATGACTTTCATCATGAATAATCAAGTAAAAATCTCAACTTTCATAAAGATCTAAACTTGCAACCCTACTTGTTTTCTAAAGGTTTTAACTTTCGTTTCAACCTAATTATTATCCAAATTCACAATTTAATCCTTTCGATTCAATCATAAACATGAACATTGCCTTAACATTCATCAGGGAATTGATAGCAAACAAGAGGATAAAGGGTAGAGATTAAAAAGAGAAGGTTTAATCAAAGATTCATGCTTTAACCATGCACAACTTGTCGGGTTTCACCCCAACCCTAGAAAAGTAGACTACTCACGATCCATGGCACAATCAACAATCATAAACCAAAGAGAAGACATAATTCAAATCCAAACAAACTTCAACTAAAGGAAAACTTACAAATTCAAGCAAACCTCCAAGTCTCTCGTAATTGTCCAAGAGCTTGGAATCAAAGTTAACCTAGAAAACCAACTTGCAACTTGTTCTGTTCTCCACAAAATAATGTCTCCTTCAAAGCCTCTAAAAAACGTCCCCCTAAAATAAAACCCTAGAAATCCTTATATAGTGGTAGGAAAAATCCTCATAAGGAAACTAAATTTTATCCTAAAAAGGCCCATAAATAAAACATTTACTAAACCTAACTCAAGGCGCAAGTTTCATTCTCGCCACACACGGAAGTGGTCGTCACCGACCTAGTGTAGGTCGTCTCCGACCATAGGCAACACTTGGTTTCTTCATTTCTTCGCTCAAAACTCGCTCCAAAGTTTGGTTCTCCTTTAATGTTCCTTCTTTAATCGCTCTTGGCCTTCTAAGACTTCCTTTAGCTCCTTCTTAAAGCATCTTCATCTTGAAATCTTCACCTTGGAATCATCAAATTCTCAAATGCACCGACTCTTGCCCTTGTATCAACATCACCATAAGACAACTCTAAGGCCACCTCCTTAAAAGCTTGAAAAACCGGGACATCTCCTCCTCAACACTTCAAATACCTACAAAACATTAAACAAACTTATGTAGACTCTATATCTTATGATAATATGAAAACCTACACAAATGACTCAAGACAACACAATAAACCTAGAAAAGACTCAATCCTATCTACAAAACTAACCACAAAAACCAACTAAAAAGTGCGACATCAGATGGTGGGCCTTGGCACATAAAATCATCCATATGGGATACTTTTGGCCCACTCTCCGACAAGATGTGAAGGCCTATGTCCAGATATGCGAAGGATGTCAGAAGCATGGAAACCTCCAGCACGTCGCGACCTCCCGTCTCCAATCCATCCACGCGCCCTGCCCATTTGCGATGTGTGGGATTGACATCCTCGGACCCTTTCCCAAAGTGGTTGTCGATGTGGCCCAAGTATGCCACAAACATTGTGGCACTTGGGCCATGGGGTTGGATCGGGATACAACATACATATGCATGTAAATTAAAACAAGAAACACAAACAACCATAAGACAAAAAGATAGAAATTGCATAAAAAAGGCACAAAGGCCTAAGTGTTTAATTACAGACCCCGCGGGGCCGCCAACGTAACAAAGGTAAAAAAAAATTATTACAAAACCAGAGACGTACTTTAGTTCTTCGATGCCTCGGCAGCGGCGTCCTTTGGGGCATCAACGGCAGGGTCCGTAGGAAGTTGAAGGACTGGCGGGGCATCAGCCGCAGGCTCCGTGGGAGCTTCAAGGACGGGAGAAGAGACGGTAGAAGGCTGGGAGCTCGGCGCATCATCAGTCGCAGGCTGAGGGCCCGTAGCGACAACTTCCGGACCTCCCCAAACGAGGTCTGTCGCGGGAGGTGCCTCGCTAGCCACAGTCCCATCTTCATTGATAAAGAACTCGCATTCTCCCTCGGGCTCCTCTTCGGCATCCTCCCCCATTGTCTCCTCATAGTTAGGGTTGAAGAAGGAGATGTGGGAGTCGATGTGCCCGAACTTCGCGACCGCCTTCTTGACCCCCATACGGACGGCTTGGCAGAACATCTTCTGCACGCTCTCCACCAACTCCTCCTTATATGCCTCGGAAGCGACGTACTTGGGGCCCGTGGCCTCCACCTCCTCGTTGAGCTCAACAACACGCCGTCGGAGGTTGGTAATCTCCTCCTCGGCCTTCAAAAGCTCCGCCTCCTTCTCTTTGAAGAAATTGTGCTCAGCAGAAAGCTTGCTCCGAAGCTCCTCGTTCTCGCTCTGTAAAGCTCCAGCCACCTCCTTCGCCTTGCTCTCCCCCTCCTTTGCCCTAGACTCCCCCTCCTTCGCCCTCGCCGCCGCCTTGGCCTCGTCCTTCACCGCAACCTCCGCGGCTTTAATCCGTTTCTCGACCGCGGTGAGCTCCCTCCCTTGCTTCGCACACTCCTCTGTGCGTTTCTTAAGATGCCGCCTCCATCTTGTCCATCCTCGTCTAAAGGAGGCTGAGGCGGATGCGATTGTAGTTCTCGAAGAAGGTGTGCTGAAAATTCACGAAGTGATTAAAAAAAGAGAGAGAAAGAAAAAAAGGGGGGCACGAAACCCAAAACAGAAGCGAGGTTCATAAAGGCGGAACATACCATGGCCGAATATCGGGCATCCTCGTCATCAAGGGCCGCCTCGGTGAGGTTGTTGGCCTAAGCGACCTCCTCCTTCCACTCCTCCCGACCCCATTTCGCAGAGGCGCCCTTAGTCGGCCCGGGGCAGTGGAACTTGGCGGACGAAGGACCAACAGCGTTAGGAGATCGTGCCTCGAAATTAATAGAGGGGATGATCTCCTTCCCACAGACGACGCCGGTGATGAAACCCGAAATAACAACTCGCTAGAAGACAAGAAACGGGATTGTTATATTCGATTGTGCAAACACTTTCTTCTTTATTTATGTTTTCCTTACAGCGAGGTTACAAGCCAACGAGGCTAATAAGCAATTGAGATTTACACCCTAGACCTCCTACGAGTATTCGAGATCTCGATCTAACAATGTTCGAGATCTCCTATTTACTAAACGATTCTACCACCTAAGTATCACTTGATTGATCTTGAGGTGAGGTGGATCTGAGAGCGTGGTGTAGAGAGTCTTGTGAGATTGTGTAGCGAGGTCTTTGATGTGAGCGAGGTCTCTGTATGACTTGAAGTCTTTTTGTGGACTTCAGTTGTCTATAGCGAGGTCTTTTGACGATGTTTCAATCACGTGATCTTCAACGAGCAAGATAGTTCTTGAGTTCAAGATGTTTTTCGACCCCCTCTTCTTACGAGGTTCTCCTCTATTTATAGAGGATTGGGGAGTCGAGTTTTGGCCTAGGTCTGATGTGGGATGCTCGAGATAGGGGCTCTTGATTGGTCCGGGGATGAGGCAGACGGTGATTGGTTCGGGGAAGCGGCATCCGTGACTGGTCTGTGTGGGCGGGTGTGTCAACAGAGTCGGTGGCGAGGTTTAGACCTCGCTCCGGGGATTCGGAAGATCTCGCGGAGATGGGAATGTTTGTTTAAACTAAAAAGGCATATGGTTGTGGGTCCCAGAATTATCCTTGGGAATCCCGTAGTGTCCTGGGGTTGTGATGATGTCCAAAACCATATGCCGTTTTAACGAAGTTGTCAGCCTCGTTAACGACCTACCGCAAATAAAAAGATAAAAACTACGACCTAGACAAGTTCGGTATCGAGCCAACAAACTCAACAACGAATATGATTATGAGAGAATTCAAATAAAAATAAAGATCTAGGACAAGGGTTACCACAACATAGTCATGCACACAAGCTCGTAAGAAGATAGAATATCATGCCTTTAAATGGATAGATGCATCAACTTTCATTGACTCAGCAAGTAAATTAATCTACTTTCATAAACTAACTCACTCAATTGCTTGCTTTGCATCTAAAGCTTGAAACTTTCGTATTCAAACAATATCAACCTTCAAGTTTATAACTTTCTCTTTCAATCAAGTCAACAACTCAAATTACCTCAACTTTCATCTCGGTTTAAGCACAACAAACAATCTAAATAATGGATAAAAGGCATTCAACACATAATCCTACTCACCAAACATGCATAACTATGTCGGGTTTCAACCCCGACCCTAGATAAAAGGACTACTCGCTAATCATAACTATGAAACAAATAACTTCAATCAAAGAAAACATTGAAAACAAAACACTACTCAAATTAATAAATAATATCGTCTTACAGAGATTCAGAAGAAACCGAAAAAACCTGAAACACCGAATCAAAATCACGACCAACGACCCCGGTAACTCTCGTCCACCGAGCTCTTCGATCACAACTTCCGACTCGTCTCTCTCTTCTCTCGGTTCTTCCTCTTCTCTCCTCTATCTAACTACGATCCAATCCCCCTCTTCTATGCTAGAAAAGAAGGGTATTAATACTAAAAAGCTAGAAACTAAAAAAGGCTAAAAGATATAAACTTTCCTAAAAAAGATAGAATCTATTCTAAAAGATAGAAATAAAATGTAGAAAGATAACAAGACCTAAAATACATAATAGAATAACCCTATAATCATAAAAAGATACTCTACCGACACGGAAATAAAATCTCGCACATGATCGGTGAGTCACAAAGTCAACCTCTCGATTATTCTATCTCGTGGCCTCGTTAACGAACCCTTCAGGGTCGTTAACGAGCCTGGTTTTGGCTTTCTTCAACACTTCTCTTCCAAAAACTCGAACTTCAGCTTCTTCACTCTGTATTCTTCCATCCTTAATCATAGCTCTTCAATTCCAGCTTCAAACAGCACCTTTCCCTTACTAAAACCTACAAAAAGACACAAAACGGAGTAGTTTCCATACTTTTCACAAAATATGTAAAACTATCCAATAACACACAAAACTAACTCTAAACTTATCAAAACTAATCCTAATAACCTAAGAAAGCCTATCAAAAAACTATACTAAAAACACGAACATCAAAATACCCCATACTTAGACTTGCTTGTCCTCAAGCAATCACAAAACAATAATCCAAACCAAACAACATGCTCATCAAACTATAGCCATCATCTAAAAAGCAACTTCAAAACATATAGAAGAAAAAATAGCAAAGGACTATTAACGTCATCACACACATATGCACCTAAAATAGACATAAGAAAATACAATCCAACCTCACAAGAGATAATGTGTTTCTCTCAACTCTCAAGTGTTTAAGCTTATAAATATATCTCTCAACTCATCTTATATGCAAAAACTCATAGAAATTGGAACTTATATCACCAAACTCCCCACCCAAGATTCGTCAAAACAAACAAAAATCATCAAGAGAACTTAGGGGGCTCAATGAAAAACTTCATAGAAGCTTCCATTCGGCCGGGTTGTAATGGGGCTTGGTAAAGACAATAGGCATGGAAATATTTTGGTCATGTGGTGCTAATAATATCCGGGAATCAAAGACTCCTAAAAACTCACACATAACAACCAAAACTCTCATAAAAACATATACCAAACTCACTCTTCTTTATGCACTTTTTCCTTACTCACCCAATATATTCCTAGAAAGTCTCATAAACAAAAGAATCTCCGGCTTATATCATAAACACTATGCATCTCTTACTTCATTATTTTTTTCTTTCTTTCTTTTTTCTCGCTGCCTCGTTAACGAACCCTTCAGGGTCGTTAACGATCTCATCGTGTACTCCTTATTCTTAACAACTTCTTTTAATGCATTTTTTGTACCAAGAGATCTTTCTTTTTTTCAAAATTAACTCAAGAGACTTCCAATCTACCCTTTCCAATAATCTTTCAATTTCAAACCAAACGTAACATCTCTCTTTTTTTTTAACACTCAACAAAACAATATCCTCTCTAAAATCTAAGTCCTAATCCCCGGTTAGGGTCAATCTTATATCGGCTAGGGGACGATTTTGTGGAGCTAAAAATAAAAGGCTTCAGGCTCAAATTGGCTGTCAAAAGAAGGATAATGTAAAGGTGGATATGGAATAATAGGGCTTATAAAAATAAGTTTTCCATCATATGATTTTCATAAGTAATGAACTATAAATCTTATATAGGTCTCAAGTAATAGATAATCATCACAATTCCAAGAGATAAAATGCATATAGAGAGTAAATCACACAAAAAAGAAGAGGGATTCGTGATGTTCTCCCTATAAGGCCAAAAATACTCACAAGGTAAATTTTGTTGGATTGCATCACTTATGCTAAAAAAGGTATATGTGCTCAATTTCATCAAATGCTATTCCTTCCTAAAAACAACTTCAAAATAAGAATCCGGCTATATTCTCAAAGACATGATTGCAAGGAATTATATGATCATGCTAGCAACTACTATCATAGAACATAAGAAAGGGATATTTGTCAATTCTAAAACCCCTTTTTTTTAATTAAAATTTTTTTTTCTTTTTTTTCTTCGGAATTAAAACTACCTAAGACAAAACACATAGGACAACGAGACACAAAACAAACTAGTTTTTCTACTTTTTCCCACCCCATACTTAAAATTACAGTGTCCCCACTGTAAGAAAATAAGAAGAAGGAAAGAAATAGAAAAGAAAAACACATGAAAAACAAGAAAAGAGAAAACAAAAACTTACAAAGTCTTAGAAGTGGAAAACAAGGAAAATATCTTCAAGCTAGATCAACGGTTAGGTGGAGGAAAATAGTGCTCGAAGCTCCCCATGAAGTCATACATCGTCCTCCAACGCTCAGCATCCTCCGTCTCTCTCTGACGGTGCCTCTCATCCTCAAATGTTATCCGAGCTGAATAGACAGTCTCCCATCTATCCATCCTCTGATGAATGTGGTCCTGCTGGAGGTTGAGATGTTGCATCCGTGCAGAAAGATCCTCGGCCCATGGTGGCAGAATGCTCGATCCAGTGTATTCAGGCTGAGGAGGTGGTGGGTAGTGAGGCTGGAAGTGATCATGGTGAAGCACCGGGTGATATGGCATAAGCCCATAAGAGTAAGGATCGGTAGGAACTGGTGGAGGGTCGATAGGAGCTCTCGGCGGGTCGTTAACGACCCTGGGTACCTTGTTAGCAGCAGATGTAGAAGGCAGGAAATGATCGGTAACGAGCCTGGTGGGCTCGTCAACAAGGACGTTGGTGCCTAGTACTTCTGTGTCGAGGTTTTCTTCCTCGAAGTTAAGCTCCTCGGTATCGGCCTCCTCGGTGTCTTCTCCAACTAGCTCGGTATCCTCATCTTCATCTTCATCTTCATCCATTGCATCTTCCTCTCTTTCAAACCGGGACACACATGGCCTAAGTGATAGCTCATCCTCCGGCTTGGGCTCCAACGGGAAAGCATGTCCCGTCCACGCCTCGTACCAATTTGGTACGTAAAGTAACTCCATTTTCAGTAACGTGGGCGGTACATCTCGGTCATGAACTTTTGTAACGATCCCCTCCCGGACTCGAGTGAAAATTCCGGCACTAAGCCAATAGTTTTGGTTGAGCAACTGAGCATGAGCCGGCGTGTAGCGAGTGAGGTCGACTCCAAGGTTGGTGGCCAAAAGACTGACCAAGTTACCACACCAAACTTCCTTGGACTTGGTTGATTTCCCTATGTAGTAGAGCCATTCATACCCCAAATTCAAAGGGTCGGGCTCCTCGAAAAGGATAGTACGAAGACAAGCAACTTCCGTTCTCGTCGGCCTGTTCAACTCTCTCTTTGGCTAGAATGTAGCGGCTAGGACTCGGAGAATGATCCTGAAGATGGGGTTGATGATGCTTGCCCCAGATAGTGCCGCTGTGGAGGATTGAACCTCCCCGGTGATGTAACTCCAAGTCCGAGTCACCCTGTAGTCCTTCAAACTGTAGTCTCTAGGGTTGGGGAGTTCCAGAAGTGGATTGAACTCCGCCATGGTGAACTCACGACTCACATTGCAGTCGAAACCGGATGCGTCCCGCCGAAGTCTTCGATGGGAAACTTGTCTCTAGAGTGGCCAAGAACTCGGATGTGAGGGCCGGAAAATGTGGTAAATTCTCCTTCTTCAATAGATGAGATGCACCGAGTTGACATCCGTGTAAATCTCCGTGTGTACAACACTTGACTTTGAGAACCACCGAGTGTTGTGGTCCTTCTCTAGAATGGCACGGTAACATTTCACTTGGCCTTGAGTGCTCAAGATCACATTATCCATGCGAGGTGGGGATGGGGACCTCTCTTTCCTTCTCGTCTTCTGAGCTCGGGTAGCGGGTCCGCTTGAACTTGCCATGAGATCTACAAAACAATCATGATTTTTTCCAAGATAAGATCTACTCAAGATAAGTTAGGCAAGAGACCCCATACTTAGTCTCGAAACAGTCCTCAGAATTATTCGTTAACTACCCAATTGGGTCGTTTACGAATCTGGACTGGGCATTGATCTTTGAGGCGACGCAGGGTCGTTAACGAGCATGGGTGGGTCGTTAACGAGCTGCCGAGAGCCAGTTCGCAGAATTCCGAGTTTTTCAACTTTAAAATCAAGCCAAAATTAAGCATGCAATCCTCTATACTCCCTCACTAGGCACACAATCGGATATATATGCACCCCATACTTGCTCAATTACCCATCCCGAACATGCTAGAATTACCCAAAATTGACATGCAAAGATTGAACTTAAGACTAGAACAAGAAAAATTCATGCTTTTCTAATTAGAGTGTTGCAATAGATAATCTAACATGAATAATCCTCCCTAGAAAAAGAACAACTAAGCACAACCAAAAAAATTTAATGAGCAAAATCCAAACATGCAAATCGACCTCTCTATGAACAAGATCCAAGACATGAAATTTCTACCCTAAAAATCATGAATCATGCGATTTCGAGTTAGGGTTTAGAAATCATACCAGAGAATCGAGAATTTGAAGAACAAAGGGTCGGGTTGGGGTGGTTAACGAGTGTGAATCTCGTCGGTGGAAGTCCGGGGTTCCGGGCGTCGGTAACGAGGGTGTCTCCGACGATTGGTGGAGGTGAGAATTTCTGATCGGGGGTGGGGGATCTCCAAGATCTTTGGTAGGATTTTTGAGGGATTTGGAGTTTAAGGATTTGAGAGTGAAATTTTTAGGAGGGGTAGAAGGTTATATAGGAGAGGGTAGGGATAGGAAGAGGTGAAAGAGGGCGGCGGCATGGGGTAGGTAAAAGATAGATTAGGTTAAAAAAAACTTACTTGCCCGTTTTGACGAATCGGGTCGTCGAACCGGGTCGTTAACGACCCTGGGTGGGTCGTTAACGAGCCACCGTAGCCTCTTGGAGTGATTTTCGAGCCCTTCTCCTGCATCTTGTTAGCTAAAAATTTATCCTAATTTCTATCCTAAATACTACTAAAGAAAAGAAAAACTCAAAAGAAAACTAAGAAAAAGAATCTAAAAAGAAAAAGTCTAGTCTAAACTAAGAGCGGGTTGCCTCCCATAAGCGTTATGTTTAACGTCGTTAGCCCGACATATTTCCCTTGCTTCAAGGTGGCTCTTCTGTAGCTTTGTCAGGGTCTCGAGATATCCCATACTTAGCTTTGTAAGCGTTGTTTGCTTGAGTCACTAAGCTAGGTCCCTTATCTTCTATGAGTATGCCCGGTATTCCTACATATGGGTTAGTGAAATCCGAAAACCAAGGCGGTTTGGACTCCTCAATAGCATAAACTGTGGGGCATGGTGCAGGAATAGGGCAAGAGGAAAAGTACTCACCTTGATTGTTTCCTTGTATATGAGACTTTCTAGTAGGCCATGTGAGCTTGGCGGGGTCCTGTGAGAGGATCTCGTCCTCTTTCGAAGTTGGTGGAAGTTCGGTAGTATCAGCTATGTCGAGTTCTGGTAGGGGCAACTCGATTTGTGTGACTGCGGTTGGGTCGTTTGCGTTTTGGTGCAAGCTGAATTCCACACGTTCTTCTCCAATCTCAAAAGTAAGAAGTCCTTTCCGCACATCGACCTTGGCATTTTCTGTAGCTAAGAATGGTCTGCCTAGGATAACGGGGACATGAGGGTCCTCAGGCATGTCGAGGACGACGAAATCATTTGGTATGAAGAATTTCCCTACTTGAATAGGGTAGTCATCCACAACCCCTGTGGCTTTGACACATGATCCGTCCGCCATGAAGAGATTCATATCCACAAGCTCTACTGGTCCCATATTGGCTTTTAACCAAATTGAAAGAGGGAGTAAATTGGTACTGGCTCCTAGATCACATAAAGCTTTGATTTGTGGTCGCCTATACCAATTGTGATAGCAAATCTCCCTGGATCTCCAAGCTTTTCTGGTAAAGCAATAGATCGGACTTCATCCTGCAGCTCAGTGATGGATCTTTTCCTGCTAAGAATATCTTTCAAAAATTTTGTGTAAGCCGGCATTTCGCTTAGGGCCTCAGCGAATGGGATGGAAATATTAATGCCCTGAAGGATCTTCACGAAACGCTTGAACTTACTCTCAGTAGAGTCCAAAGATTTCTTAGTTGGAAATGGAAGAGATTTCACCATTCTCGGAACCAAGTTAGGCTCAAGAGGTGAAAGTACCGGGTCGACACTAGGGTCGTTAGGTACCCTCGGCGGGTCGTTACCGACCCTGATAGGGTCGTTAACTACCTTGGGATTGAGAGGAAGGCTAGGATTAGAAAACATACCTGGGTTAGGGTCGTTAGGTACCCTCGGAGCCTCGTCATCGCTGGCTCGTTACCGATCTGCACTGTGACGTCCTCTTCCTTCTTGTCCTTAGCTTGGACTCACTTCGGCAATGTCTTTCCGCTCCTAAGGTGCACCGCCGCTATTTGTCCCTTAGGGTTTTTCTCGGGCGGCCTGGGAGTTGCCCTTGTGGTCTCGGAATTTGTGCAGCAAGGTTCCCTAGTTGGGAATCAACACTCTTCTTCCATATATCGAACTCTCCCCATCTTTTGTTTTGTTGGTTTAGGTTGGCCTGAACTTCGTTAACCTTGTTAGTCACTCCGTTAATGCCTTCCTGTAACCCTTGAACCCATGATGGTGGCTCCTGATGGCCTGGAGGTCGATACGGTGCAGGTTGTCTATCTGGCGGAGGCGCTGCATAATTGGGATTTGGATTTTGATTGCCCCATGCCTGATAATTGTTTGACCTGTCAAAATAGCTAGGTTGGTTCCTGTATGGTCCTCTCATATAATTAATCTCAGCAATTGTCTCAGCGACTCTAACCTGCTCGATGTTAGTGCAAGCAGAAGTACTATGGGCAGAAGAGCCACATTCTTGACATGATTGAGAGGATTTCAGAAAACTTACCTGCTTCTTCAGACGCTTGACCTCATCTTGTAGAAACTGATTTTTAACATCAGGGTCAACTTCTTCTCGGTTGGGCATGTAGAGATGTTTCCGGGGTTCTGGAGCTTGATGGGTTCCATACATGGCATCATAATTAGACAGCTTATACAGCAATTCCCACGCAACTGTAGGGTCCATCTCTATAAAACCGCACGCAGTATGCGTGTTGATGCGGTTCTTGGTCTCTGCGCTAATACCTTGGAAAAAGATCTCTTGCAAAACATATAAAGGTTGCCCATGAGTGGGGCACTGTCTAAGCATCTCCTTAAATCTTTCCCATGTTTCAACAAAAGTCTCATTAGGCAGTTGGTGATAGGAGGTGATGCGTTTTCTCAACTCCGTTGTCTTGGAAGGCGGGAAGAATTTTGTAAGAAATTGATCATACAAGTTCTTCCTAGTCCTAATAGACTTAGGAGGTAAGCTCTCCAACCAGCTCAGGGCCTTTCCAACAAGAGACCACATGAAAGCTTTTAACAGAACATATTCAAGTGAGACACCTTCAGCAGCTATGGTGTCATATAAATCAAGAAAATTCCTAATATGTTCCATAGGGCACTCAGTAGGTTTCCCTTCAAACTGAGCCCTCTTGATCAAAGATATGAATTGAGATTTAATCTCAAAAGTTTTCTCTATCTCTAGAAGCACAATAGGAGACTTTGGCACCCTCAGTTCTGAATGCATGTACTGTTTGGCATTCCTCGGATATGCATTCAGCTCTTCCTGTAGACGAGCATTGTTAGCTCGTTGATGCTCAGCCTCGGCGGTAGCGCCTTCCTTCTCGGTTTTCAATGCCTCCATTTGAGTCTGGAGGATCTCCAACTGACGAGCCATCTCTTCAGGTGTGGCCATGGATCGGTTCTCTCGGCGTCTACGGTGCAGGGAACGTTCAGGTTCTGAATAATAACCAGTGTTGTCGAATTCAAGCCTCCGACGTCCTACCGGCATACGCTGAGAAAACGGACAAAGAAAACAAAGATTAAAAACAAAAACGGGGTCGGGCTATTCCCAGACCCACAGATAAACAAACAAACTCGTTGCTTCCCCGGCAACGGCGCCAATTTGTTGAGAGGGTTATTCTTGACAACAAATAAATTTATAATCAAGACCCCGCTGAGTATAGGGAGGTCAGGATCGTTCCACAGGAAGCAAGGTTGTTTGTTTATCGACTACTGAAAATAAAACAAAAGCAAACAAAAACACACAGGAGCAGCCTCGTTAACGAAGTTGTCAGCCTCGTTAACGACCTACCGCAAATAAAAAGACCAAAACTACGGCCTAGACAAGTTCGGTACCGAGCCAACAAACTCAGCAACGAATATGATTATGAGAGAATTCAAATAATAAAAATAAAGATCTAGGACAAGGGTTACCACAACATAGTCATGCACACAAGCTCGTAAGAAGATAGAATATCATGCCTTTAAATGGATAGATGCATCAACTTTCATTGACTCAGCAAGTAAATTAATCTACTTTCATAAACTAACTCACTCAATTGCTTGCTTTGGATCTAAAGCTTGAAACTCTTGTATTCAAACAATATCAACCTTCAAGTTTATAATTTTCTCTTTCAATCAAGTCAACAACTCAAATTACCTCAACTTTCATCTCGATTTAAGCACAACAAACAATCTAAATAATGGATAAAAGGCATTCAACACATAATCCTACTCACCAAACATGCATAACTATGCCGGGTTTCAACCCCGACCCTAGATAAAAGGACTACTCACTAATCATAACTATGAAATAACTTCAATCAAAGAAAACATTGAAAACAAAACACAACTCAAAATAATAAATAATATCGTCTTACAGAGATTCAGAAGAAACCGAAAAAACCTGAAACACCGAATCAAAATCACGACTAACGACCCCGGTAACTCTCGTCCACCGAGCTCTTCGATCACAACTTCCGACTCGTCTCTCTCTCTTCTATCAGTTCTTCCTCTTCTCTCCTCTATCTAACTACGATCCAATCCCCCTCTTCTATGCTAGAATAGAAGGGTATTTATACTAAAAAGCTAGAAACTAAAAAAGGCTAAAAGATATAACTTTCCTAAAAAGATAGAATCTATTCTAAAAGATAGAAATAAAATCTAGAAAGATAACAAGACCTAAAATACATAATAGAATAACCCTATAATCATAAAAAGATACTCTACCGACACGGAAATAAATTCCCGCACAGGATCGGTGAGTCACAAAGTCAACCTCTCGATTATTCTATCTCGTGGCCTCGTTAACGAACCCTTCAGGGTCGTTAACGAGCCTGGGTTTGGCTTTCTTCAACACTTCTCTTCCAAAAACTCGAACTTTAGCTTCTTCACTCTGTATTCTTCCATCCTTTATCATAGCTCTTCAATTCCAGCTTCAAACAGCACCTTTCCCATACTAAAACCTACAAAAAGACACAAAACGGAGTAGCTTCCATACTTTTCACAAAATATGTAAAACTATCCAATAACACACAAAACTAACTCTAAAATTATCAAAACTAATCCTAATAACCTAAGAAAACCTATCAAAAACTATACTAAAAACACGAACATCATCACTGCCGAAGCTTATTCCTAGAACACAATCTCCACTACTGTCGGTAGCCCTGGGTGATGCGCGTGCCTTTGTGTGGAATCGATAACTGTTGACAACATAATCAGGATATGTCTTCACTTTTTAGAGGGTCCACAAGCTAATGTTGCAATGTTAGGATCTATAATTGTCGGACTGTCAACCTACATGTACATTGATCGAGGACACAATTAACATTTATGAACAATTTCAAATTAAACCGAAAACAATAGTAGGAAATCCTTACATGGGAGTAAAACCAGAGGCGAAAGTGTCTTTCCAAAATCTTTTGCTCTTCAGCTTCGTTTATTGTTGGATTTGACGGTCGCACGAAGTTTGTCAAATAGTATCTATTAAAGAGAATAATTGAGACAAGTACTTATATATATATATATATATATATATATATATATATATATATATATATATATATATATTAATTAAGCACATACTTAATTCAAATCAACATATATATATATATATATTTAATTGATTGAAACTTACTCGATATAGGGCTCCACTTCGACGCAGTTCATGAGTATGTAAGTTTGGATCACATGGAATTCATCATATGTGAGCACACGACCACTTGATCTACTACCCAACGTTCGCCCAGTTGTTGTGAAAATAGACAAATCGCCCGGATCAACCCCAACTACAAGTGTGCAACTAACATTGCGGGAGACATCCATATGATTACTCGCGACATGCGAGTTAAAATAATACGAGCAAAAGGTGGACGTGCTCTGCATGCCATCTCATGTGCTCGGCAGTCACCACCGATGCGTACAACCTCTGCAAACATGGAGTTATTGGCAAGTAAAACATACGAGAATAGGTAATGAGCTTTGACCTACCTCGCCTCCATCTAGGATACTCACATATCTTGTAAGCCGTGTATTCTGCATCTACACCCCAATATATCATGCAAGAGTTTGGGCAACAATCAATGGTCTCGTACGGAAGCCCGAGACCCTCGACCAGTTTTTTTATATCGTAAAACGTGACTGGTAATGTGGTCTTCGGGTGCGAAATGCGTCCGTAGAAATCTGAGATCATGTTGTATCCGCGCTCCATCATCCTTAGCTTTGACTTTATGCTAAGTAGCTCAGTCGCCGCCTCCAACTGGGTCATATCACATCCAGGCCACAACGGCCTATTTGCGGCCGACAACATGTCGTACATATGTTGTGCATCGGGATTGGGCACTTCATGATAATATTGCTCCCCATGCTCATGCCTTATACCCTCATTCTGGACGGGATCATCAATAGTGTAATGACTTCGGGCATTAAAACCATCGTAGACCATCTGCTCCATTCGATTATCATTCCTATATACGGGTAGTGCTGGATCACTACTGCTACAACCTTCATATTGTCTAGACTTTGCCAACAAGGCAACGAACGTTTCACCAATCTCTCCGTGCGAAACCCAATGGTAATAGTTCGGAACAAACACATCCTTAACAATGTGATAATGCACATCATCTACAAGAATCAGTTTCCTATTCTTGCACCTCCGACATGGACACCTTAATTCGGATGGGTCATAAGTCGGCATAGCTTTGCAGAAGTCGATAAATTGCTGAACGCCAACTAAAAACTCGTTGTTCAAAAAACCATCTATATTACGTACATACATCCATTCACGCATTTTTTCTTCTTGCAATTCAATATAAGACTATAATTAATTTAATTCGGGTTCATATAATCTTGGATGTGGCGACCATATGGACGCAACATAGTGACCATCTGGACACTAATTGGAGTTCGCGACCATTTGGTCGCTAATTTGCGTCCATTTGGTCGCGATATACAGTATATGTAAACAAAAACTTTCTCCAACCGATTGCTATGCTATATGTATTTAACAATTACTTAACACAATCTCTTATAATTAGATAAACGAATACTTTTTACAAACATTATTTGTGTAAAGATCGATAGCATGACGGAATGAAATGTGGCGAATAAGTTTTAATTACATACCTTTGATGAAACTGTCGGAAAAATTGACATAATTCCTTCCTATAACCAACTTAGTTTTGTGAATGATTGTTTCTTTCTTCTCTGATTTTTTTGGAAAGAGTTATATATTTATGAGGTTGTCTGAAGGTGGCAGAATGAGAATGAAGTTTTTACAATCTAGGTATATATGCTGAATTGGCGCGAATTTTACCGAATACTTTTTTTAGCGACCATGTGGTCGCACAAAAAGCGGGATTTCACCCGCCAAAATTGATGTTGTCCTCCAAAACATATGATCCATGTCAGCAACCATATGGTCTCTATATTTTGCAACCATATGGTCGATGAAGCACCAACGTCCATCCGGTCGCTAATTATAGCGACCATATGGTCTCTGAGACATGTTTGGTCTCTTGCGACCATATGGTCACTATAGGTAGCGACCGGATGGACGCTATATGTAGCGGGAAAATTGCCCGCGCAATTTATTGCGACCAAATTGCGTTGCCGACCACTTGGTCGCTATAGTTAGCGACCATGTGGTCGTTATGTTTTTTTTTATTTTTTCCCCCGGTTTTGACGTCCACATTAGCAACCATGTGCGACCATATGGTCGCTAATTAGCAACCATAGTCCGTGGTTGCCAAATTATGGTCGCTAAATCTGCATAATGGTGTAGTGTTCAAATTCTAATCCACTGTCAAATTTTTACCACGTTGACTTTTACGTGTCAATTTTCATTAATCTCACTTGCCAACCACCTCTTTTAATTTCTTGTATAATTCACACAATCCAGGAATGCAATTAGTATCTGTACATTTTGATGGGACAAAAATTTCGCAAGTTGGAACTGACAAGTGAAATTGGCTTTAGGATAAAAAATGGAAGTAGGTTTTATTAATGGAGGATGTGTTAAGCTTAGTAGTGAGTCTGAGAATTACGATCTTTGGGAGAGATGTAATTTTATGGTCATGAGTTGGATCTTGAATTCTATGTTGAGTGAGGTGTCACGGAATTTCATATATGTCCAATCAGCTCAAGAGTTATGGAACGAGTTAATCGAGAGATTCGCCGAGTCGAATGCACCTTTGATATTCCATTTGCACATGGAGTTGAGTAATATTTGACAAGAGAATATTTATGTGGCCATGTATTACAACAAAATGATCGAAGAAAGTCTGGGACGAACTTCAATTTGTGGAAGGAATACCTATATGTACTTGTGGGATCTTTGTGGGAAGCTCATATGCCTTGCGTAAAAAGATTGTTGACAAAGATTCTACTATGAAACTAGTGCAATTTCTAATGGGCCTGAATGATGCATATGAACATGTCAGGAGTACAATATTGTCAAAGGAACCACTCCCAAATGTAAATAGGGCTTTCCATATGGTGTTGAAGATAGAGAGACAGAAGGAAATTATGGGCAATTCAGTACAAACACATGATGCTTTGGTTATTAACAAATCAGTAGGTCAGAGGAATTACGAGAACAATGGAAATATGGGACGGAATCATGGATTTGGGAATAATGCACATAATCAAAGTCAAGAAGAAGGAAAGAATGGATCAGGTTTAGGTTCCAATTTTGGAAGAGATTTTAAGAAAACAAAGTATGACAAAAAAATGTTCATTTTGTAATGAAACTGGACATATTAAAGAAACATGTTTCAAGCTTGTTGGATATCCAGATTGGTGGAAAGAACCTAAGGTGCATGATCTTGGAAAGATGATGGCTAATGTGGAAGAACTTGTTAATCTTGACAATCCTCTAGAACGGGATAATGGTGAAAAACAACCAGATATGACTCTTGTTAATGTTGTGTTTCAAGAGGTGATGAAGATGATGAAAGGGAAGAATCACATGGGAGAAGCTTCAAGTTCTAGTTTACAAAACAATGTAGGTGGCTACATCAACTTTGCAGGTAATCTAACTATTTTTCCACTTATAAACAGTTCAGTTTTACTTTATCAAAATATCTGGATTTTAGATTCAGGAGCAATCGACCATGTTTGCTTTAATAGGGACTTATTTTCAGAGATCAGGAAATTAGTTCAACCTATTAAGATTGGATTGCCAGATGGAAATGTTAAGGTTGTGGAGGAATATGGGACAGTTTGCTTGACAACTGATTTTGTGTTGACAAATGTTTTTTTCTTGGCCGCATTTAAACATAACATAATTTCAGTATTAAGATTATTGACAAATAATGCTCAGGTGTTTGTCTTTGGCAGGGGCAGACTTTTGAATAAATTAATAGTTTAATAATAAAGCCTTCGTTAGATGTCACCCTGTTAGCTTTGTCGAGATCTTGTGTACTCTTGCTTATCAATTCTCAATGGCGAATTGGGTATAAATGGTTTAATAAAAAAACAAAACTTTAAGCTAAAGTCATTTTTAAAAAATTAGGGTTAAACGGTGTCGTGTTATTTTCGCCCCCAATCTTCACTGTATCGTCTTCCTCCTTCATTGAATCACCGACAAACTTACAGACAATCCTCCACCTCTTCCTCCTCCAGTCCTTCTTGCCTTCCTCTACTCACCTCGACCTTCGACTCATTCGGGCCGCCCTATGGGGGCAAAATTCCAAAAATTCTCTCTATTCCCTGCAGATCCCCCTGTGTAAAATAATCACTCCTCCGACTAGATGTGGGGGCAGCCGCCCCCACCCACTCCCCCTAGATCCGCCCATGGTCTTTAATATGAATGGGTGTGAATTGCAGGACCTTTCGGGTCGGATTTGTGGGTTAGGTAAGCTTTTGACAACTCTACCATTCAATATATATTGTTGGATCAATACAAGTTAGTAAGAGCTTGGGAACTGGCGGTTAGGATGTTTCCAAGGCAGCAGAAGTATAAAAACAAGCAAGTAAACAAAATGCAATTGACATAGTTCCTTTATAGAGGAACCACACAACAACCAACTAGTTGTGTGGGTAAACTTCTACTTCCGCGGATTTTGAACGATCTTCTTATCTTATTGATTGTTCCCTAGTTACATAGGCAGACTTACACTTCTCTGTTCCTAACTCTAGCAACACTAGTAATCGGCTTTGTTCCTAAGTGAACATCTCAACTCAGCATAAGACAAATCGAACCTTACACCTTGAGCTCAATTTCGCAGTTCCCTATCTCTTGGGAACTTGGATTCGCCGTCGTCGAGATCACACACTCGTCGCCGGGTACTTCTCTTCTCTTGTCTTTCTTTCTTTGTGAGTGAGTGTGAATTCTGGGAGAAGTCCTTTATCTAAGCACTATTCATTTGGCTTTATACTTGTCCTTGCTTGGGCTGCAATCCTGACTTTCGTTGTGTCCAAAATGCCCTTTGTCTTGCACGCCAAGTCTTTATCTTGCCCATGTGACTTGATTTGAATTAGGTCAACTTTGAGAATCAATCGGGACGTCCGATCACATGCTTCAATCTGTTCTTCAGACTGAGCACTTGTTTTGTCTTGAGACAGAATCCCGTGAATCGCGCTGAGTGGTCTTTGTTTGCACATGTGAGTTCCCATGTAATGGGAACTGTCCTCTCCAGAATTCCTTTGAAAGGAACTCTTCGTCATGTATTCCTGTATTCCTTTGGCATTCTTGGAGATTCTTCATTAGATCTGGTGTTCCTTAGAAAAACTTGAATATAGCATGTTAGTTCCCATATGGAGTTTGTCATTATCAAAACTGGAGATTAATATCATTGTTCCGATGTTTGGAACCAGAGTTCCCAACATTGTCCCAACAATTTCCCCCTTTTTGATGATGACAAACCCATCACAAAAATAATCAAGTATTTCAATGTGTGAAAGTATGATATGCAACAGTGTTCCTATGTGAGATCCTTGAGAGCCACTTCTATGAAACGAAGAGTTCTTACTTAGCATTTTATGCATTAGTTCCCCCTTAGCTAAAGCGTATTCCGTGACAACTCATAACATGACTCATCTCACACATTTTTTCCTTCCCCCTTTTGGCATCATCGAAAAAAGAAAAGCATAAGTAAGGAAGAAGGGAACACACAATCATACTAAAAACCATTTATATTACTTAAGCAATTACTATACAAGAGGAACACACTACATATCGTGGAGAAACAGGTCTAAGGAGAAAAAGAGGGGAAGATCATGGGGCCTTCGGGAGCGAGTTATCATGTAGCTGAGTCATGACAGATAAAATATTCTGAAGAGTTCCCGCCATGTTCTCGAGAGTGGTTGCGATGTGCATCAATACTTGGGTGTTCCCAACCCTTGCGACGTCACTAGAGGGGAGTGCCCCTTGATCCTCAGCTTGCTCTGAGTGACACATCTTTTGGACCACGGAAAGGTCCAGTTCCCTTCCGATGGTCACTTGTTCTTTTATAGTGTCATAGAGACCTTCCGATGCACTTCACCATGTGCCCAAAAATGATGCAAGGGAGATTGATGGGCATCTTGTGGAGGAAGTGATAGAGAAGAATAGCATCTTGAATATTGATTTGATGACACTTCTCCTGCCGTGTGATCACAACCGTGATGATGAACTGGTGAGCCAGTTTGCCGATGAGGGAGAGGTTGTGAGTTAGGGTTCCAGTCTCAGGAACACAGCCTTCATAGATGTCATCAAAGATAGCATCTTTGTCGAAGTTGCCCCAGTTCTCGATGGGAACAGCGGCCAGGCCCTTGACAGGGACATGTAGCTGGTGACGAATCGAGGAGGCGGTGAACACATAGTCGTCGCCCTGGAGGGAGAGAGTTCCCTTGGTGGCCTCGTCATGAATGACGAAATTGTTGTAGAAGAGGCGGACTTGGGCAGGGTCGACGGTCACAACAGTATTGCACACATGCTCCCACTCTTGGGCCTTGATGAGGTCCCAAAGTTCCCCGAGCCTTTGCACTTGAAGGTGTGACTCGGTGTGAGGGGAGGGATGAGCTTGCGGTCCTCAGTAATGGGAACCTTCTTTGGTTCAGGTCCCTTCCCCTTCTTCTTTTTGTTCCCCCTGGAGGCCGTAACCTAACGTTTTTATTGGGGAGAGACAACCGATTGAAGCAATAGAGGAGGGTCCATTTCCATGGGACCACCCTCCGACACCACCATTTAGCGTCCTTGTTCATCTTCTGCGAGGGCCTAAGGGTGTTCCCTTTCAAGGCCCTCTTGTTCAAGGATCTCGGTGGAAGCTCCATCTTCCGAGTTCCCTTCATCTTCGGAGGACATTCCTAAGTCCTCATTGGCTTCTCCCTCTAGAAGGCCTTGGCTTGTCCCAGCACCATCAGTCGGTGTTGGGTTCCCTTTTTCTTGGGCCTCACCTTCTTCTCTGAAGAGCTCGCAAGAAGGCGGTTGGTTGATGAATTTTTGGAGCTCGGCGGCCTCAAGGGCATCGAGGCGAGCATTCTCTTTGATGGTTCCAATGACAATGGGTGCCATTTTCTTGTCCTTCCGGCGAGCAACCTCAGCAATGGGTAGCATATCCTCGTCGGAGTTGAGGTCTATGTGTTGCGTGGCCGGAGAGGGAGAGGAGGTTATATTTGTGGTGGATGGAGGAGGTGATTTTTGAGTGGGGGAAGATGAGATTTTGGAGGAGAGGGAGTTTTCGCAGGGGGAGAGGTAGGTGGTGTGGGAACTTTAGGTTGTGAAGAAGATGGATTGGAAGTTCCCTCAACAATGGGAAGGGAAGAGGAGGTGGGGATGGAATCTCTGGGACTAGAGTTCCCAGAGATGGGATTAGGGTTGGAGATTTGTGGTGGGGGAAGATTATGTGGTTAAGAGGCCCCAGAGTCAAAGGAAGGTGGAAGAACGGAGGTTTGAGTGGGAGGTAGGATTATGTAGGAATCGGGTTTGGAGAGGTTGAGAACTTCTTTCATGTCTAGAATAGACTTCTTCTTCTTCGATTTGGGAGGATCAGAAGAAGTAGAAGAGGGTTGTTTATTTTTGCGCTTTTTGGAAGAGTGTTTAGATTTTGGGGGTTCGAACCGAAACTGTCAACAATGACAGTCCCGAAGGATGAGACGGATAGAGGTTGAGGAGGAGGTGGAGGAGGAAGAGGAAGAGATTGAGAGGATGTGTTTGAGGAAGGTAGCGCTAGGGTTTGCACTGCCGGGAGAGAGGCAGATGGCCCTAGGATCTCGAATTCTAGAAGTGAAGATCTAGTGCGAGGTTGATAGAGGAAGGGACGAACATAATCATGAAGCCCTTTGTATAGAATTTCATGAAGGGCGGGATGTTTTTCATTGTCGGCGTCTCTGAGCATGGTGATGAAGAGGGTTTTGGGATTGTTTTGAATCCACTCTCGAACCTGCTCATTTGGCTGAACTGGAGCCATGATAGATTTTGGGAAAGAGAGAGGTTTTGGAGTTTTGCTTGAAAAGGAATGGAAGGAAATTTAAGAGAGAGAGAGAGAGATTTGCAGAGGGCGAAGGTTGAAGAAGGTCCCAAAAATGGAAAAGATGGGTTTTTATGTGGGACGGGAAGAGGGGTAGAAGTGGAAGGGCAAAAGTCCTCGATAACCGATGGCCAATAGATTCGGAGAGTTATTTCAACTTCCTTAGCACGCTTATGACACGCGTCGCTTTCTTGCAAGGGAAGTCACTTCGAGAATTTCAAACGCTTGGCCCATAATACTCTGAATTCTGACACAATTTCCCGTTTCCCAAGTGACGTTTCCTCTTTCTAGTGTTTGTTGCTCATGATCTATTTGCACACCAGTTCCCATGATCTTTGAAAAGGTCAAGTTGAGTGGAGTGGACAAGGGAACTCACACTCAAGTTCTTTTATGAGGCAAGGGAACTCAAAGGGGAACCAGATAATTACAACTCGATAAAGGGACAAAAAGTTGGGCTCATGAGAAGCATTTGTCTGGTTCTCGGCTAAGGGTTAGTTTTATGATCAACCGTTATAGTGGCTTGTAATGAGGGTTAAAGGGAACTCTGGTTGATCATTTTGGGACAAAAGAATTAAAGTTCCAAATTGTACAATAAAAGCTCTAGACTAGTAATATGGCAAAATGAAAGTGTTTGTTCCTGGTGTTCCCTATCATGCATTTCAATATAAACTAGCCAAGCATTGGGGGAATAACAAACGAGGACTTGTTCAATTTAGAATTATCATCCCTAGAAGCATCTGGAGATGCTAGTAGGTACGTCTGTCTAAAGCTTTAGTGAGAATGTCCGCAATTTGCTCTTCAGTTCTACAGTGTTTCATAGAGATGTTCTCATGTTCCACATTGTCACATAGGAAGTGATGCCTAATGTTTATATGCTTAGTACGAGAATGATGCACGTGGTTTTTGGATATGTTAATGGCACTTGTATTATCACACCTTGTGGGAACTGGGCCAAAAGACATACCGTAATCCTAAAGTTGGTACTTAAGCCATAGAACCTAGGAACAGCATGAGGCGGCAGCCACATATTCCGCTTCTGTTGTGGAGAGTGCCACTGAGTTTTGCTTCTTTGATCCCCATGAGACTAGGCACGATCCTAGGAACTGGGCCATTCCAGAGGTGCTCTTTCGATCAACCAAGTGCCCAGCAAAATCTGCATCTGAGTATGCAACTAGCTCAAGGGAATTGTTCCTTGGATACCAAAGGCACAAGTTGTCGTTCCCTTTGAGGTACCTGAAAATTCTCTTCACCTCTTTCAGGTGTGATTCCTTAGGGTTAGCTTGAAAGCGTGCACATAGGCACACTGAAAACATGATGTCGGGTCTACTAGCAGTTAAGTAGAGAAGAGACCCAATCATACCTCGAAAGTTCCTTTGATCCACACTTATACCTGTCTCATCTGCGTTGAACCTCGAGTTTGGTGAAATGGGAGTGTCGATGGGCCTGGAGTGTTCCTTCCCATACTTCACTAGTATTTCTCTAATGTAATTTTGTTGATGGATCCTTGTTCCCTCCTTGGTTTGAGATATTTGAAGTCCGAGGAAGAACATGAGTTCCCTTATGAGACTCATCTCGAATTCGCTACTCATCAAATTTTTAAACTTTTCAACAAGAAGTTCATTAGTAGCACTAAACACAATGTCATCAACATATACTAGATGTCTTTTGATTCTTTCTTAATAAAGAGAGTTTTGTCTATGGAACCATGAAGGTATCCATTGGACATGAGAAATTGGGCAAACCTGTCGTACCATGCCTTGGGAGCTTGCTTGAGGCCATATAGGGCCCTCTCCAAGAAGTATACATGATCTAGGATGTGCTCATCTTCAAAACCAGGTGGTTGTGCCACATAGACTTCTTCTTTGAGGTGCCCATTTAGGAATGTTGTCTTGACGTCCATTTGATACAACTTGAAGCCTTTGTGGGCTGCATAGGCTATGAGGAGACGAATTGATTCAATTCGTGCAACTGGTGCGAAGGTCTCATCGTAGTCGATTCCCTCCTCTTGCATGTAGCCTTGAGAAACCAAACGGGCCTTGTTCCTAGCCACAACCCCAGTGTCGGCAAGCTTGTTTCTAAAGACCCATCGAGTTCCTATGATGTTCTTGTTCTTGGGCCTAGGAACCAGTTTCCACACCTTGTTCCTCTCAAATTGGTGGAGTTCCTCTTGCATGGCTTGAATCCAGTCTGGATCCTTTAGAACTTCCTTGAGGCTCTTGGATTCCACCAGTGAGACACAGGCATTGAAGTTACAGAAGTTGTTGAGAGATGAACGGGTCTGTACGCCTTTGTCATACGGAGTGATGATGTTGTCGATGGGGTGATTCCTCTTTTAGTGGTAGTTCCAGGCTCGAATGTGAGGGATGTCAATCTGTTCCCTTGTCTCTTCTTCATTTGCAGCTTGGGTTTCCTCTTCTTCATGGGAACAGTTGTTCTCAACTTCTTCACTGAGTGCTTCGTCAGGATTCTCCTCAAAGTTCCCTCGTTGTTCCCCCAGAACACTAGACTCTAGTATGGTTTTATTTTGGGGAACAAGAGAGTCGGATACATCTTGAGTCTCTTCTGTTGAAGAAGGAACCTCGAAGGAGTCTTGATCCGTGAAAGTTTGACCTCCTTCGTTGTTCCTGGTTGTGGGACGTTGTTCCCACTTGGATAGTCCTCATCTTGCTTTCTCGGCTCGTCATCGTCGTCTTCCTCTTCTTGTCTGACCAGTCTGAACAGTGTTCCCTTCCCTTGGGACTCTGTTCCCATCTTTACAGATTGTTCGTCGAAGATGACATGAATGCTTTCCTCTATCTTGTTGGTTCTCTTGTTATAGACTTTGTACGCCTTGCTTTGGGAGGAATACCCTAGGAAGATCCCTTCATCACTCCTTCGGTCAAACTTCCCAAGGTTGTCTTTGCCATTGTTGTGGACGAAGTATTTACACCCAAAGGTCCTGAGATGAGAGATGTTGGGCTTTCTTCCCTTGATCAACACATATGATGTCTTCTTGATCATAGGACAAATCATGGCTCGATTTAGAATGTACGTAGCTGTGGAGATTGCTTTGGCCCAGAAGCTTTCGGGAACCCCACTTTCAAGCATCATGGTCCGAGCCATGTCTTCTAGAGTTCTGTTTTTCCTTTCCACCACGCCATTTTGTTGAGGAGTGCGAGGGGCAGAGAAGTTGTGGGAGACACCGTTGTTGTCACAGTACCTTAGGAACTCTGAGTTCTTAAACTTAGTTCCATGATCAGATATTAGGGCCTTGAGCTTTATTCCCATGCTAGCTTCCATCCTCTTGATTAGAGTCTCAAACTCTTTGAATGTATCTGATTTTGATCTCAAGAAAATAACCAATGTAAATCTTGAAAAATCATCAATTAAAACATACATGTACCTTTTTCCACCATAGCTAGTGGTTTCCATGAGACCACAGAGATCCATGTGGATTGGCTCCAATGGCCTTGTTATACTCACCACCTTCTTTGGTTTGAAGGAGTTCCTTGTTTGCTTGCCACGAACACATGCATCACACATTTTGGCTCCCTCAATGTTGATTCGTGGGAGGCCAATGACTAGGTCTTGTAAGTAGAGCTTCAGGATTTGATTGATGCCTGCATGGCCTAGCCTTTTGTGCCAGAGTTTCGTATCATCATGGGAGCTTGCGAGGCACAACTTCCTTGGTGGTTCGAACTCCGTGTCTACCATATAGACATTGTTGGACCTCCTTCCTCTTAGAATGATTTTGTTGGTTTTCTTGTTGATGACCAAGCATTCTTCCGAGTTGAATGTGACAACGTTGTTCCCTTGATCACATATCTGAGATACACTCAGGAGATTGTATCCTAGATCCTTCACCAAATTGACATTGCTAATCTTGATTGACTTGTTAAGTAGTACTTCCCCTGTTCCTATGATTTCTCCTTTATTCTTGTTGCCAAAGGACACATGACCTCCTTCGGCTTTTGTGTGGAGTGAGGTGAGATTGTCTTTGTTCCCAGTCATATGATTTGAACAACCACTATCAATGACCCATGTGATGTTCTCCCTCACTGCCACCTATAAGGAGAGTTAGTTTTTAATGACCCAGGCAAGATGACTCTTGTCTGGTCCCTTACAAGGAAAGATAGTTTCAAATAAGCCATAATCTGCAATATTGATATCACGAGAGTTCCTAGAGTCATGGGCAAAGTTCCTATGTTGGTTCCCATGAGTGGGACCTCTAGCAGATTTTTTGGTCTTTTGGTTTTGCCTGTTCCAATAGTCATGATTTCTCTGAGATTGAGCTCTAACTTTGGGACAACTTTCTTTGTAGTGCCTATGAGCACCACAAATCCAGCATGTCTTGTAGTATTCTCCTAGGTAGTACTTAGGATGGGGTCTTTTTATCTTGTTCCTATCCATGGTTTCCTTATTGTAGACCTTGGACCCGCTTCCCTTGGCTATTTGGACATAGAGTTTGTGCCCAGTGTTCCTAGTGTAATAGTCATTCTCTCCATTTACCCCACTTTCCAAGACACGTATCTTTTCCTCTAGATGGGCATTCTTTTGTTTTTCACTTTGGAATTCTAGGGCTCTACACTCATTTATCTCCTGCTCACTTAAAGGAGACTTCCCATTCTTTAGGCACTCAGAATTGTACCCAATCCCATATTTGACTGGGACAAATTTTGTTTGGGAACTTGAGGCTTCAGGACTCTCACATCACTTGCTTAGCTTTTGGAGGACATCATTTTTGTCACTCTCTATGATCTTAAGCTCATCTTCAAGGGCTACTATGTGGGAGAGGTAAGATTGAAGCTTATCAATCAGTTTCACACAATTGGAACAGGTAAGACCAACTAACTCAACATTTGTGTGTTCCGACTCATCTAGTTTCTTTTGCAATTCTATGTTATCCTTAACGAGACTAGAGAGCAATTTTAACAACTCAGGTTTTTCATAATTGGCTAAAGAAGCAAGAACAGTTTCGGTGGTTACCTCACTGGGTTGTTCCCTAGTGGTTTCTCCTAAGGCCATAGTGCACAGGTCTGGGCGTGCCCATGATTCAGGATCTTCGTCCTCGTCATCGCTCCAGGTGGCGATGTAGGCCTTCTTCCCTTGCCTTCGGTCGTCAGTTCCCTGTGGGCATTGCAGCACTTGTAGCAAGTGACGTCCGATAGGTCCTTCTCAACAGGCTTTCTTTGGGAACTTTGACCCCTTTGTGAGTTCTCATATCCCTTTTTGAACTTTCCTTTTTTGTAAAAGGATCGAAGGGCCTTTGTGACAAGGACGAGTTCCTTGTCTTCTTCTTCCTCAGAATCTTCATGTTGTTCTTGAACCGACTTGAGCATCTTTTCCAATTTTAGGGCAATTTCCTTGTGTGCCTTCTCTTGCTCCTTATCGTCCGATTTCCTTTTCTCATGTCCTACCAGCATTCCAAAGACTTGGTGAAGCATGAGGGTCCTATTTTCAAGATTGTCTTTGAACATGGTCCTCTCATTCGCTCATTCACCGGTGAGACCGTTGAAGAGTTGTTGAACCTTCATTTTGTCAGATATTTCTTCCTTTGTGATCCCAAGCCTTGCGAGCTTGGTACATAGGCCTTTGAAGCATGATTGGTAGTTGTTGACTGACTATCCCACCTCCATTCAGATGTTGTAGAACTCCCTTCTGGCGTTCATTTGAAGGTCTTCTCTGAGGTCAGAGTTCCCAATGTGCATTTGCTGGATGGCTTCCCACATCTCTTTAGTTGTCTTGATATTTGCTACTCTGTCATAGTCTTGCACTGACATGGCATTTTTGAGATATTGTTTTGCCTTGAAGTTTGCCTCCATGCACTTCCATTCATTTGGTCCCCATTTGATGAAGTCCTTGCGAATGGTTGGGTCTACCGAAGTTCCCTACTTCGATCACACACCAGGCCTGAAAGTCGTGGCTTCGCATCTAGTCCTTCATGTTGCGTTGCCAGTTCTCGAACCTTCCGGTGATAAGCCTTGGAGGCTTGTTGTTCCCATGTCTAACTTGAGTGAGTTCCTCAGCCATCCTGTAACCTGCAATACTAACACAGAAAATCTAGAGCGTTTCCGTTCTGATACCAATTGTTGGATCAATACGCGTTAGTAAGAACTTGGAAACTGGCAGTTAGGTTGTTCCCAAGACAACGAAAGTATAAAAACAAGCAAGTAAACATATGCAATTGACACGGTTCCTTTATAGAGGAACCCCACAACAACCAACTAGTTGTGTGGGTAAACCTCAACCTCCGCTTGGAGGATTTTGAACGATCTTCTTATCTTATTGATTGTTCCCTAGTTACAAAGGCAGACTTACACTTCTCTATTCCTAACTCTAGCAACACTAGTAATCGGCCTTGTTCCTAAGCGAACATCTCAACTAAGCATAAGACAAATCGAACCTTACACCTTGAGCTCAATTTCGCAGTTCCCTATCTCTTGGGAACTTGGATTCGCCGTCGTCGAGATCACACACTCGTCGCCGGGTACTTCTCTTCTCTTGTCTTTCTTTCTTTGTTAGTGAGTGTGAATTTTGGGAGAAGTCCTTTATCCAAGCACTATTCATTTGGCTTTATACTTGTCCTTGCTTGGGCTGCAATCCTGACTTTCGTTGTGTCCAAAATGCCCTTTGTCTTGCACGCCAAGTCTTTATCTTGCCCATGTGACTTGATTTGAATTAGGTCCACTTTGAGAATCAATCGGGCCATCGGATCACTTGCTTCAATTTGTTCCTCAGACTGAGCGCTTGTTTTGTCTTGAGACAGAATCCCGTGAATCGCGCTGAGTGGTCTTTGTTTGCACATGTGAGTTCCCATGTAATGAGAATTGTCCTCTCCAGAGTTCCTTTGAAAGGAACTCTTCGTCATGTATTCCTATGTTCCTTTGGCGTTCTTGGAGATTCTTCATTAGATCTGGTGTTCCATAGAAATACTTAAATATAGCACGTTAGTTCCCATATGGAGTTTGTTATTATCAAAACTTAAGATTAATATCATTATTCCGATGTTTGGAACCAGAGTTCCCAACACCGTCCCAACATATATAAAGAAGGTAAATCTAATAAATAAGATTTATTCTCACCATAAGACTATCCTCAATACAAGAAATGTTCTTTCTTGAACCAAAATCACCGTTAGAAATATCTTAAACCACAACCTAATTTTTTGGTGATAAATTGATAATTAATACCCATACTACGTTATTATCTACCTTTACTTAACCTTATAAGTACACGAGTTACGCTTCCTATTATCAATTGACTTTAGGATGGAACCTTATAGGGCTTATGTGCTAGGTCCATACGTGCATGTTCGTTCGTACCGACACATTCCTAGTTTACCTACCTATTGGGCCGACGAACTTCCTTCATGGTATTAGAAACGGTTTGGTCTTGGGCTCATCATTTACCTTGGGTTGGGCTTAACGAGTTGCTACCCTCTTGTTATCTACCTTTACTTAACCTATCATGTGTCAGTTGTCTTTTCCAGTTGCACCTTAACTTACTGAAATTGGTTTTAGGTTGGAACCTCATGGGCTTATGTGCTAGGCACATAATACACATATGTTCGAAAACAGGCGTGTGGACCTCCCCCCCCCCCCCCCCCCCACGTTATATTGACCCACCGAAATTTAACATGGTATTAGAGCGAGTTTGGTCTTGGACCAATGATTTACCTTGGGTTGGGGTTAGCGAGTTGTTACCCGTCCTTTTTCTACCGTTACTTAACCTACCGAGTGCTAGCTACCCTTCCCAGTGCACCATAATCTACCGATGTCCAAGTGTCAACCACCCTTCCCCAGTTGCATTTGAGGGGGTGGGTTGGGAATAAAACTTATCCCATATCTGAAATAAGAATATAAACTCTACAATATAAGTACACGAGTCACTCCTTCTATTATTAATTGATTTTAAAATAGAACCTCATTGACTTATATGTTAGATCCATGTACATACGTATATCTGTATTGACACGTTTTCAATTCACCTTCCTACCGAACTTCGTACACGTGTAAAATTAACCTACCCACCGAACCCACAGACTCCTTCGTATACCTGCAAAGTTTAGGGTATTCAAATAATTTATACCTTATTAAACATAATTGAAAGAAAACTAAATTTCATCAAACAAAAAATAAATAAAATCATCCACGGTCAGACCGAAAAGCGAAATGGAAACGGACTGAACCATCCATGGATTCCATGGCATCCCCGTTACTAGCCTATCTATATATACCCGGCCGGGCCACCGTGAACATATACCATACCCAACATTTTACAGTATTTTTACATTTGTTTTTCTTATTTTTTGGTGTGAATACATTTTTTTCTTAAGCAACTTAATTATATTTATGTAGCGCAAAATTATATCGACGAAATTTCCTCAGCACCTTCCTTCTTTTCGTCCTTCACTACCTTCTTCTTTCTTAGGGTTTATCCATATTAGTTAGCATAATTATATTAATTTATGTATGGATCGGGATGGAGTATATATGGAGCTTGGATTTTCATGAAACTAAACTGATTTGATAAAAGGATGGCCATAAGCCTTGGAATTAATTTTGAGCATCTTTTGAGATAAGAATTTGACATCTTTTGTGTTCGAGGGAATTTTTTGAGAATTTGTTGTCTTTTTTTTTTTTTTACATTTCAAAAATGGACAAATTTTCTTAGGAGAGCCATATCCTGCAAGCTACCCTATATTTTTTGTTTCTATCTTTTTCTCTAATCTCTAATGATCGACTAGTGAGTTAGAGATGTATATGAATTTGCCACGCTATAGAAATAGACAAAACATAAAAGGGGCCAACAAATTAGGTTTTTATCTAATTAAATATATGTGTGTGAACCTTGATCTATCGACATGCTTTTGCCAGCGGAAACAAATTAATTTTACGAGTTTGAGTTGTACAACTAATGGATCACAGTTTTAATATTACACATGCAAGGGTCATTTATCTTTACCAGTTTATGTAAGTATATAACTAAACTTTGATAGGTTCAGAAAGAACGAAGAATGTCGAAGCGTCATATTCATCACGTACGTACGTTGTAAGAAGGCCGGCCAGCTTTTTCGTGCATGCTCAGAATCACATGCATGTCGCAAGAGAGCCTTTCGGAGGTTGGGGGAGGCAGGCTAGTACGGTGACGTTTTGAACTACTAGAAGGTACATTAAGGGATGAAACGACGCGTCACGTAACTTGTTAAATATCTATAGGAAGTTTCTTCGAACGTTCAGGTTTATCGTTGCAGCACATCTTCTTTCCTGCTCTATCATTATTTGAGGGAGAAAAAATTGCTTGAATTTGATGTCAACTTTAGTTTGAGTTATACTTGTCTATGGTAGAATGAGGGACTGAGAGACGATGGTTTACCTTGTGGCGGATCGATGTCAGCGGTTCAAATCCGCTTATCTTAGATAGAAAGGGCCGTTGCACAAAATGCACTTATAAATAATTGCTGCCTTATATATCCTATATCTATCTATATGAATAATTAAATTGCTGCTTCTATTTGATTTCTGATTGTGCGCACAATCAGAAATCAAATAGAAGCATTGGATTCTCACCAATATTTTCTTTACTCAAACTGACATTCTCGCATGTCATCGACACCATTCAATTGCGTGATTCATCGATGAGAACCCCCTCCTAAATTCTTGACCCCTTCATTCAAGTTGTACAACGACAAGAGCGACCTAGCAATTCACATTGTGTCGTATACTCACAAAATGGGTCTAGGGATATCCAACGATACACTAATGTGCAAGATGTTTCCCGCCAACCTAGGACAGACAATTGTAAAATGGTTTCACATACGCATTACATGCAAACTCAATCCACCGATGGAATCAGTTGGCAAGGAAGTTCGTTAATTATTTCATGGCCAATAGTTGCGACCCGACCTCCTTAGATAGCATGTTAACACTGCGCATGCGGAAGGGAGATCGTTTGAGGAGTTTCATCGCTAAGTTCATGGAACTTTATGCCGAAGAAGGGTGCGCTGAGAAGTCAACAATTACCACGTTTAGATTGGCCTAGTCTGAAGACTCCAAGTTAAGGGAAAATCTCCCCTTACGAACTCCCTCCTTGATAGTAGAACTACAAGAGCATATATGTCAATATGTTTGGTTAGACGAAGACTCTAGGGACAATAAAAGAAAAGAGGAAAGCCCACCGCCAAAATCCCGAGCCAACGATAAGGAAAGCCATCGTTTACATTTAGATAACAACCAAGTTGGAGAATAAATCAACTACTAGAGCTATCATAACTACCTTCAAGGTCCAGATATACTGAATCCAGCCTCGGATTAAAACCAAACCTTATTTCTCATGGCCCGAAAGGAGATACGGAGAAGATTGCCAACCAGGTTGGCGACAGGTGGACATTCTGTACCTATCACCGCACCAGGAGGCACGTGACCGAAGATTTCCAACCCTTCAAAAGGTACCTAGAAAGCTTGGTGTCGAAAGGATATTTGAAGGACCTAATTGACCAGGGTAACACCCAACCCGAACAACCTAGGGCATCAGAAGAGAAGCTGCCACCAAGAGTGATCCAGGTTTTTGATTCGCGTTGTAGAAAGACATATGAGCCTAGAAAGGCTTACCGAGAGAGCATGCTCCAATTGGAGGTACTAAATGCGCCTGAAGAGCTTAAACACCCAGTCATGGGGGAACACTTTTTTTTTTTTGGTAGAAGGAGAGGCGGTACTCTCCGGCTCCTCAAGGGAGCGTTTTATTAATAAGAAAAAAGGGCTAAGTAGTCATCAAACGGGGGATAGCCCGACCCCTTACATCGTCAAGTAGCAATAAAGTAACCCCCTCAGGCGGGGCAATCAATACATGGCGACCAAATGGGAAAGTAAAAGCAAGAGACGCGAGGCGATCGGCAACCGTATTCGCCTCTCGATACACATGACAGAATTGGACAATCCAATCCCTACTAATAAAGTCTTGGCATTGAGTAATCAGGCTGTACAACGGATGGGTTTTATTAATTCTAGAACTAAGAAGATTAATAACTACATGCGAGTCAGACTCTAGCATAATCCGCCTAAAGCCTTTATCCCAAGCAAGTTGAAGACCGTCCCTGATGCCCCAAAGTTCCGCCATAGGCACCGAGCATGAGCCAATGTGGTGAACAAAACCTCCAATCCACTGTCCGCGTTCATTCCTCATGACCCCGCCAGCCGCCGCTATATTTCCTTGCTTGACGCCGTCGTCCGTGTTTAACTTGATCCAGCCCGAATTAGGAGCGGTCCAAGAGATCTCCTGCATTCTAGGCAAATTCTCAACAATGGACAAAGGCAAGGAGTTCTTACTTGCAGCCCGGTAATAGTCCCTGACTTGAGTCAAAATAAACAAAGATTTTTCCGGCACAACCATCTCTTCATTGTACACACTGGCGTTTCGCCAACGCCAAAGCCACCATATTGCTGTAGAAAAAACATCTCTCCAGTCCAGCTCTTCAAAGGTACCATCCGAGAGTGTATTGTACCTAATCCAGCTTGCGAACGGGATCTGAAAAAAATTAGCACACACATCAGTAGCTTTCAATTGAAGCCAAATCAACCGAACCTGGTTACAGTCTCGGAATAGGTGTTCATAAGTTTCGTCCTCCTCCTTGCAGAGCATACATCTGCTACAGCTTGCGATGTGTCGTCTGCAACGTTCGACATTAGACATGACCCCTCCCTTGCTAGCAAGCCAAACAAAATTTCTAACTCTCTCTGTTGCCTTTATCTTCCACACCATTCGGTAAAAACCTCCATCAACATCAAGTCTGTCAAAATTCCCCTTGATAAAATCGTAAGCGGAAGTCACCGATTAGTTCCCATCGTTTGTGAATTTCCAGGCCAGTTGGTCATCACCAGTGTCGATATCTTCAGAAACGCCCACAGCAGCTAGTTGAGCAATAATTGAGAGGGGTAAAAAGGCGCTCAGCTTCCCCCAATCCCAACCCGTGCCCTGTATCCAGTAGTAATTAACCCTCTGGTTTCGCTGATTAGCATCAACAGGATTCACTACCAATTCAATGAGAGGAGTGTTAGAAAGCCAGTCATCGAGCCAAAAGCGTATTGAATTGCCGTTCCTAAGAAGCCATTTAGTCCCATGAATGACGACCTCAGAAATTCCAGATTTTATGCCTTTCCAAATATGTGAGCAGGCACTCGATTCTCCAAGAGCTCTATCCACATACTTCTTCTTGAGGACATTAGCCCATAAATCCCCCTCGCTCATAATAAAACGCCACCCAAGCTTACCAAGCAACGCAACATTCATATCTTTCATCGAGCGAATTCCAAGCCCACCCTGATTTCTTGGCTTCGTAACCTCATCCCACGCGACTTTGTGCATTCTTTTCTGTTCTCTCGTACTCCCCCAAACAAAAGCACGGTTGATTTTGTCAATTCTTTTGCAAATGCTGTTGGGAAGAAGGGCATTAGACATAGTATACACCGGCAGGGAAGTGAGAACGGACTTTACTAGCGTAACGCGCCCAACAAAGCTCAAACATTTGGCTTTCCAACCAGATAAGCGCAAATTAAACTTGTCTAGGACACCCGCGAACGTATCTTTGTTCACTTGTTTGTGCAGAAGCGGCATCCCAAGGTAATTTCCAAAATCAGTGGTAACCTCAAAACCACAAGCTTTTTTGAGAGCACGAGCTGTTGACCTACTAACATTTGGCGATAAAAAGATTTTTGATTTTTGAGTACTAATCTTCTGGCCCGATGCAGAGCAGAACGCTTCTAAACAGTCCATGATATTCCTTAATTGATCGACCGAAGCTTCCGCAAATAACATAATGTCATCTGCGAAAAAAAGGTGCGAAAGCGAGGGGCCACTTCTAGTGAGTTTGATGGGCTTCCAACTCCCATTATCCACCGCCTCCAAAATCTTGTGACTAAGCCGTTCTATACACAAAAGGAAGAGGTATGGTGAAATCGGGTCCCCTTGGCGTATACCTCGAGAGGCCGGAAACTAATTGGTAACTTCACCATTCCACAATACTTGCATCCTAGGCGTCGAAACACAGGACATGATCCAACTGACGAGTTGTTCCGGAAGATCGGCCTTATTCAAAGTTGCCTCTATAAAACGCCAATCCAATCTATCATACTCCATTTCTAAATCCAACTTTAAAATCATCCACCCTTTTTTGCCTTTCTTCTTCTTCATAGATTGAATGACCTCTTGACTAATAATAATATTATCGGAAATCAAACGGCCCGGGATGAAACTTCCTTGAGTCGGTCCGATAATAGATGAAAGCAGAGATTGAAGTCTGTTGGTAATAACTTTGGTGACGATCTTGTATAAGACGTTACATAGACTGATTGGGCGGAACTGATTAATCTTCACCGGTTTGTCAACTTTAGCTAGTAAGACAATGAGAGTGTCATTGACTCCATCCGGGAGTTGGGCCGTTCTGAAAAACTCCTTAACAAAAGTTACGACTGATCCACCGAAGGTTCCCCAACACTTTTGGAAGAAACAAGGTTGGAAACCGTCAATACCGGGGGATTTGAACGCTCCCATGCTACGAACAGCCCTCCAAATTTCTTCCTCAGAAACTGATCTCACAAGACTAACCTTGTCACTGTTGCTGATTTCCGGGAAACAAAAACGAGCATCAAAGGAAACCTGGTTGGTGGTCGAATCAACAGAGTATAAATCCTTAAAGAAATTTACGGCCAGCCTCTCCAGCTCCTCATTGCTTTCAATCCAATTACCATCCACATCCTTAAGCCCTTCAACTCGGTTGTGTTTACGTTTAACTATAGTCGATGTATGAAAAAAAGCGGTGTTTCGATCTCCACACTTCAACCATCTTTCTCTTGATTTTTGAAACCATAGTACTTCCTCTTGTTCAAGCACCATCTCAAATTCTTTTCTGATCTCAGCCTCACGGTTCAACAGAGCAATCGACTGAGAGTTAGCAAGACGGCGTTGAATTTCATCAAGGCTGGCAAGTAAAGCTTTCTTCCTTTCATGTATGTTCCCAAATGTCTTTTTATTCCATCTAATCAACTCTTCTTTCAAACCAGATAAGGCACTAGGTGTTGCCACGACAGGACACCAGCTCTCTCTGACTTTCTCATGAAAATTGGGATGAGAAAACCAAGCAGCCTCGAACCTGAAGGGTCTTCTTTTCTTGTTAAGGGTAATCTTGGGATCGAGGGAAAGAAGCATAGGGCAGTGGTCAGAAGAATACTTAGGCAAGTGCTTAACACATGGTCCAGACGTTTGGAGACTACCGAGTCATGAGATAGCCTCTTGCTCCAGGTAAACTTCGGACCAATGAATTCCAAATCGATAAGACCCAAACTACTGCAGCATTGATTGAAGATGTCAGAATCCGGATGTAAACCACCTGACCCTCCATCTCTTTCATGAATGAACCTAATACAATTGAAATCACCGCCTATGAATACGGGGCCAGTTGTACGGTTCACCGCTGCCTTGAGATCCTTCCAAGAACTTTCTCTTCTAGACGCAGAGGGAGGACCATACACGACAAAGAGGTTGACCTTCCCTCCATTAACCAAGATTTGAGCATAAATGAAATTACTATTTTTGTAAATCACAGTAAGCTGAAACTTATCCCTCTTCCAAAAAAGCCAAATACCACCACTCATCCTGACTGCCTCCACACGGTCACAATCAGAAAAATCACTTCTTGTCAATCGGTCACAAACAGCTTGAGCTCTATCGCCCGAAATTCTTGTTTCAACCACCGCCAAGATATCGACTTTGTGTAATCTAATCATATAACGAATAGCCCTACGGAAACCCGGTTTGCCTGCACCGAAACAATTCCACATTAGTAAATTCATCATAGACAAATAAGATAATGAGAAAATGAAACCGAAAACCATTAATTTGGCCCTTGAGCAAGGTTGCTCTCCGCCATACTCGCATCATTATCGATGCACTCAATATAACGATCATGTTGAGTTAAACCAGTATGAGTAGGAACGCTAGTGTTCGGATTTCGATCAGGCGGTCGGCCATTATCAATCGATTCCTGCTGCTTCGATTCCAGAATCGCCATGTTTGCAACCATAGAAGAACCATCCACAGTTCTCGGTCGTTTAGATAAGATACTTTCCGACCCACTCATGGGTTTAACTGTGTTGGTCGCCATTGTGTTTTTGGGTGAGAAAATTCCCACTCTCTGGCCCAATTTGATGGCTCTCTTCCCATTTTGAGCTTTAGCGGAACCAGGCCCACTATTAAAGCCCAATACTCCATTTTCAGCTGTTTTCGAAATAGACACTATACCCAGCCCAGCCCTCAAATTTTCCTGGCGAGACTTCACACCTAACTCCTCACTTAATTTCGAAAGATCGTTGGAGTGCCCCGTAAACGATTTTCTTGCTTCCTTAATTTCAGCCTCTTTTATCTCCCTATTTTCCTTGAGATTCTCTTCCACCGATTTGGTAACCAAATCACTCATATCCTTATCCAGAAATCCAAGCACCCCAAATCTGTTAATTGGAGGAAAGATCTCTCGTTGATCATCCACCACCTTATTCTTTCCTTTCTCCACATTAGACTGGTTTTCCTTGTTGTGAATCTTTTTCGGATAATTCGATCGCGAAGACTGTTTGTTTCCTTTTACAGAAGATTTCCTTTTCTCGACCTTCATCCATTCACCATACAGACCTTTCTTTTCTCCCGGAAACACGCCCGTCGGCGACGGCTGAACGACGGTCGCCGAAGCCGACGCCTCTTTTCCATTGTTCCCAGTACTGATTGGTTTCTCCTTGACATTTCCAGCATTAGACGCCGGATCCAATCAAGAACCGATCACCATTGATACTTATCGATCCTTTCAACGGTTTATCTAGATCAACCTCCACACAAATCCGGGCGAACCTCCCTCTATTGGTGTACATTGTTTTGGAATCAACTTTGATAGGGCGTCCGATGGCCGTTGCGATTTTCAATAGTATCTTTTCTTCATAAAGTGTAACCGGGAGATCTGATAATCTAATCCACGTTGGTGTGGTTTTGATTGGTTCAGTAGTGCGAAAGCTAGGCGACCAACTACACACAACCAAACAACGACCAAAAATAGTCCAAGGGCCATTGGTAAGTGCCGACATAAACTCAGCCTCCCTTCCAAAGCGAACCAAGTAGCACCCGTTCGTGAGATCAAGAATTTGATATCTCGCGTCCGAACGCCACATTTCGCGGATCTTCTTCTCCATAATATGGAATGGGATGGGATAACCGAGAAGTTTGACCACCACCGACCACTTCCATACAGATGCTAGCGCATCCATAACATCATCCGCAATTGAAATGGCCGGATCGCCATCCTCCCCGTCTGGAAAATGCACTTGAACTTTTCCCTCGAGGAATTTTTCGTCAATGATGGTTTTCTGTTGGAATGCTCCACCTTCAACTACAACATCTTTCCACGAGCCATGCTGGTCCGGGGGATCTCCGGGGGGACGCACTTTGTTTGGATCTTCCATGGTAACATCGTTTGGCGATTCTGATTCAGCCGGTGATGTCACCGGTGAGGAACTTTGAGTCATACGAGAGTTTCAGAAGAGAGTGTTTTTTTTCAGAAGAGGACTAAGGGTAAGTTGTTTGGACTTCCTCCTTACTCCCATGGGGGAACACTTTGACATTACATTTTTCGAGGCCGATTTAGTTGGAGTACAAACCCCACAAAATGATCCGCTCATCTTGACTATGGAGCATAAAAGATTTGAGGTCAAGAGAGCTTTGGTGGATTCTGGCAGTTCTGTAGAAATAAGGTACATATTATGAGTTTTTCCGGGCTTTGGGACTTAAAGAAAGCGACTTGGAAGAGGTCTCCATGCAGCTTGTCGGGCTATGAGCATATCTAGTGTTTCCATTGAGAATATTGCGCGCACATGTTGGTAAAAGTGTGGAAGCCGAGTTCGTAGTGGTTGATGTTTCATCGACATACAATCTAATACTGGGAAGGCCATGGTTTCATTCAATGCACGTTGTGCATTCGATGCTACACCTGATGATTCAATTTCCCGCATCAATGACAGATTACTAAGGTAAAGGCCAGTCAAGCGACAACGCGATATAATGTCTCGATTCAAAGGGCTACGATATCCGAACAAGCAAAGGGCAAGTGAGTCTACCAAAACTTAGTTAGGCAGGATAGGATAAACAATGCTTGAATAAGGGGCTCTATTTCCTATCACTTGGTTGTTCCCATGTGGTTTTCTCGGTGAAAGGTTTTAACGATGCCTTGGTTTTTAGCTTTCGATTTTTAAATTCTGGATGTATCACTAACATTGAGTGAGGTTTGAGCACTCTGGATTTTGGATACTATATCAATACTATGAATGAAGTATGATAGAATGTACAATTTGGAAATAAATAAAATCTTATGACCGAACCATATTATTAAAGAATGAACAACCAGTCCCATGGATGTGAACTAAATCTTGCTATTGGACTATTTATGAAAGAATGAATGAGCGGTGCCGATGGAAGTAAACGAAATCTTACGTCCAGATCGTATTACGAAGGAATGAACGAGCGGTCTTGTGGATGTAAACGAATGACGATAGGACAATTTACGAATGAATGAACGAGCGGACCCGATAGTTAGTGTAGAAACTCGAAAGTGTGATTATGTTTATGCGATTACGATTCCAGATACAATTACGATTCCAAATGCAATTACATTTGTGTCATTATGTTTGGTTGACTGCATATATGATTATGAATGCTATTATTTTGATTGAGATTGTTATGAGAACACAAGTGCAAAAGGGGTTCTAAGGGTGCTAACTGAGTGGTAAAAATGTGAGAGTTTTTTGCGCAAGTTGAAAGTGTTAAAGTAAAAAAAAACACGAAAAGTCAAATATCAATATTTACGCGTGCAAATACGTAACATTCGAATGGCAATTTGTGAAATTAATTAGTGCATAATTGATAAGTTAACAAACTTTTTCACTTAATGAGCCAAAAAGTCAATAAGCCCAATGCCTTATAGGGTGAAAAACCCTAGCCCCATTTTATTCTTCTGTAAAAGCACAGTCTCAAATAGGTGAAAGACAAATTGTTTTTCTCTTTCATGTAAACTTGTTTTTAATTTTTGTGTTGAATCTATATCTTTTTACCATAACTTTTTTATACAAAAACATGATTATAGTCTATAGATCGAAGTACTCCTATTATAACAAAGAAGGCATGAATTAGATTTGTGATGATCCTATGAGACTATTATAAATGGTAATTTTTATATTTTCCTCGTTCTAAATATTTTTACATAGCAATGAAACTGTAAATGGTATTTTTTCCCAATCAATTTAAATTATAATTGGCCGCCAAAGATCATTTACGTGAACACCGAAATCAAGAGATATATGGTTTCCAACTTTACATGAAAAAGAAATGGGTTAATACCGAAATTCACCACTTAAATCGCCATAACTGCTTAGAGTAACCCACTAAAAGAGAAATAAATGAAAGTTTCGAGAAATGAATGTAAGTAACTCGTCGAAGTAGTATGTCGTTAACAAACCACCATACCATGGTTTCGTACTTTCGTTAGTAGTTTCAAAACAGAACACAATAGCATTAGCTGGTAATCTAGGTGGTTTTTGGTAATTTTCCTTTTAATGGGTTCAGTAAATACTTTAATGGGGTTTTGCCACGTGCGATTTTTTTACCTTGCTTTCTTGGACCCACAGTATGGGGCAAGAAACTTCCAGGAAAATGCAAAATAAAAACGGAATTAAGATTTTTTTTATACTCTCTATTCAAAAAAAATAAAAACTGATATTGCGCCCCTCTCTATATATAACGTATCCTTTGATCGATCTTGTATCATCGCAATCTAAACTGACAACATTTCACAACGATTTTCGTCTCTCTGTCTACTCTCCACTTTATTGTTCAAAATCGCAACATGAAGAGCGGAAACTACATCGGTTCCGAAGAAGTAGCGTGGGCAGAGATGGAGAACGGCGGCGCGGCCACCACGACGTCGGCACCGTTGCTCAAGGGCGCGAGCAAGGAGCTGAGGCCGGGGCGGACGGCGCACAACATGTCGTCGTCGTCGCTGAGGAAGAAGTCGGAGTTGAGCAATTCCGTGGCGAAAGTCCAAAGTGGTCTTTTTAGGCGGACGCTGGCGAATGTGCAGGAAGTTATTCTGGGGACGAAGCTCTCCGTTCTCTTTCCCGCCATTCCCTTGGCTGTCGTCGCCCAGTGCTACAACTTTGGAAAGGTAACGCTAGGGTTTCGTTTTCCGATCTAATTGGCGGTGTTGTCGTTGTATATTGAATGTGGATTTAGGTGTATTTTAAACGCATATGGTTATTGAATGCCGATTGATTAATGTGAGTTAAACATACAAAATTAGGGTTTGAAGCTCAATTGATAGTTATGACATGAACGAGCAACATGTATCTCAACATGTGATATTCACTTTTGTCAAATTTCGGTTTGATTGCACTCCATGCTAAGAGACTGTTCAACTGACTTGCACTACAATCAATTGTACTGGCAGCCATGGATTTTTGCTTTGAGCTTGCTTGGACTGACTCCTCTTGCTGAGCGTGTGAGCTTTCTAACAGAGTACGTCAACACCCCTGCTTCTGTCACCTTTTGCTTTCTTTGCATTGCACAATGGAGTTTACTCTCAGGTTTGAATTATCTCTGTGTTTCTGATATTTGGACTCCCAATTCTGCAGGCAAATTGCATATTTTACAGGCCCAACAGGTAGTTTTCTCATTCATTTCATTGATTTTACTCTTTACAGTCTTACCAAAGATTTGTTTTCTTCTCAGTGCTTACTAGCTCTAAGCAATTGTTTTTATGAATGTCTACAGTGGGAGGACTTCTAAACGCCACCTGCGGAAATGCAACCGAGCTTATAATAGCAATACTTGCTTTGACCCAGAACAAGATAAATGTTGTAAAGTACTCTCTTCTTGGCTCCATACTCTCAAACCTTCTTCTAGTTCTCGGCACTTCTCTCTTTTGTGGTGGTCTTGCCAACCTCTCCAAAGAGCAAAAGTTTGATAGGGTAAAGTAACAACCTCCCTTTTGTCCTTTACACATAACATTTTTGTCATTTGTGAACCATGAAACAGAAAGTAATGCTGCCTTCATATTTTGAATACTTGCAGAGACAAGCTGATGTGAACACTCTTCTCTTGCTTCTTGGGCTATTCTGTCACTTGTTGCCTTTGCTGTTTGGATTTGTAACCGGGGGATCTACTATACCTTCAAGTGAAGGTTTGACCCAAAAGCTTCAATTGTCCAGGGTGAGCAGCATTGTGATGCTAATCGCATACTTTGCTTATCTGATCTTTCAACTGTGGACCCACCGACAGTTGTTTGAAGCCGAGGAGGTAATTAACGCCTATACAAGTTCAAAGAATAAGCAATGCTATAGTACTAATATGTTAAAAGGTAGGATGGTGAATCTAAAATTACGCGTCATACAGGATTCTGAAGATGAGGGTGGCTCTGAAGAATGTGCAGTTATTGGTTTCTGGAGTGGCTTTGCTTGGTTGGTTGGCATGACCAGTATCATAGCACTGCTATCCGAGTATGTTGTTGCCACAATTGAGGTAATCAGAAGATTCTACCTGCTAGCAAAAAATAATTATTCTTCATGACTTGAGTTTGGATAAGGAACAATCTTTCTATGACTTTAGGCTTCATGGTTCCTTAAACAGTAATCACCTTATACAATCCTAAATAGTACATTTGCTGGTTCTGCTGAGCAGGAAGCTTCAGATTCTTGGGGTCTTAGTGTTGGATTCATCAGCATAATTTTGCTGCCCATAGTGGGAAATGCAGCAGAACACGCCGGAGCTGTAATTTTTGCTTTCAAGAACAAGTTGGTAAGTTTACCCTCTTCATATGTTTCCGACAACATAGAAGCTTCCAGACATCTGAGTTTTGATTCTGAACTATTGGTACTAATTAAACCAGGATATATCTTTGGGTGTTGCTTTGGGATCAGCTACTCAGATATCAATGTTTGTGGTAAGAATTTGATCAAATTTCTATAATTATTTAAACACAGATTTTCATTGCTGCTGATCAAGAAATTATGATTTGATCGAAGCTCTTGATTTGTATTAGGTTCCATCATGCGTGATCGTTGCTTGGATCCTAGGCACCAATATGGACCTTGTTTTCAGCCCACTTGAGACGGGTTCCCTGGCTCTAGCCATTATCATCACTGGCTTGACTTTACAGGTGAAAGCAACTACCACTTTGAACATCTGAAGAAACTTAAATTAATTTTGAGTTAGTTTAACTCACCTTTCCTTAACAATGCAGGATGGATCGTCTCACTACATGAAAGGACTGGTTCTTCTCTTGTGCTACATAGTGATTGCAGGCTGCTTCTTTCTCCTAAAAACACCTCTCACAAATCAACCTAACATCATCAACCTCTTAAGAGCCTGATAATCACATGAATGTGGTTTTAATCAGTTCATACTATGATCACTTGCTCGCCCTCCAATCTATGAACATGATCAAGACGATTGTAATCAAAAGGTGTGAATATTCTGCACTCAACAGATTGATCGTGGTCATGTGGATGCGTTGATATGTTGATTCTTTCATTAGTAACACCTATATATGTATGTCGTTTGATCGATTCCTCTTGCTAAAATAATGACCGAGTACTTTGGCTGGAGGGATCGGGTTGAGGTGGGTATTCATCCTTTTTGTTTACATGTTAGTCGGATTGGTTCATGTTGATATTTATGGTGTGGCCAAGGAGGATTCAAACAGAGAAACTTGGTCTCTCTACATGTTCGGTTTCTAGCTGCATTTGATTGTGCAAATAAGCTCAGTGTGCAACTATTGTAATAGACATCAATAATATGGACGCTGGTGTTCTCTCTTCTTCCCTATCTACTGACTACTGTTACAATAATGGTTGTTTTCGACCGAAAACAAAAACGACTGTTTATTTTGTTAAAAAAATAAAGTAGTTATTGAAAGAAAATGACATATGCTAGAATAATTTTAATTTTTAACCTAACGAATTGTTAGTAGATATTTTTAAAATTTTGTAAAGATTAAAGCTTCCTTTAGAATCTTCTAATATCCAAAATTTTCAATATTTGTGAAGTAACAAAAACGTATTCACTGGCAGGAGCAAGAGAGCAACAACATTTAGGGTTGTAATTGAACCGAGCTGTGTTTTAAATTGTTTAAGCTTGACTGGTTAAAAATAGGTAAGTTTAAACTTGAACCGAACACGAACGTAAGTTTGGTTCGAGCTTAAAATTTTATTTGAATTAGATTCATTTACATGCTCATCAACCTTGAATTTAGCTCGCAAACCTCTCATTTAAATTTTTTCGTGAATAGTTTTGCGAATAACACGCTTACTTCATCTACACAAGCAAATGAAATTAAAAATTAAACTAAGTAGTGATCGCTAAAACTAATGAAATTAAAAATTAAACTAAGTTGTGATCACTAAAACTATGTACTTTTTTTACTTAAGCTATATATAACAATATATGGTGAAGTTTATTCATGAATGTATAATCTAGTCTATTATGGACGTATAATCAAGCTTACTCATAATTAAACAAGCCTAATCTCTTGTACTCAAGCCAAGTTTATTTATTTTTTGAGCCTTAAAATTGTGCTAAGCTCGACTCGATTACAAATTGAGCCCAACATGAAAATGAATTAGCCAAACATTGAATTGCTCACAAGCCATATAAGTCATTTACAACCACAACTACATGGACTTAAAATCATATATGTCACTCAAATTCATACTCAAACCATCTCGATTTAAATTCCACAATAACAATTACTTATAAGGTTATTTTAACTGACTTGATACCATTTTTAGAACCGTCTTTTAACATCTCCTAAAAAAAGAACAAAGCGATTATGATGTCTGTGTGACATAATATTTTACAAACGGATTTTCTTACCTCTTTGGGCATAGGATTAACATCCTATTTTACAAATATTTGTTGTTTTTATTTATTTAGGAATTTAAATTTTTCTCGACGAGTTTATACATTTCTTTTTATGGTTTTAGTTTCTAAAATCGAGAAGCTTATCCTACTAGAAAGACCGTTTTATAAAAGATGTGTGGTGTGATATGATATTTTTTGTTTAAGGTGTGATATAATGCTTTATAATTAAGTAGTAGGGTATGATCACTATTATAAAAATTTCTTTTAGATTCCGTCTAGGCCCCGTCTAGACGCTGGAAGGTTCTAGCCAGCCTAGCCAGGGCCGGCTAATTGGGTAGGTCGGAGGGGCGGTCGCCATGGCCCCCGAAATATAAAGGCCCCCAGATTGAAAATTACTATTAGTAAAAATATGTCATTATTATTAGTAAAAATAGGTCCATTAATATTAAAAAATTCATTAATGTTAAAAAAACATATTGATTTTCTAATTAAAAAATAAATAAAAATTGTATGAAAAGGCCTATTTATTTATGAGAATTTCTAATGTGTGCCCATGAGTAAGCAATAAAGATACTAATTTTAGTAAATTTTATTATTGTTTGTTAATTGTAATTTTATTAGGGAATAGTTTTGAAATAATTTCTAAAATTAATATAGTTATTGTGTGTCCATGGACACACATTAGCTGGACAATTTATTTATTATGCTAAAAAGGACCTATTTATTTGTTATGTTTAAGGGGCCCCTAAATTTTATTTCGCCCTAGGGCCCTTGAAATAATTGAGACGGGCCTGAGCCTAGCCATTCAAATCGCATAGGCACTCGTCTAGAACCGCCTACACCACTGTTTAGGCCGTCTAGGTATTAGGCGGTTTTTATCCGCCCAACGTCCATCTAACGCTTTTTAGAACATTAGGTGTGATATAATATTTTTGTAAGTTGCAAGGTGTGATGTATGATGTTCCATTATATATCAACATGTAAACCTTATTGAAAAAGCTTTAAGCATCATAGTAGATAAATTACTGTCACAATGTTTATTCAAAAAGTTTTAAAATAACTATTTGAAATCGACAATTCAAAAGTAATTAAAAGTTGTTTATTTTGAGAGTACTGAAACCTCGAATGGGATTCTTCACACAATCAAACTTATACATTTTTATTAATATACTCATGCATGAAGAGTTGGAATAAAATCAACATATGTACAGTAATGTTTTGAATTCCGGTCTTGATTTTATTAAAAAATTGTTTGATATCAGAAAACGAGTAGGTATTCCTACCCAAAAAAAAGAAAAGAAAGTGATTAGGTACTGGTATTCTATTTCTTACGTGCTACAATCTACTATATATATAAAAAAAAGCAATAAGGTTTGGAGCCTTCTCATTACGCCATGTAAGATTTCGCCACATGTCGATTCTATATTAAGCCACCTCATATTTTTACACGTGTCATTTTCTTATAATTTAGATGTCTTTATAAATATTACATGTCATAGTCCACATGTCAAAAATTTTCCATATCACTCATATATTATGTACACATCATATTGCCACATAATCTACAAATATCAATAAATTTTTAACTTTTTTATATTGGATTACAATGATGTTTTTTTGGAAATTTATTTACATATAAAAATATTTTTTACCATATCTTTATGATCCTAACAACTCTCCAATATAATTTACCAAAAAAACTCCTATAAATATATACCGAGATCTTATCCTATAATATAAATATATACCGAGATCTTATCCTATAATATAAATATATACCGAGATCTTATCCTATAATATGTCAAGTCAATTTTATTTGCTAATCCATATTAAATGTCCCATTATTTTCATTTTTGTTATCAAAATCTTTAATTTAGAGTTATGTTTTTTTTTTACAATTTATATAAATCATCAATTCATAATTATTATTCATATTATATTTTTATTTATTAATATCTTTTTTTATAGTATATCTAAAAAAATATTGATTCATAGTCGTAGGCACGATGAGAACAACTAGTTAATTCAAAAATAAATAAAGTAGACGGGAAAATCGTGAAACTCTGCGAAACACAGAATAATATACTGACACCAGCTGCACCGAACATAGCATTCTGAGATCATTTCCCGATTGATGCAATCGAAACCGTCGATTTCTTTCTCTACCTAATCAATCGTACGTGGTCTCACTCGCAGACAAGTATAGCTACAGTACAAAGGCCCTTTTATTTACAAAATTGGCCATATATTAAGCTAAAATTATAAAATGGTACTACATACATGCTAGCTGCCTAGTTTTTCCCTCTCTTTTCCATACCACTTCACCTTCCCTTCCTGGCTTCCTCCGTTATTCCCCAACTGCCCTGCTATTCCCTGAAGCCTTGTCTTCTCCGATTGAATTCCTCGATTCCCGATATACTATGCAATTTTAATTGAAACCATTCGCTGTGGAATTCGGGATCCAAATTACATATCCATGGAGCCAAACAAACCTTCTCTGATTTGCCGTGCCATTCCTGGCATACAAGCTTCAGAGACCAGTGATTCTACTGACATATCGCTTTTCCGTTCAGAACAAGAAGCGCAGTTTAGGTCCAGATGGATCGAACACGGTTTTGCTGTTGTCGGCGATAGTGGAGGACGAGGAGGCGGGCGATTCGCTTGCGTTTCCATGTCGGAGAAGAAAGCAATCGCCCCTACCCCCGCGCAGCTGGCTAAACATCCGCTGGCTATGGCCGCTCTTGTACCGAAAGAAGCGGCACTGTTTGCAGCCGGAGCAGTTGCAGGTGCTGCCGCTAAAACCGTCACTGCCCCGCTTGACCGTATAAAGCTTCTTATGCAGGTAAACCTAGTTCGGTATTATGTCTGCGACTTTGTAATTTGTGAGATTAAAATAATTTGCCTCTCTACTGAAGACTGTATAAAGGTTAATTGCCTGTGATTTTGGTTTTGTGAAGTTGTTTTAAGTTTATAGTTTGTTTCACATAGTTAACTATCAGGATCGGTCAAATGGGAATCAATTAGGGCAATGTAGCTGGTTGTGAGGTGGGGGCCATCTCCCTTGTAATATTTGATGAAAGTATTGGAAAAAGGATCCAAAGGGAGCGGGAAGAGCACAACTGCAATGATCTGATTCAATTGATTGGGTTCTACAAGGAAGGATATTTATAGCTCAGCCAGTTTTACAAAGTCAGCATTTAGTTGACAAATTGAATAATCCAACTCAAAAAATTTAGCACATGTAAGTGCCACATAGATTCATCATAGACAACTAATAAAAGAAACAACTAATCTCAATAGCAAGAAACTGAGGCTAACTATTAGCAATTTAGCATGGATCAATGCCTTCATACTCGCTGTGTAGTGCAAGAAATCTTAATAGGAGATCCTGATGTTGATGATTCTTATATTAGTACTTCAATAGTGCTTGTATATATGAGTTGGGGATAAGTGCGTTTTGAATTTTGAACTAATTTCAAGGGACATTTGTGACATGCCCATCAGTACACCATCGTAGACTTTTGACCACTTCTATTGTTAGTCATAGTCTCAGCTTTTGTGCTTTTAGAAGTGATCTTGAGCTTTTTGGAGTACTATCAAGTTCAAACTTATGCCGACTCTTTGTAGCATATTATAAGCCCTTAGTATTAAATAAAGCCTGCTTGAAAGCTGGTAAAGAACTTGCTTTGATCAGGAGAAAATTGGGGCTCTGAATCATCAATAGATATACAGGTGGTGCAATAAAACAGGTCTTACAGTTAGCCATTCTGTAAAGTCATTGCTCAGATATACAAGTTAAAATTGACTGGAAGTTACATGTAAATAAGATTAGAGCCTCACCTTCTATTTGGATAGGCACTCATATAGTTGACAGAAAGTTTAATGGAGAACTTCCTGGTCTTTCCTGCCGCATCACCTTCTTTTTACCACATGGATTTTTCATAAAACGCTATTGGCTAGAAGTTTGTAAAAGCCATTTGTTGTCTGATAAGCTCACTTTTACAGACACATGGGGTGAGAGTTGGTCAAGAAAGTGCTAAGAAGGCAATTGGTTTTATTGAGGTATGTCTCTTTTGTACCATTAATGTTTAGGTGTCTTTCTTTGAGGTAATTTAATCTGGAATTCCTCAATAAAACATTAAAGTCAAGGTCCTATTCCTAGGCCAAACTGATATTGTTTTCTACACGCTGACACTCTTACATGGAAAACAAAATTTTTATTAGGCACAAAAGAAAAGTTTGTGTGACATTGGTCTAAATGCTATTGTCTGAGTCGTTTATGCAGGCTATAACAATGATAGGAAAGGATGAGGGCCTGAAAGGGTACTGGAAAGGCAATCTTCCCCAGGTCTTAAGCAACTTTGCTATATACTCTTCTGTCCTTTTGTTTAGCGTTGATCATGTTTTTATGTAAATGGGAGGATTTGGGAAAAACTTTGCAGGTGATACGAATCATACCTTATAGTGCAGTACAACTTTACTCGTATGAGATATACAAAGTAAGACTTGAACTTACTCACTTGATTTATACGGTTCATAGTCTTTCGGGGCATCTGATTCCCTGCTAAAAATGAAACTACAGAAACTTTTTCGGGGAAAGGATGGTGAACTTTCTGTGATTGGAAGATTAGCAGCTGGTGCTTGCGCTGACTTCAACTGTTGTGAGTGATGCCATTGCCTTTATGTCTATTCTCTTGACACTCGTTATTTGAATGGAAGCCTTTCTTACTTTTTTTTCTCAAACAAGGAAATGTATGATTCTTCATGTTGTGATATGGTTATTGTTAGACTAAGGTCTCATCTCTAAACTAGTAAATGTTTGTTCTATATATTAAGAGAGTTTTTATATATCCAGAGGAAGACTAATTGCTACTGAGAAAAGAGAAATGTTCCTAGATATTGAAATAGTACAGTGAATGTTCATTGCATAACCTTATATTTTTTCAGGTGACATATCCTTTAGATGTCTTAAGGTTAAGACTGGCAGTAGAGCCAGGGGCCAGAAGTATGAGTCAGGTAAGCCATTCCAGACTCGCTGTTGACAATGAGGAATGTTGTCTCATGAATTAAATATGTAAAAATAACTTGCAGGTGGCCCTGTGCATGCTAAGAGAAGAAGGATTTGCTTCCTTCTATAATGGTCTGGGTCCAGCATTGATTGGCATAGCTCCCTACATTGCTGTGAACTTCTGCGTCTTTGACTTGTGAGACTGGTACCCTCAGTATCTACTATCTCCTTAATGGGAATGTAGAAGAGGAATTTTTGGTCTTTGAATTTTGTTTTTCTTTTCAAAAATATACGCGTAATTTATTTTTGAGTTTTATGTATCTCTTTCATTGCATTAGGGTTAAGAAGTCTTTGCCTGAGAAGTACCAAAAGAGGCCTGAAACATCTTTGGTGACAGCTGTGCTATCTGCTACTATTGCTACACTTACCTGTTATCCTTTGGATACTGTAAGAAGACAAATGCAAATAAGGGGTACTCCTTACAAGACAGTTCTTGATGCCCTTCCTGGTAATAATCTGACTTTATGTTTGCCTGTTTTCAAATTGGTGCTCATATATCAAATTTGTAACTTTCACTGTTTTATGAATTATTAGTTCATATCAGTAGGGTTTTTTGTCTTGGTCTGATATGTGAAAAGAAACATAGTGGGTTTTCAAGTGGAATCTAAAAGGGCCTTGACCTCTCATACGGTTTTCCCATTTGCTTACTGTTGCAAGAACCAGATGGTTGATTGAACTGAAAAGTGCAGGTATTGTGAATCGTGATGGCTGGATTGGATTGTACAGGGGGCTTGTACCAAATACATTGAAGAACCTACCAAATAGCAGGTGATTTTTAGATTAAGTTTGTATTTACAGTCATCAATTTTGCTCACCTTTTTTATTCTTAATTCTTTCAAGCCATCTGAAGCAGTGCAAGTGGCAATTAGTCAATATTCTGTTGGTACAGACAACATTTGCCTATGTTTAACTTAGTTTTGAGCCAGTTCAAACTTCTGAAATTTCTGGCACCAATAATTTGACATGATTTTTTTGGAGGAGACATCTCAGTAGAAATTTTCAAATATCAAGAGATCAAGTGTTCAGTGTTCTTAAATTGTATCAGATACCACTCTTTTTTTTTTCCCATCTGCTTTCCTAGATGCCTGTGCTATCCAATTACCTGATGCAGCTCTTTATTTTGCAGCATTCGGCTAACAACGTTCGACACAGTCAAAAGTTTGATTGCAGCTGGCGAGAAGGAGCTCCAGAAGATAAAGGAAGAAAACGAGAAGCAGCAAAAGCTAAGCTAAGCACTAGTGATTGAACAATAACCAAAAGCTCAAATTTCCTGCTTATAATTTTTCCTATGCAAATCACAACTTCTTGGCAGAGCACTAGACATAATTTAGGTAGAACTCGTAAGCATCTGGCTATTGCATTTCTCCACCCAATAAAAATAAAAAAGCGTCAGTGTTAGTGCAATGATGAGTGTTAGTGCCCAAGAGTCAAATGTGATGAGGACCATCGATCATTATTTCATGTGGTTACTTGATCTTTGCTTTTATTGTCATTCTATAGCCATGGTGGTGGTGGTGGTGGTTAAATGGTTAATGGTGGTTATTTGGTAAAGAGATTCATTACTCAATAATATTGCTTAGTTAAATCAACAAGTAGAATTGTAACAAAAGTCTTACCACAACTCATCTCTATTACATCTTTGTTTTCTTCTATAAGAGATTTATCAAATCTACTGATAGTGCTAACACAAAATTTAGAATCCAAATTGGGACATGTTAACAAGTGAGGTGTGTGGAATCACAACAAATGGAACTTCTACTCACCAGAAACTTTTATTTTTTGTCAAAATATCATTATTTATGTCAAACATTTAAAATTTCCATTTCTTATCATAAACTTGAATAAATAATCCGTTCCGTTTGTTGTGATTCCATTCCACACACCTCAGTTTCAAAATATCATTATTAATTTGTTGTGATTCTCAACAAAATTTGCTAGGCACATGTTAAGGAGTGAGGTGTGTGGAATCACATCAAATCCAAATTAAACTTACTGTTATAATAACTAATCCATTCAATGTTCTTTGTATGTGAAAATTGTTTATCCCTTTCTATGTATCATAAACAAACATGTCCACTTTATTTGCATATTTTATTTGATAAATAACAACCTTATCTTTACATTCATTGATAAATAACAAAGATATCTTAGCGCCACTGAAGTTGAATTTTCAACTAGGCATTAAATATTTTAATTAAATTACTGCATGTCTTATCGTGTCCATACAAGTTTACCACTAATTAATCATAATCACTAACCAAAGTACTATCTTCCTCAAATAAATATGCAAATCTTATTTAATGCATCATCTTACCTATAAACCCATATGTTACCAAAAAAAAAAGAAGCAAATTCCAACAGTTCTGTGACATTTCTCATGCAACTTTAGTGACTAACATAATTTTATAGCTGAACTTCAGCTTACTATAAATTGGTCTATAATATACTTGTCGAATTATTATTATTTTTTCAAAAATATAATTGGTAGTCATATAATACCTTTTAAAAATAAAAAAATACGTCAGTGATCTGGTCATCCGCATCGGACACCATTATAATTTTTTGAAATGTTTTTAAATGCTCACTGTGATAGTCTATTGTATCATTGATTCATTGGGGTGTAATTTTGACGGATCAAAAAAGAGTAATGGGATGGTAACGACGGGATATATTATTAGAGATCATTACAGAAGAGTGATTATAATGAATGCTACGTCAAATGAACACTGGAACGTCATTTAGGCTGAGGTCAGGGGAATGTATGACGATGTTTGTGAAGGTAAGGCTAGGAATATTTCAAAAATTGAAATTGAAGGAGACAATATTATTGTCATAAACGCTTTAAAAGGAAGTAGATCTTGCCCTTGGCAAATTGAAATGCTAATTGCCGATACATTGGTTAATTTGCAGTCTTTTGAGGTGGTCCGTTTCCTACATGCACCAGGAGACTGCAATAAAGTGGCAGATTTGATCGCTGACCTAAGACATTTGGTTAGTGTCAATCAAATTCAAACTCATTTAGAGCTTCATTCCCTCATCCGTAAGGATGCACTAGGTTGAGTTGTATAGACCTAATTCTTTCCTACTCAAAAAAAAATTGATTCATTGTGGTGAGGGTACAACATTTCAGGTTTTTATCTTAGTCTCCATTTATTTCCTAATCTCTAAACGTATCATTGATTATGCATTTGGTATACTTTTTTTTGGTTGAAAGAGAGACGGTACTCTCCGGCTCTTCCAGGGAGCATTTTATTAATAATAAAAAAGGGCTAAATAGTCAGCAAACGAGGGATAGCCCGGCCCCTAACATCAGCATCAAGCAGAGAAATAACACCATTAGGCGGCTCAAGCAATACATGAGTACCTAAACTAAAAGAAAAAGCTAGTGTAGCAAGATAGTGAGCAACACAATTTGCCTCCCTATAAATGTGACGGACCTGGACAATCCAGTTCCTACGAATTAAGCTCTGGCATTGAGCTGCCAGGCTAAATAAGGAGTGATAACGATCCACAGGTTTGCTTAAAAAATGACACACAATTTGTGAATCAATTTCCAAACAAACCCTCCTGAAACCTCGTTCCCAAGCCAGAAGCAAACCCTGGATAGCACCCCAAAGTTCGGCCATCGGAACCCTACAAGCACTAATAAAATGGACAAAGCCTACCTGCCAACACCCATCGCTATCACGGATGACTCCACCTGCAGCAGCAGTCCCATCACTTCGTACAGAACAATCTGAGTTGACTTTTCACCACGATTCAGCCGGCCGAGTCCACATGATAAAATGCTCTTGTCTGCGTTCCACATCCGACCGGTTCAGTTTAAGAGAAGCAGCTCTTGCATAATCCCCTACGTATTCCAACACGAAACCTTTGCGATTTCATGAAAAAGGAGTATTTTCAAACACGCATTGGTTACATCATTTCCAAATCCACCAAATAGTAGAAGCAAAAATACAGTTCCAAGCACCACCACTGCTGTGTCTTTGAGAGCAGGAAATATTAACACGAGTCCAATAAGAAAAATTAGACTCGAAAAATACTTCCCTTTCAAGAGGAGGGTGAAGATTAACCCATAAACGCTTTGTGATGTCACAATCGCGTAATAGGTGAATCAACAACTCCTCAGTTGAACATATAGGACAAGTTGCATTATCGGTGAAATGACGCCTAACCCGCTCTTGATTCGTAAGGATAACGCCTTTGACCGTAAGCGAAGAGAAAACTCGAGTCCTTTCCGGAATAGCAAGAGACCATATACGCTTATAAAGCACACCGTCAGCACCCATAAGCTCATGTGGTGGGCCAATCAATTCATAAGCACATTTCACAGTATACTGGCCTGTTGAAAACGTCTTCAAAGTCAGCACATCCGTGAGGTCAGCCTCCTCAGAGACAGCAACCGAAGCAAGCTTGAGGAGTATAGTTGAAGGTAATAAATCAGCCAAGGCGTCCCAATGCCAGCCAGCCCCATCAATACAGTAATCACGTACAACTGATTGCCTCAACTCATTAGGAATATGCAGCAAAGCACGATCAGTCAGGCAATAATCAACGAGCCAAACATCCACCCACAAATGAACTTGCAGTCCGTTGCCAACGCACCACTTTGAATCGGGAATAACAACCTGATTAACTCCCATCACCACACTCTTCCAAACATAGGATTTTGGCATAGAAGAAGACAGTTTGGGTCGAATATATTTTGCACGCAACACATCAATCCATAGTTTGTTGGACTCAATGAGAAATCTCCAACTCAATTTGCCAACCAAGGCAAGGTTAAGCTCACGCATAGCACGAATTCCAAGTCCCCCACATTCTTTCGGTTTGCTTATCTCTTCCCAACTAACCAAATGGATACGTTGACGATTTTCAATACCACCCCAATTGTGCGTTAAAGCATCAATCTTAGAGCACACCTCCTTGGGCAAACAAACAGTGGCCATGGTATAAACCGGTAACGAAGATAAAACCGATTTAGCGAGAGTGACACAGCCCGCGAGACTAAGAAATTTCCCATGCCAGCCTTGTAGCCTATTGGTGATTTTCTCCAAAAGCGGGGCAAAAGTTTCCGTTTTCACCTGATCATGGAACATAGGCATGCCCAATTACTTTCCAAGATCATCATGAGTAACCATAAAACCACATTCATCCTTAATTCTCCTCACAAACTATCATTCACGTTTGGAGAAAAGAAAATTTTAGATTTAGCAGTACTAACTTTCTGACCTAAGGATGAACAGAAGATATCCAAACAGTCTTTGATAACCTGGATTTGTTGGACAGACGCCTCAACAATCAACATAATATCATCCGCAAAAAAATGTGATAGAGTCGGCCCACCCGAGACAAAAAAATAGGCTTCCAACGCTTATTAGAAACGGCCCTAGAAATAATCTGACTGAGCCTTTCAATGAAAAGCACAAATAAATAAGGCGAAAGCGGATCACCTTGTCGAATTCCCCGAGACGGAAAAAAGTTGTTCGTGACCTCACCATTCCATAGAAGGCGAAAGGACGTCGAGTTCAGACAAGTGCGAATCCAATTAACCCAAGTTGCGGAGAACCCAACATCAATAAGGGTATCCTCGATGAAATCCCAACGGAGATGATCATAGGCTTTCTCAAGATCAAGCTTCAACAATATCCACCCCTTGGCTCCCCTCTTACACTTCATAGAATGCAAGACTTCCTAAGCAAGAACAATATTATTAGAAATCAGACAGCCAGGCAAGAAACTACCCTGCATAGCACCAATCAGACATTGCATATTTTGTTGCATCTGGTTAACCATTACCTTAGTAATGATCTTGTAAAGAACATTACACAGACTAATGGGTCTGAATTGACTAATAAGTTTTGGTTCATCAATTTTAGTAAGGAGCACAATGAAAGTCTCATTCAAACTAGACGGTAACACTGCAGAGTGAAAAAAATCATGAACCAGGCTCATAACTGGTTATTATAACAGAAACAATACTAATAAGTAAGTTGGTTGATAGTTCCTGATATAATTAATTATGCGTTAATACCGAACTTTTGTAATGCTTCTATGTAACTAAATACGATATGGTCGAAGAATATAATTTATACAACTATGATATGATTTTATAATAATAAAAATAACAAAAAATGAACCTTTTGAAATAATTTTAGGCGATAATCAAATAAAAATTTAGGTTGACTATTTTTTAAAGGTTTTATTTAGGTTGACTTAAAGAAAATCAAATCATCAAACATTTTTAGGATTATTATGGATAGTAGTATTAGACCTGGGTCGGGATCGGGTCAAAACGGGTCTCGGTTTGTCAGGTCGTTAAATTTACGGATTTGGTACGGGTTCGAGTTGATCCAACGGGTCACAATCGTTAATTTTGTTAATCTTTATTCTATGTTTCTTAAAATAATAATATTAAATTATAATAAAATAATATTTAATATTAATAAATACTAAGTTTATATAACTTTAATAGTAAAATATTTAGTTTTTAATATAAATAATACTTTATCAGGTTGGTCGGGTCAACTCAACGGATTGGTGACCCAACCCACTTTTTTTTTCAGGTCAATCGGGTTTGGGTGGTCAGGTCGGGTTCGGGCCGAGTCATTTTGGGTTTGGGTTGTGTCGGGTTAGGGTTGCAACGGTTCATGGGTTAGACGGGTCGGGTTGTTGCGAGTTTTTGGGTGGGGCAGGTCGACCCAACAGGTCAAGAAAAATCGAATTTTTTATAATTATTAATTTTTTTTATTTTATTAGTAATATTTAATAATAATCTATTGTTTTTATATATTTTAATAATAGAATATATTATAATTTTCAAAATATATTATATAATTCTAAAATTATAAGAAATCAGGTTAACCCAACGAATTCCGGGTTTATCGTGTTCGGTTTATTTCATGTTCAAATTTTCGGATCTTGACCTTAAAATTTTCATACATTTCGGGTCGGCTTTGCTATTTGGGTCAACTTTTGACAGCTCTACTCTTAACCTATTGATTTTTTTTATTGGATTTCAACTCAAAAAATTCGAATCAAGTCGAGTTTGATCAGATCGAGTCATATTTTAACGGGTCTAGTGAATACTAACCCAACCCAATTGTAAGATTAAAAATAGGGGCATTTTCAAACCCTATTGCCGAAAGTTTCCTAGTCCCACCCAATGACCCAAAAATAATAAAGTAATTATGAATTGGAAAAATCGCTCTAAATATCCCAACCTTTTATTAAGCTTTACACTTTATCCCGACCTTTTCGAATTTTACAAAATATCCTATACTTTAGGGATAGTTGAACATTCTATCCTTTAAAGTGTCCACATTTTGAGTAAATTTGTGGATTGACTCCTCACCTTTTCATTTTGTGACAAAAATACCCAACTGTTGTACAAATATTTTTTTAAAATTATAAATCTTGTCCTTATAAGGATTAAAACATTCAAAAATAGTCATTTTAGATCACTTTTTGTTCTAAATTAGTTTTAGTGAAAATTAATTAAAAATAATCTCCTTTATAAAAAAATATATTTGGTTAAGGTTAGAAACATTTTGGGTAAACTCCAAAGTAATAATAGGGCCTTATAGACTTATTGTTCTCATTTGTATGAAAATAATGTCATTACTCTTATTATTTGGCTAATATAAATTTTCACTTCATAATTAACCACATAAATATATAGTCATAACTCTGAATTTAAAATTAGTTCATCTTTTCTCCATTATTTTTTTAAAATAATTTTAGGCAAAAATTATTAAGAATTTTGATAAACTTATTTTATATAAGTTTGAAAATTTTGAGTTATTACATAATCATCGAGTTCAACTTTTGTTTTTCAAAAATAAAAAAATAATTACGAATATTTTTAATTCCTTGTTTGGGTTTCTTTTCTAAAATAATCGAGTTTTTAGTTTTCCATTAACTAAAAAGGAACTTTGGATTTTATGTTTAATTTAATATTTTTTATTTAATTAGTTTGTGTCAGAACATAAGTTGTACATTATCTTGTATTCTTGTTGGTTAAGTTGGGCAAGTAAACCATAAGTTTTTAAACTTTTATATATAAAAAAAAGGGTTATGAATTTTTTCCTGTGTCTAAATTTATTTCGAAAATAATAATGGAAAAAGTATTAGAATGAGCTACTTTGTAAAGTAAACATTTCTAGATAATTACACAATTGGTTAATTATAAAGGTGAGAAGTAACAACATAAAAGTTATTTATGTGGTTAATTGTGTTGAATTTTCTTAAAAAATAATAATGAAAAGAGTATTCAAATGAATTACTTTGTAAAATAAAAGTTATGATTCAATGATTTATGTGGTTATTATAAAGGTGAAATTTATATTAGTAAATAATAATATTAAATATATTAATTTTTTATATAGGAGAAAATTAAACCAATAAGGCTATGTTATAAATGAAAAAAATTGTTTGTACATGGATTGGACATATTTGTTACAAAACGAAAAAGAACTTAAAGTGTTGACACTTTGAGAGTATAGTGCACAACTATCCCCAAAATATAAGATATTTTGTGAAATTTGAAAAAATTGGAGTAGAGTGCCCAATCAAATAAGAGATTGGAATATTTGGAGTAATTTTTCCTTATGAATTTTAAGGTGCGTGTTATTATAAAGTCTTCTGAATGCTAGAAAACATCATACTCGTGCTATGCTTTATGATCTTTGTACGTATCATCTTAATCATATTTGCGAATACAAACCATATCTCGGTGACCAAACCATAGTAGGTATTAAAAAAAATTGAATTTTGAAAAATTATTGATGATTTTTTTAGATAAACATTATGGTATTTAATGACTAAAGGCAAGAGACCAATGTTAGATTTTTTAATCTCTATTATGTGGGCTTACATATTTAATAGAACAATTATATTATATGACTAATTATTAGCGGATTTATTTTAAGTGATTCAATTATGTTAAAAGCCCTAGACTTCTAATAAATGGTATGGGCCCAATGGGTGGATACCGGATTTGACCCAATAGGCTTAATGGTATTCTCTTGGGTTAAATAAATAGAGATTTTAGGTTATAGTCCCCAATACGCTAAATCATTCAGGGCTTTCTACAGTACTCTTCTCATCAGAGTGAAAGCACAAACCCTAGATTTGGCTGAGGAAGATCACATACCTACGGTTCCCGTTCGTAGTTCCGCATAAGGTTCGATTGCCATCAGGATTAAAGGTATGTCAGTTTGGTGTTTCTTAATAACCTAGTATGATCGATCTTGGCGTTTAAGTCTAAAGGGATTAATTTTTCAACAAGTGGTATCAGAGCCATGATCATATTAAGTTATTAGATCTGAAGTTATTATACTTTTTAGTTTGTTTTAATCGATAGTTTTTTTTTGACCGATCGTATGAAAATTTCGGTTTGTTTGGTTGAATTACGATCGGCTGCACTGTGTGGTCACGTTGTCACGCATTCAGACTTTTCCAAGTCGTTTTATGTGCGTTTCTTTTAAAAGTTGTAATTAATATCGGTTTAAGTTCCATGACTAGATATTCCTATTTTATAGCTAATCAATATTGCTGATTTGTGTTCTTTGATCGAATTTTGATGGATCGAATTCATGGGCACTTATATACATAATTAAATAATGATGTATGTGGTCGAGTTGAATGGTCTCGCTGTATGTGGTGTGCACCTTGTTAGAGCATCCCAAGAGATGCTATAAAAAAAAATTTAAAATGGGGAAGAAAATTCCATATTCTCCAAATTTTTTATTTCTTAACTTCAACAAATTCTCCATTTTAAAGATTTATATTTTTATCATTAATATATTTATATATAAACTACTATTATAAATTTGAAATTGACCAATTGGGAGAAGACATGATTTAATATACAATTAATGCATTCTCTAAATTTTTTTAGGGATATCCCCAAATTTAGAAAAAGGGATTCAACTTTTGGAGATCTTCTCCAAAATGGAGAATGTAATGGAGAATTTATTGGACCTTAAAATAGGTCCAAAATCCCCAAATACACCAAATTCAAGAATTTGGAGCATCTGTTGGGGATGCCCTTAGTGACAATTTTTTTTATGTGTGCACAATTTTGGGGCTTTTCAATCGACGAGACTTCGGTGTTAACTGTTTGAATATTAACTTTTTAATGTTCATTATGATTTAGTTCTATGCATGTGTATTGTATTATTATTTATATGTATGATTGTAGTTTGCCCAATTTTAATGATCGTACATATATACATGCATATTGAGGATTACTGTTGTACTATGTGTAATATTAAGAAATTCTTTACACTTAGTATATATATATATTTTTAAATTAAATTAATTTAAGTAATAAGCATACTATTAAGATAGTGTTGGTATATGTGTATGTGTTAATTTAATTTAAAATATAAGGATTGTGTTTTCTTATTTATGCGAATATTGATCGGCCCAAAGGAAGATTAATATTTGGCCAAGTAAGGAATACACATGTAATAATAAATTTTGATAGTTATAAAGATATCATCCATGTGAATAATAGTCGGTCCAAAGAAAGGCTATTGTTTGACTGGATTTATTATCAATATTTGATTATTATGTTGAGAGGACCACTTGCAATTGATATTTTGGTGCAAACACTAGATGTCAAGTTGTGCTAGGTATCTCACTTAAGATTGTATAATTATGTAGGCTTTGTCCATGTGAATGGTAGTCGGTCCAAAGAAAGGCTATCGTTTGACAGGATTTTAAGTAACCCTTTATGATTTACTAGAGATACAATTGAAGTTTCCGTAAAGTTTATTTTTTGGAAGCCTAAGGAGATTGAATTTGCATTGTGGATGTTGTATTCTCACATATTTTTCTATTTTTCAATGTGGGCCTAGAGGCTTGTTTGGATTTTGACAAATAGAATATGAATGTAGTGAGTTTTTGAAGGACCTTGGTCAATTTTCTTTTATACTTTTCAATTTTTTTTTTTTTGGGGGGGGGGGGGCATTGGAGCCACATTTGGTATTTGAATTGTGATAAAGGAAATTTTAGATTAATTGTTTTTGATCGATAAATTTTTGCTCATTATATCCATGCACATTACGCTTTTGATATACGTTTTGTGTAGAAGATTATATTGTTTATTTTTTTTCCAGTGATTATATGTATTGGATTGTACATGTTTAGCAATTTAAGTGAATAGATTGAAGCATGATGTCGCCAAAGTGACCTCTCTTGTGTAGATTGTTCATAAGAAATGTTGAATGTTGTGTGTATGCATGTCAATGCGAGTACTAATCGACCCAAAGGTAGTTTAGTGCTTGATCGGATTGCAAACATACTTGTAAGGGTAAACATGTGACTATTATAAAGTTATACAAATGAATAGTAGATTGATCTAAGGATTGATTTATTATTTGTTATGAATTATTGTCAATGTTTGATCGTTACACCAAGAGTACCACTAGCAGTTGATACTATTGTCCAAAGACTTGGTATTAATGTTGCACTTGGTATCTTGAGATGGGTTGTACAATTCTTGAATTTCTATTGTTGGTATTTTTGGTTCACAATGCAAATTCTAAGTTATATTGCTCTCGTTTAGTAAATCTCAAGACAGTATCTGCTGATTTAAGCTATAGTTCAATCTTTAACTATGTCAACCTTAAGGAATTGGATGACGTTGATTGGGTGTATAGATCTTGACTTTGCATAAAGATAGAACAACCCCTTCTTCTATAGATTCGACTCTTTATAAGAGAAGATAGTTTTTTTTTGAGATAAGGGAACATTCGAATTGCTAAGGTCATATGATCATGATGAACAACACCATTTCTGAAACCTTTAGGTAAAGAAGAGAATAAGAATCTCAAAGTGTTTCCCGTTGAGATTAAATGATGCTTTACTAAAAGCAATAAAGCTAGTATAAGGTTCTCATCGGTTAACACATAAAAGGGAAAAATAAAGAAAATAAGGTGAATAAAGTTAACCTTATTTTGTTCAGAAATAAAAGAAGCATAATAAGGATTAAATAAGGAAATTTGCTTCTTTTGTTATATAAAAAAGGTTTGGACATTTTAAGAAGAAATGTGCCTAAATGTCAATTGAGACGTTGTCTTGCTCTCAAGTAAAGTACTACCTAGAAACATTGGATAGTTTGTTTCAAGTGTTACTACAAATATTAGTGTTTCTATGGAAGAATAAAGTTACTTGAGGATGTAGAGTTTGGAGGGGGGGGGGGGGGGGGATTGAGGAACATCTCTTTGATGAATATGAGGTTGAGAAAAGAATTTAATTTCTCTATCGTCTCTTTGATGAAGTTGTCTTAAGAAGAGAATTTAGTTTCTCTATCAAGTGTTATCATTGAAAGCAATCAGGGTATAATTATAATGCTTTCTAGTAACAACTTAGGTTTTAGACAATATTAAAGTTCCTCTCATATATCAAACTCAACAACCTCAAGAAGTGTCACTACAGAGATCCATAAAGTAAGGAGATATGCAACTTTGGATGATCATATTGTATATCTTGTAGAACAAGAAGATCTTATGGGTGTGATTTTATATGATCATTTTACACACCATATGGAATAAGAAGATATTGCAGAAATTGCATAGGATGATCCAATTAATCTTCAGAAAGATCTTCAAAAGCTATCGTTATACAAAATGGATCATTTAAGATGAGATAGAATCTATGACAAATAAGATATTTGGGATCTTGTTGAGTTGTCATAATGTGTGAAACCCATTTGTTGCATATTGATAGTTAATGCCAAAAGGGGTTCATTGGTAACATCAAAAGGTATAAGGTTCTGATCGCAAAAAGATTCACTCAAAAGAAAGCTAGTGACTTTAATGAGATATTTAAGAAGAATGATGACACTTGTAGTTCATTTGGATTTAGAGCTACATAATATGGATGTAAGGATAACATTTTTCAATAGAAATATTGAGAAAATAGTTTATATGGTTGAACTAGGAAGTTGAAATCCAAAGATTTTAAATCTATGGTCTATAAGTTAAAGAAGTCCATCTATGGTCTCAAAGAAGTTTAAAGATATGGAATCATAAATTCCATCAAGTGATTGTCTCATTTGGTTTTGAGGTAAATAAGGTTAAAGATTGTGTATATCACAGGTTCAATGGGAACAAGTTTATCTTTTAATGTTATATGTCATTGACATACTACTATCTAGTCACGATATAGGCCTATTGCAAGCAAGAAATATCTCATTAGAAAATTGAGATAAAAGATCTTGCGATTTAGGCATAAAGCGATTGCAAGCATGTTTTTAAGATGCCATTGAGTATCATAAAAGAGTTATATCGTTAAAGTATTAAGTAGATTTGACATGAAAGGAGTCCACAATAAGGTACATATATCACTAAAGGTGATAAATTCAGTCTTAATGCCTTATAAAGAATTTTGAGATTTAAAAGATTGTTGACTCACTCTACATTGATTAGTGAGAAGTTAAATTTTTATATACACATTTGGATATGGTGTATTGAACTATAATATTTAGCAGGTATTAATGGACCTCATTGGAAAGTAACCCTAAAGAAGGTCATGAAGTTTTTATAGAGAATGAATAAATTATTCTTATACTAAGGAAATAAAAAAACTTGGAGATCATTGGGTATTTTAGCATTGATTTCATTCAGACTATGGTTTTAATTTGGTTAGAAGAGCTATATTTTGGAAGAGTGTGAATCATACACTTATAGTTGCTTCTACTACCGTTGCATATTTTTGTCACTAGGGTGCATTCAATTGCATTGGTAACATCAAAAGGTATAAGGTTCTGATCGCAAAAGGATTCACTCAAAAGAAAGCTAGTGACTTTAATGAGATATTTAAGAAGAATGATGACACTTGTAGTTCATTTGGATTTAGAGCTACATAATATGGATGTAAGGATAACATTTTTCAATAGAAATATTGAGAAAATAGTTTATATGGTTGAACTAGGAAGTTGAAATCCAAAGATTTTAAATCTATGGTCTATAAGTTAAAGAAGTCCATCTATGGTCTCAAAGAAGTTTAAAGATATGGAATCATAAATTCCATCAAGTGATTGTCTCATTTGGTTTTGACGTAAATAAGGTTAAAGATTGTGTATATCACAGGTTCAATGGGAACAAGTTTATCTTTTAATGTTATATGTCATTGACATACTACTATCTAGTCATGATATAGGCCTATTGCAAGAAACCAAGAAATATCTCATTAGAAAATTGAGATAAAAGATCTTGCGATTTAGGCATAAAGCGATTGCAAGCATGTTTTTAAGATGCCATTGAGTATCATAAAAGAGTTATATCGTTAAAGTATTAAGTAGATTTGACATGAAAGGAGTCCACAATAAGGTACATATATCACTAAAGGTGATAAATTCAGTCTTAATGCCTTATAAAGAATTTTGAGATTTAAAAGATTGTTGACTCACTCTACATTGATTAGTGAGAAGTTAAATTTTTATATACACATTTGGATATGGTGTATTGAACTATAATATTTAGCAGGTATTAATGGACCTCATTGGAAAGTAACCCTAAAGAAGGTCATGAAGTTTTTATAGAGAATGAATAAATTATTCTTATACTAAGGAAATAAAAAAACTTGGAGATCATTGGGTATTTTAGCATTGATTTCATTCAGACTATGGTTTTAATTTGGTTAGAAGAGCTATATTTTGGAAGAGTGTGAATCATACACTTATAGTTGCTTCTACTACCGTTGCATATTTTTGTCACTAGGGTGCATTCAATTGCATTGAAAGCACATTACAGATTTTGTGTAACAAATTACAATATTGTTCTTTAACAACAACAAGAGTTGTTCAATGGAGAAACACATTAGCATTAGGTTATTGTTAATGAAGGAAGAAGTTCAGGATGGTCAAGTATTTTATAGAATACATAAGGACAAACTCCAAGATATCGGATCCATTCACCAAGGATTGCCTCCTAAAGTCCTTCATGAGCATTCTGCTCTTTAGGTATTGACATTCTTAAGGTACTTTGGTTTAGTGGGAGTTTGTTTGGATATTCTATGTTTGATTTATGCATAATAAAGTTGTTATGATTTTAGTCATAATGAAGATTACTGAACTTATTTAAGAATATTTGGATTGGTCTCCAAATAAAGTAGGACCAGTTGGAAATAGGCATGTTTTTTTTGAGATCATATTGCATGTAATTTCCATGCCACTCATCCATACTTGATCTATGTCATTGATTATACTAGTTTGGTGAACACGGAAGGTTTAGTTACGATGATCTGTGACGAATGCCGTCGTGATCTCATATTGGTATAAGAGATGGACCGGATTGAAATAAAGGTGAAGTCTATAGAATTAGCCAGGACGTGTACACATAAAGAATTTGGTTAATATAATTGTTCTTTTGGTTCATATGTATCCCAAGTGGGAGATTGTTAGATTTTTTAATCTCTATTATGTGGGCTTACATATTTAATAGAACAATTATATTATATGGCTAATTATTAGTGGGTTTATTTTAAGTGATTCAATTATGTTAAAAGCCCTAGACTTCTAATAAATGGTATGGGCCCAATGGGTGGATACCGGATTTGACCCAATAGGCTTAATGAGATTCTCTTAGGTTAAATAAATAGAGATTTTAGCTTATGATCCCCAATACGCTAAATCATTCAGGGCTTTCTACGGTACTCTTCCCATCAGAGTGAAAGCACAAACCCTAGATTTGGCTGAGGAAGATCACATACCTACGGTTCTCGTTCGTAGTTCCGCATAAGGTTCGATTGCCATCAGGATTAAAAGTATGTCAGTTTGGTGTTTCTTAATAACCTAGTATGATCGATCTTGGCGTTTTAAGTCTAAAGGGGATTAATTTTCCAACAACCAAATCATTTGGTGACCACTGTCCACTGCACATAAATGCTCAAAATTCTCAATTTATCTACTATGCCAAGAAAACTATAATAAGACAATCGAACCGGTGAAGGGATGAAGAAGACGAGACTAGAGAAGGGAAAAGAGATTAGGGCAAATTATTTCCTTGTTTCTTGATCATTTTTTTCTAAAATACAATATAAGGTACTTATAATACTGCCCTAACGGTTCAATAAAGGCGACATGAGAAAGAACCGTAAAGAAAACTCATGAAGGAGTTTATAAAACTCTATTTAAAAAGATTACATTAACAAAATACTAATAATAATTTCTAGGCCTGATAGTACCTTATCAATCACGAGCGAGCACAATCAGATACACTGAAAAAACAAACACGTACACATTGATCAAATTTTCACTTTCCTCTCCTCAAATCTCACAGGAAGACCACCTTTCATTTTTGCCGTCACAGAAAGCACATAGATAGGTTCAACTCCAAAGTCTAGCATCGGAACCACCTTAAACCCCTTCAAAATCCTTGCAACCACCCTCTTCATTTGGAGGAACGCCATCTCCTTTCCTAGGCAAATCCGAGGTCCGGCCTGAAACACTGGGTACTCGTACGGATCTCGTCCTACAAACCTCCATTTACCCGCCCCTTCATCCCTCTCTAACCATCTCTCGGGCCGAAATTCCGCCCAATCCCCCCCCCCCCCATATCTTTTCGAGTCTCCCCATTGCATAAGCATAGTACGACACTTTCTCCCCGCGCCTTACTTTCGTTCCATCAGGCAAAATGTCGTCTTTTACGACCTCCTTCACATCTGCTGGGATGGGTGGGTATAGCCTCATTGTCTCACACAAACAAGCTAGCGTGCGTGTATACCATATCTTTTGTCTCCTCGTATGGAGAAAATGCATCTTCTGGTGAATCAGTACACTTGGTTTCATATATACAAGTGGAAGTAGTGGTCCTAATTTCTTCTAGGAGCTCGAGCTCGACGCGGGAGTTCTTATCGAGGAGCCAAAAGAACCAAGTGAGGACAGATGATGTTGAGTCCCTGCTCATAGAAATAGAATAGGGTATTTCATAGTTATTATATACGGAGTATATATTTAGATTTTGTTGCGGTGAAATTAATGTTATAGATGAGTTGAATCCTGAGGTGTTGTGAGAGGTCAGACCCTAATCGAGCAAGTAGGAGCTAGGACACTAGCTAAAGGCTTGAGGCGCGAGTTCTTGTCTCGATAACTCAAAAGCGTAATTAAGTTGGATATTCACATTGTAACACCAAATTAGGTAGGTTAAAACATATACGAGTTTCACTTTTGTTACATTTGCTACGTACTTGTATATTGTATGTTTCATTCTATATATATATATATATATATGAATATATGATGTACGTCATCGGAAGAGCTAGGTATCATCTTACCTGCCCGCTAAGATGAAGCAGATTACGATGTCGGCAACGAATTGCTCGTCGGAGTGGCCTGATTTTAAGAATCTGGATAGTAAGTCTTCTCCTTGTAGTGCGTTTGTGGAAAGCATCATTTCTTTCCTTTTTTGTCTGATGATGTTGATGGCAAAACCTCTTACAATGGAGACGGCCTCTTTGAGTCGGCGTTCGGATCCGACACCGAGCAGCTTCTTAAGCTTCCATTGTATGGGAAACAAGCAACAGAACCTCCCCCCGCTAATGGACACTGCGTCATCGAAGGCTGCAGCAAAGCTGGAATCCGAAAGGGACAAGGATAGGAATTCCGGGTCATACCTGCATACGTGCGTTTGCCATAATTAATAATATATTACTAATATATATATTTGGAAATGAAGAATTTAATACATATATTGATTGATTGATTGCACAAGTATATCGTATCAACCAATCCGGCCTGTAAGATTTAATTCATGTATGAAAATTAAATAAAAAGAATATTAATTATTTTAATAGATCGAGTAATAAATACATGAAGCTAGGTAATTAATTATGTACGGACGTACCCAAAGGCGATCCTGCAAATGTTGTCAAAGGTTAAGCGCTGCAGCACATCCTGCAAGTCCAAAACGGCGGCGTCGGCGGCAGCCTGGGCCATGAGCGGAAGGAGGCGGTGGGAGACCTCGGTATCGACGACATTCTCGACGAAGCTCCGGAGAGAGCGGGTGTTGAACTCGTGGCTAGCCACCTGGCGCTGGAACTTCCACTGGGCCCCATCAACGTTCATGATTCCGTCCCCGAGGAGATCCTGAAGAACGGAGCTGAAACTGTGGCCCTTGCGGTAGTTGTGGAAGTTGTCCTTGAGGATGTGGCGGACCACGTCAGGGTTTCCCGTCAGCACCTGGCGCCTTCCTGGGAAGGGCCCGTGGAGGACATAGGTGGACGCTGGAGACAGTCGTAGGATGTCGGTGATAAACATCAGAAGGCCTGGGCGGTTGAGTGCTAGATAGGATCCGATGATTGGGTAGGATTTCGGGAGTTGGCCGGTGCCTGCGGCGGTGGTGGTTTTGAGGAGGCAGACAAGGGCGAGGGCGGGGAGGAAGAGGAGAATTACCAACCACATTATATTATTATTATTATTATTATTTAAATTGAGTTATACAATTACCAGCTCGTACCATGTATATATATATATATATATAGGAGTACGTAGCTAGCTAGGTAGGAGTACTACTTGCGCATGTTGTTGTTGCTGCCCGCCCAGCCTTGAAGTGCGAAACGATGTAGTAATTGTCGTGTGCCGTCGTCCGTCGTCCGTTTAGCTCACTGTGTGTATACAAACCGTTCATTTGTCTGTTTCATTTTCGGCCTTATTATACTTTGTCTTCTGCTTTCTTCCACCTCCTCCTGCCAACCTCTCCATCTCCTGCTGCATCTTTCTCCACCTCCTACTGCCTTTCTCGATATCTTACTTATCCTCTCATCTCTCCCTCCTTTCTTATCTCTTTCTTCTTTCTTTTCACTACTATTCAGTTACAAAGCAGCTAGGTTTCTCTAGCTTCACTTGCATGGAATTAAACCCATTCTTCTCTTGCCAGACCTTGAAGAGGAAACATTGTTCTAAAATATATATATCACAAAAAGACCAATATCAATTAAGCAAATCATAACTCTCTATTTTTAATGGATGAATATTTAGAAGACTAATTCTCACAAAGAACAACGTACAGTACCATACAACATCTCTTCTTCCTCTTGCTAATAAACAGTTGAAGATTGTCATTTCAGACTTGCTTGGAACTTTTCAAACCAGAAAGCAGTAACTCGAAACTTTGCTCGTCTTTTTTCTTGTAAAAATGACAGTTAATGCCACAATCCAATAGAATCTCAGTAGCTCACATCTCTATCTGTACTCGATAAATCAAGCTAATGACAGAATCTCAAGTGCTTGGGAAAGCAATCATATGAACAAACAGCTAAAATGAATTGATCTTACCCATAATCGACGGGCAGACACCAATGAAACCAACGATAAAAAAAAATGAGCTTCAGAAAAGCACAAACTCGAGCTTAAAGAGTAACAATTGTCCGGAAGATTGCTGTTGCTGGCCAGAATGATAAGCACACAAATATTCCTCTAGAGTTTTTAGGGCTGTTGAAACCCAAAAGAAAACATGTCACTTAGGCAAAAAGAACAAACACTAACAAAGAGAAAGCAAAGACTAAAAGAGAAGGAATCTGATGAACAGTTTAACAGTAAAAAGTAAATTGTCAAACAATTGGGGTGCATTATAAATCTCCACAAATTTCTGACCCCATCGAAGGCCATTTTGAATCAAACCCATACCAGAATAACCAATTTCTTTTCGATGAAAACGAAGGGGAGAGAGATTTTTTAGATGTTTTTACTGCAGTCAGGTTTGAATCAATTGGGTTTGGATCTATGGGTCTGGTCATGCAATTTGATTAGCTACTTTATTCTTATTTTACTATACTAGGGAAGAACCGCTGCGGGGACGCATGCAGAGACATATTAGTTTTCATTGTGTTGTGTCAATGAGGAATGAATCCATTTAAGTTGAAGGTAGGGTTTAACACAAAAACATCAAAACGGAATCACAATCATTTACAGCAAAACTCAACAACAAGAGACAAAACAAAAGACGACATTACTTAAGGATGCCTTGGTTTGAGAGTAATGAATCTCTTTAGTGCTACATTTCTCCAGTTGGAAAGGACAAAGGGTTCTTGAAACTAAAAAAACAGCATATGCAAGTTGTAGGGACTTCATGCATAGTTCCTATCCAATTAATGTTGGGAAATATCACCATTTCCTATTCTCCGAATGTGTAGTTAAAAGCAAAGATTTTAGATCACCTCAGCTGATGTAAATTCCTACCTTCAGCCAAGCAAGAAGCATGCTCAGTAGTTTCCTCAGATTCAAAACAACCGGGTGTGAAGAAAAGGAAGGAAACAAATTTGCTCTAGAGAAAATTTTTTTATAGAGTATGAAATAGCACCTCTGAATCCACAAAATATAGGCTACCCTCAGAAGTATGATAATGGGATCCTGCAGGCTGCACCAATTTGGTGGTGTCAAATTCCCCATCCTCAGAACCTGGTGAAGAGCCAATCTAACATATAAACATTGTATTGTAAGTTTGAAGTTATTGGATATTCAGTGAAGTGGTATATAAAAACAAATTATGTACTATGAAAGAAGCATTATTGTAGAACACAACCTTTATAGTAGGTAGCAGAAGAGGCAAACACATGATAGTTTCAAAATAAGTATAATTTAAAGCAGTGTGGTTGTCATGTTGTCAAAAGCAATTAGTGGATTCAAGAGCTGTAGAAATAAATTTTCATCCTTACCGAATCCAAAATCTTTCCATGTCCATCAAATATAATGATGAGATGATGATTGCTATCTGAGAGGAAAAATCTGCTACTGGTTTCATCTCTAGATATGCATGCTGCAAGGATACCAGAGTTTCCAACAGTTAGGATAGCCTACAAAGTTATGCTTTTTGTAGTATGAAAAACAAAACTTAAATAGTCAAATAGATTAGTACCCAAGACCAGTATATAAAAAGAGGTAGTAGATACTACAGACGACTTGTCGTCTAGAGATAATATGTTCTCCATTATAGTAAAATTCAAAGCACAATCAGAAGAGTTAAATCAAACACCGTTACAAAAGTAGAGCATTAGTGAGCAGGAACTCCAACATGAAAAGATAACAAATGGACCATATGTCAGGTTTTGAAGCTAATTTTCACTAAAGGGTGAATGCTTATAAAACTTTCAAATGTATCTAGTTACTAATTAAGCCCCTCCAACGAGGCCAATCAAAACAATAGGGATTTTATATCTGGACTATTCTAAATAATTTTATTTCTTAGGTTCTTATCATTTGATTTTTTTTTTCAAATCACCAATGAGAATTTTCCTAGATGGAGCATAAAGTAAAAATAAACATCAATCTTACACACAACTCTAAAAACAACCCAATAAATTAACATCGAGCAAAGAAACAATTTATAATTCCAGGCATATGGAAGACACCTATGCCAAAACTCTTCTGATATGAAATTATCAAAGATAAACATTTTCCTAATATCCATCCTCTCCATAAGTAGTTTTGTTTATTTTCCTGATATCCACTCCCTTCATTCTATTTTCTTCTTCCAAGTGAAAGGAAATAAATTTCAACAACCCATCTTAATTTAACCGAATCCAATTCTAACTTTGTATATGATTAAAAAAGAATGGGAAAGCAGAATATAAACCAATCCTTAAGGTTGCAAATAGAAGCAGAAACTATGCAAGCTAGTTTACACTTCATTTTGTAAGTAAAATTGAATGAAAAACTTTTCAAATAGGGGAAATAAGTAAACTAAAGAGAGGAGCATGACCAAATTTATCAAAGGTAAATGCAACCCAAATTTCAGAAGTCAAACAAGAATTATTTCATGGAAGACAATCATAACCAGCAAGAATTTCCAACCCACAATGAATCTGTCACTTGCAACAAAAAGGGTAAGATGCTGAAAAAAGTACTACACAAATTGTATGTTGTTTTTTCAAATTGTCATGATTATGAAGCTTGGACAAATTTTGTAAGATATCGACATAACTACTACAGAGTTGAGTGTAGAAATGGTGACACAACAGACTCTGATCCTTCTCTAGGCATGGCTCCTTCTTGTGAGCCATTGAGCTGCAATTCAGTCATGCAAGCTCAAACTTATATACCAGGTAATTAACTTTAATAACATTAAAAGTCCAAGAGAAGGAAGGAGAAATAAGGTAAATATGGCACCTGAATGAAATCTGAAAACGTGCAATTTATGACCTCTCTCTTGCAACCCGCAGTTAAATTCATGCAACAATATCAAAAACCAAGCTCCAGCTCAGGTTTCACCTTTGACTCCTTTGAGAATCCTACTTGGTAAGTGCCAAAGATGCAAGCTCTTACCTCTTATCTTATTAGTGTATTATATGTCACAAGAGCCTCAAGAGTCAGAAATTTGCATATGGAGGAGAAACAAAGCCATAAAGTGCGATCTAGTCCTAATCTACAAGGAAATCAGCGCCCACCAACAAGGATGGGATTACTGATGCAGTTCTGCAAGATAGAATAATAGCTCTACACATCTCTCGGCATCTGGAAAACTCAAAAGCAGAAACTAATTCGCTCCCTAATCAAGCTAATTTACCCTTAATCTAAGTAATTAACCAACAGATTAAGAAGAAGATGAGCTTCCATTAGCCCCAATTCCATTCTTGCTTCCATGGTCGCCGACGGTGTTGCCAAATTCAAGATGCAAATCCCTCTTGAAGGAAGGGCTCTTGTGATTATGCATCCAGACCTTGAAAATGCTTCAACAACTTATTTTTGCCTGGAATGCTTCTGGATAGTTCACTGCAAGTCTATGGAAACAGCTTCTCCCAAATTTGGACCAACAAGCACCAACATCCTTTATAGTAAATATGAAGTTTTCAATACCACGCTTGAGTATTGGATTGTATTAAGAAAACGATGCTATTAGGCTTGATAGCTCTGGCACAACCTATTGAGAGAGAGAGAGAGCAAACTAAATTAATGAAGAGAACCATAGAAGATGGAAGCCTAAATGCAAAGTCTGAATGGAAATGCATAGATATTGAAGAGACATTCCTTGACATCAAAAGGACAGAATTAAAGTCGGTCCCTTTAGCCAATGCCCGTGTAGCAGCATAAAGAAAGAAATCAAATCAAGAGCACTCACCAAAAAGCATAGGGGCTATAACACATGAATGGATTTAGTAATCATCCTTGTAGTCATATTTCCTGTGACCTACAGCAATCAAAAAGTTAGCAGAAATATCCGAAATCCATATTCATATGGTTTCATAGGTGGGTATAATTTAGTATAGCTCATAAGAAACCCTGATGGTTACAAACAAAAGGATACAAAGTGTCATATGATGCAACAGTTGCACTCTCATGAAAGTTAAAAATGACACTAACATGAAAGTTCAAACACAGAACAGCAGATTAGATTTTATACATGAAGTAAAAGAGCTTCACACTACAGATCATGAAGAAAGGCTCACCTGCAATAAAGATGCACACAATAATAATCACTTCTCCGAACTCTCCACATTTAGTAGACACCTCTACTATACCTAGAGCCAACCCTCCAGCAGAGAGAGTTCCAATGGAACGATTGAATCCTTTACTAAGAGTTGCTCCTACGGAAAAAAAAACTGAATTCAGCAACGTTTCTTTCTTCATAATTAATATCACAATTTGTATAAGATAGAATCGTCGTTTGAAGACAAAGAAAACACTGGTTTTGGCAATGATTTTAAGAGGAGAACGAACGGGCCGAACGGCCAAGGTCGTCAAGATGGGCCGATCGGATTCGCGGAAGAACTTCTTGGCTACGAAGATGGGATTATCGTTGGCGCCTGTGTCACTCCTCGTGTTCTTGAAAGACCAATGGATGTTATTGTAACGGCTATCTTTGCTTTTGCAACATAAAAATAGCTTACACCATATTTTCTACGTTCTAATGCTCTTTATTTTTGTTCATTGAATCAGGGAAGATACTGATTCTAGGGACTCGTATAGTGAGTCATATAGCGATGAGAGCGAGAGTGGCAAAGAGTCGTCTAGATGGGACGGTTGCTCGTCTGAGGAAGGCAGTTCTAAGAGCGACGTTCCTTGGCAACTCAAGATTCATGAAAGTATTTCAAATTGGATTGAAGTTAAAAGATTAGTTTAGAAAAAGAACGAACTAAGTTTAATACTGAGATTGAAGTTAAAAGATTAGTTTAGAAAAAGAAAGAACTAAGTTTAATACTGAGGCCAAATGTCAACAACGTATTTGTCAATTCTTTATCTCCGTTGAGAAGACGTGGATCATACAACACATCATGGCTACTCTTGATCTTTTGCTTGACAACAACCTATTCTTTTTCTTCTTGTTCAGCTTTTTCTCCAAATGAAAGCAAAATCAACTTTCACAACATTCAAGACATTAAGGCAAATAACACTGACCAAAAGGGCATGAAGAATCTGTTTTTTCTGGCCCATAAATTTATCTATAAAATGAAAATTGCAACTAATTATGTCCAAAATTCTAAGGTCTGCCATATAAGCAATAAAACAAACCTTTGCCAACTTTGTCATTTTCATCGTATTGAAGATGATATTTTTCTGAATAATGTCCAGCCTCTTCTTCTGCATATCAAACGAGAAAATCTGAAATCTTTGGCAGGACAAAAAAAGTTTTACTTCTAGCAAGTACTCAAAACTTACCCAAAAATTCATGGTACTCAGTCGGCGGTGTAATGGTGTGATGCGTCCCTGCCCCAGATCGGACCCAGCTCCGACGGACCCGAGACGGCCTAGACCTTGGAGACCCCCTTGGCGTAGGACTTAGTCTCATATTATGCTATTATTTATATTTCCGTCATTTATTTCCGTCATTTCCATTTTAGGCGTGTGTTCCATTCTTGTAGAATGGGCTAGCCTTGTTATTTCCCTTTCTAGCTAGTTCCCTTTTTAGTAAGTTGTCTTATTGGGCCAGGAGTCGTTGGACCTTGTTTGCATACAAGCCCTAGGCGCCTCTCCCATTAGGTTTAGGGTTTCGAGTGCCTCCTCCTCGATATAAAGGAGCCTCGCCCCATTGTACTACTTACGTCAGAATGAATAGCCAAGTTTAAGTAGAGTCGAGATTCCTCCTTATTTGGCCCGACGTCACCTCTTTCTAACCCTTTTCCCTCGCCCTTGATTCTGCCTCGCCCAACCCTCGTTCCGACGAGCATTAGAGGTCCGCGAGTCCACTTTGTGGTCTCGAATTTATCCGGTTAACCTTGTCGGAGAAGAATCCGGACGTTTCGAGCCTAGATTCGTCCCTTGCCAATCGAGGGTCACATCATGGTGGTCATTTGAAGGCTATCAGGAAGCAAACAATTGCAAGCAGCTGATAAGATCAGTTCTAGAGGATAGCTTCTGTTAGCTTTGTCACCTAGAAAGACAGTAATAAAAGCAAGAGATAACTAAATCAAAAAAATACTTACCAGTTATCGACTCGAGCAAGACGATTTACCCATTTGGGTATGCTGTTGCTAGTCAATTTGGAGGCAATGTCTTCAGAGATGGTAAGTGTCTCCATGATAATCGGAGGCGATGCCCTTGATGAGTTGTCTGAAACCTGAAGGGGGTGTTTATGGAACCAGAGGTATAGAAGTAGAACTCTTGTAAATGAAGCATGGACAAGTCTTTGGTTCTGCTTCAAATACACCACTAACTGGGAAATTCAAACAACACAAATTTGGATCAAAAGAAACCACCAAACATAATATAAAAGAAAAAGAACTTTCAATTCTGGAATGAAAAATGCCGAAACCGAATATGTACGTGTAATGATTAAGATGGGTGAGATCATAAACATTCAATACCACCTGGGTTTCATTCTGTTGTGCCAATTTTGATTCCAATTTGAGAGATTTCCCTCCTATCCATCCATCTAATCGAATTTCTTCTTCAAACAACCTTAATTGAAAAATGAGGTAAAAGAAACTAAATCATCAACTAACATAATTAAGGACATTCATAGGAGAAATGGATTTCCTTAAAAAAATCATAATTATATTATAGGCATTTGTGTAGCTCGAACTAAATCTCCTACACTTAGAATACCACTGCCAACTAAGACAACACACCACTGTCAATCAAAGCCATACAAATTTCTCATATGCATTTCATCAAACATCTTAAGTGCATCACTAATCTATGCCATTATCCTAAATGCAAGAGATTTCAAGTTACTAACTCAGTAAAGCCATAATTAATTCTCTAACTGCCATTAGAAATTTGAATAGAATATAAGTATAAGATCATACCAATAGTCTCAAGGAATAGAAGAGCTTTCTCCAAAAAAATGATGGATCACCAGGAGCGGATCCAAGGGGAGCGGGCGGGGGCGGTCGCCCCCCATCGAGCCGGAGTAGCCATAAAATTTACGAAGGAGACCGAAGATTAAGAAAAAAAAAAATTGAACTCCGCCCTCACAAGGCTGCCTGATGCAATGGCAATGACAAGGAAGAGTTTGGAGAAGAATTGATAAAAAAAAATGAAGAAGAAGAGCTACAATACATCGTCAATGGAGGAGTCACGGGGGAAATTGCAAAACAGATGAAGGAGAAGACCTGCAAATTGCAGTGTGCGGCTGGGCCCCTTGGCTACTCGACCAATACGCACCGTTTCATTAAAAATGTGCAGCAAGTGTATTAAATTTTTTTTAATTAAACTTTTAAAAAATCACCAAACATTAAACACACCTTGGCCTTGTGACTTTAGTTTTTACTAGTTGTCTCCGTCGTGCCATGCACGATTATGACTCGATATTTTTTAGATATACTATAAAAAAGATATTAATAAAAAAATATAATATAAAATTTAATGTAAGTAATTTATTGATTGTAATATGTATAAAAATTATTATTTTTTAAATTAAATAAAACAAATTAAATTTAGATTATTAAGTTTAAATAATGAAAATAATATATACAATGCTCATAAAATGTTATGGTAAAATTTCAAATTGTGAGTTGCAATAAAAGGAAGGTATTTTGACCAAAATTCTCATAAGGAAGTATTTTGATTAAAAAAGCATAGATTTATCAAAATATATAGACCTATAATTATCTATTTATATAAAATATTTTTTATAAGGAAAGCATTTTTTATCATTATAGTTAAATATGACATGTAAGTGAAGGGTGAAAATAATACGATGTGGCATATGACGTGTCAAAAATTACATGACATGGCTTAAGGAAAAGGCGACACGTGGCAAAATCCGATGTGGCGCATTTTAGAAGCGACACGTGGAAAAAGCTGACGTGGCGCAACGTGGAGGCTCCAAACCTTACTGCTTTTATATATATAGTAGATTTCCCCTTTTGATAAGGTGAGAATTAGGAATCTAGGGAGGGCGTCTTAGAACATTTTTACGGATGAGGATTTAAGTTCAAGTAAAACCATTCTTATAGTGTGCCCATGTGTCAAGTTTTATTTTCATGATTTTGAGTTGTATATTCATGGTTTTGTATGACTATATTCATATTTTTGAGCTGCGTATTCATTTTGTTGAGTTACTCAATTTTATGAATATACAACTTAAAAATATGATTATGTAACTCTATAAGTATGATAAAGAGATGAAATATTAAGAAAACTAAAAAAATATAATAATATAATAATATGAATATGCGACTCAAAAATATGAATACAATTTAATAGGGAAAGAATGAATATGAATGAATATGCAACACAAAAATACGAATACAATCATACAAACAATGAATATGCAACTCAAAATCATGAATATAAACTGGGCGCACTGACTCACTCTAAGAATGGTTTTACCTGAACTCACCTCTATGGATGAGAGCTTGCAGCTCTAAATTATCCAGCAAGATGTTACTAGGGAAGTTGTGGCCCAACTTCGCAATTTTGTCAACCACAACGTTGCAATCTCTAGCAACATGTTTTACTGAAAAGGACTCGAACCCTTGTAATGAGGCCAAAATATTTGATATAAGTATTTCAACTTCCCATGGGCATAAGTATTTCAACTTCCCATGTGCATAAATATTTGATATAAATATTTGATATAAGTATTTCAACTTACCACTGAAATTGTTCCATACTTTGTAGTTCCTAGTCCAATTGGTTGTCCAACATGGTCTGTAATTATTAATCTTGAGGTGGTCGAGGTTATATTGACTTTTGATCCGTCAAAATTCAGTTTAAAGGTGTTTATGTGGGGTGCTTGCCATTTTTGGATTCTCTTTTTGTGTGGGTTTGAGATTCTTCTCGTTTGTTGAGGGGGATCCTCGTCCACTGTCCATCTCTTTGCTTTTTCCCATTGTGTGATTTAGTTTTTGACATGTTTGCCTAGATCCTGAATGAAGTCGTTCGGCGTCTGTTGGAAAGCTAATTTATTTTTTTAATGCCATATGCACCACCAAGTTATTGCAAGGTCTTGGAATTCTACTTTTCCTTATTTTTGGTATAGTTCATTTAGTATTGTTGTCCTAGTTTTATTGTTAGTATCAACAATATCATGTGGGAGAATATGACGGAGAACATCAAGTCTCCATTCTTTATTAGTAGTAATAAACTCCTCAACTGTAGTAGTTTCATTTATAGCAACATGATTAATTGCAAATTTCTCTAGTGATTCATGTGAAAGCCATCTATCTGTCCAGAACTTAATATTCCTCCCGTCTCCTACTTGCCAAATTAGTCCTTTTTGAATTCTTCTCGTAGACTCATTAGTTTTGTCCATTGTCATGAGGTATTGGTTTACTTTTTATATGTTAGGAGATGGGTGTTTTTCATGTACTTTTCATTCATTAACCCAGATTTTGTCTGTATCTGCAAGAAGTTTCCATAACAGTTTCATTTGCAGTGCTTTATTCATATGTTCAGATTTCCTAATTCCTAGTCCCCCATGGTCCTTTGGTTTGCGTATCTTGACCCACCCTGTGAGTGGTTTATGGTGTATGTCTTTGTTCCAAAAAAAGGATCCATTAATTTGGTCTAACTCCGTGTGAATATAGTTCGGGAGCATGAATCTTTGCATGAGATAATTAAGTTTTGTCGCTAGGTTAGATCGGATTAAAACTAAGCGTCCTTCTAGAGAAAGCGCATTGGCTTTCCACTTGGTTAGTTGGTCTTTTGTTTTTCCTATTGTTTCCTGATGTTCGCATTTTTAGTATAGTTTTTGATAGGTTTTCTTTGTTTATTAGGTTTAGTTTTGTCTAGTTTAGGTTTAGTTTTGAGTATTTTTAGTTAGTTTTGCATAAATCTATGAAAAGAGTGGAATCTACGCTATTTTGTGTATTTTGCAGATTTTAGTGAGAAAAGGAGCTAAAAGGAGCTAAATTTGGAGCATCACAGTGAAGTATGGGAGAGTGCAAGATTTAAGAAGTCAAAGCTCGAGAATACAAGAGGAGGTGTTGAAGAAAACAAAACCCCAGGCTCGTTAACGAGGCTGTGAAGGGTCGTTAACGAGGCCACGAAGAGAAAGATTTCGAGTATTATTTTTATTATCCACCGATCCTGAGCGGGAATTTATTTCCGTATCGGTTGAGTATCTTTTTAGAATCTTTTTGGGTTATTAGAATATGTATTTTAGGGTTTAATATCTTTCTAGATTTTATTTCTATCTTTTAGAGATTATTTCTATCTTTTTAGGAAAGTTTTTATCTTTTAGCCTTTTTAGTTTTTTAGGATTTGCTAGTATAAATACCCTTCTATCTAGCATAGAAGAGGGGGGGCTTAATTTTAGAGTCGAATTTTAGGGCTAGTTTTTGGAGAAGATTTGGAGGAAGGCCGAGAGAGCGAGATCGGATCGGAAGTCGGTGACGAGGTTCGGTGACGACGGTTTCCGAGGTTCGTTGATCGAGTTTGTGGTTCGGTGATTGTATTGTTTAGTTTTCTTCTGAGTCTCTGTAAGACGATATTTTTGTTATTAATTTAAGTTTGAGTTTTGTTTCAATGTTTGTTTTTATTGAAGTTTTTAGTTTCTTAATCATGAGTAGTGAGTAGTCTATTTTTCTAGGGTCGGGGTTAAGCCCGGCGTAGTTGAGCATGTTTGATGAGTAAGATTGTGTGATTGAATGCCTTTTATCGTTATTGAGATTGTTTGTTGTGCTTAATATCGATGCGGGAGTTGAGGTAATTTGAGTTTTAACTTGATTGAAAGAGAAAGTTAGTAACTTGAAGGTTGATATTGTTTGAAAACGAAAGTTTCAAGCTTTAGATCCAAAACAAGCAATTGAGTGAGTTAGTTTATGAAAGTAGATTAATTTACTTGTTAAGTCAATGAAAGTTTATGACTCTATCTATTTAAAGGCATGATCTTATCTTCTTACGAATTCTTATGCTTGGCTATGTTGTGGTGTCCCTTATCCTAGATTTTTGTTTTAATTGAATTATTTCTGATAAATCTTCGTTGCTGAATACTTGCTTCGGTACCGAGTATTAATTGGAATTTAATTAGGTCGTTAGTTAGTATTTTTGTGTTCGGTGGTTCGGTAACGATCCTGACAAGGTCGTTAACGAGGCATCTCGTGAGTGATTGTGTTTGATTTTATTTGATTTTTATTAGATTGATAGACAAACAACCTTGCTTCCTGTGGAACGATCCTGACTCCACTGTACTCAGCGGGGTCTTGACTTACAAATTTATTTGTTGGCCGAGAAACCCTATCAACATTTCCCCAAAAATATCCCTGTTTACTTTCCCATTTATTATCGGGCATCCTAGATATTTTTCTAGATTATTCATTGTTGTGATACCTAGTATCTGTTGTATTCTATTCTTTTGTTGGTTATCCACATTTTTGGAGGTTTGAAAAGCTGATTTGTGGTAGTTGACCTTTTGTCCCAAAATGGCACAATATTCTTCAATAATCTTCTTTGTTAGTGCACATGCTTGTTGATTTGCTTTCGAGAAGATTATGATGTCATCGACAAAGGCCAATAACGGAATCTTCATTCTGGCGCAAACCAGTGCAAAGCCTATAGAATTTTTTTCAACATTACTCACTTATTGGAGTTTTCTTGCTAGTACTTCTGTTCCTAAATTGAAGAGGAATGGTGATAAAGGATCTCCTTGGCGTAAACCTCGTTGAGGTATAAAGGGTTCTGTTGGGCTATTATTAACCAAAATTGAGAAAGACATTGTCTGGACGCATTCCTTGATCCACCCCACAAATCTACTGTCAAAACCAAACTTATCTAAAGTTGCAAAAAGGAATTCCCAATCCATTCTATCGTACGCTTTCTCCATATCAAGTTTTGCTGCTACCCATCCTTCTCTTCCTTTCTTACCTTTAAACGAGTGAAAATGTTCGTGGGCAACTAGTAGATTATCTTGAATAGCCCGTTTAGCTATAAAGGCTCCTTGGAGGGGGTGAATTAGTTTGCGCATTATAAGCTTCAATCGTTCCGTAATAATTTTGGTTATGATTTTGTATATAGTTGAACATAAGCTTATCGGGCGGTAATGGTTAGTGGAGCTGGGTTATTTTTTTGGAATTAGTGTGATAAATGTGTGGTTGATTTGTTTAAGTATTTTTCCTGAGTGGAAGAAGCTTTTAACTGCTTTGGTGACAGTCGGTCCCACTATATCCCAATAGTTTTTATAAAAACCAGAGGACATACCATCAAGCCCGGGCGATTTGTCTGAATTGATCTGCATCAGCACATTTTGGATTTCCTCATTTGTTATAGGTTTGGTTAATTATCTGTTATCCTCATCTGTGATCTCTTTATTTATCAGTTGTAGATAATGTTGAAGCATTGGGCGGTTGATTTGTTCTTTTCTATATCTAGCTTTAAAGTCGTTCCTTATTTCTTCTCTAATATTTTCTTCTCCAATAACTTGTGTTCCTTGTTCAGTTGTAATCTCTTTAATAATTTTTTTATTTCTTCTCCCACTTGCAACTTTGTGGAAGTAGCTTGCATTTTTGTCCATAAATTTAATGTGTTTGGTTTTTGCGTGTTGCTTCCAATAGGTTTTATGGAAGTTTAGTATGCTCTCTTTTTTATTAATTAGTCTAATTTGTCTTTGAATAATATTTTCCTTGGGGGATAGTAAAATTAGTTGTTACACTTTCGCAAGCTCCTCCTCAATAGTTTTTAGTTGTTCAAAGGTATTTCCAAATGTGTGCTTGTTCCAGCGTTTTGCATGGGCTTTGAAGGTTTGTGTTTTTTTCACTAGCTGGAACATATTGGATCCTATAAACGGTACTCTCCAGGCTTGTTTCACTACGTTTTTAAAGTGTTTTCCTATGCATCCATATTTTTTAAAATTTAAATGGTTGGGCTTTAGTGATTATTCCATTGTTTAGTGTGATTGCAATTTTACAGTGATCCGAAGAGGAGAAAGCGTAGTTTTTGGTGGCAATTTCCGGATACCGTTGTAATATTTGATTGCATACTAGAACCCTATCTAGTTTTTCATAAATGTTGTCTATTTCCGTTTTATTTTTCCGCCACGTAAATTTGTGCCCAATAGTCGGGATATCTATGAGATCACACTCATTCTTAAACTTTCTTAGTCTTTCAAATCGTCTATGGTTTGTGTGGTCTCCTCCCTTTTTTTCACTAGTATCTTGTATATCGTTGAGATCACCCATGATAATAGTAGGCTTTCTTAGTCTTTCAAAATTTCTTAATATAATTCTTACAATACGAAAAATGAGCCTTCATTTACTTGCTGATAATGTTCTTTTTTCCTTTTTCCTTGTTTTCATCCTCCACGTTTTCCCCTTGTCTCATGATCTTATGGCTATTCTTGTAGCTTTGTTCATTTGCATTTCGTTGTCTTAATGTTCTGATGCACTTGTTTCTCTAAGACCCATAAGTGTGTCTGAGCATTATGATATAGCATAGAATGGCTTCCTTATAATCATCAATATCAAAAAACAAAGCATTGACATAACTACTTAGCTTAAAATCATGATCATGTGCATTTTCAGTGGTAAGTAAGTAGTTTGAGATCAGATTTTCAATGATTTGTCCATTGATTTCATCACTTCTCACACAATTCCAATAGGGAGATAAATCCCACCTTTCTTCAAGGTTTCTGTACACTATTATATAACAAGGATGGGCTTCATGACAAGAATCAATCCGAAAAACTAGTATCTTTACATAGATATATATCTTAGAATGATACTCATTATCATTTTTAAAGGTACATAAATAATTGGAGATCAGTTTTTCAGGGGTTTGACCATCTGAATCATACACGAATTTAGTATCAATTTTTCCAGCAATAACTGTCACCATAGAAGCATAGAGATGTCTTTTTTTTTATCATATGAGAGTAAGTATAGAGCAAGGTTGTTTCACTACAATTAAACCATAGATCATAGAGCAAGCTTGTAATCTTGCTAGTAAATCTGGTTTCATTCCAAGTTGCGAGCTTGGAAGCAAAGTTGGTCATAGAGACCCAATCCAAAGTTGTCATCAAGGTTTCATACGAGCACTTGTCTTTATTCAACACATAAATTCTAGTCAAGCTATCATCTAGAGTCCACAAAAGAGAATTAGCACTAGAAATAATAGATTTAAAGTAATGGTAGTAATTTAGGGAGAGTTTAGAAAAACCTCCATTTGGCATCCATAAGGTTAGAACACAGGTGATCATGTTTTTAGCAAAAAATTGTTTCTCAAGGCTACCAAGACAAGCTTTTACAGAATCTTTCCTTTTGTTTTTCTTTATACCGGTCAAACTGGCTTTGTTGTTTTTCTTTAAAACACCACTACTTAAGGTTTCCTCAACCATAGTGGGTTCTGGTTCAAATTGTTCAAAGGTTCTCTAGTAAGAGATTTGTTCAGCAGAAGATTTCTTTTCATCGTAGGGATCAAAATTGTAGAATATCTTCCTACACAGATTGTTCCCAATGTGGCCAGCCCCATCAGGCCTGAGTGATTTGCTACCCTTTAAGGTCATAATGACCATGGTAGACAGAGAATTAGGTAGATTATGAACATGGTCCAACTCAAACTGTTATTTATAGAAAATAGCATCAGAGCAGATAACCTTAAAGGTTTTTTTGATGTTCTTCACCTTATTACTTTTTGATGGCCTTGCAACTTTAGTTGATTCAATGTCGACATTGAAGATTTACCCTTGAAATGGAAAAAGCGGCAAAGCGTTGTTCTGAATCGTTCAAACAATCGCACAACCCAATTGAATTCATTAGAAATTAAATTGGAAATTTCATGTGTTAACCTTGAGATTTGACATTATTCTTGAGGTGTATCAAAGTTTTACATAATTCACACGATAACCCTAAGGTTTATATAAAATCCGCATACTAACCTTGAGATTTATACGAAATTCATCAAATGTCCAAAAAGGTTAAAATTAACTTTAATCATTAACTTTGTTTATGAAAAATTGATTTTTTAACAATCCTAAAATATAATCTTATTCAAAGCTTTAATATCAATTAAGAGCATCTCCAAGAGATTCCTATATGTATTGGTATTTGTGCTTTTAGATAATATTAGATGTTTTTTAGCCCAACAAATTCTCTATCAAATTCTTCAAAATAGGGATTGAGGGGGAAAATAAAATATTTTCCCTAAATTTAGGGAATTCTCCGAATGTATTTGGTGAATAAATTAAATGTGGGTATTATACATGTACACATGCAATTGGTTGTATTATATTTTTGTGTATTTTGGAAAATATTTTATATATATATATAATAACAAATAATAAATGCTAGGTTCTTCAAAATAAGGAAACTATTGGAGATGGAGTAGATATTTTATAGAGAATTTGACTTTTGGTTCTCCATTTTAGAAAAAATTATAGAAAACTGTTGAGCATGCTCTAATAATTTTATTATTTTCTTCCAATTTTTATTATATTTTTATCTTATAAATTAATCAACTAAAAAGCTATTAAAATAAATATTTTTCCCATTTATTTAAGTTAAGAATTTTTTTCAATTTTTTTATCAAATAATTTAAATTATCATTATGTAATAAATAAAGATCAAATAATGGAATTTTAATAAAAAGAGAACCTTTAGATTACAAATAATTTAAACTTTAAAATTTCGTTAATTGTAGTAATTTTTTTCGCAATAATAATTTTTTTTGCTTAAATAGTTAAAAATAAAAATAATACAAATTTGTGAATAATGTAAACTTTGATCTTGTAAATTATTTAAAATTTTAATAATTACATTAATAATTTGAGGAGAATTTTTTTTAATAATATAAATAATAATTTAAAATTTCATTGGTCAATGACTTAATGGTAATCAATAATTGTTTTAAGAAACTTATTTAAATTAAATGAGTCAAATAGTTTTTATATTTTTCTATTTAATTAATATGTAATATAAAAATAAAAATAGGATAAAATTAAATAAATTTATTTAATTACAACATTTCATATTGTAATAATGAATAAGATTAAATTTTGGAATCTTATATTTTTTTTGTGTTTTTTAGTTTGTTTGTTTTAATTTTAAAATTTTCATCTTTTTAATTTTTAATGTCTTTTTATTTTTATTTAAAGAAATATAATAATTGAAGCCAATTTTAACTTTTTGGTTATGTGATAAATTTTGTTTGAACCACAATTCAAGGTTACCGCGTGAATTATGTCAAACTTTAGTACACCTCATGGATAATGTTTAGACCTGTCAATCGGGTCGGGTTGGGCGGGTTCGGGTTCGGTCATTCCGGGTTCGGGTTAAATCGGGTTTCGGGTCGTTATGGGTCACGGGTCAATCGGGTCGGGTTGCAGCGGGTTTTCGGTCGGGTCGGGTTGACCAGCGGGTCTAAAATATCCTTTTTTCTTATGATTATTAAAATTAATTTTTAATTAAATAATAATATTAATTATAATATATTATTTTCATTTATTTTAATAATAAAATATATTATAAGTTTCAAAATAAATTTAAAAAATTCTATAAATAAGCTAAATCGGTCAACCCAAGGGGTTTCGGGTTTCAACCCAACGGGTTCGGGTTTCAACCCAACGGGTTCGGGTTGTAGTGGGTTCGGTTTATTTCGGGTTTCGGGTTCAAATTTTCGGGTCTTAACCCTAAAATTATCGGGTGGGTCGGGTCAGGTTAACGGGTTAGGTCAGTTTTTGACAGGTCTAATAATGTTATATTGACGGTTACCATGCGAAATTTCCGAAATTAATGTCTCCTATTTATTTTATTTTCAATTTGAGTATAAATTTATGATTTACAATATATTAATACAAATAATTTGTTAATTTATTGGAAATTGATAAGAAATTTGATAAATTTGATTAAACAAAATGAATTTGTGTGTGAATTTATTATTTTACAACTTTTAATAGGTAGATTTGAATAGAAATTAAAAAAATTATATTGATATATTTAAATATTTTAATAATTATATTAATTATTATTGAAATATTAATTGAAAATTATTATCATTTGTTAAAAATTATAGGTTGTGTGTTGAATGAAATAGAGAGATATTTTGCTAAAAGGCCAAGAACTTCGGTTGATTCAATGTCGATCAACCAGTATAAACTTCCAATGTAAATTTGTGTACTAACTCGATGTACAATATTCGCCCCTCCCCCTTCCAGACAATACTAGATCCGCCCTTGTGGATCACCATCAATAACCTCTAATGCAAGCTAAATTGGCAGCCCAACATACAAAGACTTGAATGGACGATTAGCCCTCCCTAGGAAAGAACACTGTTAATTTTTTTCAGCTATAGGAAAGCGGGTTAATTGTAAGGAAAACCTAAATAAAAGAGACATTAACCAATACCTAGGAAAAAATCCTACATCATCGTCTGTAGCAATAAGAAATATGCCATTATGTCCTATGATAAGGGCTGCATTTGGTGATTGTAAAAGGGCTGTGTCAATTCTACTTATCCTGGCAGGCACAGAAATGCAATCATGTGTACAAATGAACTGCAAAAGCGAAAACACACACATAAGTGGGAATTACTGACATAAATGCAACCAAGATATTCAGAAAACGAAAATGTACTACTTGTTTCACATTATCATGATGAATTGGAAGCTACTATTCATTGACATTTTGAATGGTTCGAAGTAATATAGAAAGGAGAATTACACCTTACCCATAAGCAAAAAACCATTGAAGAGTATGATAGAAAAGTCTGTAAAACCAACAGTAAAACTTAAGAGATTAATGTATCTATATTAGGAAAATGACAACACAATCTTCATTGACACACAAACTTGAAAATATGGCTCATATATTGGAATCTGATGGGGAAAAATAATGGTTTCTAGTGAATATTTACTTGTACATACTTTCCTGCATCTATAAGATTGTTTTGTCAACCAGATTGTCTTGTACATACTTTCCTAGGTGCAAGTTGTTCAAACAAGATAAACATCACTGAGATAAAAGTATAAATACAAGAGAATTCCAAAGCAACAACAAATAGGAATGAAGGAAAAGAATCAAGTAGGAAGGCATGAAACCAAATAAAATGCAATATAAACAAACCTCCGTGTAGACTGGAGGATTTACAAAGAGAAATAGCAAATGAACTAGTAAACAAGTAGAGAAAGAGATATGAGTCCAAAATAGTGAAATAAGATTGCAATTACATTGTTGCGAGTTACTCCTTATGATTCATGATACCAATGATAAGTCGTAGACATGTTAATTGCTAAAATAATAGATATCGAAATAAATAGGCAAAAATATAGGATATCGAGGCTAAACTTTACTATGATTCCATTCAGATGTAAAAGAACAATTGATGGGTACGCTACAGAGAAGATGAAGAGCAAAATAGCTTTTGAGATCGTGGATGAATAATCGAAGAATAAAAATACAATTGTATGTTGATTGCTTTGTCTTCGAGAGAGAGTGTGAGAGAGAGTCCCTTTGTTGATGTTCCTCTTCCCCTTTTATAGGCTCACCTTTTGGTCATTTATGAGTATCAATCCCGAGAATCTCGCCTTGTTATTAATGTCTTCCAACGGCTAGTTTGACCAGTTACCAATTCTGCTAAATCGTTAACGCGTTAGGCATTTAAGGCCTCCGTGATTTCGCCCTATAGTTAATGCGTTCCAACAACTATTTTATGCTCCTTGATTTCCTCCATGCAATTTACTCCATGCAATTTAATGTCTCATTAATGATAAATATTGTCTTTAATTGCTTCCGATCTCTTCATATCTTCGTAGTCTCACCTCATAATTTAGCTCGATAATTTAGGACCCAACAATACCCCCCAAACCCGCTCAAAATTTCTTTCGTATATTTTGGTGCGAGTTTAAACTTGCATCGGGAACCATTGCCTGAAGTCGTCAAACTAATGATCTCCTCATGTTGTCTTTGTCGGTTTGTGAAACTTGATGTAGGCTCTTAAATGTGGTGTGATACGTTTTTGGATTGTGTCCATGGGGCATCTTTTGAACATATTTCTTTGTTTTTGGTACTCTTTTGTGTATGCTTCGTTTGAACGAAGGCTTTTGCAGGACAAGTTGCTGACCAAGATGACGCGTTGTGTGCCTGAGGTTTAGTGTAGAAGCGCGCGTGTGTAAGAGTACTAAGGGAGTTTCTGTATATGTATTATGATGACACAAATGACAAATGTAATATGCATGTACACTATTACATGTCATTTGCGCTTAAGGGCTCCCCTTGCTCTAGAGCGCCTTAAGTATACTCTACCTTAGCATCTTTGACCGGTCTTGTGTGCACAATAGCTTGATTGAAAGGCGGAGCCTATGTTTTGGCATGTAATATCACAATGTGTCCATTACTAGTTTTTGATCGATGTGTACTGGCAACTAAGGCTGATGTTTCATGTACTGGCGACTAAGGCCGATGTTTCATGTACTGACGACTAAGGCCGATGTTTCATGTGTTGGCGACTAAGGCTGATGTTTCAAGTGCTGGCGACTAAGGCCGATGTTGTAAGTGTTGGTGACAGAGGCCAGTGTTTAGTATGTAAAGAATGTATTCACATATGTAAAAAAGGAATGATAAAGTACCTTTGACCTGAAGTTTATGTTGCTAGATTATAACAATTTAGAAGCGATGAATCTTTGTGTATTACATATTTGACTTTGCTGAAAATAAGTGACTCATGTTCCACTTTCGTTGTTTCGTTTGAATGTACGTCGCACGACTTGGGCCACCCCCAGTGGTGAGCTTAATGCCACCCCTAGTACAATGTCTACTTGATTCGATGTGCCAGTGGTATGTAGTACTGCCTTCCTGATTGTAAATTGTTGTCTACTTGCATTGTTTCTTGTAAGGTGTCATCAGATTGGATAGGAATGAAGTCAACCATAAAATTACTTTGTAAGGCGTCCTGATAATTCTGGTATTAACATTGTACTCTTCATTAGAAAAGTTAGTGCACATTTTATGAAATAACTTTCAATGTAAGGATGTAACGTGATAAAGTTTATAACTAGTACACTTACCAAATTTTTGATAGAAGAATACTTGGTTTCGACATCGAGTAAAGTTTTTCTTACATGGTAAATTGATAACTTGTTTGTATTTTATTCCCTCATGAGTAAATGATGAAAAACACCTTTGTAATGTGTTCTCGAACTCTTCTATTTATTCGAACGACATGTTCTTTCTCAAGGGTATGGACGGTACCTTGACTCGCGCTTCCCATGCCTCCGATCAGATTGTAGTACTTCCCTCGTGTCAGCGACAAAGAGGTCATCTTCTTCCAATCGAAGGTATGCTAACGCCTTTGCCTCTACCTCATCAAAGTTGGAGCAAGGATACTTAGTTAATTCATCAAAAAGTTCGGGGTTACCTGTGGATATCCCTCTTTGAAATGCTTCTACCGACGTTGCAGCATTGCATTCTTCAATGGCGACGAGTTCCTCATTGTACCTATTTAGAAACGTCTTCAAGGATTCTCCAGATTTTTGCACCAAGCAATATAAGTCGCTTGAACGATTCTTGGTGCGTCGACTACTTGCAAACCTGAGTCTAAACTTGTCAACTAGTTCAACAAATGATGAAATACTTCCAAGTGGTAAGTGAGAATGCCATTTTAGTGTTGGTACAGATAATGTGTTACTGAAACAACGAAACATTACCACTTCCTTCATTTCGAATGGGACCATGCTAATGTTCATTGCTTGTTTGAAAGTTGTAGCATGTTGGTCTGGATCAGTCATTCCTTCGTACTTTGGTACATCGAGAACATGATACTTTCTCGAAATATCAACTCTCGCAATAGCCGGGGCGAAGGGGGAGTCGGTATAACCATCTCGCCTTTCCGCGACTATTGGTTGAGGTGCCCCGGGAACTTGATTGAACCGATCCTTAAGGGCTCTTAACCACTCTCTTAGAGCTACAACTTCAGCGTACTTTCGTTAATCGGTGTGACGTGATTAGGTTCATCAAGATCCGATTGTCGCGTAACTCCATGATCCATTGCTAGTATTGAACCTGAGATTGAAGTAAATTTCTTTCATGAGTTAGAGATTCAATTTGTCTTTCATAAACTTCTGTAAATCGGTTATGTGCCTCCTTTTGCTTTTTTAGATCCTTTTGCAAGGCAAGCATAGAAGCCATGAGTTCGGCTATGACAATCGAGTCGGATGCGACCCCCAGTTCAGGTAACGTGACTCGGCTAAAATCGTTGTTGCCAAGATCAAAGATAAATAACCCTAAACTACTAACTAGTATAGCAAGCAAGCAAGGGGTCGAACCCAAGAGAATCGGAATTCTGATCAATCAGCAAGAGCAAAGACAGGGGTTTTTGGAAGTTCAGGCAAACAAATAAAACAAACAAATATTATTGTGGATTTAATCAATTGGAAGAAAGCAAAGTTCATTCAATCAATTCCACCTTTTTAATCATTCGATCATCAATTCATCCACTTTTCTATTAATTCCCTAGTTAATTCCAATCCTTATAAAAGATATCCGCTTGTCCACGGTCCAAGCGGAATTATGATATGAACAAGAACGCTTAATTCAAATCATGCAAAGTATTAAGGATAGAAGGATATTAAATCATGCAATCAAGCTACGAGTCTCATGCATAAAATAACAATCAAACACTCTTTCTCAATTCTAGTCCACGGTCCTAGAAAAGAGTTGTTTCAAGGATAAATAAGATTGCACAGACAACAATCAAACAAATCCAAAGAGTAGAATATCAATCAAGTTCAACAAGTTGCGCACCAAGAGAAATCAATTGATAATCATAAAATTAAGCACAAGAGTTTTGATATTAACCAAGGGATAGAAAAGTTACCAGAATCTCACGAAATACATAAAAAGGCTTCCTTGATTAAACAAACTCCAAAGGGAAATTAGTTCTCCATAATAATGAAATAAAAACCTAAAAGTAAACGTATGCTAGAAATTGTCTCTAAATTGTGTCGTAACCCTAAAGTGAAACTCGAAACAAACCTTAAATAGTAGAAAATAAGTCCGAAAATATAAAAATATAAAAACACAAAAGATAAAATAAAGACGAAACGAAGGTGCTGAAACCCTCGATCCGCGAGCGCGGATTCAATCCGCGGGCGCGGATCTTCTCTCTTGCCTCGGCCGCGGAACCCCAACGATCCGCGAGCGCGGAAATAATCCGCGGTCGCGGATCCAGCCTTCCTCGCCCTCGGATGGTTTGCTTCTACCTCCGCACCGCGGCCTCGGATCTGATCCGAGGGCGCGGATCTTGACTCCTTGAACTTCAACTTCGAATTTAGGATTTCTGTCTTCCAAATCTTCAACTGTAGGCTTCTGCTGATATTACAGATAATCCCCTAATCTAGCCTAAAACACTCAGAAAATCCTAATAAAAATACAGAATTACGCTGTACTAAAACCAGCGTATCAAATTCCCCCATACTTAGATCTTGCTCGTCCTCGAGTAAGCTCAAAATAAATCTAAAAATCAATCCTATCAAAGATCCACAGGAAGTAAAGGGAAATATGAAAAATCTACTCTCAACTCACAACCTAGACCCATGTAGAGAAATAGTGAGCAAAACAAGAAAGCTCAAATCACACACCTCACAGATACAAGATATAACACTCAAGCTCCAAAAAGTGTAGAGCAACCTAGGATCTACCCAATATCTAAAGTGTAATCCCCAAGCCCCAAAGTAGAATATGATCCTAAACACTCTGATTTTACCACTCATTCTACTTAGGCGCCCTTTCGGGTTTTCACCTAATCACTCTTTTCATTTTTCTTAGGTGTGCTCACAAATACTCACATCTCTCATAAACCTCTTATTACCCCAGCCTAATGCCGGTCCAGGTTACCTGCTTATTACCTGAGCCGCCCTTTCGGGTTTTCAACTCATCCCAGGATTTTTATGCCTTTTTTCATATTTTTTATGGCTTTTTTAATTTTTTTTTATTTTTTATATTTTTTATAACTATGACAGAAATAGAATGCAACTGTACATATAATACAAATATAGTAGTGAATCCCTTCCCCCATACTTAAACCCTTCATTGTCCCCAATGAAGCTAAGAAATAAAGACCAAAGTACAGAAGAAGGAATCAGAAGACTCACTGCTGATCTGGTGGAGGGAATGATGGATAACCTGGCCACTGTGTCTGCCAGAAAACAGCTGCCTGCCTCTGATGCTCATAAAATGCCTCCAATGAACGATCCATAGCATCCTGACGTGCAGACATGGCATCCTGACGAATAGATAAGTGTTGCATCCCACTCAACATACGATCCTCAAAACTCATACCATCTGTCCATGGCAAACTGGAGGAAGCAAAAGTAGAAGCAGAAGTGGATGCACGAGTGGTTGGGGGAGGTGCACCCCAACCAACTGTAGTCTGTGGAGCAGGAGCCCATCCAGAAGGCTCAGAATAAAATCTAGCACGAAATGCATCAGCCTGCTCATCCCAACCAACACCATCAGCCTCATACTCATCGCCAACAAACTCCTCTGCAGGAACGTCTACATTAAGCTGCAGATGAAAAGAATACACAGTATCGCCATACTGTAAATGTGCAGGTAGACGCATATAAGCTGTAGCAGGATGCCCATGCAACCAAGTCCACCCGTCATCAACTGACCCTCTCAAACAATTAGCCCTAACTAAAGCCTGGTGAGTGTATCTGTACCCATCAGTCAAATGCCGGCCAAACTGTGCCTCAATCTGCTCTCTAGAAACAAATCTGGTGGCTAAAAGAGTAACCATACCACCCAATCCAATCGACCCCCTCTTATCTGGATACTTCTCAGCAAACTGAATAAATAATCCGAACCAATCCGGGCAGTGAGACGGAAAAGGAAACAAACATCTAATAATCCTCAAATCTCGAGCAGGAAGCTTGTTTGGCTCGCCGTGAGCGAAAAATGCCATGGCCAGAACCTTGTGACACAGACGGACACAGGGATGGGGAATCTTACTATTAAGCTCCCCAGAACGAGTGTTAAAAGGGGAGCCAGTAAGCGTATACCAAAAATCATAAATAGTGGGATCAGACAGTATGCTCGTCCACCCATCAGTAGGTGGTGAAGTGATCCCAAAAATAAGAGAGGCCTCCTCACGGGTCAAACTATATAATCTATCACAAGCATGAAAACTCAAGACCCCATCAGCAAAGCGGAAAGTGGACAGAAACTCCATAGTAAGACCCTTATAAGTAGGCATAGCTAGAGCAGAGAAATTACCCAAACCCCCAGTCGCCAGTAACTGCTCTGTACACTCTCTAAGTCCCAAATTAATCAGTGTAGGGACATCAAAAAATTTAGTACTGACAAACTCCCTATCCTCATACTTATCCCAAAGCTCCCTCTGTCCCTCACTCAGATGCTGTAAACCGTAATATGCCATAGCTGAATAAATAATACAGAGCTGAGCAAGAAAATTACCAAGATACTGAAATTCGCGGCCTCGGACAGCAAATAAGGCGCGGACTGGACAAAAGAAATCCACGGGCGCGGAAGATTTCCGAGAGCGCGGACAGGCAAAGAAAATCCGCGGGCGCGGAATTGTACCTCGGGCGCGGATCTGGAAATTTTCAGATCTGGAGCTTGTCGTCAATGGCGAATTCCGACCCACACAACTCAACACAATTCATCTCAAACAACCCCAAATCCACTCCCAACAGCAAAAATCAAACTCTAGAAACAAGATTCGAGTACTAACCGATGTAGATCTAGTTCGATTGTGCTCCAAAACTTCAATCCACACCAAACTTCGACTCCAACAATGGTGAACCGGGCTGCACACGAATCCGCGGGCGCGGAATGACACCGAGGTCGCGGATCTCTGGGTCGCGGATGGTAAGGGTGGCCGCGGGTGTGGTGATTTGGTGGTTGAAAGGTGGAGATGGTGGTGTTTTTGTTGTAAGGGGGTGTTTGGTGAGAGAGGAAGAATGGATGTGGGGGAAAAAATAGGTAGGTGGGGTAGGTGGGAAATTGTTATTTTATTTTCGGGTTTGGTTTGGTACTGGTTCGGGCTTTTTCGGGGGTTTCAACCGAAAACCTTTTTATTTCAGGGGTTTCACCTGAAAGCCTTTTATTTCGGGGGTTTCACCCGAAAGCCTTTTATTTTTATTCTTTTTATTTTTTTTTATTTTTTTTTTTTATTTATTTTTTTTTTTGTGAATAATTGATAAAAATCAGGCCGATCCGAGATCTCGGATCATATCCGTGGTCGCGGAATTTGCCGAGGTCTCGGATCAAATCCGGGGTCGCGGATCGAGCCGCGGGCTCCAACTCCTCTCGGACTGGTTTCTTTTGATGGGAAAAATGGTATCTGCAAGTTAGCCCGACAAAAACAAACGAATACTAAAACTAAAACTAAATTAAAAAGATAAAATAAAAGAAAAGAAAAACTTACCTCGGGTTGCCTCCCGAGCAGCGCCTTTGTTTAACGTCGTTTGGCCCGACGTCCTTATGCTCAGAATGATTCATCATCAATCTGAAACTGGACCCTTTTTCCTTCATGTGCCATAGATAATAGGCCCTTTTAAACATCAATTACGGCGCTCGCCGTCTTCATAAATGGACGACCCAACAGCAAAACTGGGTCGTATCTCCCCTTACCGATCTCTAGGACATAAAAGTCCGTCGGAAAAATTAAACCATCCACCTGCACTAAGACATCTTCCAAAAATCCTTTCGGATGCGCTTTAGAGTGGTCAGCCAGTTCAATAGTAATATTAGAATCCTGTAATGGTCCTAGGTCTAACTTCTCATAGATGCTAAGTGGCATGACATTAATGGATGCACCTAAATCAAGCATAGAATGCTCAATTTTAGCCTTACCAATTGTAACGGGAACAGTAAACCTCCCTGGATCCCCATACTTCTTAGGCAATTGCCTTTGAAGCATGGAAGACACATTTTCAGTATTTTCCACAAGATTAATTTTCTTAACCTGTCCCTTTTCTTTTTGTTTCCTCTTTATAGTACATAATTCTTTCAGAAATTTAGCAAACCGAGGAATACTTTGAACAAGTTCAAGTAAAGGAACATTTACCTCACACTTGGAGAAGGTTTCGAAAATTTCCTTGTCATTGGTTGGCTTCCTGGTGTCCTTTAGTGCCTCAGGAAACGGTGGAGCTGGCTTTTGTGAAGCCATGGGGGGAAACGAAGGTCTGATATAGCCATTAGATTCTGCCGGGGGGTGATCCGCGAGCTCGGATTGGGTTCCGCGGTCTCGGATGATCCGCGGGCGCGGAATTTTTCCGTGGTCGCGGATTTCGGAATTTCCTCGATTTCTGCGCCGCGATCAGAACTACCCTCCGGTGAACTCGGCTGGTTTCCGCTGGCCGAAATTTCAGTATCTAGCTCTTTCTCACTCCTTAATGCCATTGCACTCACATTCTCTCTCGGGTTAATGGGCTGAGATGGCAGTTTTCCCGAGTCCTTAGCTTCTAGCCGGTTCAAAGTGGTTGCAATCTGACTTAACTGAATTTCCAAGCTCTTCATCGCAGCCTTAGTCTCTTGATTTTCCTTCATAAGCTGATTGATAATGGCTGGATTTTCTTGAGGAGCCTGGGGCCTTGGCACATAATTAGGCCTGGGAACATAGTTGGGTTGACCTCCCTGTGGTGGAAAAGGTTGTTGAGGTTGTTGATTCCACCTAAAGTTAGGATGGTTTGCCCACCCCGGGTTGTAGGTATTTGAATATGGATCATTCCGGGGCCTCTGTTCATAGTTCCCTATAGCATTCACATCAGCTGCTGGCTCTTGCATGATAGGGCACGCATCAGAAGGATGGCTAGATTCGCCACAGATTCCACAAGCCCTTGAACTTGAAGCTCCATTGCCCGCCAACAGTTGCTTCATCATAGCTTTCAACTCCCTTACTTCAGCATTCAGGGAATCATTAATAGAATGAACAGACCTACTGTTGGATCTCTTTCTCTGATTTCTATTTTGCTCTGCTAGAGTCTCCAACTTTTCAAACGCCTGCCTAGGAGTGAGATTCTCATAAGAACCTCCACAAGAAGCATTCATCAGGCGCCTATCAGCATCACAGAGACCTTCAATAATATAGCAAATCAGGTCTTTATCAGAATAGCAATGGTAAGGACAACTAGCTATGAGTCTCTTGTAACGCTCATAGTACTCATACAGATTCTCATCATCTCCCTGTTCCAGACTGCTCAGCTGCTTCTTGATAGACGTTTGCTTGGCAGCAGGGAAATATTTCTCCAGAAAAGCACCCTTCATCTGAGCCCATGTAGTAATCGTCTCAAGTGCTAAGTATAGATACCATTCCTTAGCTGAATCAGCCAAGGAAAATTGGAAAGCCCTCAACATTAGCTGATCTTCAGTTACATCAGCTGGCTTCATTCCCAAGCAATCCTAATAAAAATACAGAATTACGCTGTACTAAAACCAGCGTATCAGCTTGAGAGTTTGGTCAGTGGATATGCCAGTTTGAATATCAGTGGGAATAGTAGGAGGTATGATTTGTGGCTGATTGAAAGTGACAAGGTTAGCTTCTTAGTTTCCATGTCTTCCAGAGGGACTAGTGTTGGAAGTTTGATCTTTAGTCATTTTGGTAGCGGGGGTAGTGGTAACGTGTTTGGTAGGATTTTTGCCTAAAGGCCCCACGGTGGGCGTCAATTGTTTTGAGCAGATTTAACACGTAAATGCGTTATCTGCTATAATGAGGGAACTCTAGTAAAAATCAGTTTAAACACGTTAATTCGCAAATAATAAGGGATTCACGAAGAGAAATAGCAAATGAACTAATAAAAAAGTAGAGAAAGAGATATGAGTCCAAAATAGTGAAATAAGATTGCAATTACACTGCCGCGAGTTACTCCTTATGATTCAGGAAACCAATGATAAGTCGTAGACACGTTAACATGTAGAAGAACAATTGATGGGTACGGCAGAGAGAAGATGAAGAGCAAATTAGCTTTTGAGATCGTGGATGAATAATCGAAGAATAAAAATACAATTGTATGTAGATTGTTTTGTCCTTGAGAGAGTGAGAGAGTCCCTTTGTTGATGTTCCTCTTCCCTTTTATAGGCTCACCTTTTGGTCATTTATGAGTATCAATCCCGAGAATCTCGCCTTGTTATTAATGTCTTCCAACGGCTAGTTTGACCAGTTACCAATTCTGCTAAATCGTCAATGCGTTAGGCATTTAAAACGTCTGTGATTTTCTTCCTGTAGTTAATGCGTTCCAACAGCTATTTTATGCTCCTTGATTTCCTCCATGCAATTTAATGCCTCATTAATGATAAATAATGTCTTTAATTGCTTTTGATCTCTTTATATCTTCGTGGTCCCACCTTATAATTTAGCCCAATATTTTGGGACCCAACACTACCTAGAAAAAAATACAACAATGTCAAATTTGCTTGCCTCAAAAAATGAATTGGTTCAACTAAGATGATCATCAGCATTAAGAATCAAACAGAGCACACCTTTAAATTTAATACAAGAGGATATCAGAACAGCCTTAAGAACATCTATTACTTCAAGCTTAAATAAATCAAGGAAAAAAGGTAGGAAGAACTTGTCTCCGACCACCTATATCTGCAATTTGAGGATATGTCCCCAACAACACTGTATGGAATCAAGAAACTAATTCAAATCAGAGGAAAACGATTCACAAAAGAACACAAAATCATTGAAGATACAAAATCACCAAAATCAATCAAATTGTTGTTACATATTCGTAAATAAAAAAGCAAAAGGAAGAAATTAGAGTCAAAGAAATAAGAATACACCAAAAATTAAATTAAGGCCCTCGTGAATCCCATCGCCGCGCTATCCACTTGTTGGCAACTTGATGCATCCTACTCTCTCGTCCACCATCCTTCAAAACAAAGAAATAAATCCCTAAAGTAAATAAAAAAATGAAACAAGGAAATCCAAAGTTGAAAAAGCAATACTAATCCACCTTGACAATTGAAAATTGGCAGAACCTACCTAAAATTTTAGCTGTTCATATGGGCATTTAATAGAATACCTGGTGTGCAAAATTAGATGAACAAGAATGAACAAAAAGCAAAATCAAAATCAAGTTACAAATTAAGAATGAACCAACAAAATTTAATACCTGTATCGAAACTAAACAAAGCTCTAACCCGAAGCCAGCAAAAATCAACCAACAAGCATCTCAATACATGTGCATCAGGAAGACAACAAAACCATAGCGAAGGAAACCAAAAGCTAACCAAACCTTACGACCGGATAAGAAAGTGAATTTGGTCGGCGTTAAGAAGGGAGGTTAAGGAGGAGGACTAGAGAAAATTAAGAAGAAAGAGAAGGCGTCGAAGATCAGGCTCAGAGAGGCGTGGAAGAGAGATTGAGAGAAGAAGAGGCTTCCAGGTTCTTTATATAAGTCAATCAAACAACCAATAACGAAGCTCACTAAATGCTTCCAGGTTGGTTATAGTAGTAGAGGCATACATTAGGCTTAATAAATAAACCTAATAAAATTTCATCTTAAAATTAATTAGTTAGCTTAGGGACATATATATCAGATAAGTTTAACTTGTGTAAGAATATCATGTTTTCATAACTGCCTATTTTTTTACTTATATAAATAAATAGTATAATTAAAGTTGTAATTTTTTGAGCCTCCATATTCATTTTAGTCCTACCTTATATTTTAAAATTTTAATTTTAATTAGTATTAATTTAGATTTTCTAATTAATTTCGTCTGGTACCCCTCAACTTTGTGCTTTTTCGGATGGTGCCCAAAAAAACTTAATTCACACGGTACCCTCGTATTTTTAGCAAATTCCGTCATGTGCCCTTTCATGTATTTTCTCTGACTTCTATACATACTTCCGTCATATCCTTCATAAAAATAAAAATATAACCTATTTTATGTAACACCCCTATTTTGGAACGATGAGTATTACCGCCAGTGACCTCGGATTTTACCGTCTAAAGTCACCCGGGGCTTTATAAGGTATTAACTTAAAGGAAAATGCGGAATTTCAATGATAATACATGATATATTAAAAGGTGCTCAAACTTGAGACTTTAAATATTGTCATTACATCTTAAAATGTTTCAAAACAACATGATAGATTTAAGCAACGAAATTAATAAAATATTGTTCTTGCAAAGCGTAGTGAATCCAAAATACGAGAGAAATATCTTCAAGAAGACTTGACCTTCCTTCCTTCAACTTTCTTGATTCTTCGGCTTTAAATCTTCAAGGGAAGCTTCCTAAAGTCTGACATTTGTCGTGAAGGGCGAGAAATGTCAAGCAAAAATGCGAAAAACAATGGAATTAGTCTAAGGCTAGGCACGTGAGAATGGAAATGCTCAAGGGTGATTTGGTAATTTATCATTTTATTAAAGAGATATAAGCGAGATGTATAAACTTTATGTGGAGCTTAAGGACAATGAGTCGATCTCGGAATGAGATAATTTTAATTCGAAAAGAAAGAATCACGAGATTGTAGAACTTCTTAGAGTACAATTATGTTGGGAACGTTTTAATTACACAACATGTTTTTAGAAAACCTCTCGTGCCCTTTTCGGACCTCGACCAACGTCATCATATTCGGAGCTCCAGATCGGGGAGGTGGCCCGAAGGCGCTTAAATACCAAACCCACCTTGACAAGTCCGAATAAGCATTCAGATTAGAAAGGCGATCGTCAAATAACCGAGAGCCGGGTTAGTCTTCCAAGTTGTAGTAATCCAGCCCGGTTTTAATTTATTTTAATGTGCACTAGCACTTATCTTTATTATGTGTCAAAACATTACATAACATTAATGATTTTTAAGGGTGTGGAGGCTATGGAAGAGCCGAGTCCACTTAAAGGAACGGAGTTTCGACACCTAGCTAGGTGTAACATAAGTTAATTAATGGATTGAATAAGGCCAACCTTTAGCCTTATTATCAATTTTAAATGTCGGCATAACATAGACGTTAGCCTAATTCGTGAATTTCAAAGGCAACATAGTAAAAGACTTTAGTAGTCTTTTTCCATTTCATGTGGCATTGCGCACTGAAGACTTTAGACGAAATCTTTTTATTTCGACATTACTTTAAGACTTCGGCCAACATTTATTTTCCTTGTGACATTGCTTTAGACTTTAGACGAAACCTTTCTATTTCGACATTAATTGCTTAAGACTTCAGTCAACGAAGTAAGAGTAGAGTCATGACATATATATAATATGACGTTACAAAAGTGGTTCAAGACTAATGTCCAACAGTTTTTCCTATACTTTTCCAAGCGATGTCTCTGAACGAGACATTTTAAACAAACAAGGCTGCAATAATCTTTCCTAAGTTCATTTCTAGCATTCGAATAATAATAACGATAATGAGATGTCGTTATTTCTAGCAATCGATATATCCTATGTTTATTTATTTAAGCAAACAAGTTTGTTCCCAACATAGAGAAGTTTAACGAAATCGAGATATTGAAAATGTTACAAGGAGAATATTCACTTGCCTTGAATTTCTTTCGATTGCTTAGGAGCTCGGAAATCTAGAATCACTTAGAGAATTCAAATGCTTTCACCTAGTCATTCGGGATATGATAAAGAAACGAATCTATTTTAAAATTCTTATTTATTTATCATACAACCGTTTTCTCTTATTTTCCTTTTACTAAGAGAAAGTATAATACTCTAAATTATTTATTTAATAATTTAGGTAGGAGATTTAAATAATAATGATCCTTTATTATTACTCTTAAAGTGATGTTTTAAAATAACTTTTATATAAAAAATACTTATACTTATTTAAATAAGGGAACATTGCATTTAACCACCCTTTATTTTACACTTGTTGCAAACCACCCTTTATATTTTTTTTTCTACACTTAACCACCCCTTATTTGTAAATATGTGCATTTAACCACCCATTTTGATGAAAAACATTATTTTCTTTGTTAAGTAAAGTAAATTATGTTTTTGCCCTTTTTTTAATTCTACTTACAATAAATAAAAGAATTTAGGAATAAATTAAGTTTGGAATATCATTATCATTGGATTTCGGCCTACATCTCAACCTTTTGAATCTCGAGTCGTCGACCATCAACTTAGACACGATTGACTCCAAAGTCGTCAGAATCAGATCCAAAACCCATGGTCTTCGCATCGGCAAAGTCGTGGTTCTTCTTCGCTATTGAATGGATGGAAGGAATTATAACGGAGGAAATTAGGTCAGGATTGCAAAAATCGGCGTGCGTATTGGAACTTGAAAGTGTCAATTATGGTTTTTTCTTTATTTATTTATTGTAAATAAAATTTAAAAAGAAAGGAAAAACGTAATTTACTTTACTTAACGGAGACATGTTTGACCCAAACAAATTTGACTCGAATCCGAAAAAACCCGAACTCGAGATTAACCCAAACCCGATTATACCCGAATGGACTAAGCCTGATGCAACCCGATATCCAATGCTACCCGACCCAAAGTCATCCGAAAATCCGAAGTTACCCGACCCGAAACCATCCAAAAATCCGAAGTTACCCGACCCGAAAGCATCCAAAAATTTCATTATGTTTTAAAATATTAATGATAGTGAATATTTAGTATAGTATTTCATTATGTTTTTAATTTAAATGTTATATTAAATATTTAGACCCCATAGTAGTTAAACTACGAAAAATCATCATTCGATATATGGTCTGAATCAAAATCCGCTTACTCGAAATCAGATTAACCAGAAATTCGGTCAAAGTCGAAATCAAATTCACCCAAAATCCGAAAAACCCGAAACCCGAATCCCCCGAACTCTGACTAAATCCGAAACTAACTAAACCCGAAACCGGACTTATCCGAAATCAAGTTGGACCGAAAACCGAATGACCCGACCGAAACTGACCCGAAACCCGACTTTGCCCGATTAACTGGGTGACCCGACCCGAAATGATCCAACCCAATTTGACCCGATTTTCAAAATATTCGAATTTGACCCAAATTGAGAGCCACGCTTCACGCAAGTCAGGTCGGGTTGACCCATTGAGCACCCTTAATGGAGAGTCACACTTCACGAAGCATGATACCTTTTGTCCATTGGGTATCCATAGAAATTGCTCTTCATGAAGAGTGATTTTCCATGTGTGTCGGGCACTTTTTCTGTGTGCACAAGGAATTGGTCTAAAAATATTATGTTAAATTTTTTTTACAAGCCTCCTAAAACCTATCTATACTAATGTTTCAATTTTGTGTTATCAAACCTCTTTAAAAACCTCATCAAACCTCCACCTAGTAAAAACCTTGTTGTGCCAAATACTTATTTAAGTAGGTTTTAAATAGTGAAACCCTTTAAAAACCTTTACAAACCTACGCCAAACAAGACCTAAGACTCGACTCAATATAATTGACCTTTGAATAAACTTTTCTCTTATAAAACGTAATGTACACAATAAGTAGGAGTCACGCTCGGGTACATATTATTCATACAGTGTATAATGCGAGCACATGTGCATCGTTGGATTATATAGATGGACGGCCCAGATTATAAGATAGCCGGTTCAAGAAAAAAATGCATTGGTTCATTAAAAGTGGCACGGAGTGTAATTATAGTAATATTTTTAGGCAAGACCAAAATATCCCTCCTTTCATTCTTTGTTGGGACACGCACATCCCTTTTCCCTCTTTCACGAACTCTTCGACTCAACCGAGCGAAAAACCTATCTCTCTCCCTTGTCAATTTTTTTGTATCCATCTTTGTGTTGCTTTTGGATTGAATTCTATGGAAATACATGAAGTAAAGTAAGATCGAAGAACACGAGTAGTTTGTAGTTCAAATGAGCCAAAGTTTGAAACCCTAACTTTTCAATTCTTCATCGGATAAAGGGTAATTTCTTTTTTGAATGGTTTAGAACTTTAGATTCAACATTTGCATCATTCTTGATCCATTTTAATCTCATTCTTCATCTTCAATTCCACGTTAGGACGCTCTTTTATTTGATCTTTGTAGTTATACCTCTTGATTTGTGATTTTTTTGTTACTTTTTATTTTTGCATTTTATATTTCTAGATCTGGTATTGAATCTGAACTGATGTTGGATGTTGGTTGTTGAATGTATTGAAGATCTACAACAAAATTCAATAGAGCTTGAGTAGAAAATTTAGTACATTGATCGTTGTATTGATTATTACAATGGTTGTTCTAGAAATGTATTGATTGTTCAGTTGGTTCATAACTTTATATGATGAAGTTCAACATAAGCACTATTACGGTTCATTGTTTTTTGTGTATGGTAGCTACTATGTCATAACATTTAGATCAGATTAGTTATTATTTTGATCCATTATTTGATTATGATTCATGTCTCTTGATCAAAACTAGATATGACATTACCTAACTTATTTATATTTTATATATACCAAGCTTATTTATACAGTTATACTTTATATATAACAAGTCTTCCATAATATATTGACTTTAACTTCTCATATCTACTCCATAGTGCAACTATAATTAGGAAAAGGCTTCTAATTTTAAGTATATTTTTTTTGTCAATAACTCTTTATCAATTACAATTCTTCATTTTTTAAGTTATTGTTTGTTTTATGAATGTAATCGTGTAAGTTGATGCGTGAATATACAATTCAACTGTTTGATTGCAAGTAGTTGTTTTTTGCCATCATGTTTGTCTAGTTTGAGATGAAGTTCTCATTTTGATATGCATTTGTCCTAATGATACAAATTCTGTATGTTATTTTTTGCCCCTTGGTATGGAGACGTTGCTATAATAAAAATCATACACATTACATATTTTAGTGATTTTGTTTGATTTTTAAATGTTTGGACATCTAACTTTTTGAATGATCATGTTATTTGGTAGCCTATTAGCTCAAATAGTAGAGCAATGTGCATGTGCACATAGATATGTGTTCAAATCCCAAATAGGCTAATTCTTGATACAATCATGTCTTTTTGTTCATACGATTGTTCTTTTAGTTCATGACTTTTCAAGGTAAGGTTCATAATATTTCTTCTATTGGTTCATAAATTTTGTTCCATGCTTTTTTTGTTTATAACAATTGTTCTTTTGGTTCACGTTTGAATAACATAATTAAGGTTCATCAAAGTTCATATTATGGTTCATGTCTTTTAGTTCATGCTAGTTATCATTTTTTTTTTTCGTAATTTTTGGTTCATGGTACTTGTTCTTTCGGTTCATGTTTTTATAAGCTAGGTTCATAATATTTCTTCTTGTGGTTCACAAATTTTGTTCCATGCCTTTTTGTTAATAACAATTGTTCTTTTGGTTCATGTTTGAATAACCTTAGGTTCATCAAATTTCATCTTATGATTCATGTCGTTTATTTCATGCTAATTATTATTTCTTTCATGTCTTTTGGTTAAAGTTCGGTGGGCCGAGAATCTAGGGGTCATGCGATAACGTGCCTAGCATACAAACCCAATTGGGTTCCAGCCCAAAACCATATGACAATGGGTGGAGTAGATCATTATGTATATACTAGGCAATTATAATCCCCATTTTCAGATGTGAGACAACTCTCAACACGCCCCCTCAAGTGCAACTACCTGGGCTAGTTGACACTTGGACAAAGACAGACAGAAATCCCTCAAGGCTTATCGAACTGAACCGTCACAATTGGATCGACAACTCTTGTATTGGGTGGGCTGCTTGAACAGGCACATGAAGCCGGCAAGCCCGAAGAAGACTTTGGGAAATGAAGGAAATAAACCCACACTGAAACCTGCTTTGATACCATGATAAAGATCGGTGGGCCGAGAATTTGGGGGTCGTGCGATAACGGGCCTAGCATACAAACCCAATGAGGTTCCAACCTAAAACCATATGACAATGGGTGGAGTAGCTCATTAGGTTATATACTAGGCAATTATAATTCCCAATTTCAGATGTGGGACAACTCTCAACAGTTCATGCTACTTGTTCTTTCGGTTCATGGTTTTGTAAGCTAGGTTCATTTATTCACTAGTTTTTGCATGCTATATTCAAATTTTTTGTCCTTACGGTTCATGAATTCCGAACATTAATCAACTAAGATATGATGACAAAAGCCACGTCCTTTTTAAATATAGACATGGAAACAATGCACATATATTGAAGAATAAGAGCAATGGGTAAGAAAATGCTCCAAACTCTTAGTTGAATATTTGGGTATTTTATCGAACACATGGTGGGCGATTGATAGAGAATTGACCGTTAGCCTTTGTTTCAATTAAAAACATGAGATTTCAATGCAAAACATAAACAAATCTTCATAGGTTTGATTAAAAATCATCAAACATCAGTCCAAAGAACACAAAAACATCTAAATCGAAGTACCAAGCTCCTAAATTTGATTGACCACAAATGTGAACTTGAATATGTTTCAAAGGAGATCTATACCACAATCCATGAAGAGAGAACATAAAGTGGGGTTAGAATCAACAAAAAAATCGAATCAAATAAGAAAAAGCAAGAGGCAAAAAATACGGAGAAGATTCAATCGAAAAATATTGAATGAAAGCTCCACGTTTCAAAGGAAGAAGATGACACTATAGCAAGTGTTTTAATTTAACGGGTAAATGACGAAAATGTCCCTCCGTTTATAAAATGAGTTAAACACGTGTTTTAACACTGACCATTAAAAATTGATGGTCCAATGGTTTGAAATTGCTCGCATATAACACTGTATATCAATCCCCAATCTGCTCGCAATTTTAGTAGATAATATGTAACAAAATTATATTCTTCAAAAGAATATCAGTACCTACATAATTAATTATAAATCAATTACAATTCGGGCTGAAGTGGGGCATCGGCCCCTACTTGGATCTGTCAATTAATTAACTATTGACACTAGACCTGTTAAAACTTGACCCAACTCGAAAACCGACTCGATCCACCAAATTTGGGTTGAACCCAACCCCGGAAATCAATGGGTCAAGAACGACCCGAACCTTGTTGATCGAAAAAAAAACTAGATTGGGTTGACCCTTCCAACCCCATAAAATATTATTTTAATTAAAAATTAATTTTTTTATTAAAATATATTATTTTTATTTTTTATTATGAAATATACTTTTAATATAATATTAGTTATTTGAATAAACATAAAATAAAGGTTAAAAAAGAGATTTTCCTTTTGGTGCCCTTGAGATTTGGACTTTTCCTCTTGGTGCCCAAAAAAGAAACTTATTTCTTTTGGTGCCCTTCTAGTTTTACAAAAGTTCCACAAAAGTTCCAACCATAACCTAAAGTTTACATAAACCCAAATTCCATCCAATTTTTATAAATTTCCGTTAAAATTTTTAAAATTAACTAGTTTTACTCATCGTACCATGTACGACTACGATTCGATATTTAAAAAAATATAAATAGGATATTAATAAATAAATAAATAAAATATAATATAAACTTTAATATAATTAATTTATTGCTCTTAGAATATATATAATTTTTTAATCAAATATTATATTCTTCATATTTTATTACTTTTCATGTACATAAATTTAGATTTTATCAAATATTTCAATATATCTATTAAATATTTTATTATCTATTTTTATTCATTTTCAAAATTATAAATATTTATCATTTTTTTTATAAAATAAAGTCACTATATATCTATAAATAAATTCATCAAAAGATATATGCTAAAATATTTATATTTATTTTAAATTTTTTTAAATATTTTATCTTTAACTTTAAATACTTGTATAAGGAAGCTTTCAAAAAATATTGTTATACTAAATAGATATTTTTTTGACGTTAGAGATAAATTTAAATAGTTAAAAAGAATTTAATAGAAAGAAGTTATAATAATAGAAATAAAAATTAATTTTTTAAATATGAGGTTTGGTTAGAATCGTTCTGGTGGCTCGAACAAGTATAACTTTAATTTATAGTTATAGATATTAACTATTTTTATTATTTTTAAACATTATAAGTATTTATCATTAATTTTTTTACTATAAAAGAAAAAAATATATCCATAAATAAATTCGTGAAAAGACATCCTACTAAAAGATAAAAGATATTTATACTTATTTAAAAATATTTTAAATTTGTTATCTTTAATTTTTAATATTTGTATAAGGAAGTTTTTAAAAGATGTTATACTAAATAGATAATTATTTGATATTAAAGATAGATTTAAATAGTCAAAAAAGAATTTAATAGGAAAAAATTAAAATATTAAGAATAAAAATTAATTTTATAAATATAAAGTGGGGTCAGAATTTTTTTGGTGCCTCGAAAAGGGACAACTTTAATATATAATTATCTGTGTGACCCCTCTCCTTCCTACACGCACAACTATTTCACAATGTTAGCCTTATGCGCCTCCGTCGGGGCTCCGTCTGCGACCCTTCGTTGGTTCACATCGCCATTACCCTCGACTTCGAGTACCTCCGGGATCCGTCGCCGCCGTCTACTCCATCCTCCATCACTCTCTCTACCCGGAGAACATTTTCTTCCATTTCGTCGTCTCCGAGATGAATCTCAAAACCCTAGTTCGATCCACCTTCTTGCATCTCAAATTCAAGGTCTTTTTCTTCGATCGGAGATCGTCCGACCCTAATTTCTGCCTCCGTTCGCTAGGAGCTTGAACAACCGCTCAATTATGCCCACAATTACCTCGCCGATCTCCTCAAGCCTTGCGTCCGACGAGTGATCTACCTCGATTCCGACCTGGTAGTCGTCGATGACATCGCAAAGCTATGGCGGACAAACCTAGATTCGAAGACCATTGGCGCGTTGGAGTACTCCGGCACGTTCGCCGGGTGGTGCTTACTTCAACGCAGGAGTGACGGATCTGGAGCGGTGGAGGTGGGTCGGTACATGAGGCGGATCGAGAGGTGGATGTAGATACAGAAGAGCGACCAGAGGATCTATGAGTTGGGGTGCTTGCCTCCACTATTGCTGGTGTTCGTCGGCCATGTTGCTCCGATCGAGCACCAATGGAACCAGCACCAAAACGAATAAAAGGAATAAGATATAATCCCTTAATATAAAAAAATTAACGGTGGAGTTAATATATATGCCGGCCATGTTGCTCTGATCGAGCACCGCTGGAGTAAGATATGTTATAAGGGTGGATGTATTTTTATTTTTATTTTTATCATAAATGTTTAACGGAAGTTTATAAAAATTGGATGGAATTTAGATTTATGTTTATTTTAGGTTAGCATCAAAAGAAAAAGTTTAAATTTTAAAGGCATCAAAAGGAAAATCCATTAAAAAAATTAACGATCGTGACCCATTCGATCAACACGAACCCGTAAAAAATCAAACTCATAAATTTTTTTTTAAGTAAAAAAAATTTAGGGTAAGGGGATGGTGCAATCAAACTCATAAATTTAACATTCTGTTAACTAGAAACTCATTTTGATCCGAACCCAATTGATCCAAATCCAAGTTCGATCCGTCCGACCCATTTAGCAGGTCTAATATTTAACACCGACCGAATCTCCGGTAATCAATAAAAAAGGCTCATTGCGAACTAGCAATGGGGTTAAAAAAGGAACAAAAGAAAAAAAAAAAACAAAGAGAGAAAGTGGGTGACGTCAGCGGCGGAAAGCAGAGAAGGATGGAGGTGAATGCTGAATAATATGCGTGTCCTCCAAGCGAAAGCCAAGTAACTTCTTCCACCTTCTCCCACCTCTCCACTCACATAACTGCTCTCTACTCATCTCAACTCTCAAGGTGCATGCTCCCTTTCTCTCTCTTTGCCAAATCCCTAGGGGCCCTGAAATTCAGAGCGCAGATAAGCGGTTTTCGTTCTTTCCGTTGGGATTTGGGCGGAGTCGGACCTGAATTTTGCGATACATCGATCAATAGATAGAACCCCCGGAAGAAATTCAAGGAGAGAGAAAAGCGAGAGTTTGGAGAAGTTGGGGTTTTCTTTTCTTTTGGGGGTTGTGTTTGTTACATGGGAATTGGATTTGGATTAGGAGGAGAGAAGCAGACGAGGGGTCATGCGGAAATCGTTCAAGGATTCTCTCAAGGCTCTTGAAGCTGATATTCAGCATGCCAATACCTTGTTCGTAATCCTTTGTCTTCCCTTGAATCTCGAAACCCCTTCAATTTTAATTGATTATCCGCCTGATTTTCTTACATAAACTATGATACTGTGACCGATTTTACTTTTACTTTTTGCCCTTTTAGTTTGTCGGTTCTTAATTCTTATCGGAATTCCCCTTTTCAGTTTTTTATTTCTCAACAGAAGATAGCTTCTGTTTTAGCCGGGGAGTTGCTCTGTAGTGTTAGTTTTGAAAACGGGACATATGGAAATGTGGAAATCAATTGGAATTGGGTGAATTTAATTTCTGAAATACTGAACTCTTCTTTCACTCTTGAGAGTGCTTTCTCTGTTTCCTTTCTCAGCATCTGTTGGTTTTCGGATTGTTCCAATCATTTATCTGAGTTGCTGAGAGTTTCATGTGTTTTTGTTTTGGTGTTTGCCCTGTTATACTGAGAATTTGATACTGTTTGTGGTCAAGGAAATTTTCGCTTGTTTCAGTGGCAGATCTTGACTAAGACACCTTAACTCAAAAGCAGTATGAAGAAAAGAATATTGTTGCTTAGGAGTTTTGATGGTAGTATTAATTGCTTGGAAATGTAGAATTGGACTTTTTCTTTATGAGAGAAGCTTTGAGTATGACCCAGTAAGTATGATCATATTTCATCTTAATTATTATTATATTGGCTTGTTTGCTCTTTAAACCAACATTATCATTGTATTCAAATGAAAAAAAAATCCAGAAAACAATGGAAATCTGGCTGATTTACACATCCATTTGGTTGGCGCAGGGCATCTGATTTTCCAAGAGATTATGATGGAGCTTGCCTGCAGATGCGATTGTCATACAGCCCGTGTGCTCATCTATTCCTCTTTCTTGTGCAATGGACTGATTGCAATCTTGCAGGTGCACTCGGATTGCTTAGAATTCTAATTTATGAGGTATAGTTGTGCTCTAATCACACAATATTTTTTCCAGAAAAATCACATTCAGTAACAGACTGTATTTAAAATTTTCTAGCATTCTTTCTTCACATGGGAGAGTTTGATAAAAATGGTTCATTGCAGGCGTACGATAATGGTAAGACTACGATGTCTATCTATGAGAGGAAAGCAAGTTTGCGGGAGTTCTATGGTGAGCATGATTCTTAATGGCTTTCCATTGCCTATTAAGGGTGTGTTTGGTAAACACACACCCACCCTTTCTTTGAAGAAAATGAATAGATACAAGCCTTGGAAAGGAGTTGAGGCTTTTGTTGGTTTGTATTATCAATTGCAGGGGTAATATTTCCTTCCCTAATGCAACTTCAGAGAGGGATCACTGAGATTGAAGATAGAAAGCAGAAAGAGGTTTGTGAAACCAAGTACAAACGGAAAGATGGCATGGACAAAGGAAAACTCACAGAAATCGAACAAGAAAGAGAAGAAGAATGTGGCATCTGTATGGAAATCACAACTAAGGTTGTTTTGCCTAATTGCAGCCATGCATTGTGCATAAAGTGTTACAGAAACTGGTAAGTTGCTGGATAACCTTGTTTTGCAACTATTGCCTTGTAAATTCTGGCTGGACTATATTTCCTTGGTTTTCTTCAACTTGCTGCCAAAATTCTTTTGTTTTTGTTCTGATAAATCGTCGTCCTCTTCTATGGTTTGCTTATAAATATCTTATCTTCCTCTATGTGAAAACAAAAGAAGTTGAATGATGAGGTTTGGAATGTTATGGTGGGAAAATGACTTATTTTAGATGTTTTGTGTGACCCATTTTAAATTCAGTAGCTCAAATTTTGGCCATCACAATGTTGATACTCTTCTGTTTCACTGTTTGATACTGAACTGATTCACTAAACTATACACAATACCTGCACATCAGAACTTATGTTATATAAGTGAAAGCTGAAAGGCTTATCTGTAGAGTATTCTTCAATCTTTATCGAATGTTAAGCAACCAATCTTCAACTGGTACCGTAAAATTGTGAAATGCAAGTAACATCATTTGTTGAATTAATTCTTGCATATAGATGATTACCTGATATTATGATACTAGTGCGAAAGTGACTGGTACAAAGAAAACCACCAGAATTGCTCATGAGAAGGACTTGGAACTATTGTCTTAATATGTGGTCCTTTTGGTCCCCATCAATAAACATCTCAAATGTAACAACACATTCCTTTTAAATTTAAGATATCAAACTAATGGTTGAATCATTCTTGGCTCTTTCTTTTACTGTTTGATGGGAAAATGTTTATGGATTTAAGACATTTTTTCCATTCCCATTGCAAATTGATTAACATTGCATTATAAAAATGATTTATTTTATGAGCTTTCATCTTATAAGATTCCCCTTGTGACCGATTCTGTATATGATTTGATCTGGTTTTGGTTAGGCGTATGCGTTCCCAGTCCTGCCCATTTTGCCGCGACAGCCTCAAAAGGGTGAACTCAGGTGATCTCTGGATGTACACTCACAGTCAAGAGATTACTGATCTCAACTCAATCACAAAACAGAATCTGACACGACTTTTCATGTTCGTTGACAAACTGCCACTTGTCGTCCCCGATCCGATGTTCTTCACATATGATCCCCACTTCAGGTAGGCTTTACTTTTTATAGTTATCACAAAAGGGGACTTCTTTGGTGTATATATTTGGTGGATAAGATAAGCCTTGTTGGCTGTACAGAAACCATTTCCTCATTTTTTTTTTTTTTAAATTTTCATTCTCTGATTCAGAAACTGTAGATTCTGTTTCCCCTTTGCATCATACATGATTTCATGTGTTAATTGCATTAGTACTTGTGAACTGCAGTTTAATTGATGCAGTTTCCTCCTGATGTGTTTTCATTCTAGAAAATTATAATTTGATCCGAATCATTTTACAATTGCTTTATATTTGGGCCAAAATGGCCATGAGGATTAGGGATTGATTACCAAACTGCTGGATATTGATCTAGCTCATCAAAGTCCTTTGATCTGAATTTTGGTCAATTGTTGCTTTTTTTTGGAGTCGTGCATTTCTAAAATTCTGTGGTAAGATGAAGTGAGAGATTAGATTAGGCCACGTTTGATAAGGTGTAGCCGTGTAGGTGTAATTACACTTGGCAGGTGACTAAGGAGGCTGATGGAGAAGAATTAAGGGCGGTGGAGCTGGCCGTTCATTTAATAGTTTTATAGTACTAAAGTAGTTGTAGAATAAATATGATTAAGAATATCTTGGGAGTCACCCGACATGATTAAGAATGTCTTTTAAACTTACATGATTAAGAATCAGTTAGAGCAAGCCCAACAGCTTTTCCATAATTTTCTCCAAAATGGAGAACCAACTGTCATATTCTCCAAAAAAAATTCAGCCCAACTCCAACAGATTCTCTATTTTAGAAAAAACTGTATTTAATACTTTCATTTTTTAACATATAAATTACAATAACTAATTATATATTATCTTACATAAGAAAATAAAATATTATAGAATCTTAAACTAATAAACGATAATCATTTGTTATTCGACTTTTAAGAAAATAAAGATATTTTAAAATCTTAGTTTAATAAATGATAATTTATTTGTTATTTTACTTATAAAAAATAAAAATATTCTAAAATCTTAATCTAATAAATGAAAAGTTATTTGTTATTTGACTTATAAGGAATAAAAATATTTTAGAATCTAAATTTAATAAATCATAAATTATTTGTTATTTGATTAATAAGAAAATATTCTAAAATCAAGTACCTCACCCATCCATTTTACAAGGACACGACACGGTGCACATCTTCCGTGAAAAATGAATACCACTCAGTTCAACGAAAAAAAATCTTAGCGTACTTGCCCTTCTATGCGCCTAAACCAAATTTTCGTCACGTACAATCGAATGCGGAGTTCACTAAGAGTAGTGATTTTAAGAAATCATTTCCTATACCAATAACCAATTGGTCTAGTGGGATGAGGTGCTAGACTCCTTAAGCGTTTGTTCAGGAGGTTCGAAGTTCGAATCTTCCTGACGGCGTGTATGTAAAAAATTGAATTAGGAGAGTCGCCCCCAACAATGAGGCTCTGCAGTACCCGTTTTGGACGTAGATTGACCCTGACTAATCGAACAGAGCGAGAGATAAAAAAAATCATTTCCTATTCACTACTAAATTTCAACACAATTCAAAGACTATAACCAATTTCCAACCAAACTTTGATACAAATCCTAACCCTATTTTAATTTCCAACTCAGCTTTTACATACCTAAACATCAATTTTTAGTATAATCCCTAACCCAAAATTTTTGTCTAAAACTAGTGGAGATGAAAGAGAGAGTGTGGAATTCTAACAAGGTAAATTATGAACTCTGAGATAACTAGGGCTGAGCAAACGGATATATCCGATCCGGCATACCGGATATCCGATAATTTTTTTCTTTAAAACCTCGATCCCTATCCAATCCGTTTGGAACGGATATCCGGTAGTGTATATCCGAACTATCCGTTTTGAAAAATATTTCTACTATTTTTGATTTAGGCCCAATTAATATGCATGATTGACGGATATCGTAACCGGATATTCGCCGATCCGTTTAAATTTTAAGAGAAAGTTTACATGGTTGAGGAGAATTGAACACTTGATGAGTCGAAATTTTACAAAATACTCATCTAAACATCTATTCTACTTAGTATTAATGTGTATTTTCTAAACAATATATATAGTACCGGATATACCAAATATCCGGTTGCTTGAAAACCCCGATCCATATCCGGTTCGGATATCCGAAAAAAAAACCGGATCGGATCGGATACGGATAAAAAAATTTATGATCCATTCGGATCCGAATTTTATCGGATCGGATAGGCCGGATCGGCGGATCGAATTAACGGATCGGGCATTTTTGCTCACCCCTAGAGATAACAACGAAAGAAAACTTCAAATGAGAAAGATACTTTATAAACTCCAACAAAGGAGAGAAAGTTTTTCATACCGAGAGAGAAAAGATAAATCTCTCAATATAATAGTCACACACCACATACTCTTCCTCTAACAGAATGAGCCAAGGGATTATTATACTAAGCACTAAAAGCTAGAATAGTGCATAACAAACTATGGACCCTGATATGACAAGAGAGTGAGAGAAGGAATCTTTGGAAAGGTTTTCTCCGATTTCATTGATGAGCCGTTACATGTATATATAGTAAGAGCGCATGCTCAAATTGATGCCATCTGTCTAGGAATTAGAGCTTTCTAGAATAACTAGATTTGTCCATTGCTGCACTATTTCGTACAAGTATTTCCTAGCACCATTATCCCCCCTTGATCCAAGCTGGGAGTAGCATTGTAAGGAAGTGAGCTGTTGGAAGCGCCTTGGTGAAGAGCTCTGCTTTCTGGTCTTGAGATACAATGAATGCAACTTGAAGGGAGTTTGTTTTGACCCGCTCACGGACAAAATGATAGTCTAGGCTTAGGTGTTTGATGCAGTTGTGTTGAACTGGATTTCCTGCAAGGTACTTGGCCCCGGAATTGTCACACTAGAGAATGGGAGATTGGTGGAGACGTATGTGCAGTTCAGCAAGCAGAGATTGATGGTGTAAGAGTTCACATGTGGCAATGGCGAGTGCCCGGTACTCTGCTTGTGGCCAAGGTACACACAATAGGTGCTGGTGGACCTCTTGTAAGTTGGATCGCCGACCCAGTCAGCGTTAGTGAAGGCTGAAAGTGTGATGCCAGGAGCAAAGGATAGGAGGAATTGCATGGAGGTTGTGGAGTTAAGGTAGTGCAAGACTCGTTTGACGCTTGCCAATGTTTCTTGAGAGGGTTGTGCATACCTGGTTTGAGAGAGGTGAAAACCTTCGACATTCTTGCACACTTCAATGCCAAGAAAAAATTTTAGGGGGCCTAAATCTTTTACAAGAAATTGGATAGATAGGGCCGAAACAAACATGTTAGAGAGAGTATCAATTGATTGTCCCGACGATAGATAAAGAAGGATGAATCGGCTTGAGAGGGGGAGAAGCCCATGGTGACAAGGGGGCATCACTTAGGCGAGCAAACCAAGATTTTAGGGCTTCTTTAATGCCATAGAGGGACTTTTGTAATTTACCAATATGAGAGGGGAGTTGGGAATGTACAAAGGCCCAACCCAAAGACAAGGGCAGGGTGGGCGCAGGCCCAGGGCCCATAATTTATGGGGGCCTAAAATTCTAAATATTTCAATATAACTAAAAGAGTGAAAGTATATGTACAAATATGTGTTTGCCTACTGGAAAAGTATATTTAAGGCTTCTCCTCTTTTCAAGAAGTCATGTGTTCAAATCTCATATGTTTATTTTTATTTTTATTATTACTCTACTTATCAACCAAATAATATGGACCCGTCATTTATTGATTTTCAGTAGAATTTAAGTGTAATTATAGTATAAGGCTTTCAAAAAAATATTTTTCCTTCATTTTAAATAATATAAGAAAATTAAGATAATTTTACACATTTTTATTAAATTTTCTAAATTTTTTTAATATTATAATACACAAGGAAGGGGCCCTCATTATTTTTGTGCCCATGACCCTTAATATGTTAGGACCGACACTGAATGTACAAAACCACTGAGGTGTTGAATGTAGACTTCTTCTTCTAAGTTGTCATGAAGAAATGTGGTGTGAATATCGAGTTGTCGTATTGACCACTCATTTATCGCGACGAGGGATATAAGGAGACAAATAGTGGAAGATTTGGCTACCAGGCAAAAGTCTCTTGGTAATCTAGGCCATGAACTTGGTGGAATCCCTTGGCAACAAGGTTGGCTTTGCAGCGCTTGATTGTTCAGTTAGCATATCGCTTGGTTTTGAACACCCATTTGTGATGCGACCTTGCCTAGGCTCGGACCCGATCCCAACCAGCCCGAGATGACCTAGGCCATGGCGACCCCCTTAATGTAGGACTTAGTCTTTATTATGTGATTTCTTTATTTATAACATTTCTATTCCCATCATTTCTATTTTAGCATTGTGCTCCATTTTTGTAGAACAGGCTAGCATTTGTTCTAGTTTAAGCCCAAGCCCATTAGGGTTTTCTACTAAGGTTGGCACCCCATAAGCGTTTAAATAGGCTTTGTTGTAACCTTATTATTCACACATGAATTGAATTCCAAGCCCATTAGGGTTTTCTACTAGGGTTGGCCCCCCATATGCCTTCAAATAGGCTTCATTGTGACCTTATTATTCACAGATGAATTGAATTCCAAGTTCTAAAGTCGAGAGAAACTCCTTGTCCTTGGTTTGTGTATCACCCCTATCTTCCGACCCCATTTCTCTCTAGTTTGGTCCTCCCTTGGATTGGGCGTCTCTAATCTTTAGCCCCTCGTCCATACGAGCATTAGAGGCCCGCGAAACTATAATGTTAGTCTCATACTTATCCCAATTACTATCATTCGGAGAAGATTAAGGCATTTTGAGCCTAGATTGACCCTTAACGACCCGAATCTGAGTAAGGTCGCATCAATTGGTATCAGAGTGCAGACGGCTCGAACGATCCTTTCTTTGACAACACCATCGTGCCATATTTGCGATCCTGAGGTGCCATCATCGCGCACCCCTTTGCACAAGTTTGCATCGCATCAAACCTATCCCTAGGTGCCATCGTTGTGCACCCTCAACGAGGATTCAAGTCGTGAGTGCGCCTCCAACGTGCCTCGACATCATAGATCCTATGAGATCGAGCATCCTGTTGTGCCACTGCATCGAGAGGCTTGCGAAGACCTACCAAGTCGGCCCCCTTGTGCCAAACTTGATCCAAAGCTACTGCTCAAGACCCGCGCCGCCACTGCTCGCCCGTGACAAACCCAAAAACCCTAGATCTCGAGGATTGGTTGGGCTATTTCGGGTAGCATATCCTTTTATTTCTATTTTATGTTGTTTTTTCCATCATTGTAAAGATCTTACTGTTATAACAAGATTCTGTTAGACGATTGGTTAGGCTATTTCGGGTAACTTTGGGTTTCTTGTGGGTGTGATGTTCATCGAAAAGAGAACGTCATTTTAGGACGTTAGTTTTTTGTCAAAAAAACAAGTTTGAGCCATGTCTTGGACTATGGCTTCGGAAATTTGGGATGACTAGGACTCTTGGGATCAACCACCCCGACGAGTCAAATCTTGAAACTGACATGACCCCAATTGGATCCCACTGTATCGGCTTCCACAAACTGGGCCCGTTATTATGGTGAAACTCCAAAACCTTGACGCCGCTCCTACTACTAGTGGGATTGGAGTCCACCTCCTCGGCGCCTGCAACCATCACCCAAACCTTCCGATTTGCCCACCCAAGTCCGCCATCAACCTAAACCTTGACGCCTTTGCGCGCCATCGCTCGAAGCCGAACGGCCCGACCCACCAGACCCTAAGGATTTGAGGATTTCCAAGTCGTAGTGCTTGCTCATCGAGGCCAAGCTTGTCGTGTTGGAGCGTCAGGTCGCCGAGCTCTTGGCATGCCCCGAGATTGTGCTAATCCTCGAGTCCCATCACGAGTCCGCTCTGGCACCACAGCCGCTTCTAGCGCTTGAGAGCATCGAGGCAATCGCACCCGCACATCCGAGCCTCGCTCTTGAGGCCGATGGCGCGCCGCAATCGCTATTAGCGCCAACACCTTCCTTGGACTTGTCTTCGATGCCAGACTAGCCACTTGCCATGCCTTTACTTTTGTTGTCCAACGTTGAGTCTGAGGTCCACCTTGAGCTTACATTGACTTCATACATACTGATTTTTGACAAGATCGAGATCGATGACAAGCTCCACTTCTTTGTTGTTTTGGTTTCCTTTTTCCTCACCAACTCGAAGAAAGGGCGCTTCGAATCTAAGCAGGGGAGAAGCTGATTTTTTTGTAACAATTTGACGTGGACAATCAAGATTTTTTTGGTGGCATAGATGAACATGAACTCGATGATGATGGATTCTAGGTCTCCGAAAGGATCCGAGAACACCTTGAGAATTTTGATTTGACCATGTATTGTATCTCAACGAACATAAGCTAGCGGAAGCAATCTATTTTGTGATGAACATGTTGATTGTTTTAGAGATAATAATTGATCAACTCAAGGGAGAGATGATCGAGAGGGAAGGGAGATTGATATAAGAGGGTGACACACACTTCGAGAAATAAAGGAGCAAAGCTTCAACTAGTCTCAAATTAAAATATACGTAACCTAACAAAGGAGTTCGAGTGGCCTTCTTATAGAGAAAGGCTCATGAAAACCCTAATGCTAGAAGGTGGCGGACTTGGGCTTGGATGCAATCAAGGCCCATCGTCCATAATACTAAAAATAGACAAAATAGTGTCGTGGGTTGTGATATAGGGGGATAAAGGGGTGATAAAATAGTTTATGGAAAAAAATCAAAAGTAGGTTGATTCGATTTTTCGGAGTAGGGAAACTTGTCTTCATGGAAGAGAACATCTCTCGAGATATAGGAGCGTTTGGCAACCCAATCATAGCAAATATAGCCCTTTTAATTGCTTGTATATCCAAGAAAAATTGTGAGGGTTGAGTGGAAGGAGTGTTTTTGATGGAGGTAGGGTTAGGGGTTCGGAAAGCATAAGCATCCAAAGATCCGGGGGAAAGTAAATTCGGGTTGGTTTTGAAAAGCAACTTCAATAATTGTCAAAGGTTCAACCATTAAGCTAAAATTTCACCAACTGTCGGTGATCCGTGGTCTCACAAACACCATTATACCAGTCATGATGGAGCAATCGACTCTCTTTAATCAACTCCATGCGATGCATGACGCCGTATTGCGAGGAGGGTTGTGCGTGGCCCTTGTCTTTGGTGCAAGCCCGAGCAAGTTCAGCACTAGCCTCGGCGACTTGGTCTTGAATCTCTGACGCAATGGAAAGCCTCAACGACACAGTGCGCTTGGATTGCGTGTTACTCTCGGCTAGTTGGCATTCGAGTTCTGCTATCCGAGTGTCCTTAGCCGCAAGCGCCACGTCTTGGTCAGTCGGTAGTGGTGGTGGTGGATCCTTTCTTGCTCGACTTTCATCGTTTCCAAACTCCGACAATGTACCTATAGTCACACCAGTCATAGCGAAAGTCAAGTGTTCACAACAAAAGTCTAAAGAGTTGGTGATAAGTTAAGTCGGTCCAACCCTAGATGTTCAATCCACACAAACAAAGAAGGTTTGGCTAGCTTAAGGTCACTTGAACTTATGCAAGAATCAAGGATCAATAATAAGCAATCAAATTAAGTAGATACAATCAATTGAAAGGAGAAAGAAAGAGATATGAGAATCAACCAAAAAAAGGTAGTTGCCGAATTGATAGAAGATTGGAGAAAGACAAGGATATTGTTTAGATTTGATTTTTTTTATAAACGGTCGAATCTTTTTCTTTCCTTTTGTTTTGATTTGGTATGGATCTTATCATCTACCAAATAGGAAAAGATTTTTTAATGGATGAATATCCAAAGATATCGATCTCATCCTCTATCTTGGAGATTGTAACAAATATGGCAATTGAGATATGGATTTTATCCTCTATCTCAACTAAAATGGCAATGAAGAGTTACTCGAAAACTAAGTCAAGAAATCGGCAAAGGTAAGGCACAATTATCATGCAACTAACAAATCAAAGATGCAATAATATCACAAAAATCAAGAAATAAGTCGAGCAAGGAATGTCTGTTTTTTTATAACTATAATCGATGCAAGAAAAACAATTCGGGAATCCTAGATGGCAAGATCGTGAAAGTGAGGGATTCTATGGATGAATAGATGGATGAAACACGTGTGAATTGAACAAACAAGGGGTGAACGAGACTTACACCGTCCTTGGCTTTGATTATAGTTGATGCGACCTTGTTTTCGATTGGATTCAAGAATGCCACATATTGTCGTTGGAATGTGTAGTGGTCTCAATATGGTGAAGCGGAAGTCTTGAATGAGATGAATACAAACATTATGGTACTCGAAAGTTCTCGATCCAACGTTATGGAACGAGCAAGACGAGAATTCAATGCGATGAATCTCGAGTTTGGATCAACCAACTTTATGGCTAATCGATTGTTTTTGAAGAACTTTTGAAAGAACGTGGCACAAGATCCAAATAAGGAGGAATACTCTCTACTTGAATTTGGATTAAAACGTGCATAACCTAAGAATAGTAGCCTTGATCCCCTTATATAGAGGAGGCTAGAGAAAAACCCTAAACCTAAAACAAAGGCAGCTAGAGCTTGTGAACACACAAGGCCCAACGTCGCAAGCCCCATAAAAGACCTTCTAAAAACATTCAAACCAAAGTAGCAATGTTTAACAATGGAAAGATACTAAATAAAGCATGAAAAGATAGATGTCCTTGGCCGTCGACGCCCAAGTGTCAAGACAAGGCCAAGGCACGCTTGGTGCGATGTCGGCAAGGGTGTTACACACTTGCGAGAGTCCGACATGCTGGCGCGCGGTCTAAGAACCTCATGTGTGGTCTAAGAGGCACGCTGCTAGAATGGCTCCCGGCGCATCTGGCGTGTCCGAAAGGGTGGATGGCGCCGCTTGGCACATGTGAGGTTCCTCGGCGACGTGGTCAAGGGCGAGCAAGGTCACATGCGAGGGCAAGGTGACCGGCACGCCGAGAGGCGCGACACTAAGGATTGAGTCGCATAGGTGATGGCACGGGCCCGAACACGAGTGACCGGTCCGTCCGAGCGTAGGGTCAAGGCGTCGTCCTCCTGTTGGGTGTCCAAGGCCAAGGTCGCATCACTTAGTGACCACCAGGGCGCACCAGTTTGCTTGGACAGTGGACTACTTGGCCCTCATTCTGTCTTGATGACTGAAGTTGTTGTGCTTCGACTAGGGATTCTTGAGGCCATCCGACGTGGCGTTCCCCACATCCAGATTGAAGGAGACAACCTGCAACTTGTTAAAGTCGTGCAGACAATAGCCTCATTTAAGGACCTCATTCAGAGTCTACTAGGCCACTTTTAAAGTTGGAGTATTTCTCACGTCATCTGAGAAGCCAATTATGTTGCGGACTACATTGTTGGATCTTTTCGACGTGCCTCCTCCTTCCCAATTGCCTCCCCGACTCGGTCCTTACGGACCTCATCTGCAAGGATGCTCTAGGGTAGCTTTCCTCTCTTTAAAGTGGAGCTCCCTAAATCCTTTCCTTATCAAATAATAATAATAATATACTCCCGCCGTTTCAAAATAGATGTTCATATAGACAATTTTTATTGTTTCACAATAGTTGTTCATTAAGAATTTTTTCCATTTATACCCTTAATAATTACACCACACTAAACATACACTTTTTCCTAAGCAACTTTTTGAAGTAGAAAGTACCATTTTATAGGGGTATTTTTGGAAGAATTCCCCCCCTTAATATATGTGCACTTTTGTCTATTAACAACTATTTTGAAACGGAGGAGGATATGTTTTATAATATTTTGTTTTTTTTACATACAATCAATTATAATATTTTATAACGAAATTATTTAATATGCTTAATCACATATTATAATTTCTAAGAGTCTAAACAATTTAAAAATAGAAATTATGGGATATAAACATTGTTCGATGAACGGGGTAACACTCTTGGTAATATATAAAAATCCGTAACAAATATTTAGTGAATGGATATAAAATATAAATGACAATATTTTCAGGTTCAGTGAGTCTAAAAACTAAATTGAATAAACTAGTTATACCCGTCGTACCATGTACGACTACGATTCGATATTTTATAGACATTATGAATAAGATATTACTAAATAAATAAAAATATAATTTAAACTTTAATATAAATAATTTGTTGCTCATAGAATGTATAATTTTTTAATCAAATATTATATTCTTCATATTTTAGTATTTTTCATATACGTAAATTTAGAGATTATCAAACATTTCAATATATCTATTAAATATTTTATTATATATTTTTTATTAGTTTTAAAAATTATAAAGTTTATCTATAAAAATCACTATATATCTATAAATAAAGTCATCAAAAGATATATGCTAAGAGATTTATATTTATTTTAAAATATTTTCTCTTTAATTCTAAATACTTGTATAAGGAAGTTTTCAAAAGATATTGTTATACTAAATAGATAATTTTTTCAAGAGTTGAATTTATAAAAAAATTACAAGAATTTAGATTATTTTTACCTTTTTATATGTTTTATAAAAATTTTTAAAATTAAATAATTCTAATTCAAATATTTTTATTTATATTTTTGTATAAATTAATTATCATTAAGCCATCAAAATTATAGTGGTCTCACCTAAATAATTTTGGCCCCGTTTCACATGACATCAATTGTAAAATTTCATCTAATTTTGTTTCTAATAAATAAGTTTTTTATATTATATTAAAACCATATTAATTAAATAAATAAAGTATTAAATTCATTTAGTCGTGCATGACACGACGAATATAACTAGTATTTATCAAAATTAATTTGTAAATATGAGGGGGAGCCAGAATCATTCATGTGGCTCGAAAAAAATATAACTTTAATATATAGTTATAGATTGTACATGTTGGTCTACTGGTAATTGGCATTAGGTAGCTTAAGCATTTGTCCAGAGGTCTTGAGTTCGAGACTCTCCGGCGGTGTGTATGCAACAGAGAAGCTTGGGAGGAGCAACACCCCTAACAGGGTCCGACTCAACTTCGGTCTGGACGTAGGCACAAAGTATCGAAGTTTGGGAGGAGCAACACCTCTAACAAAGTCCAACTTAACTTCGATTTGGGCGTAGACACAAAGTATCGAACCGGACAAGGTCAGCCCATCAAAAAAATAATAAATTGAATAGATTCGCCCAAAAAAATTGAATAGATATAGTTAAACAAATTATCTTTAGAAACGAGTTACCACATATAACCGGGGTTATCTGTTATCATTCGAGAAAAAGATGATACGTAATCTTTTTTAAAAAAATATTTTTTTTCAGAAATCCCCGAAAGGCGGTGGTAGTTCTCATATAGTATACATTGATTTACGAGCGAAATTACATACTCCGTAGACGAAAGTGCAAAAGCGGAGGGCTTTAGGGGAGGGATCCGTGAGTGGAAGAAGGGGTCTCCCGTTCAGACTTCAATAGAATCGTCCCGGGTTTTCCATTCAACTGAAAGAAAGGTACTTTGAAACTCTGTGCACGATTCTCCAAAGACGATCTCTGTTGATTTTTAGTACGCTTTTGTTTGTATGATCGGTTGGCTATGTTTTCCGACTCCTGCGCGTTTGAAGTTTTCAATTCTCAGTGTGCTCTTGTTTTCTTTTTTCTTTCAAAAACAGTGTGCTTTAATCTGGTGCATAGTTTCTTCGTGCTCAACTTATTTTACGCAAGTTTGTAATTGCAAACAGTAAATGATTAGCTTTGAGTGTTGAAACAGTATTCGAATGGATAGTAGGGGACAGAAACGGCCTGAATCAAGTGATGAATTGCCGGTAGACAAACGACCTTGCAGTTCAATGGGGAATAAACCTAGTTCATCAAATCAACCGCCCCAAATTGTTGATAATGCTTCAAAAACTGATAGCCATGTAAGTGATATGGAAGCTTCTTCAGCCTCCCACCGACCAGATGACCATAGTGAAGGAGATGATTCCCCATATAGTACTGATAATGATGACTACAATGAGGGTGCCTATGAGAATGAGGATCTTGCTAGGGTTCAAAGAGAAAGGTCACTCAGTGATCAAGAGCAGATCACGGGACTAATACCTATTTTGAATAATCACTCGGATCCTTCTGCACAGTTAGTTTCTCTCACACAACTATGTGAAGTGCTGTCGTTTTCAACTGGGGATTCATTTCCTACGTCGCTTGCAGATCAATTAGCCTCCGCCCTTGTGAGATTGGCAAATCATGATAACAACTCTGACATCATGCTTTTGGCTATTAGGGCTATAACTTATTATTGTGATGTGTCTTCAGTGGGTTTAACTCTTCTTGTTAGGCATGATGTGGTGCCTGCATTGTGCCGGAGATTGATTGTGGTGGAGTATTTGGATGTAGCTGAACAAGTATGGTATTCTTTTCATCGTTCAGTTCATTTTAATTCATGATATTTCTTTGAGATTTTATGAATGCGTAAATGTCTTGTACAATTTTGTTATTTTTTGCAGTGCTTTCAGGCTTTGAAAAAAATCTCACGCAGTCATCCACATGTCTGCTTGCAATCTGGTGCAATTATGGCTGTTTTGGGTTTTTTAGACTTCTTTTCCACCAGCATTCAGGTATCCTATTGCAAGACGTCTTATAAGCTATAGTATTTTGTTGTGCCAGTTGAATCCTTCATATCATTGTCATTCCTTTTCTTTTCAGAGAACTGCCCTTTCAACAGTTGTCAATATATGTAATAAGCTTCCTTCTGATTGCCCTGCTCCTGCCATGGGGGCAATTTCAAAATTGTGTGATCTTCTTCAGTACGAGGATCAACAGGTATGTAGTGTATATATTTTTGTCGAAGTTATTTTCTTTGAATGACTTATTACTGACCTGAATTTGCATACCTAATGTCTGCTCTGGCTTTAAATACTCCCAGCTTGTTGAGAGTGCTATTACTTGCTTGATTAAAATAGCAGACCGGGTAAAAGATTCTCCTGAATATCTGAAGGAGCTTTGTAAGCACGGGCTTGTTCAACAAACGGTGCATCTCATAGGTGTCAAAAACCAAAGAAGTCTAAGCCAAACCACTTATTCTGTGAGAAAATAGTTCCTTTGAACCTATTGTGTGAGGTATTTCTTTGTATTTATTGTTGTTTTGATGCTTACACTTAATTTCATGTTAATCTCTAGAGTCTAATTGGGCTACTTGCAAAGCTGGTGGCTGTTTCAACTGATGCTGTAAGCATGATCTTTGAGCTTGACATTGGAACCACATTAAAAGATTACATGTCTAATTATGATCTTTCACATGGAATGCTTCCTCACACCGATGAGAAGCACAGCAATCAGGTTTTTACCTTAGCCTCATTTGATAGTGGTCTTATCTTCACATTATATAGTAGATTGTATTTTCAGCATAACAAATACTACATAGCAAGTTTTTGTATCAGTTGCATGAATTTCTAAGGTTTCTGAATGAGCTTCTCCCTCCAACAAGAAGACATCAAGAGGATCAACTATTGTCTGCCAAGGAAAAGATTTTTGCTGATCATCCTGATGGATTACGGAAATTTGGAATGCAAGTTCTCCCTTTTCTGATTCAGGTCAATATATGATACATGTTGTATTAGAATGACTTTTGTTAATTGATGAAGATACAAGATCTATATAATTCTAGCTACAAACTACCTATTTTGTCTATCCAACAGGTGGGTAATTCCGGAGAAAATTTATCCGTTTGCTATGGGTTTCTTTCTGTTATCAGTAAGCTAGTATATCATAGTAATCCGGAGATGCTTTTTGAGATGATCGAGAATACTGGCATGCCAAGGTAAGATAATCTTGCCCCATTGGGCATCAATATGACTTATTTGTATAGGCAACACTACTTTAAAATTTAAAATACTAATTTGTGTTTGTGTCTTTTAACAACAGCTTCTTAATGAGTGTCTTCGCTCGAAAGGATCATCATGTTCTGGCATTAGCCCTAGAGATAACTGAAATGGTTCTTCAGAAACTTTCTGACACTGTGATGCCCTCTTTGGCAAAGGAAGGTGTCTTTTTTGCAATTGATGCATTGCTTACCCCAGAAAAATGCTCGATGTTCATGTCTTCTTCAGCAAATGGAATCTCAACACCTGATGATTTCAGTCATCAGAAGTGCTTATGCTATGTTTACAGTACTAAAGATCATGTCTCTACTTCAGAAACAACAGCATGCAAACTTGACAAGGACTCTGTTCAAGAAGTTGCCAAGCGGATAAGAGAAAAATACAGTTTGAGTAGTGTAGACACTGATTTACTTCAAAATCTCAGAAAGGCTTCTTGTGAATTGAACATTCTTATAAATGACATTAAAAATGGAGGATGCAGACAGAGTGAAGACAAGTTGAATAGTATGTTGCATCGAGTCATAGAACTAATCAGTGGAGATGAACCCATATCAACTTTTGAACTCATAGAAAGTGGGATTCCAAAGGCATTGATGAATTACTTATATGTTGGTCTCTATGAAGGAGATGAGGTTGACCTTTCCAATGTTTCTGTCAACTTTGATCTTGTACTTGAAAGATTTAAGGTGTTCGCTAGATTATCACTTTCTTCTCTCAATCCAACCTTGAAAGACTTGCCTCTTTGTCTTCTGGTACAAAAATTACAAGTTGCTGTGTCTACTATGGATAGATTTCCTCTTACATCTGACAACAAGGCCAGGCCAAGAACTTATGCGTCTATTCCTCATCGACGACATGTTCTACAATCATGTCTTAGAGTTTGTTTCAAGAGGGCAGAATTGGAGAAAGACCTTGGTGAGTACTCTGAAGCTTTGAAAACAGTTGACCCCTTCTGCTCTGTGGAGGAAATTAAATCATACTTGTATCCTAAAATTGCCAAAAAGGATACTGGTACCTTAAAAACTGCTAAGTTGCCTGATATGGAGGTTAGTATCTTTCTTTTGAATTTGCAAGAGGTATAGTTCATTGGATAACTCTATTATTCGTACCTTATTCTTACAAATGTTTTGAGCAGGAGGAAACAGAGAAAACAATTCAAACAGCGAACTTAGCCAGTATGGATATTGATGAACCAAAATCTGTGGGTAAAATTCCATGTGTAAGTGGAGACTCTTAGCCCAATCGAAAGAACTACTCTCCTTTTCCATCCCACTATTGTCATTATAAGATTGTAATATGGCATGCTAATATTTATTTCAGGGATTTGCTGGGTCAGAACATCATCATCCAATGGAGGTAGATGATGAGAGTGAGAGCTCAAGGGAAGGTATACACTTTACAAATATAATCAGTATTTTGTTAGATATTTGTAACATTCTTGTGAAGGATTTCATTGAACATTGGGTGATTGATGCTTAGTAATGATAAATAATTCAAATCAGGTCACTGAAAATGTCAAAAGTGGCTTCATATACACGACTTTTTTCATATTTTGAATCAGTACTTTATGTTACATCCAGAAACTAATTAATTTATCTTTTAAATCTGTGTGTTTTCCAATCTGTGTTATAGGAACTAGCTCTGAATGTTCATCCAGCATGGAAGGCAGTCAGTCTGATGTATGTAATGACACTGGGTGTGATTTCTCTAGGATAGCCATTTACCTTGAAGGATCAGAACTACATGACTCTTCTACATTATATCACAAGGTTCTTCAACAAAGGATGAAATCACAAGATGATATATATAGTGGTGCTGATGTGTGGAGTGAAGTATACACATTAACATATAAAATTGCTGCTGATAGTAGCAATAAACGGCTTTGCCAGCAGTATTTTCCATTTTCATATGATATAGTAGTACCAGAAATTATTTCAGGTACAGTAAGGTCAAGTCCTACAAATGATATAGTATTTCTGTTAAGGAGTTTGGAGATCATAAATAGGTATGCGCCTCATTTGGGCTGCAGTGAAAGAGTGGATATGTTTGCCCAGGGAAAATGCAATGACTTGCATTCAAAGTCAATCATCCCTAAGCTGTCACAGAACGAGTTTGTAAACAGCAAACTTTCAGAAAAATTAGAGCAAAAAATGCGAAATCCATTGACTGTCTCCGTTGCTGCCATGCCCTTCTGGTGGAACTGGTTAATTTGTACATGCCCATTTTTATTCACCTTAGGGGCAAGACGCAGTTTCTTCCAGCTGGCAGCATGTGGACGATCTTACTCCCAATCACATTCACCTCGCCGTGATTCTGTTAGCCTACGTAAAAAGGTTTTGGTTTCCAGAGATCACATCCTGGAATCTGCCACAAGGATGATGGAAGAACATGGCGAAGAAAATACAATTCTTGAAGTGGAGTATCATCAAGAAGTCGGTACAGGTCTTGGTCCAACATTGGAATTCTACACATTAGTGTGTCATCAGTTTCAAAAGCCTGGTTTGGGAATGTGGAGAGAAGACTATTATCATGCTTCTAATTATGTGAAGAGTGACACTGATTCGGGTTCCAAAATAGTGACATCATCGCTGGGTCTTTTCCCTCGCCCCTGGTCTAAAAGTAGTGATGTATCTGATGTTATTAAGAGATTCTCTCTCCTGGGCTGGACAGTGGCCAAGGCTCTTCAAGATGGAAGAGTTTTAGATATTCCCTTCTCCAAAGCATTTTTTAAACTTATCCTTGGGCAGGTAAAATTTTCAGCTCTAAATGATTTATCTTTTTAAGTGAAGGGTTTTTCTATCCTATGCCCAGAGTCCAAGCTTAGAGAAGATTCTCAAAATTTTTAAGATTTAAAATTTTAAAATCATTTTCATAGGGCTTGTCATATCTAATTTGGCGATTTAGTGTCTAAATCTGGATTCTTATCTGAATTGCTGTTTTCTGTCCAGGATCTGAGTTTGTATGATATCCAGTCATTTGATCCTGTGTTTGGGAAAACACTACTTGAGTTTCATGCTATCATTAGTAGGCAAACGTTTCAGATAGATGCTCGTGAAGAGGATTTGACATTTGAGCTTGATTTAAGATTCCGGGGCACAAGAGTCGAAGATTTGTACCTTGATTTTACTCTTCCTGGTTACCCTGATTATGCCCTTGCAGACGAGGAGGATCATTCAAGGGTATGGGATTTTTAATTGTTTTGGTCAATCCACTGTTCTTTTTTTTGAACGGTACCTTGTTTTTTTAGTTTTGATGGTTTGCATTCTATTAATCTCACCAGTCACCACTCATCTTGCTCCTAGGTAACCATTGGTAACCTTAAGGAGTATGTCTCCTTGGTTGTGGATGCAACACTAAATGCCGGTATATACAGACAAGCTGAAGCTTTTAAGTCGGGTTTCAACAAGGTATATAATCAAGATGACCTTACTTAAAAAACTTGCATTTCCCAATTATACTGTATCTTGACTTACTAGGGAGTATACGTGATTGAAAATCATCTTGTTCATTCACAGGTTTTTCCAATTAGCCATCTTCAGATCTTTAACGAAGAAGAACTAGAACATCTACTTTGTGGAGAGTGCGATTCTTGGGTGGTAAATATTTTGAAATTAACTACAGACTGCATTTCTAGCCCGTTTCCTAAAAATCTGAAATAATGTTTTTTTTTTTTGCAGTCTACAGACCTGTTGGATCACTGTAAGATTGATCATGGATACACAGCAAGCAGCACTCACATTTTATATGTGAGTTCTTCCTACAAACTTGCCTCTTTTTTTTTCTTGGTCCTAATTTGCTAATTACACATAATTACATGTTGAAACTTAATTTTTTTTGGTAGAACATGTTGAAACTTAATTACTCACCCTTATTTTTTTTTGTTAATTTCAGTTGATGGAGATCATACAAGATTTCAGCTATGAGCAACGACGGGCTTTTCTGCAGTTTGTGACAGGTGCTCCCCGCTTACCTCCTGGTGGACTAAGCGCCCTAAATCCAAAATTGACCATTGTTCGTAAGGTCAGAGAATTGACCTTCTTCTCCTTGTTATGGTTAAGTAGTCTTTTTATTCATCATTCCTCATTCTGGGTTTCTTGGGTTTGTGCTTTAACAGATTTCTAGCAACTTCCCTGATTCAGACTTGCCAAGCGTTATGACCTGTACTAATTACCTCAAGCTACCGCCATATTCTTCCAAGGTCTTCAAATTTACTCTTGCATATGCTGGTACTTACAGAAAGATTAAACTGAATTTTCTTGAGTTAATACAAGTGTTGTTGTCTGTGAGCAGGAAATGATGAGGGAGAAGCTCTTGTGTGCAATAACAGAAGGCCAAGGAGCGTTTCATCTCTCGTAGAAGATACAGAGACTTAAAATTCCACGACTAAGCATTATTTTTGGGTACGTAGCTGCTTCAAATATGAGAAAGCATCAGGATTTTTTTAATTACAATACTAGGGTAAATTATATAACTGCAAATCTTAGGCTAAGTCTGAAGCTGTATATAGTAGAACTATCGGATTTTTTTTTAATACAGATTACAATGACAAGTCTCTACAGTTAGCATTACCCAGTTCAAACTCATGGTGGGTCTTATTCTAATCTCTGATTTTGGTCCTCATTCCTGGTCTTTCGTATATAAGATAGTATGATTTGTACATATGAGTTTTAAACTCTCAATCAATTGAATTGAAAACACTCAAGATGACAAATTCAATGCATGAAAGCCATGGATCATCAACACCTAAAATGCGTTAGCATACATGAAGTCTTAGAGTTGATTACGGACGTCTCAAGAAAGAAGGAATGATAAAAGGGAGCCTTTTGGTAGAAAGTTTAACATATTCTTCCTAATTACAAAACTAGCCTACTAATATCATCTATTATCACAAAATAGCTCATAGTCGATCTTCATATCCCACCTCAAGTTAAGACTTGGTGGAGAATTCACTACACCTAACTTGAAAGAAAGGAACTTGTACTAGGTTTCTCCAAGAGGTTTATGTCAACAAGTCTTCAAGTTGAAGCTGTGGGACTGAACACGTCTAGGTTTGGAGAAACCTTTAACCACCCTTTCTCTAAATAATGGCTATTAATATTAATGTGTTTCGTTCTCTCATGAAGCACTGATTTGATGCAATATGTTGAGTGTTTTATTATCACAATGCATCCACGATAATAGGAATTGGATTGTCTACAAACAAATCACTAACAAACTAGTTATCCAGACCACTCCACTAGTTGTTGAAAACATGCTTCACAGCTTCGATACTCTAATTCAATAGAAGATCTTGACATCGTGTTCTGTTTCATAGTCTTCCAAGAGACCAAGTCATTCCCCAAAACGCACAATAACCACCTCTACTTACAATCTTACATGCTGCCCAATCTACATCGTTGTAACTTGACAACACTACATAAATCTAATGAGTAAAAAAGACCCTAGTTAAGTCTACCTTTAAAATATCTCACCACATGGAGAGCTGCTTGAAGGTCTGTTTCCCTTAGAGAACTCATAAACTGGCATAAAGGTTAGATGGCATAAGATAAATCAGGTCGGCCTTGTAATATTCAGAAACAATAGCCTACCTTCAAGCCTTCTGTATACCTAAGATATATATGCCTACATATTACCCTCATTTGTAGATAAATCAAGACCTTTGGAAAGTGAAAATAATGCAAGGTTTAAATCAAGCAAATGAGCATCCTTGATAATATCAAGGATGTATTTATGTTGGTTGATGACGGTACCCTTAATTATTTGAGCAGGGCAACTTTATGCCAAGAAAAAACTTAGACTATTCCATAAGCAGTTATGGTGAAAGCATCAAAGGGTGTAGCCTTGGTTATAGCATCTAAATCATCTTCATTGAATAGTAAATTATATATATATATAAATATATATATAGATAGATTTAAGTTCTAGTGAGAATGCTTCTTAGTGTAAGAATAGATGGAGTAATATAGAGCGTAGGATTAGAAATTAGGTAATGGTCCAGATTAATTGTTAGAAAAATAGTGTAGCGTGTGTACACAAGATTAAACCCAATTCCTTAATTATAGGGGTGAACATGATATTGTTTGATTTTTTAAATTAAAATTTATGGAAAGAAGATTTGATAGAGAATAAATATCGTTTTGCTATTTCTCTACCCCCATTCCCCATTCTTCGTTCTTGCTCTCAGACGTACACCATGGCCGACAAACTCGTGCTCTCTTCTCAAGCGCTTAAATTTTTTTCCGTCGACGACTTATTCTGGTTAGTTTAAAGAGATTTTTACATGTTTTTTTTCTGGGTTGAAGGTTTGATTCTCTTCCATGGATTTCGTTTAGATCTAAGTGTTTTTTAGGGTTCGAAGGTCGGATCTACTCGTTTCTCTATTATCAATTCCAACAATCGGAAAAATTGCGAGGGCATTCGTCGATCAGAGTCAACAATTCATTATTTATGTTGCTATGTTCTGGCAAGTACAAAATTCGGACAAGAGAAAATATGTTGTATCTCGCATTTCTTGCTTTCATCGTTGCTTATTCATTAATTCTATAGTTATAATCATTCTTTTCTTTGACTATTTTAACAATATCTTGTAAAAAAGAGCTCATGTTTTTCAAAATTTGAATATGTTTAATTCAATTATGCGCAGTTCGTAATCTACTCTATTATATTCATATTTAATATGTTCATATTCATTTATCTAAATTCTGGTATATATGGTTACATATTCATGTTTTTACGTAGTTATATTCATTGTTTTATTTGACTATATTCATGCTTTTAGGTATGATGATCAGTGTCGGTCCTTCTATATTATAAGGATATTTGGATCTAGCAATTCATGGAAGGTATTTTCAAAACTGGTATGTATGTTTAGAATTTCGATATTCATTAACTCATTTATATGTATTCATGATTCTGATCTGGTATATTCATGCTTTTTTAGTAATCGTAGTCATGAATTTTAGTGAGTAATTATAAATGTACAAAGTACATTCATAAAACTTGTCAATTATATTCATGATTATTATATCATATATTCATTCATTTAATTGATTGTATTCATAGATTTAAATGTAACTAAATCCCAATAACATGTAATGGTATGCATTATGTTCGATGATTGTATTAACATGTTCAAGCTTTTCATTAGTTATATTCAATCGTTTAGCATGCAACATTCAATTTTGCAGTTGAAGACATTCATAATTTTAATTGGTTATAACTAAGTTGCTTATATTCATGCTTTTATATGTATATTCATGTTTTTATATGGTTATATTCATGGTTTGAATCATTATATTCATAATATTAGCTGTCTTTTACGCAGGTGCATTAAAAAGATTGGATCATGATCATCTTGCTGATCTAGATACTTCGGGAACCGACGCTAATAAGACCGAAACAGGATGATGGCAATATTTTAGCGTTGAATACCATGTTGTGCCAATACCATTGTACTTAGTTTTGTTAGTGCAATACTAGGTTGTGATATAGTCGGTGATATTCGTGTAACTTTGTGGTGATATTCGTGTAACTCGGTGGTGATATTCATGTAACTAAGTGGTGATATATGTATCCTTATATTTAGTTAGTGACACAATTAATATTCATTTTCTCATATTCAATATTCACGATTACATATTCATTATAGAACGAGTGCATATTCATTGTATAAATATCGTTACTAATAACAGGAGTGGAAGATAAAATTAAATAATATAAATGAACATTATTATTGTAGACAATGAATACCACTTATACAAAAAATGAATATATGTAATGTGTTGAACATGTAACATACACATGAATATGCATTGTACAAAAATGAATATGTTACACACATATTTGAATATATGAATATTAGCTGTACAAAACGTGTTTGAATTATCCGATTATGTTTCTCTCTCCTAATTTTGGTTTTATAAGATCTCAAAATCCGTATATTTCTCTATCCAAATTAATTAATTAATAAAATTTTCTTTTAATTTCATTTTTAGTGTAAAAGGAAACAACCTCCTTATTTTTAGCTAAATTATTTCTTCAATTTCTCTCTCCTATTACTATGATCACGTAAATCTGATTTGGTGGTTATTTTTCTTATTTTCTATAATTTTCCTATAAATTCCCCCCATGAGACATTATATGGAGAAGCAAGATCTCACCGTAAAATAAATCTCATCTAACGTACCACAATTATCCACCACTTCACACTATAATAACCTTCTTACTTGAACCCACCTCTCTCTCTCTCTCTCTCTCTCTCTCTCTCTCTCTATATATATATATATATATATATATATATATATAGGGCATGGTTCCGGTGAGGACCACCCTTGTGGTAAGACCCATTGCTTAAAATGAGGACTAATCTCAACCATTGGATTTACCCCACTATTATGTATTCAATGGTCAAGATTGTTTCAATTTTTTTCAATTTTTCAATTTTTTATTTTTTTTATTTTTTTTTATTTTTTTTTATTTTTTTATTTTTTTTTATTTTTTTATTTTTTTATTTTTTTATTTTTTTATTTTTTTATTTTTTTATTTTTTTATTTTTTTATTTTTTTATTTTTTTATTTTTTTATTTTTTTATTTTTTCGAAAATCGAATTATTTTAAAAAATGAACTTAAAGCACATAAAAATTGAACTTATCATAGATAAAAAATGAACTCATAGAATATAAAAATTGAACTCATACAATATTGAAAATTGAACTCCTAATATTAAAAAATTGAACTTCTAGCGTATAAAAATGAACTCGTAGTATATAAAAATTGAACTTTCCTATTTAACGTTTTTAAAGCTTTTTTCAATTTTTATTTTTTTCATTTTTCATTTTTTTATTTTTTATGCTATTTTTTTAGTTTTGCAAAAATCGAATTATTTTAAAAATGAACTCAAAGCACATAAAAATTGAACTTATCATAGATTAAAAATGAACTCGTAGAATATTAAAATTGAACTCATACAATATTGAAAATTGAACTCCTAACATAAAAAATTGAACTTCTAGTGTATAAAAATGAACTCGTAGTATATAAAAATTGAACCGTCATATTTAACGTTTTTAAAGCTTTTTTTCTAATTTTTTCATTTTTCATTTTTGTAAAATTTTTAAATTTTTTTTTGCTTTTTTTTTAGTTTTGCGAAAATCGAATTATTTTAAAAATGAACTCAAAACACAAAAAAATTGAACTTATCATAGATAAAAAATGAACTCGTAGAATATAAAAATTGAACTCATACAATATTGAAAATTGAACTCCTAACATAGAAAAATTAAACTTCTAGTGTATAAAAATGAACTCGTAGTATATAAAAATTGAACTGTCATATTTAATATTTTTAAAGCTTTTTTTAACAAAGAATATAATATAAAAAAAATAAAAAAATAAAAAAATAAAAAAATAAAAAAATAAAAAAATAAAAAAATAAAAAAATAAAAAAATAAAAAAATAAAAAAATAAAAAAATAAAAAAATAAAAAAATAAAAAAATAAAAAAATAAAAAAATAAAAAAATAAAAAAATAAAAAAATAAAAAAATAAAAAAATAAAAAAATAAAAAAATAAAAAAATAAAAAAATAAAAAAATAAAAAAATAAAAAAATAAAAAAATAAAAAAATTAAAAAATAAAAAAATTAAAAAATTAAAAAATTAAAAAATTAAAAAAATTAAAAAAAATTAAAAAATTAAAAAATTAAAAAATTAAAAAATTAAAAAATTAAAAAATTAAAAAATTAAAAAATTAAAAAATTAAAAAATTAAAAAATTAAAAAATTAAAAAATTAAAAAATTAAAAAATTAAAAAATTAAAAAATTAAAAAATTAAAAAATTAAAAAATTAAAAAATTAAAAAATTAAAAAATTAAAAAATTAAAAAGTCTTGACCATCCAATATATAGTGATGATGTAAATCTAATGGTTGAGATAAGTCCTCACTTTAAGCCCAAGGTCTCACCACAAGAGTGGGTCTCACTTGAACCAAAACCTATATATATATATATATTGAGCAATGGCTGCCAACTCACCATTCCTTCTCATAAACAAAGTAGTTCACTTTGTTAGAGTATAACTCATTTTGAGAAAAGAAAGTGTCAATTCCAAGTTCCATTGGCTAGAAACCTGCTTTAGTTTACAAACGAAGCGTTTTCATCTACATACTTGATGTCTTGACCAGGCTGAGCTTTAGAATACCCTAAGGCTGAGCTTTAGAATACCCTAAAGCGTTCTTCAATTGGTATCAGAGCTTTCAAAAAGAAAGAAAATGTCAACAGGAGATGATACAGAGAGATATGGTGTTAGAATATATGGGGAGAGGATTCTGTCGTTCCAATATCCTATGTTGTCCAAAACCAATTATACTGTTTGGGCAATAAAGATGGAGGTCTTCCTAACCGCCCAAGGAGTTTGGGAAGCCATAGAAGGAACACCTCCTGTCGATCCAAGGATAAATAAAAAAAAAATGTTAGGATTAAACTTGTTTTTAAAGAAGTCTGATGTGTGCAGTTCATAGGCAAAAGTTAATTGCCTGTTATTATTTCTTAAGTTGCTGTCATTATTCGTTTTTCTGTTTTAAGTAAAGTTGTGTGTTTTAGTCAACAAAAGTTAATTGTTGGCGTGTTAAATAAGTTGTATAACTTTCATGTTAGTAGGTTATGTAACTATATTAGTAACTGTCATTAGAAGATAGTTAATGTCGGTTGCTGATGTCAAGTGTCATTAGTATATATATGTGTTTCAGATGTAAAACAGACGTGGGAGGGTGATGAAGACACATATATAAAGAAAGATTATGTGTGTTGACAGGATAATTTCTCTGTGTTGGATTCTAAATATTTCTGTTCATTGATCCTGGTCAATTTGATTTCTTCAATTGGTATCAGAGCTTTCAAGAAGAAAGAAAATGTCAACAGGAGATGATACAGAGAGAGATGGTGTTAGAATATATGGGGAGAAGATTCTGTCGTTCCAATATCCTATGTTGTCCAAAACCAATTATACTGTTTGGGCAATAAAGATGGAGGTCTTCCTAACCGCCCAAGGAGTTTGGGAAGCCATAGAAGGAACACCCCCTGTCGATTCAAGGAAAGATAAAATTGCTTTGGCTGCAATCTACCAGGCAATTGGTGAGGACATTTTGATGCAACTTGGGCCAAAGAAAACGACCAAGGAAGCATGGGATGTCATAAAAACATTGAATCAAGGGGCTGAAAGAATAAAAGAGGTCAGGATTCAGTCACTGCTGAGGGAATATGAAGGACTCAAAATGAAAGAAAATGAGTCAGTGGATGACTTCTCAAGCAAATTGATTGCAAACGTAAGCAAATTAAGGAGCCTTGGTTACAAAATTGAAGAGGAGTCTGTAGTGAAGAAATTACTTAGATCAACCTCTTTGAAATTCATCCAAATAACAAGTACCATCGAGGAATTTTGTGATCTCAAAGTAAAAAGTATGGATGAAATCTTGGGATCTCTAAAAGCACATGAAGAAAGGCTACTCGACTTTGGTGATAAAGATTAGGACTGTGCACTCCTAACCAAAGCAGAATGGAAAGCCAGAGAGAAGAAGAAGAAGAAGAAGGAAAAAGGCAAGACTTTCAAGGATGAGGAAGATTCCCAAAGTGATGAAGAGCAACAAAAGCCCAAGAAGAGTTTTGATAGAAACAAGATTAAGTGTTGGTCATGTGGAAACATGGGGTACTTTAAGTCTGAATGTGATGCCAAAGACAAAGATGAGGAGGTAAATCTCGCAATGAAAGGAGATGAGGAAGAGCCTACTCTGTTGATGATGATCAAGCATGAAGAATGTCATCAAGAAGGTCTGTTCAATCACATAACAGGGGATCAAAACGAGGCTTAATTAGTTGGCTGACTTGATATGAGAAAAGAAAATGAAATGAAGTTGTTTAAACCAAGTTTAAGGGGGTAAATGTTAGGATTAAACTTGTTTTTAAAGAAGTCTGTTGTGTGCATTTCATAGGCAAAAGTTAATTGTCTGTTATTATTTCTTAAGTTGCTGTCATTATTCGTTTTTCTGTTTTAAGTAAAGTTGTGTGTTTTAGTCAACAGAAGTTAATTATTGGCGTGTTAAATAAGTTGTATAACTGCCATGTTAGTAGGTTATGTAACTGTATTAGTAACTGTCATTAGAAGATAGTTAATGTCGGTTGCTGATGTCAAGTGTCATTAGTATATATATGTGTTTCAGATGTAAAACAGACGTGGGAGGGTGATGAAGACACATATATAAAGAAAGATTATGTGTGTTGACAGGATAATTTCTCTGTGTTGGATTCTAAATATTTCTGTTCATTGATCCTGGTCAGTTTGATTTCTTCAGATCGGAGGTACCATATATATAAACTACCTCATTAACATGTAAGAAAGGAGAGTTGCTATCTAGTTGATCAACTTCCCAATGCTTTATAGTTGGGATTGTCGATTTCGCCACTGGTAATTAAGAAAGTGTATTTACAATCCTTGCCTTCTAAGAGTATTTGGTTATAGCTTTTTGCCACCAACCTTTCTTATGTCTCTCTACTAACCCCATCTAGCTTAAAAATTATATTAAGCCCACATCTTTCTAATCTTTAGGCAAAAATGTAAGTTTGCTAAAATTTCTTTAGTCATGGCTTCCTCCCAAAAGGCTCGTCCTTGACTAGTTTCTAAGACACAAGTATTTGAGGGGGCATATTAAAAACGACAATATATATAACTAGTGCCCACTGGATCGAATTCAACAATGATCGAGGTGGATAATAAAATGAAGGATACCAAAATTCATGTATTAAAGAAAGATGTGGCCAGTGGACATCATGCATGCCATCATGCACTAGACAAAATAAGAATACGTCTTTGTCTTTGCCATCTCTGAGCAGCATTATTCCTTGTAATGCTACTGGCCTTTTGTGATTAAAAATAGGGGCTACTGATAAAATTATCAAACCCACGTTGAATTTTGCTTTATAAAAACTCTAGCTCATTAGGTTATGTTGTAATAATTCTTCAATTTGTACTAAATTCCCCGCATTCTCTACAATCTACATTACTGAGAGTTTGTTTGTCTAATAAAAGAAGAAATTTTAAAAATTAAACACACGTAATGACTCATTAGTAGTTGAATTATTACTAGATGCTGATCGCGTGGATCCATGGATGCGTAATATAATGTGTATGCATAAGCATGCACTAAAAACGCTAGCAATGCATTGAATAATTATTAGTTATCCAAATCGTCACTTGAAAAGGACACATAATGTAAAAGCAGAGTGGGTGGAAATTCATGATCATGCTCACAATCATATACTGTACTTTATTATATACTCCCTCCTGTTCAAATTATGTGTCATTTTGGTCTTTTAATTTTGAACTAGTTTATATGTCATATTAGATTTTTTAGTCAATTGATTAGGAGTGGGTTATGATAATTGCTATTGCAATGTGTTTTTATTGACTAATGTTATGCATTCATTGGTCAAAACAATAGTAAGTGGTAAAAAAATAAATTTAAAAATAAAATTTTGAGATTAGTAAATACTTTTCTTAAATCTTGCGTATCCAGGAATTTGACCCAGTTAGTGGGGGCTAAATTTTTCTGGGTCAAATTCCTGGCTACAGAAAAAAAAATCCTAGGTAGAATTGATAGAGGCTAGAAATTATTTTATTTTGTTTTATTTATTTGTTTTACCTAGTCAATTATATAATATAAAATTATAGAGTTATAATAATATGAATTATTAAAGGGTTGACATAGGTCAATTCAAACCCAAATATTAAACCGAACTAACTGAACAGAACCAAAATTGATATCGTTTTGGTTTTTGGCTTGGATTTTCCAAATTTCAATTTCGATTCGGTTTAAATTTTCCGAAAAAGATAATCTTCTATCCATCTTAAACCAATAAGATTGAAATCAAACCGACCCAATCAAAATATGTTAAACTCAATTTTAAAAAAAATTATTTTTTAAAAAATTATTTTTTTTCCAAATAGCCCCCACTCGTCACAACATGCCTCCGCCCTTGTCGAAAACTAAAACGCCACTTATTTTGGATTGGAGAGAGTATTATACTATACCTTAAACTTTTTTTCCTGAAATTAGAAAGAATTCAAAATACCGAAAAAAACATGGTAAATTGAGAGGTCGAAAACTCAATAACCTAACACATCAAGCACAAACAGACAACCCTAAAAAATGAAAAAAAAAAATAAAAATGGTTAAAGATCGGGTAGGAGAAAGGCACAACCTTTTTTTTTATTAGGTAAGAATTAGGATGCTCTCCTTCACGGAGGGCGTCCTAGAGCATCCTTTCGGATGAGAACCTGAAGTTCTGGATGAGTCTTAATGACCTCGGTAGGGAGACTATGGCCCAAATTAGCAATTTTATCGGCCACAACATTACAATCCCTAGAAATATGGTTAATCTGTAAATCACGGTCTTCGGAAGTGGAGATAAGGATATCAGATATTATTAATTCAATCTCCCAAGGACATTGAATTAACCCTTTAAATGCATTAATAACCTGGAGGTTGTCTCCTTCAATAACAACCTTTCTTAAATTCCTATCTTTCATTTCCCGAATGGCCTCTCGGAAGGCCAGAGCTTCAGCTTTTAAAATTGAGATCTTTCCAAAGTTGCATGTTTTCAAGTCGATTATCTGGCCAAGGTGATTTCTGAGTACAATTCCTCCCGTTGCTTGGTTGTTAGAAAGTCTAGACGCATCAAAATTGATTTTCACTTGGTCTTGATTAGGTTTTTTCCATTTCTTGTTCATTAGTTTTCGTTGGTTCACTAGTCGAGGTTTAACCATTCTTATGCTTTCCTCGTCTTCCGACCACTGTTTTGCTTTGTCCCAGTTTTTAATTTGGGTTTGGATATATCTTGTCAAATCCGGAATACTATCGCACTGATCTTGTTGAAAGGTTAGTTTGGTTCGTTGATGCCAAACACTCCCCTAAATAATCGCCATTTCTTTGAACTCCTTTTTTCCAACAATTATTTAATTTCATTAAAAAGTTCCCTTGGTGATTTATTATCAGGATCGATTCCCCTAATTACTTGGGCCGTGTTTGGGTTTACTTTATTTGTTATATAAGTCATGTACGGGCACTTAGTAAGTATGTGGTTCGTGTCTTCAAGGGTACAGTCACATAATATACATCCTCCTGGAGTAACAACCTGTTTTTCCCGTAATCGTGCTTTCGTAGGGAGACCATTGTTATCAATTTTCCATAAATTTTTTTAACTTTCGGGTATATGTCTAGATTCCATATCCAATTATTTAGGCTTGGAGTTTGTCCCTCTATGTTAGTAATTAACTCGATTGTCTAAGTAGTGGAAAACCACTCATTTTTACTTGGTATCCAGTAGAGCCTATCTTAGATATAGTTGTCTGGTAGGGCAATTGTTTGGATTTGGTCGACTATTTCAATTCGTAAAACTTGTCGTAGTTGGTCTATTTTCCATGTTTTATCAAATGATATCCAATCTGCAACTTTTGATGTTTCACTAATCATTGAAGGGTCCTTGACCTAGGGATGCAAGGGACCTCCAAGGGTCCATCTGTCCTTCCAAAAGTTAATCGTTTTTCCATCCCGACTTACCATATTAGACCCTTGCAGAATTCTTCCCTAAGATGAATTAGTTTTTTCCATTGTCATGATGTATTCTGTTTTGGTTTATATGTCAAGAGGCTATCGTCTTTAAGGTATTTTTGTGTCACTATCCTAACCCAAATATTGTTTGGTTCTGCAAGGATTTTCCATAGCATTTTCATTTGTAGCGCTTTGTTCATATAATATGTTTTCCTTATTCCTAACCCACCCATTTCCTTAGGCTTGCAAATCTTGTCCCATCCTACAAGTGGCTTATATTGTCTATCTTTGTTCCAAAAAAAACCTCTATTAATCCTATCCATTTCGGCATGAATGGAGCTAGGAAGCATGAAACTTTGCATTACATAGTTGGGTTTTGTTGCAAGATTGGCTCGGATCAAGGTTGTTCTTCCTTCTTGAGAGAGAGAGAGAGAGAGAGAGAGAGAGAGAGAGTTTGCTTTCCATTTCGTGAGTTGTTTCTGTGCCTTTCCTATGGACTCCTTAAAGGTATCTTTGTTAACTTTACCACTAATAATCGGGCAGCCAAGATATTTTTCAATATTTGTCATTGTTGGGATTCCTAGCGTTTGGTGGACTATGCTCCTTTGTTGTGCATTCATATTTTTAGACGCTTGAAATGCAGATTTGGCGTAATTTACTTTTTGCCCCGAAATCCTACAAAATTCATCAATTATGTTTTTTACCTTAGTGCACGAGCCCTGAGATGCTTTGGCAAAATTATGATGTCGTCTGCAAAGGCCAGAAATGGAATTCGGATTCCACCATGAGTGATCGGAAAGCCAATCGATTTCCTATCTATGTCACTTGTTAAGTGTAATTTTCGTGCCAGGATTTCTGCTGCAAGGACAAACAAAAACGGTGATAAAGGATCGCCCTGTCTAAGACCTCTCTCCGGTATGAATGGATCCGTGGGGACGTTATTGACAAGGACCGAGTATGACACAGAGCCTATGCATTCTTGAATCCACCCTGCAAATTTCTTATCAAATCCAAATTTCGTAAGAACTTCTAGAAGGTAGTTCCAATCCACTCTATCATATGCTTTTTCCATGTCCAACTTAATTGCAATCCAACCTTATCTTTGCTATTTCTAAAGGAGTGTAATATCTCATGGGAAATAAGAATATTATCTTGAATGGCCCTATTTGCAATGAAGGCCCCTTGAAGTGGGTGTGTTATTTTACTTATTACTTTCTTCAGTCTTTCCGTTATGATTTTGGATATTATTTTGTATATGGTTGAACACAGGCTAATTGGTCGATAGTGATTTGTTGAACTTGGGTTTTCTATTTTCGGAATATGAGATATAAATGTGTGGTTTATTTGTTTTAGTATTTTGCCAGAGTGGAAGAAACTTTTAACCGCTTTGGTTACCATTGGGCCTACAATATCCCAGTATCCTTTGTAGAACTCTGTCGTAATTCCATCTGGTCTTGGAGACTTGTCTGATCCAAGACTCATTACCGTATTTTTAATTTCTTCATTTGTGATCGGTTTTATTAGGCTAATGTTATCCTCCTCTGTTACTTCTCTAGTAATTAGGCTCATATAATCACTTGCATTTCTTAATTGTGTTGGTTCTTTTGTATAACGTTTTTTAAAGTCTTTTCTTATTTCTTCCTGAATGTTTTCTGTTCCAAAAAGTAATGTACCATCAATTGCTCTAATTTCTTTTAAGATTTTCCGATTCCTTCTCCCACTTGCCACTTTGTGAAAGTATCCTGAATTCGCATCAGATAACTTGATGTGTTTCGCTTTTTCCCTTTGCCTCCAATAAGTTTTATGGTAGTTCAATATACACTCTTTCTTTTTCAGTAATCGTAATGGCTTTTGTATAATGTCTGGTTGTGGTGAGATTGAGATATTTTTTTGTATTTCAAGAAGTTGATCTTCAAGTTCCTTTAATGGTTCAAATATGTTTCCTAGTGTGGTGGTGGTGTTATATGAGTGGTGACCAACACTTCTCTACCTATAGATGTCTCTTCCTATAAATAGTGTTTGACATAGTCCATTAGTAAAACTAAGTGAATGTATTCGGTGATAGACGCAGAAGAAAATTGAGGTGGGAGGGGGGCACAAAACTTTAAAGAGATTTTTTAAACACTCATCAATCGGTATACTCAATGTCGGATAACTAATAATTTAATCCTTAACGATAGTCTACATTCGAGGTTTCTTATGACTCGATTCACCAACATCAAGATCTATATTTTGAGACTCGCCAGAATTGTCTGGAGATTCGAGGTTTTTTATGCTAGAATTTAATGATAGTCTACTGTTCATATCCCTTGAATATTGTGTCCCAAAGGCACAAATGACCCATCAAACTCGTCATTCGCAAGCCTAAAGCCTCCCGCTTTATTTCTTAGATACTTCCTCAACCAATTTACAAATTTCTAAAAGAAGAGTATAATTTGTACTATTGAATCCCTAAAACATAGAGTATTAGCCATCAACATTCATCGTCAATGTTGTTATAGGTTTTATTTCTTATGCTTTTATTTTTAAAATAAGTAAGTTACAATATGATAGAAGTTATATTGTGAGTAATAATAATAGTTTCGAGCATATGAGTTAAAATACATAAGTTATAAATGATAGAAAAATAATAATAAGATGATGATAATCAAAATGATGTTATGATGATGATAATCAAAATGATGTTATGATGATGTTTTGGGTCTCCCTGATAGAAGTTATATTGAATCCCTAATGTTGTAACATCCCTATTTTGCAATGATGGTATTACCGCCAGTGACCTCGGATTTTACCATCCAAAGTCACCCAAGGCTTTATAAGGTTTTAAATTTAAATATGTGTGGATTTCAACAATAATACATGATATTAAAAGGTGTTAAATCTTGAGACTTTAAATATTGTCATTACATCTTAAACTATTTCAAAATAGCATGATAGAGTTAAGCAGCAGAATTAATAAAACCTTGTTCTTTGCAAAGCATAGGGAATCCAAAATACGAGAGAAATATCTTCGAGAATACTTGACCTTCCTTCCTTCAACTTTCTTGCTTCTTCGTCTTTAAACCTTCGAGGGAAGTTTCCTAAAGTCTGGCATTTGTCGCGAAGGGCGAGAAATATCAGGCAAAATGCGGAAAACAACGGAATTAGTCTAAGGAGACTAATCAAGTGAGAATAGACATTTTCAAGGGTAGTTTGGTAACTTAACATTTCATTAAAGAGATAACGGAGAGATGTGTTTTTAGAGTTTATAACCTTTATGTGGAGCTTAAGATGGAAATGAGTCGATCTCGAAGTGAGATAATCTTAGTCCGAAAAGAAAGACTACATGATTGTAGAACTTCTTAGAGTTGGATTAATGTTGGGAATGTTTTAATTACACACAAGTTTCTAGAAACCTCTCGCGCCCTTATCAGACCGAGAGCTGGGTTGATCTTCTAAAAGAGTTTAAGATGCTAAGAAACAAGCATTGAATAAATTAAAAAGGCTAGGAAAATATACCCTTAAAGTGTTTGATCTAGGAGGAAATCACCTAAAGGAGCAAAGGGGGAAGAGGGGCGGGGGCTCAGCTTGGTGGCGCACGTCTCTTGGCGGCGGTGCTGCTGGTGGAGGCCGACAGTGATGGTGATGGCAGCCGGTGGTGGTGTGGTGGTGTTTGGAAGGCACAAGGAAGGCTTTAGGTGGGAGAAATAGCTACAAAGGAGAGAGCTAGAGAGTGTTTTTGTGAGTGCTCTCACAAGACATGACCCCTTTAAATAAAGCAATTTTGGTTAGTGAAGGTTGTAGAGATCTTGCAATGATGAATGGCAATCTCTCCTTAAGGTGGTGGAAGACTAACTTAGAGTATTTTAATAACTTAAGTTATGTTAGTGAAAGGAAGGAGAATATGACATTAATGAAATAATCCACCATAATGAGTGGAGAATCTCTACCACAATCTCCTTAGATCTCTCTATGAATGATTCGACGCGTTTGCAAAATGGACCAAAAGTCGGATTAAGACGCGCGTCGGAACAATCGGGTTTTACGAAAAGAAATTTCGCTAGCTACGAATTTATTAAATTCCATTTTTAATAAATTTTATTCATTCGATTAATTATTTCATAAAAATTATAATCCATTTATTTTAGAAATAAGTTTCGAATAAAAAATACTATGAATTTATTTTATTTAGTTAATACTTAATGATTAAAATAAAATTAACAAAAATTAGTCATAAAAAAAGCGGCTATTACAAATGTAGTTTGTCCACTAATTTTGATAAGATCATATTTACTATATTTTAATACATGAGTTTGTGTAATGATGACACATTTAATGGTGACATGGAGCTAGCAAAAACCGAAGGGATCCACCGGAGTGATGTCAACAACTTCATAATAGGTTGATGAACAACAACCAAATAGGTGACCAAGTGAAATACCACAAATCAAATTCACAAGAGTTTATTAACTAGTTAATTGAATTTGTCAAACAAAAGTTTAATAGAAGGAGACATGAATAAAAAAAGATAGGAAATAATAATACCTATTTCTGCAATATTGACACTAAATTTAGCCTCCTAATATGTCTCAACTCAAAAAGGCACATTTCTGATAAAAAAATAAAACAAAAGTCCTATTTTATTTGTTCACGGAAGTAACCAAAAGTCTTTTTTTATCTAATTTCTGAATTTACATCTATTTGAGTTGTTGCTGTTCTTTACGTAGGAGAGATGATGGGTGGAATGGCAGGTGCTCGTGATTTGGGAAAGGATGTCGTTCGCGATTTTCCTCTTCCGAGGGAGTTGGGCGACGATGAAGCTAATGATGGTGCCACTGAAGAAGACTTCGTATAAATGTTTGGCCCTTACTCGTCTTGGGGCGACGACAGCGAAGATAGCAACGACAACGATGACGATGACGACGATGTTGATTCGAATGATGACAAGGACCACGATTCTAAGGAAGTCTATGACGATGAAGATTATGATTCTAATGACGACAGTGATGGCAGTATCTTTGATTCAAATACCGACGACGATGATGATGACTATATTGATGAAGAATATTTCTTACGGCGGTACAGACCGTATCTTGTGGGGGATGATAGCGATGAGAGCGATGAGAGTGATGATAATGATGGGGAATTTTATCCGTTATGTTCTAAGGATACCAGTATTTATGACCAAATAATGGTAACCAACTACACTAGTCCAACTTATCTGGACACATTATAAAAAAATCTACTTATAATATTAATAATGCAACTAATTATATAAAATGACTAAATAAATTGTGAAAGATATTTACGATTGGTAGACTAATGTAGTTTGTCAACATATTTTGTTAAGATCTTATTTACTATGTTTTAATACATGAGTTTGATTAATGATGAGACATTCAATGTTGACATGGAGCTAGCAAAAACCGGAGGGATCCGCCGGAGTGGTGGCAATAGTTTCATAATAGGTTGAAGAACAACAACCAAATGGGTGACCAAGTGAAAGACCACAAATTAAATTCAAAAGAGTTTATTAACTAGTTAATTGAATTTGTCAACAAAAGTTTAACAGAAGGAGACATGAAAAAAAAGATAGGAAATAATAAACATATATCAGCAGTGTTGACACTAAATTCAGCCTCCTGATACGTCTCAACTCAAAAAGGCACATTTCTGATAAAAAAATAAAACAAAAGTCTTATTTTATTTGTTCACGGAGGTAACCAAAAGTCTTATTTTATCTAATTTTCGATTTTACATCTATTTGATTTGTTGATGTTCTTTACGTAGGGGAGATGATGGGTGGAATGGCATGTGCTCGTGATTTGGGAATGTATGACGTTCGCAATTTTCCACTTTCGAGAGAGTTGCGCGACGATGAAGCTAACGATGATGTCATTGACGATGATGCCACTGACGAAGACTTCGTATAAATGTTTGGCCCTTACTCGTCTTGGGGCGACGACTACGAAGATAGCATCGACAACGATTACGATGACGACAATGTTGATTCGAATGATGACAAGGACCACGATTCTAAGGAAGTCAATGACGATGAAGATTATGATTCTAATGACGACAGTGATGGCAGTAACTTTGATTCTAATACAAATGACGATGATGATGACTATATTGATGAAGAATATTTCTTACGGCGGTACGGACCGTATCCTATGTGGGATGGTAGTGAGGAGAGCGATGAGAGTGATGATAGTGATGGGTAATTTTATCCGTTATATTCTAAGGATACCAGTATTTATGACCCAATAATGGTATCCAACTACACAAGTCCAACTTATCTTGACACTTTATAAAAAAATCTACTTATAATATTAATATTGCAACTAATTATATAAAATGACTAAATAAATTGTGAAAGATACTTACGATTGCTAGACTAATGTAGTTTGTCAACATATTTTGTTAAAATCTTATTTACTATATTTTAATACATGAGTTTGTGTAATGATAAGACATTCAATGGTGACATAGAGCTAGCAAAAACCGGAAGGATCCGCCGGAGTGGTGGCAATAGTTTCATAATAGGTTGATGAACAACAACCAAATGGGTGAGCAAGTGAAACACCACAAATCAAATTCACAAGAATTTATTAACTACTTAATTGAATTTGCCAAACAAAAGTTTAATAGAAGAAGAAATGAATAAAAAAGATAGGAAATAATAAACCTATATCAGCAGTGTTGACACTAAATTCAGCCTCCTGATACGTCTCAACTCAAAAAGGCACATTTCTGATAAAAAAAAATAAAACAAAAGTCCTATTTTATTTGTTCACGAAGGTAACCAAAAGTCTTATTTTATCTAATTGCCGATTTTACATATATTTGATTTGTTGATGTTCTTTACATAGAGGAGATGATGGGTGGAATGGCAGGCGCTCGTAATTTGGGAAAGGATGACGTTCGCGATTTTTCTCTTCCGAGGGAGTTGCGCGACGATGAAGCCAACGATGATGTCATCGACGATGATGCCACTGACGAAGACTTCCTATAAATGTTTGGCCCTTACTCGTTTTGGGGCGACGACAGTGAAGATAGCAACGACAACGATGACGATGACGACAATGTTGATTCGAATGATGACAAAGACCACAATTCTAAGGATGTCTATGACGATGAAGATTATGATTCTAATGATGACAATGATGACAATAACTTTGATTCTAATACAGACGACGACGTTGATGACTATATGGATGAAGAATATTTCTTATCGCTGTACGGACCATATCCCGTGTGGGATGATAGTGAGAAGAGCAACGAGAGTGATGATAGTGATGAGGAATTTTGTTCGTTATGTTCTAAGGATACCAGTATTTATGACCAAATAATGGTAACCAACTACACTAGTCCAACTTATCTGGACACATTATAAAAAAATCTAATTATATAAAATGACTAAATAAATTGTGAAAGATACTTACGATTGCTAGACTAATGCAGTTTGTCAACATATTTTGTTAAGATCTTATGTACTATATTTTAATACATGAGTTTGAGTAATGATGAGACATTCAATGGTGACATGGAACTAGCAAAAATCGGAGGGATCCGCCGGAGTGGTGGCAATAGTTTCATAATAGGTTGATGAACATCAACCAAATGGGTGACCAAGTGAAACACCACAAATCAAATTCACAAGAGTTTATTAACTAGTTAATTGAATTTGTCAAACAAAAGTTTAATGTCTTGCTTTGTCAGCCGCTTTATCAAAAAAGACTTCTGGAGCCTGCCGATATGAAATAATAATACCTATATCAGCAGTGTTGACTCTAAATTCAGCCTCCTGATACGTCTCAACTCAAAACGGCACATTTCTGATAAAAAATAAAACAAAAGTCCTATTTTATTTGTTCACGGAGGTAACCAAAAGTCTTATTTTATCTAATTGCCGATTTTAAAACTATTTGATATGTTGATGGTCTTTACGTAGGGGAGATGCTGGGTGGAATGGCAAGCGCTCGTGATTTGGGAAAGGATGACGTTCGCGATTTTCCTCTTCCGAGGGAGTTGCGATGATGAAGCTAACGATGATGTCATCGACGATGATTCCACTGACGTAGGCTTTGTATAAATGTTTGGTCCTTACTCGTCTTGGGGCGACGACAGCGAAGATAGCAACGATAACGATGACGACGATGGATTCGAATGATGACAAGGACCACGATTCTAAGAAAGTCTATGACGATAAAGATTATGATTCTAATGACGACAGTGATGGCAGTAAATTTGATTCTAATACAGACGACGATGATGATGACTATATTGATGAAGAATATTTCTTACGGCAGTACAGACCATATCCCGTGTGGGACGATAGTGAGGAGAGCGACGAGAGTGATGATAGTGATGGGGAATTTTATCCGTTATGTTCTAAGGATACCAGTATTTATGACCAAATAATGGTAACCAACTACACTAGTCCAACTTATCTTGACACATTATAAAAAAACCTACTTATAATATTAATATTGGAACTAATTATATAAAATGACTAAATAAATTGTGGAAGATACTTACGATTGGTAGACTAATGTAGTTTGTCAACATATTTTGTTAAGATCTTATTTATTATATTTTAATACATGAGTTTGAGTAATGATGAGACATTCAATGGTGACATGGAGCTAGCAAAAACCAAAGGGATCCGCCGGAGTGGTGACAATAGTTTCATAATAGGTTGATGAATAACTACCAAATGGGCGACCAAGTGAAACACCACAAATCAAATTCACAAGAGTTTATTAACTAGTTAATTGAATTTACAAAAGTTTAATAGAAGGAGACATGAATAATAAAAGATCGAAATTAAAACAAAAGTCCTATTTTATTTGTTCACGGAGGTAACCAAAACTCTTACTTTATCTAGTTGCCGATTTTACATCTATTTGATTTGTTGATGTTCTTTAGGTAGGGGAGATGATGGGGAGAATGGAAGGCGCTCGTGATTTGGGAAAGGTTGATGTTCGCGATTTCCCTCTTCTGAGGGAGTTACACGACGATGACGCTACGATTGTCATTGATGATGATGCCACTTGATGAAACCCGAAATAAACCGACGCTAAGGACAAGAAACGAGATTTTTTTATTTCAACGAGACAAACCCTTGCTTATATTAATGATTGACAAACGAGATTACTTCAACAGGATTCGAGGTCTCTATTCAACGAGGTTCGAGACCTCTTCGCTACAACGAGGTTGTTGTTTACAAACTGCTAACATGATCTTTTTCTATTACAAGTTGGAAGTTGCTATCTATTCAGCGAGATTTAGAAACTAATTGATTACATCGAGATTGTAGTTAGCGAAGCAGCTAGCGAGATCTTGTAGAGAAGAGGTCTCTTTGGGCGACTTGAAGTCTTTTTGTGGACCTTGTCTTGATTGTAGTGTGGTCTTTGCGAATGTTTCAACACGTCGATCTTCAACAAGCAAGATAGTTCTTGAGTTAGAGATGTTTTTCGACCCTTGTAACATTCGGGGTTCTTCTCTATTTATAGACGTTTATGGAGCATGGCGTTCATCAATATCCGATGTGGGATGATCGAGATACGACCATCTGATTGGTCGGGAGAGAGGTGGTCGATTATCGGTTGAAGATGAGGTGGCTTTTGACTAGTTGAGTTGGGCGGGGGTGTTAGCTTTTGAGTATGCGAGGTTCATCCTCGCTGATTCTAGAAGTGCATCGCCTGACCGATATCCTTATTCGAGAGTTTGCGACATTCTGACCTCGTTCCAGCGGGGAACGCGCGATGTTTGGCTTTCTCCCTTCCTCTGATTTCAGATTAGCCTGATTAGGGACCTCGCTTTTTTGGCTGGGTGTAGAAAGAACCTTTGTGGGATTCCATCGAATCCCTCTCATATTACATTTACCTCGATACTCGCGCCTACTGTTCACACATCGTTAGGTTAACGAGGTTCGAGGTTTTTGATCTTTCAACGGGGTCATTCCCTTTGACCATTTTTTTGGGAATCTTTTCTTCCTTTTCGTTGTCGCGCGTTGACGGACATTGGGCGTCCTTTCCTTTTTTTCATTAATGGGCCTTCGAGGGAGTTAGGCCCATTAAGACATTAAGCAGCGAAAGGCCCAATACGCTCTCTATAAATGACATACGTATCTCCCTCTTTCTCCCCTTCTTGTTTCATCTTCTTCCCTAAGAACACTCTCTCTCTTTCTGTGACCTTTCGGTTTTCGGCAACCAAGTACATGCGACACCACCGTCCAAGACTCGCAACCGCCCTTTCTACAACAACTCTCAATAAGTAAGTACCGTTTCTGCCCTTGACATGTTCTTTTGGCGCCTTTAATCTCTTTTCCTCCTCTCATCCTAGGCGGAGGCGATGGTGGTTTTTTTTTGTTTCGCGTCGGTGTTACAGCGGCAAAAAGGTGGGATTGGGGGCGGGCCCTAGGGGTCCGGTGATACGCTCAACCTTTCCGGCTCTTGCCCGACGGTTGAGTTCATCACCCTTGTTTTTCTTTGAATTTTGAACTCTTGGGAAGATCATGCGTTTCGCCGCCGGGTGATGGGACATTCTCCCTAGGCAGTCTATCCGTCAAATAGCCCTAGGGTCGCGCTTATCCTACGCCAATGTGCTTCCCCTTTTAGTCTACTCTTTCCTTAAGACTTTCTTCTTTTCCAGGTGTTCGCCTCTTATGACTTGGACTTCGTATTTCATGCCTAGGGGCAGTTCTTCGAGCCCTCCACCAGGCCTCACGCTCAAACTTTGGGAGAAGTATTACGAAGAATCTTCTAAGACTGTAGGGACCGTCGAGTCTAGCGACTCTCAAAACCCGAGGTCCCCTTCGCTTGTTTTCAATAATCCTTTGCCCAGCGTCTCCGAACTTTCTGTTACCTCGCACTTTTCCCGAGTGCGCACGTCCTCTGGAGTTGAGATGGCCTCATCTTCAATTTCAGATGAAGAATCTGTTGGCTCCAACGTGCGGTCATCAGATTCCAACGAGCAACCAAGCTTTTACCCGAGGTATCTCACCGACTGCGTGTCCCATGTACCGCTTGTCATCGAGGAACGAATTTCTATGACCCCGAACCCGGCGATCGGGCTATTTATAGATGAGGGGGTCCCGACCGTTCTTACCAGAGCAGTACTTGCGGATATCGACTCTGACTTCTAAGGGGAGGGTTGCTCAATGGCGGCGTACGATAATTGTGTGGTCGTCCATCTGCATAGCCTTCAAGCTGGCTTCCGACTGTCGCTCTCCCGACACATAGTTGATTATTTATGGGTGATAAATTTCTGCCCCACACAATTGTTCCCCCAAAGCGTGGAGGCACCTATGCGCGTACACCATTCGAAGCTACGAACTCGGGGAGGGGCCTGATGATGACACCATGACAGGCTTGTTTTGGGCGGGGCGAGAGCTGTAGTCGTGCCTTGTGAACCTCAGTTTGCCAGGGCTCAAGATCACAACCACTCAATTGAATGTCGGCGAGTGGAAAGACAAGTGATTCTTGGTTCGGGACCGCACTGGGAGGTATATTAACTTCCCCTCGGTACCGTGTAACTTCCAACGGCCCAAGAAATTGCAAGATACCGAGATCAAGAAACGTTTTGCGACGCCGGCTAAGGCACATTATAGACTATACTTGGATCAGGAACGTCTTGAGCGTGGGGGCCTGAGTTTTCGCTTCCCGAACCGCGAGGATGTAGAGAGTATTTGTTCGCCTGTGCTTTCTTGGTTTTTATTTTTGAACGTCTTGGTTCTTAGATTGTTCGCGATGATCCGAGCCTCGCTCGAACCTCGCGCTTTGAACTTAGATTGTTTGCGATGATCCGAGCCTCACTCGAACCTCGCGCTTTGAACTTAGATTGTTTGCGATGATCTGATCCTCGCTCGGACCTCGCGCTTTAAACTTAGATTGTTTGCGATGATACGAGACTCGCACAGACCTCGCGCTTTGAACTTAGATTGTTTGCGATGATCCGAGCCTCGCTCGGACCTTGTGCTTTGAACATAGATTGTTTGCCTCATTTCCTTTCCTTTTACTGACCCTTTGCTCTTTCCTTTTTCAGTGTATAACTTGGAGGAAATGGTTTAGAAGATGAAGCAAAAGAAGCACGCGGGGCTTCCTGCGTAGATTTCTGGGGCCTTGAAGGTCCAAGCGCCCGTGAAGGCCGTAGGGGAACGAACTGTTGCTGCTCCTTCTAAAGGGGCCTCTTCCAAAGGGGATGCCGCTAGGGCGTCCTCCAAGGCCCTTCAAGGGGCTGACAATAAGGTTGGCTCCAAGCGGAAGGAGCCAGCGGCATCACCCAAAAGGGAGAAGAAAAGACACAAGGGGGATGGTTAGCGCAGTACCTCACGGAAGGACCTCACTCTGAGCTCCAGCCTCGTGGGGCTAGCGCCTACCGAAGTGGCCCTGCCAATTATGGTCCTTCCCAATTATGGTCAAGCTTTGCTCCGACTGCACGCCTCAAAACGAGATTCCCCGAGGTCAAACTCCGGGGTCTAACCTTCTTGTCGTGGTACAGTGTGGCCCGTCGCTTATTCCATGGATCGCAACGCTGCAATCTAGCAAAGTTCATCCCTGAACAGCAACTCCGCCTTGAGCATGGCTTTGTTTTCTTTTTCATCGAAATTGAAGACCCTTGCCGAAGGAACCAGGGTTTCGACAAGGACCAGCGCGTTCACTGATATCCGCTTTCTAGGTAGGTTTTTAGTGTCTAGATACATTACATTTAGTTGGTTTTTATGCTAGAGTCTTATGTTTTATAGTCTTTTTGATTTAGTTTTCGTATTTCCTTGAGATTCGGAAGCTACGTGTAAAACCCCTATTTTATAACATTGGGTATTACCACCAGTGACCTCGGATTTTACCGTCCTAAGTCACCCAAGGCTTTTATAATGATATAGAACGATAGAAAATGCGGAATTTAAACATACTTAAATAAAAGATGCTCTCGAAGGATACTTTGTTCTTACAACCCAAAACATATTACCAAAAGCTTGTTCGGAAATTACAATTCATAAAACTTTGTCTTTGAAACATAACTGAAAATAAATCAAAAGGGTTTCGATTACATCTTGGAGCTTCTTGACCTTCCTTTGCTCTTCGCCTTACGCCTTGTGATTAACCCTAGGTTCTGACATAATTCGCGAGGGGCGAGAATATGCCAGGCAAACATGCGGAAAAGAAGAATTAGTCTAAGAGACTAAGCAAGTGGGAACAGAACTTTCTCAAGGGTAATTTGGTAAATTAGCAAAATAACGAAGAAGATAACAACGGGTTGTGTTTTACAATAGGGTTTTATTCATATGGGGTTTAATGGTACGAGGGAGAGCGTATCTCGAGCGGAGATAGCTCAAAAAAATCAGGTAAATAAAAGTTTCTATCTATGGAAAGTTACTAAGAAATAGCCAATATTATTCTACCTCTTTTTATTATGACCCCTATAGTTAAAAAGGATTTCATTGAGAAAATATTAGTAATAAAATATTCCGTGAAGAGAAAATAGCTTTTAATAACCCTTGAATGTCGTTGAAATTAAGGAAATTATTTTGAATAATCAATGAGTTTTTGTTTTAAATGGAATAAAAGGATATTACGAAATTAAAATAATAATAAAGGAATATTATTATTTTAATTTAACTACCTAAATTATTATTATAATAATTTAGAATTCTCATTCCCTTAAGCTAAATACGCTTGAGAAATCCGAATCTTAAAAGGAATTTCATATTTAAAGATCGTTCGTAATTTCCGTGTCGATAGGTCGAGACTCTCGTTCAAAGTCGCGAACCACACCTCCGTCTTATCGCTAAGTCCGTTATCATCCGAACCAAGGCAAGTGGAATTTTCCCCTTGTGACCTTTATACTTCGTTTCCGTGAAATTCTCGATGTTGGGAACAAGTTGTGTGCTAAGTAATGAATGAACCTAGGAAATATCGATTGTTAGACATAACGACCATTGTTAGTATAGTTCGCTATTAATATCTCATAGGAGTCATAGGACTATTTTATGCTAGTGTGATATGGCTTTGATTGTTTATGGACTCGTTCAGAGATCCACGTAGAACGAACTAGTGAGGGGCGCGGAATAGCCGACGCCTCTATATAATCCTACTAAGTCGTAAGTGCCTACGTGTTTGAAGTACGACTTTCGAGATCATGATCCCATCCGCTCCGATTGCACGGAGGGATGAGCGCACTCTAGCTAAGTGCCGGAAAACTGGGTTTTCCTTGGTGGATCGGGCAATCCGAATTCCCACCCCTTTAAAAATCATTAAAGCGAATACGTTACGTCACTATATATGATAAGTGCCCAATGCACATTTAAGATGTTAAAACCAGACCGATCTCAAATGATCGATCTGGCACTCGGTCCGCTCAGGGCGCGAGAAGTATAACTTGTGTGAATTAATAACGTTCCCAACATATCTTTTATTCTCAATGCTAAAAGAAGCCTACAATCCAGTAGCTCTTCTCCAAATTTTTTCGAGCTATCTCCGCTGAGATACGCTCTCCCTCGTACCATTAAACCCCATATGAATAAAACCCTATCGTAAAACACAACCCGTTGTTATCTTATTCGTTATTTCGCTAATTTACCAAATTACCCTTGGGAAAGTTCCGTTTCCACTTGCTTAGTCTCTTAGACTAATTCTTCTTTTCCGCATGTTTGCCTGGCATATTCTCGCCTCTCACGAATTATGTCAGAACCTAGGGTTAATCACAAGGCGTAAGGTGAAGAGCAAAGGAAGGTCAAGAAGCTCCAAGATGTAATCGAAACCCTTTTGATTTATTTTTAGTTATGTTTCAAAGACAAAGTTTTATGAATTGTAATTTCCGAACAAGCTTTTGGTAATATGTTTTGGGTTGTAAGAACAAAGTCTCCTTTGAGAGCATCTTTTATTTAAGTATGTTTAAAGTCCGCATTTTCTATCGTTCTATATCATTCTAAAAGCCTTGGGTGATTTAGGACGGTAAAATCCAAGGTCACTGGCGGTAATACCCAATGTTATAAAATAGGGGTGTTACACTACGCACCTTTTGTGTCATTTTGTAGGAGTTTTGGAGCTTGAAAGAAGAGTTTGGAACATTGCAAGAGAAGATGAAAGATCAAGTTTGAGCTTTGAAAGAGATAGAGAATTTCGTTACAAGAACATAGGAAAAAGAATCGAGTCAAACGGAGTTATAACGAATCCTCTACGCAAGTTTTACTCAAGGTTGTACGAAGTGCCAAAGAGGGTCGGGCTCGACCCAACCAAGATTCGAGCTCCCAGGCACGACCCTATCAGGGTCGTACTAGACCCATGGAGATTACTAACCCTCAGGACCGACCCCAGGGGGGTCGTGCACAACCCATTTGGGTCGATCATGGCGCCGACTTTCTCCTTATTCCGAGATCTTTATGGATATATTCTATCTTTTATTTTAGGAAGTTGTTTTATTTTGTTTCCTAGTTTAATTAGGACTCCTTTTTCTCTATATAAGGAGGCAAAGCACTTTGTTTTAGGGTTCCAGATTTTTGTTCTAGCTTTTTACGTATTTTGTGGAGATTGGAGACTTGGAGAACAAGTTGGAGAAATTTGTAAGACCTCTTAGTTTTCAATTCGAATTTCGGTTTTTTTATTTTGATCATGTCTTCGTTCTTCTTTACTATGTGTGAGTAGTACTCTTAGATTCTAGGGTTGGGTGAAAACCCAACACGATCATGCATGTCTAAACTTGAATTCATGACTTGAATGATTGAAAGATCATATCTATCTATCTTGTGCTAAAATCCTTTGTGAAAGTTGATGCAATATCTTGCAATTAACCTAAAAGCAAAAGTGTAAAGTTGATTGCTTGATTAGATCTAATAGGATTATTTGCGAAAGTTGATATTCCTAGGTTGAAGGATAGATAGAAAGTTGTTTAATTTGCGACAGTTGATTGATTAACTTGAATTGTTTGCGACAGTTGACTTTTCTATGATCTAGATTGCATGATAGTTGTGAATTCTCATTGAAAGCATGAGTGGTTGTTGTTGTGGTAGCCCTATCCCTAGGATTGCTTTTTATATTTGATTAAGTCTAGCTAATTTGCATCGATCTCAACCCACCTAAATTCGTCCTCGAGCCCTTGTGTGTTTGTGCCCCTTCGTGTTTATTTTGCTTTTCTTAGTTTATGGACTAATCTTTGGCCCTAATCTCATTCTCGTGGGCGAACCTGACTCCCTGTACTCAGCGGGGTCTTGATATAAATTTATTTGTTCAAGAAACCCTTCAACAAATTGGCGTCGTTGTCGGGGAGTGAGCAATAGTGCCTAGTTTAGTTGATATTTGGGGTTTGGGACTAGCCCTTACCCTTTTGTTTTTATTTAATTTTGTTTTCTTTGTTTTTGTTCACAGTATATGCCATCTCGTTCTTCTCGGAGAACTCTTGAGATTGACTACTACAGCGAACCTGAGAGGTCCTTCCATAGATGTTTGAGAGAACAACGAGCAATGGGCGACGCTGAGACCCTTGCTCAACAAATGGAGGAACTCCGCACTCAGATGCAGCGTTTGCAAGCGGACCGAGACGCTCAGGCCGCCAATGCGCAGCGATTCCAGGCGCAACTGAATGATATCCCGACGAATGCCAAGCAATACATGCACCCATAACTGAGGGTGCCCGAATCGACAATAGTGCTCCCGGAGATCGACCACATTTTTGAGATTAAATCTCATTTCATATCCTTAATCAAGCGTTCTCAATTTGAGGGGAAACCCACTGAATGCCCCATGGAGCATATTAAGAACTTTATTGATTTATGTGACACCATTGCTGCTGACGGTGTTGCACTTGAATATGTTCTCTTGAAGGCTTTTAAGCAGTATCTTGCAGGAAAAGCTTTGAGTTGGTTGGAGAGCTTGCCACCAAGATCTATTACAATGTGGAAGGCTTTGCATGACCTATTCATGACCAAGTTCTTTCCACTGGAAAAAACAACGGAGCTTAGGAAGCGCATCACCTCCTACCATCAACTTCCCAACGATACGCTTGTGGAGACATGGGAACGATTTCAAGAGCTTCTACGCCAATGCCCTACTCATGGGCAACCTCCTTATGTTCTCCAAGAGATCTTCTTTCAAGGCATTAATGCGGCTACCAAGGATCGCATTAACATTCACACTGATTGTGGGTTCATTGAGATGACTCCAGATGAGGCATGGGCGCTATTGAATAAGCTAACCAACTATGATGCCATGTATGGAACCCAACAATCTAAGCCCACAGAGAGGAGGTTGTATGAACCACAATCCGAGGTAATTGATCGGGATGTGAAGATCCAATTCATGCAAGATGAAATCAATCGTCTGAAAAAGCAAGTAAGTAAGTTTAAATCTTCTTCATTTTGTCAAGAATGTGGGTCTTCCGCCCATACTACTTCCAATTGCACTAACATGCAGCAAGTACGAGCCGTCGAGGCTTATGAGGAGGCAAACTACATGAGAGGTTCCTATAGGAACCAAAACAATTATGCAGGGAGGAGCAATGCTCAACCATCTTGGGGAAATTCCAATTATGACCAATACAAGCAACCCCCTCAACAAGAGCAACACCCCCCTCCCTATCGTCCTCCAGGCTATCAAGAGCCACCATCATGGGTGCAAGGGCTGAAAGAAGGAATCAACGGAGTCCGAGCTTAGGTCCAGACCGGGATCAATGGAGTACGAGCTGAGTTGAAAGGTGTTCATGCAAGGTTGGGAGAATTTGAATCATGGAGAAAAAACGTCGATTCCCAACTTGGACAACTAGCTACTCAAATCCCGAGACCTCATGGACAACTCCCGGGCCGCCCTGAGGAGAATCCTTGAGTCCGAGCAAGTGATGGTGAAATCCGAGCCATGCACTTAAGGAGTGGCAAAGCTTTGCCCGAGTCATCCAAGAATAAGGAGAAAGAAGAAGCCTCAGGACCGACCCTGTCAGGGTCTAGCACGACCCCAGCAGAAGTTGGACCTCTCAGGACCGACCCTGTCATGACTCCAATAGGGTCGAGCACGACCCCATCTGGGTCGAGCGCGACCCCCTCAGGGGTCGATCCGGAGGGCACTAATAACAAAGAAGAAGAGGTGATCGACCCTCCAAGGGTCAAGCTCGACCACCCTTTGCCAGATAAGTCTTCTAACCCTTCTCTTTCCATTCCATCTTCATCTAAGGTACTTCCTTTCCCTTCTAAGAAAACCAAGGACTCGACGGAAGGAAAATTTAAGCGCTTTGTTAAGTTGCTTCAAGGCTTGAATTTTTCCATTCCTTTCGCCGAGGCCTTGAATGAATGAAATTTAAGCGCTCTGATCATGATCCGTTCCCCTATTCTTGTTCTATATTGGATCCTACTGTTAGTCATATGAAGGAGTCAAAACCTCCTTGGTTTTCGGATTTTACTAACCCTGTTGTAGGATTACCCAGTATACTTGTGAATGATAGAGGACCGAATGTCCTAGATAGAAGCTTTGAAGCTTTTCCATCTAAGTATGGGGTTTCCCATGATCCCGAAAATGCTGGATGGAGGCCGCCCTGATGAGCTAAGATAAGTCGCCAAGCTAATGACGTTAAACAAGCGCTTACGGGATGCAACCCGGACTTTAGATTAGATTTTTATATTTTTTATTATTTATGTTTTTGTTTTTTTTAGAATTAGATTTTTCTAACCTTCCTAGACTAGGATAGAATACTTTTGTTTGGAATAGAATTTTGTGGGATTTTTGCAGGGTCCTGAGCTTCAAATACGGGCTCAAAATGACGAGAAAAGATGACTTTACATGCGGTGCAACTTTGGGTATATTTTGAATGCTTGCAGGGGGGATCTGGAGATTCTGAAAATATCCTTCTCCATTGAGGTTAACCATGATGAGTTCCACCTCCTTCCAAGCTTCCAAGAGTTCTTTGTTAACATTCTTCTTCTATCTCTTTACTTTTTCATATCATTTTCATGCATGGGGACATTGCATGATTTAAGTATGGGGTAGGAGAAGAAGAAATCTCACATGTTGTATATAATTGAGTCTTTGATTGTTTGTTTGTTGCTTGCTAGTTTGTTTTGTTAAGAAAAAGCTTTAAAAAAATTGAAAAAAAATTGAAAAATGTCGAAAAATCCAAAAAAAAAATTACTTTTGTTTGTTTTATGATAGAAGAATGCTCCATCTTAGATGTCCTATGATGAGAATTAATTTTCATGCTTATCATATAATTCCTTTGGCATATTTGGATAGTATAGCCTAAGTCTTGAGAAATTGCTTTTGATTGTGAAAATTGACTTGTGATGAAATTGAGCATATGTGTCTTGAGTAGAAGTAATTGCAATCCAACAAAAATTTTACCTAGTGAGGAATTTTGGCCTTATAGGGAGAACATCAAAAATCCCTCTTCTTTATATGTGTGATTTGCTCTCTTTGTGCATTAATCTCTTGTCATTGATATGGTTATCTATTTCTTGAAGCCGTTATGAGATCGTTCATGCATGTTAATTATGATTAAGAACTTATTTTTCAAAAGCCACTTTTTATCCTCTCTTTTACCTACCTTTACATTATCCTCTTTTTGATAGCCAAGTTGAGCCTTAAGCCTTTTATTTTTAGCTCCACAAAATTATTTCCTAGCCAAGATAAGCTTGACCCTATCCGGGGATTAGGACTTAGTGTTGGTTTGTGATAGTTTTGTTGAGTGAGATTGCTTGGTTCAAGTGTGGGGTAATTATGGGTTGTTAAAAAATCTTGCAGTTTGTGATGTAAAAGGAGTTTGGTTCCCTGAATGCACTTACAAAAGAGTTGAAGAAAAAAAAAGATATCGATATCAATCTCCCATAAAATTTGTAAGCAAGATAAGTTGGGATTTAAAAGGGTTGAAGAAATAAGTGAGTTTGAGCATACTGTTTGAGTGAGTTTGGTATAAGTTCTTTTATGAGTGTTTTTGTAAATGTGTGAGTTTTTAGGAGTCTTTGATTCCCGGATTTTATTAGCACCACATAGCCAAAATATTTCCACACCTTATTGTCTTTACCAAGCCCCATTACAACCCGGCCGAATGGAGTCCTCTATGAAGATTTCATTGAGCCTAAGTTCTTATGATGATTGATGTGTTTTGACTTCTCTAGGTAGAGAGATTGGTGATATAAGTCTCAATGATAAAGTTGATATTGCATAAAGATTGAGTTGAGAGTTAATATTAATAGCCTAAACACATGAGAGATGAGTGAACACATTAGAATCCTTGTGAGGTTGGATTGTGATTGCATATGCTTGGGACTCATACATATGTGATGACTTTAAAATTACTTGTCTACTTTTTCACTTACGTTTAAAATGTTTTGACAAAGTCTATGCTTGAAGATTGTGTTATGGGTCTTGATTTTGCATGATTATTGCTTGAGGACAAGCAAGTCTAAATATGGGGTATTTTGATATCCGCTTTTTAGGTAGGTTTTTAGTGTCTAGATACATTAGATTTAGTTGGTTTTTGTGCTAGAGTCTTATGTTTTATAGTCTTTTTGCTTTAGTTTTTGTATTTCCTTGAGATTCGGAAGCTACGCACCTTTTGTGTCATTTTATAGGAGTTTTGAAGCTTAAAAGAAGAGTTTGGAACATTGCAAGAGAAGATGAAGATTAAGTGCTCAAGTAAAGTCATTAAAGATCAAGTTTGAGCTTTGTTACAAGAACATAGGAAAAAGAATCGAGTCAAACAGACTTATAACGAATCCTCTACGCAAGTTTTACTCAAGGTTGTTCGAACTGCCAAAGAGGGTCGGGCTCGACCCAACCAAGATTCGAGCTCCCAGGCACGACCCTATCAGGGTTGTACTAGACCCATGGAGATTACTAACCCTCAGGACCGACCCCGGGGGGGTCGTGCACGACCCATTTGGGTCGATCATGGCGCCGACTTTCTCCTTATTCCGAGATCTTTATGGATATATTCTCTCTTTTATTTTAGGAAGTTGTTTTATTATGTTTCCTAGTTTAATTATGACTCATTTTTCTCTATATAAGGAGGCAAAGCACTTTGTTTTAGGGTTCCAGATTTTAGTAATAGCTTTTTACGTATTTTGTGGAGATTGGAGACTTGGAGAACAAGTTGGAGAAATTTGTAAGACCTCTTAGTTTTCAATTCGAATTTCGGTTTGTTTATTTTGATCATGTCTTCGTTCTTCTTTACTATGTGTGAGTAATACTCTTAGATTCTAGGGCTGGGTGAAAACCCAACACGATCATGCATGTCTAAACTTGAATTCATGACTTGAATGATTGAAAAGTGTAAAGTTGAGGCAATATTTTGCAATTAACCTAAAAGCAAAAGTGTAAAGTTGATTGCTTGATTAGATCTAATAGGATTATTTGCGAAAGTTGATATTCCTAGGTTGAAGGATAGATAGAAAGTTGTTTAATTTGCGATAGTTGATTGATTAACTTGAATTGTTTGCGACAGTTGACTTTTCTATGATCTAGATTGCATGATAGTTGTGAATTCTCATTGAAAGCATGAGTGGTTGTTGTTGTGGTAGCCCTAGCCCTAGGATTGCTTTTTATATTTGATTAAGTCTAGCTAATTTGCATCGATCTCAACCCACCTAAAGTCGTCCTCGAGCCCTTGTGTGTTTGTGCCCCTTCGTGTTTATTTTGCTTTTCTTAGTTTATGAACTAATCTTTGGCCCTAATCTCATTCCCGTGGGCGAACCTAACTCCCTGTACTCAGCGGGGTCTTGATATAAATTTATTTGTTCAAGAAACCCTTCAACATTCATACCATAGGTTTAAGCGAAGGGAGTTTCCCCCGTGGCGTGGCGCGCGGTTTTGCGGTACGTCCATAGGACGAGGCGGAGGAGCTCCACCCAACGTCCTTGTGCGGTTCCAACCATTTCTTGAGGTCGGTCAATATTTGCGCGTTCACATTTTCCACCTGGCCATTCGACTGGGGATGGGCGACTAAGGAAAATTTGAGGGTGATGCCAAGCTCGGAGCAGAAAGTTCGAGTTTCCTCATAGTCGAACTGGAGACCGTGGTCAGTCATGATTGTCATGGGAACTTTAAAGCGACACACGATGTTTTTCCAGAGGAAGGAACAGACCTTAACACCCGTGATATTGGCCATTGCTTCCACCCCGATCCTCTTCGTGAAGTAATCCACAATCACTAAGATGTACTGCACCTGCCCCGCGACCTTTGAAAAGGGACCCAGAATGTCCATCCCCCACATCGCGAAAGGGCAGGATGCGTGAATCGACCGCAAGGCAGTGACGGGGACGTGATGCACGTTAGCATGCCTTTGGCATCCATCGCAAGCCTGTACATAGGACCTCGCGTCCTGCCTGAGGGTAGGCCAGAAGTACCCTAGGCGAACGATTTTATGTGACAAGGCACGCCATCCGGGATGCCCGCCGCATACTCCCTCGTGTGCTTCGAAAAGAATGTGCTCTTTGGCCTCGCTTGGCACACACAGTAGGTTGGGTTCTGTAAAACCACGTCGATAGAGGCGCCCTCCAACCACGCAGTAGCGAGCGACTCTCATCTTGAGCTTCCTTGCCTTTGCGGGATCCTCCGGAAGAACCCTGCTTTCCACATATCGGATGATAGGAGCCATCCAATCTTTGAGCATAACGAAAAAAAACCCCGTTCATCACATTCCGCGAAAGCTTTCTTTCTACCATAACGCAGTTGCCCACCTCTAAAGGGAGAGCCGGCCCTAGCCTCGCTAGGGCGTCGACCTTTGTGTTGGCGGCGCACGGAATGGAGTCCACGGTAAATGTTTCTAAGCAAGACACCAAGGCTTTGACTTTTGCGTAGTATGTGGGCAAGAAGCCTGTTTTCGACTCATACTGCCCGCTCAACTTCCGCGCTACCAACTCAGAGTCGGTGTGCACCCTGATTTTGCGAGCTCCACTAAGTAGCGCCATCTCTATCCCGGCGATCGTGGCATCGTACTTCGCCTCATTGTTGTTGGTGTCGAAGGCGAAGTTAAGGGAATACTCTGTCTCGATTAAGGGCTCGACAAGGAAGACGCCAGCCCCACCCCCGGCATCGCATCGTGAGCCATCCACGAAGACCTTCCACTCCTTCCCGCTTTCATCAGTTTAGGGGAACGTCACCTCTACCATGAAGTCGGCAAGGGACTGCCCTTTCATTGCTTCTCTCGACAAGTAGCTAATGTCGAACTCAGAGAGTTTGACTGCCCACTTCGCCATCCTCCCGGAGAGGGCAGGCTGATGGAGGATTTGGCGGAGAGGGAGATCGGAAAGAACTTGGATGGGGTGGGCATGAAAGTAAGGTCACAGCCTCCTCGCGGCCGTTACTACAGCCAAGACCATCTTCTCTGCTAGGGAGTATCGTTGCTCCGTAGGCTGGAGCACGCGGTTGACGAAGTAAATTGGGTACATCGCTTCCCTTGTTAACACCGCACTGACCGTCTTCGGACTTACAACCACATACAGTTGCAAGTCCTTACCTGCATTCAAAGGTGCCAATGTGGGCAGTTTTGACAAAAATGCCTTCAGCCTAGAGAAAGCGAGCTCTAACTCATCGTCCCAATCAAATTTTTCATTCTTTTTTAAGGTCGCGAAGAAAGGATGCGACATGTCTGCCAAATGGGAGTAGAACCTCCCCAGATAGTTTACAGCACCATTGAGTTGTTGTACCTCGGTCCGAGACCGGGACGACCGCATTGAGAGGATTGATTCAATTTTGGCGGAGCTCACATTTATCCCCCTCGCGCTGATCATGCATCCTAGAAACTTGCCAGACGACACGCCGAACACACACTTCTTAGAATTGAGGCTGGGCTGGTTTCGCCTAAGCGTCGCAAAGACCTCGGCGAGATCAGCCAAGTGGTCCTCCGATGTCTTACTTCGGACCACGATATCGTCGACATAGGCATACACATTCCTCCCTAGATGGTTTTTGAAGATCCGGTCCACAAGCCGCTGAAAGGTGGCTCCCGCATTTTTCAGGCCAAAAGGCATGACCTTATAACAATGGGTTCCCCGCTGCATGATGAAGGTCGTATCTTCCTCGACTTGTGGGTTCATCAGGACCTGATTATACCCCGAATATGCATCGAGGAAGCTTAGGACCCCGTGACTGATGGCGCGCAAAATAACCGCTAAATAGTTAAGGCCAAAATTATAAATATTAAGACACATACGTAGATTTGATCTTCGTTCATGCATTTAATCCAAATATGCCGCCAAGTGAAACTAGCTAATCCATCAAAATATGATTTATTCTCATGGGAGCAAGTCATCTTCACGTTCCTTGATCAAAACATGAAAATCTCACTTCATGGGCTCGGCCCAAAGAACAAATCATCAAATATTATATGTTCAAAGTCAACTTAATGGGCTCCATCTCAAAACTTTCAATTCATGGTGATCTCTCTTGTCCAATCACGCAATGCCACCTCACATTACCATCAAATAGGAAATTTGCCCTCGTCCCACATCGACCAAAGACGGACATGCAAGCCACGGAAACACTATAAATAAGGGGATAAGTGAACATAATAAAGGATCAAAAAACCTCTCCGGGTTAGGAATCTTTTCCTTTACCTAGATTCGATGTGTTTGATCTCCGAGTAAGATCGCGCAATTTAGGGTATAAAGTCCAAAAGGCTTTATTTGTAAAGAGGATTACAAAACAATCGGCTGAAGGGCGGGGAGGAGGAATAATCTACGCACGAAAACATTTAGTTGTATGAAATCTCGAGAGTTAGTATTTAATAAAATCATGTTTATAGCGCGTATTATATTGGATTTCAACAGTGGCCTGTTGTGGGGTCGACCAACTCGTCGATTGATGGCAGGGGGTAGCTATCCTTGGGGCAGGCTTTGTTCAGGTCTTTAAAGTCGACGCACATGTGCCACTTCCTGCTGGCCTTCTTGAACAACACGAAAGTGGACAGCCACTTCGGGTATTGGACCTCGCGGACGAACCCCGCGACCAACAACTTCTCTACCTCTGCATTCGCGGTGCTAGCTCTTTCTTTGTTCATTTTTCTTCGCCTTTGCACCACGGGACGAGTGGCACTTTCGACGTTTAAGGAGTGCTGGGCCACAGTCTGCGGGACCCCGCAAAGATCTTTTGCAGTCCAAGCGAACACGTCGTGGGAATCGGCTAGCAAGGACTCCAGCAATAGTGCTGAGTCCCCAGAGAGACACTCTCCGAGGTAGAGCTTTTCTACCTTGGTGCTAAAGGGGGTGACGACCCTCCCTTGGTCTCCGAGGCTTAGACCAAAAAGTCCCGAACCTCGAGATCGACGCCCTCGGGAGCGTCCACTACAAACACCGGACACCTCTGCTTTCCGGAGGTTGCGTAACACACGCGACCCTCCTCTTGGTTGCCTTTGACCTCGCCAACTCCTCCTTCAACTGGGAACTTCATCTTCAGGTGGTAGATGGACACCACGGCTTGAAATTTTATCAAGGATACTCTCTTGACGATCGCGTTATACACCGAGGGTAAACGCACCGCGGTGAACTCTATCATCTCGATTCGCCTGGTCGAACTTGTTCCCAGCGTCATCCATAGGTCGATGAGGCCCGCAACATCGACCCCGTCGCCCGAGAAGGATGTCATCTTTCCCGCGTAAGGCTTCAGAGATGTGGCCAAGATACCCAATTGCTCAAAGGCCTCATAGTACATAATGTCCATAGAAGATCATGTGTCCACCAAGACTCGCTTTACCATCTTCGAGGCCAGCTGGGCATGCACCACCAAAGGGTCGGAGATTGGCATATGCAGAGCCTCAGAATCCTCAAACGTGAAGGCCAACCCTGCATGGGACTTTGAGGATTGCTCAACACCGAATACCGAAGGCGCATGATGGCTAGCCCACGCGTACCTCTTTCGCTCCGATTGGCTGGAGCCTGCTGATGTCGCACTTTCTAGTTAGTTTTCATGGGTAGTTTTCTAGTTAGGACTGAGTCTTTTCTAAGTTTAATGTGTTGTTTTGAGTCGTTCTTGTGGATTTTCATATTATCTTAAGATACAGAGTCTACATAAGTGTGTTTAATGTTTTGTAGGTCTTTGAAGCGTTGAGGAGGAGATATTTCGGTTTTTAAAGCTTTCTAGGAGGTGGTGCTAGGTGTTGTTTGGTGGTGATGTTGAGAGAAGAGCAAGAGTCAATGCATGTGAAGGTTTGATGATTTAAGAGTGAAGATTTCAAGGTTTAAGTGCTTAAAAGAAGGAGCTAAAGGACGTCTTAAAAGGCCAAGAGCGATTGAAGAAGGAACAATGAAGGAAAGCCAAGCATTGGAGCAAGTTTTGAGCAAGAAATGAGGAAGTTATGTGCAGCCAGAGGGTCGGTGACGACCCAGCCATGGTCGGTGACGACCCACTCCGTGTGTTGCCGAATTATTGCTTGCGCCTTAAGTTTGGTTTAGTAATTGTTTTATTTATGGGCCTTTTTAAGATAGATTTTAGTTTCCATATAGATTTATTTCTACCACTATATAAGGACCTTTAGGGTTTTTATTTCAAAGGAGGTTGATTTGGAAAAAAATGTTCTTAGGGTTTGTTGTGGAGACGGAACAAGTTGCAAGTTTGGTTTTCTAGTTTTCTTTGATTCCAAGCTCTTGGACAATTAGAGAGACTTGGAGGTTTGCTTGAGTTTGTAAGTTTTCTTTTGAATCGAAGTTTGTTTGAATTTGAATCATGTCTTCTCTTTCGTTTGTGATTGTTGATTGTTTTATGGATCGTGAGTAGTCTACTTTCTAGGGTTGGGGTGAAACCCGACGAGTTATGCATGATTAAGGCATGAATATTTGAATGAACCATCTCTTTTAATCTCTATCTATTATCCTCTTGTTTGATATCTATTCCTTGATGAAAGTCAAAGCATGTTCATGTTTATGAGTGAATCGAAGGATTTAGTTGTGAATTTGGATTATATTTGGTTGAAACGAAAGTTAAACCTTTAGGAAACAAGTAGGATTGCAAGTTTAGATCTTTATGAAAGTTAAGGTTTTTACTTGAATTATCATGATGAGAGTCATACATGGGATTATTTATGGTTGTTTTTGATTCATGTTTGCATGCATAAACTTGTTGTGGTGAATCCTTTGCCCTACATCTTCCTTAATTTGGTTTTTCGGAATTTTCTCGTACCCGGATAGGTCGGTTACGACCCTTGTTAGGTCGGTGCCGAGCGCCTGTGTTCCTTGTTTTCTCCTGCGTTTGTGTTGAAGTATTGGTCGGTTACGACCTATTTTGGGTCGTTGCCGAGCGTCAGTTTGAGTGATTTGCTTTGTTTTGTTTTCTTTTATTAGGATTAGTAGCTAGACATAGATTCTTCTAATTCCCGTGGACGAACCTGACCTCCCTGTACTCAGCGGGGTCTTGACTACAAATTTATTTATTGTCGGGAAACCCTTTCAACACCTGCCAAGGAGGGACCACCCGAGATGGTGTAAGTGAAACCATCGGGCGTCGCGACATGGTCGGAGCGTGCTTGCTTTGCGGGAGCTTGTTGCTCGATGTTGTTGGTCCTCACTGGATTTTGGCCCTGCGACACCTTGTTTGCCCCCGAGGCGGGATTTCCTCGGCCGTTGTCTTTTGGTTTGTACAAAGGGCCGCCTTTCCCCCTATACCCTCGCTACCCACCTCCGAAGCAGTTCCAATTTCTTCCTCCACCATTGTTCCCCTTTGAGTTGTTATTTTTTGCATTGCTTCCCTTCGTGTTATTCTGCTTCGCTTGAGGCTGAGACTTCACGAGATATTGGGTTTGCGTCACATACGCGTCCCTGGCTAGGAGCGCATCCCACCTTTCCCTTCCCCTTAGCATCGGCCACGATTTCTTTGTCGATCCTCGGGCGTGAGCTTTGGTTGGCGGCGTCCTCGGCATACACCTGAGCGATGATCCGAGAACATAAATCGTCGTACGTCGCGGGGCACTTTAGGAAGATATAGTTTTTGAACTCCCCGTGGCTCAGTTTACCCATTAGGGTATCTCGATCTGAAGCCTCGTCGACGTGCGCGATCTCATCCACTGCGGTTGTGAACCTTGTGAAAAAGGAACCCCGCGCCTCGTCCTCCCCTTGTTCAATTCCATGCAGGTCGCTCATGTTTTTCTTGCGCTTCTTAGAGCCACTAAAGTGTGCGATGAACGAATCGCATAACTGGGCCAAGGAGGGAATGGGACCGACCTTGAGGTTGATGAACCAGTTCATCGCGGCCTTCTCCAAGGTAGTTAGGAACACGCGGCAGAAAATAGCATCGTTGTATGAATTGACATTCATTTGGATGGCGAAGTGTTTTACGTGCTCCTCGGGATAAACGGTTCCATCATAGAACCCCATCTGCGGCCTGTGAAAACCCTTGGGCATTGGCTCGCCCTGGATCTCGTTTATGAAGGGCAAATGCCCTCCCACCTCATCGGGGCGACGCCGCGAGCGCGACTTTAGGGTATGCACGACGTTTGCCGATGTTTCTGACATTTCTTTTCGTTGCACCCGTGAACGTAACGAGTGGGACCTCGTGATCTGCATGGGATCCCGGGTTGGCCTCTCCGTTGATGAACCATTGATTGATGCTTCATGCCCCGGAACATGTCCGGGGACGTACTCAGGTACATACTCGGAATGGGGGAGTCGAAGCCTTAGGATGGGAACGTGCTCGGGCAACGTAGGAGCATAGCCATGCAGGGTAGGGATATGGATTGGGAGGGACACTGCTCTGCGCGTACCCTGGGTAGGGATATGGATTGGGAGGGACACTGCTTAGCGCGAACCCCGGGAACGGATAGGTATTCTGCGGGGTTGGAAACTGGTTCGCGTAACCTTGAAAGGGGTACGCATTTTGTGGGGCAGCATACGCCCACCCCGAAGGGACCCCGAATAGCCATGCTGACTGCGGTGCACCGTTGTCCCACTCCGCGGTTTCGAGCATGTTTTCGGGATGAAGGGGAAAAAAGTTGTTTGGGCAAGCCATTCTTTTTTCTTTTTTTTTTTTTGAGATTGAAAGTCAAGGTTTGTGCTTGTCGGGAAACTACTTAGGATGAAGAATATCCCGCAAACGACTCCAGTGATGAAATCCGAAATAAACCAACGCTAAAGACAAGAAATGAGATTATACATTTCGACGAGACAAACCCTTGCTTTTATTAATGATTGACAAGCGAGATTACAACAACTGGATTCTGCCCCATATTTCTTCTACGAGATTTGAGGTGTGACACCCTTATACCCTATGACGTATATTTGTAAAACTTATCTCTTATACAAACAGATGAGAGACATATATTAACTATCCATGTAAGCATATAACAGAAATTAACAACCATAAAAGGAAGTACACACATATTTATGTTGTTACTTCTCATACTAAATCATCTATTACTCTAACTTCTATTACAAAACATATGTCTATGATGCAAAATGAGGAGGAGAAGGTTGCATTGAGCTTCAGCCGGCTAACCTGTATGAATGTGACCTCTAACAGAGACACACGTCAGTAAGTTCTAGCTGAGCCTGAAAAATTATTTTGCGATTTATGTGAGTTGCATACTCAATGAATATAAACCATCATCAATTATTTCCCACAGAGTCAAACATTTAGTCCATGTACATATACACACATATTATATATATATCATATATAATTTTACTATGCAAATGCCGATGTATCCAATTTATTATTCTGTGAACTGTACAAGCCTGAATCTGCCCCGGGTTTATTGTATATAGACTCTTATGGTCCCTTTAGGAAAGAAATCCAAATATTTTCTCATTATGACCCGTAGGTCCTGTATGATCCGTAGATCTTGTATGATCTGAAGATCGTGTATGATCCATAGATCCTGTATGGCCTGTAGGTCCTGTAATATAAATTCAGGGCGAGACAGTCACAAGTCTTTTTAAATCTCATTGCAAAATGCTATGCAATCAAGTGCATCATGTAATCATATATCATATGTCATCTGTTAACATACTTTCTGTGTAAACAACTCTAGAAATTTCAAAGCTATCACGTATAACACATATATCCATATAGCTCATATAGCACATATATCCATATAACACAAATAGCAAATAGGGTTTAATCTCCAGTCTATACTCACCTGTTTAAGACAGATACTATATCACTTCTCCTTGTCCTTGACCACGACTTATGACTTGTGTTCCTATATATTATAACTAGACCTGTCAAAATATGACCCGAACCGAAAAATCTTGAGTTATAACCCAAAAAAATAAACCCGAAACCCGTTTTTAACCGAACCCGGTGACCCGAAAAATTTCCGGGTCAAAAACGGGTCGGGTCGGGTTGCCCGAACGGGTCAACCCTAAATACGTGAAAATAAAAAGGTTGGCGGGATTCTATGTAATTCCAGTAAAATATCCCGCCCACTTATTCCCAATTTTTTTTCTAAACCCTAATTCGTCTCTTTCCTCTCCTCTCTGACTCCTCATTCCGTTTCTTTCCTCTCTTGACTCGCTCCGCTGCTGGAGACTGCTTGTGAACGACTCCCAGGAACGCTCCCTGGAAGGCATTGTTGAAGGCTCGTGAATCCCAGGAACGTGTTGAGAGGGTTTCTCGGCCAACAAATAAATTTGTAAGTCAAGACCCCGCTGAGTACAGTGGAGTCAGGATCGTTCCACAGGAAGCAAGGTTGTTTGTCTATCAATCTAAAAAATCAAATAAAATCAAACAAAAACACTCACGAGATGCCTCGTTAACGACCTTGTCAGGATCGTTACCGAACCACCGAACACAAAAATAACAATTAACGACCTAATAAAATTCTAATTAATACTCGGTACCGAAGCAAGTATTCAGCAACGAAGATTTATCAGAAATAATTCAATTAAAACAAAAATCTAGGATAAGGGACACCACAACATAGCCAAGCATAAGAATTCGTAAGAAGATAAGATCATGCCTTTAAATAGATAGAGTCATCAACTTTCATTGACTTAACAAGTAAATTAATCTATTTTCATAAACTAACTCACTCAATTGCTTGTTTTAGATCTAAAGCTTGAAACTTTCGTTTTCAAACAATATCAACCTTCAAGTTACTAACTTTTCTCTTTCAATCAAGTTAAAACTCAAATTACCTCAACTCCCGTTACGGTATTAAGCACAACAAACAATCTCAATAAAGATAAAAGGCATTCAACACACTATCTTATTCATCAAACATGCTCAACTATGCCGGGCTTAACCCCGACCCTAGAAAAACAGACTACTCACTACTCATGATTAAGAAACTAAAAACTTCAATAAAAACAAACATTGAAACAAAACTCAAACTTAAATTAATAACAAAAAATATCGTCTTACAGAGATTCAGAAGGAAACCAAAACAAAACAATCACCGAACAAACTCGATCAACGAACCTCGGAAACCGTCGTTACCAACCCTCGTCACCGACTTCCGATCCGGTTCTCTCTCCTTCGGCCTTCCTCCAAATCTCCTCCAAAACTAGCTCTAAAAATCTACTCCAAAATTAAGCCCCCCCCCCCCTTTCTATGCTAGATAGAAGGGTATTTATACTAGAAAATCCTAAAAAACTAAAAAGGCTAAAAGATAAAAACTTTCCTAAAAAGATAGAAACAATCTCTAAACGATAGAAATAAAATCTAGAAAGATATTAAACCCTAAAATACATATTCTAATAACCCATAAAGATTCTAAAAAGATACTCAACCGATACGGAAATAAATTCCCGCTCAGGATCGGTGAATAATAAAATAATACTCCGAAATCTTTCTCTTCGTGGCCTCGTTAACGACCCTTCACAGCCTCGTTAACGAGCCTGGGGTTTTGTTTTCTTCAACACCTCCTCTCGTATTCTCGAACCTTGACTTCTTAAATCTTGCACTTTCCCGTCCTTCACTGTAATGCTCCAAATTTAGCTCCTTTCCTCGCTAAAACCTGCAAAATACACAAAATAGCGTAGATTCCACTCTTTTCATAGATTTATGCAAAACTAACTAAAATTACTCAAAACTAAACCTAAACTAGACAAAACTAAACCTAATAATCAAAGAAAACCTATCAAAAACTATACTAAAAATGCGAACATCAAAATACCCCATACTTAGACTTGCTTGTCCTCAAGCAATAAACAAGATACTAACCAAAACCAAAACAAATCATGCTTATCAAGACATAGCCATCTTCAAAAAGCAACATCTACACATAAGAAAATTATAGCAAAAGACTATTAACATCCTCACACATATATGCACTTAAATAGACATAAAATAATACAATCCAACCTCTCAAGGGATATAATGTGTTTCACTCAACTCTCATGTGTTTTGGCTTATAATTTCAATCTCTCAACTCATCCTATATACAAAAACTCATAGAAATTGGAACTTATATCACCAATACTCTCCACCCAAGATTTGTCAAAACAAGCAAAGAATCATCAAGAGAACTTAGGCTCAATGAAAAAACTTCATAGAAGCTTCCATTCGGCCGGGTTGTAATGGGGCTTGGTAAAGACAATAGGGCGTGGAAAATATTTTGGCTATGTGGTGCTAATAATATCCGGGAATCAAAGACTCCTAAAAACTCACACATAACATCAAAACTCTCATATAAGATAACCAAACTCACTCTCATATTATGCACACTTTATTTTCACTCACCCTTTATCATCCTAGAAAGTCTCATAACCAAAAATAAAAGAATCTCTTGATATTATCTTTTAAACACAAATGCACTTCAACTTTTCCTCTTTCTTTCTCTTTTTTTCTTTTTTTTCTTTTTTTTTTTTGTTCTCGCTGCCTCGTTAACGAACCCATATCCGGGTCGTTAACGATCCACCGTATACATTTCTTCCCTTTAAAACTTAATTGTGCATCTTTTTATCAAGAGACCTTTCTTACATGTAATAACAAGAGACTTCCAAATCTACCCTTCCCAAATACCCTTTAATTCAAGCAAATAGAAACTCTTTTCTTTTCAACAAAACACAAAACTTTACCTCTCCAATCTAAGTCCTAATTCCCAGATAGGGTCAAGCTTATCTCGGTTAGGGAATAATTTTTTGTGGAGCTAAAAATAAAAGGTTTCAGGCCAGAATTAGTTGTCAAAAGAAGGAATAATGTAAAGGTAGATAGGGGATAATAGGGCTCATAAAAATAAGTTCTCTATCATATGATTTTCACAAGAAATGAACTATAAATCCTATAAGGGTCTCAAGAAATAGATAACCATCACAATTCCAAGAGATATTATGCATAAGGAGAGTAAATCACACAAAAAAGAAGAGGGATTTATAAATGTTCTCCCTATAAGGCCAAAAATTTCTCACAAGGTAGGTTTTGTTGGATTGCATCATTTATGCTATAAAAGTATATGTGCTCAATTTCATCTAATGCTATTCTCTTCTAAAAACAATAATTTCAATTTTTAAGAATCCGGCTATACTTTCAAAGACATATTTGCAAGGAATTATATGATTAAAGTAATGATTGCTATCATAGAACTTTAAGAAGGGATATTTATCAATTCTAAACTCTTTTTGGATTTTTTGGTTTTTTTTCGATTTTTTCAATTTAAAAGAAATAACAACTACACAAAAATACCTAGGACATAATTTTTCTACTTTCTTCCCACCCCATACTTAAAATTACAGTGTCCCCACTGTAAGAAAAATAAGAAGAAGAGGGAAAAGAAATAGAAAACAAAACAAAAAATTTAAAAAGAAAAAGAAAGACATAAAACTTACAAAAGTGGAAACAAGGAAAGGAAACATCATCTTGAGCTTGATCAACGGTTCGGTGGAGGAAAATAGTGCTCAAAGTTCCCCATGAAGTCATACATCGTCCTCCAACGCTCAGCATCCTCCGCCTCTCTCTGACGTTGCCGCTCGTCCTCCATCGACATGCGAGCGGAGTAGACGGTTTCCCATCTATCCATCCTCCGATGAATGTGATCGGTCTGAAGGTGAAGCTGTTGCATCCGTGCAGAAAGATCCTCGGCCCATGGTGGTGGTATGCTCGATCCTGCGTATTCGGGCTGAGGAGGTGGTGGGTAGTGAGGCTGGAAATGGTCTTGATACATCACCGGGTTGTAAGGCATTAAGCCATATGCATGAGGGTCGACAGGAGCTGGTGGACGGTCGACAGGAGCTTGCGGCACCTCGTTAACGAAGCTGGTTGCCTCGTTAACAGTGTTGGGTGGTGGCTGGAAATGGTCGTTAACGACCCTTGTTGGCTCGTCGACGAAGATGTGGCCTCCTAATTCCTCCGTCTCCATATCTTCTTCTGTAAAGTTGAGCTCCTCAGTGCCGCCCTCGGTGTCGGCTTCCTCGGTGTCATTGCCTACGACCTCGGTATCCTCTTGCTCATCTTCTTCTTCATATTCATCCACATCGTCCTGCTCAAACCGGGTGTGACATGGCCGAAGCGAGAGCTCATCCTCCGGTTTTGGCTCCAATGGGTAAGGTTGGCCCGTCCACACTTTGTACCAATTCGGTACGTAGAGTAGCTCATACATGTCGAGGGAAGGTATGACTACTTGATCTCGAACCTTCACCTTGTAGCCTCCCTCGGCTTGCACGAAAATCCCGGCACTATACCAATAGTTCTTGTTGAGGAGTTGAGCGTGGGGCGGTGTGTAGCAGGTGAGATCGACTCCAAGATTTTTAGCCAAGAGGCTAACCAAATTGCCACACCACACCTCCTTGGACTTGTGGAACTTCTCGACATAGTAGAGCCATTCGTACCCCAAATTCAAGGGGTCGGGCTCCTCGAAGATGATGGTGCGGAAGCAAGCGACCTCCGTCCTTGTAGACCGGTTCAACTCCTTCTTCGGCCAGAATGTTGCAGCGAGGACTCTCAAGATAATCCGGAAGATGGGGTTGGCTATGGTTGCCCCGGATAGCGCCGCAGTGGAGGATTGAACGTCTCCGGTGATGTAGCTCCAAGTGCGGGTCACTAGGTAGTCCTTCAAGCTATAGTCTCGAGACGGGTTTGGGAGCTCCAAGATTGCATTGAACTCCGCCATGGTGAAGTCACGGTCCTCGTTACCGAGCCGGAACCGAATGCGTCCTGGTGAGATCTTCGACGAGAAGTTAGTCTCCAAGGTGGCAAAGAACTCGGATGTGAGGGCCGGATAATGTGGCAAGCTCTCTTGCTTCAATAAGTGTGCGGCCCCAAGGATGATGAAGGCGTCCTTGACATCCGTGTAGATGCCCGTAGAGACGGCGCTAGACTTCGAGAACCATCGGGTGTAATGGTCCTTCTCCAAAATATCCCGGTAGCGCCGTACTTGGCTCTGACTGCTCAAAATCACATCGTCCACCCGGGGTGGAGATGGAGACCTGTGGTTCCTCCTCTTCTTATGGGATCGGGTAGCGGGTCTGCTTGAACTAGCCATGGATCCTACAAAATAATCGAAAATTTTCCAAGATAAGATCCACTCAAAAATAATAGGTATGAGACCCCATACTTGGTCTCAAAATTTACCTCGGAATTATTCATAAACTACCCAATTGGGTTGATCACGAGTCTGGGCTCGGATGGATCATCTATGAAGTGCAGGGTCGTTAACGAGCCTGGGTGGGTCGTTAACGACCCGCCGAGAGCAAAACCAGAAATTTCCGAAATTAAATCTACCTTTAATTCAGCACAAATCAAGCATGCAATCTTCTATTATTCTCGACAATTCCCCCATTGGGTAAAAGCACCCCATACTTACTCAATTACCCATCCCGAACATGCTAAAAATTTCCCGAAATTTTGACATGCAAAGTTCGAATTTTTAGATCTAGAACAAGAAAAATTCATGCTTTTTTAACTAAAGGGTTACAATAGCTAATCTATCATGAATCATCTTACCTAAAACATGAACAACTAAGCACAATCAAGAATTTTTAGAACGGATTTTAAGCATGCTCATCGATCTCCCTAAAAATCATGGTTCAAGATATGAAATTTAACCCTATAGATAATCAATCATGCAATTTCAAGCAAGGGTTTAGAAATCATACCGGAGAACCGAGAATTAAAAGAACAAGGGTCGGAATCGGGGTGGTTAACGAGCTCGTCATCGGTGGGAATGGCTTCCGAACTCCGGTATCGATGGTGTCTCCGGTGGTCGTTAGTGTGGGATTTCCGACTCGGTGGGAGAGAAGGGAAAGGGGTTGAGAGAGTTTTGGGTTTGAGAGTGAATGTGGGAGAGATTGTGGTAGAATTTTGGGAGGGGTAGAAGGGTTTTTATAGGAGGGGTAAGGATAGAGGGGGGTGGCGGCTAGGGTTAGAAAAATTAACTAGGTTAGAATTACTTACCTGCCCCGTGTTGTGACGAATCGGGTCGTCCGAACCGGGTCGTTAACGACCCTGGGTGGGTCGTTAACGAGCCACCGTGGCCTCCTTGAGTGAATTTTCGACCCCTTTTTTTCCTGAAATCTTGTTAGCTCAAAAAAATCTTATTTCTATCCTATTTAAAAACTAAAAAGAAAAATAAAAGAAAGCTAAGAAATAATCTAAAAAGAAAAAGAAAAAGAAAATAAAATAAACTAAACCTATTCTAAAAAGCGGGTTGCCTCCCGTAAGCGCTATGTTTAACGTCGTTAGCCCGACGAGCTCTCTCGCTAGTCTCATGGTGGTTCATGTCTGGCCATGTTGGGGTCTTGAGATATCTTGCCTTTAGCCTTATTGCCTCTGTGCACTTGAATTGCTAAATTAGGACCTTCTTCTTCTATCAGCAAGCTCGATATCCCTGGATTGTTAGTGTAGTCCGAAAGCCAAGGTGGTTTGGACTTTTCTGTAACCTCTGTAGTAGGGCCTTTGTGTATGTGAGAATCAGTGATCGGCAGATGTGGCTCGGTAGGAACTGTGGTGTCGAGTTCGGGTTGAGTCAACTCTAGTTGTGCCACTCCAATTGGGTCGTTGGCTTTTTGATCTAAATTTAATTCCACTCGTTCCTCTCCTATATCAAAAGTGAGGAGTCCCTTTCGCACATCAACTCTTGCTCCTGTTGTGGCTAAGAATGGTCGCCCGAGAATTATGGGGACATGAGGGTCTTCAGGCATATCAAGGACAATAAAATCATTCGGTATAAAGAATTTCCCGACTTGAATAGGGTAATCGTCCACTACTCCCGTGGCCTTGACACTTGACCCATCTGCCATGTACAGATTCATGTCTACTGGTTCCAGTGGTCCCATATTGGATTTAGACCATATTGAGAGCGGAACAAGACTAGCACTGGCACCAAGATCGCATAAAGCTTTGAACTTGTGGTTGCCTATGCCGATTGTGATTGCAAACCTCCCAGGATCTCCAAGCTTTTCTGGAAGAGCTATGGATCTGACCTCGTCCTGCAGCTCTGTAATAGATCTTTTCCTGCTAAGAATATCTTTCAAGAATTTTGTGTAAGCCGGCATTTCGCTTAGGGCCTCAACGAATGGGATGGAAATATTAATGCCCTGAAGAATCTTAACGAAACGCTTGAACTTACTCTCAGTAGAGTCCATAGATTTCTTAGTTGGAAATGGAAGAGTTTTCACCATCCTCGAAACCAAGTTAGGCTCGAGAGGTGAGAGTACCGGGTCGACATTGGGGTCGTTTGGTGTCCTCGGCGGGTCGTTACCGACCCTGATAGGGTCGTTAACTACCTTGGGATTCAGAGGAAGGCTCGGTTTATAGAACTTACCTGGGTTGGGCTCGTCAGGAATCCTGGGAGCCTTGTCATCCTGGTTTGTAGGCTCGGTACTAGCTCTCGTTGGCTCGTTAACGAGTTGGTTGGCGAGATCTTGTTCCTCCTTCTCTTCAGCTTGAACTCTCTCCGGTAGTGTCTTCCCGCTTCTGAGGTGTACCGCTGCTATTTGGCCTCTAGGGTTCTCCTCGGGACGGCCCGGGAGTTGCCCTTGTGGTCTTGGAATCCGTGCAGCAAGGTCTCCAAGTTGGGAATCAACACTCCTCTTCCAAATATCGAACTCTCCCCATCTTTTATCTTGTCGGTTCAGCTTGGCTTGGACGTCATCAACCTTGTTGTTCACTCCGTTGATGCTCTCTTTAATCTCCTGAACCCATGATGGCGTCTCCTGATGGCTGGAGGTCGATATGGTGCAGGTCGTCTATCTGGTGGGGGCCTGTGTAATTATGATTTGTATTCTGATTGCCCCATGGTTGATAGTTGTTTGACCTGTCATTATAATTAGGCTGGTTCCTGTAGGGTCCTCTCATGTAATCCATCTCAGCTATTGTCTCAGCGGTTCTAACCTGCTCAATGTTAGTGCAAGCAGAAGTACTATGCGCAGAAGAACCACATTCTTGACATGATTGAGAGGATTTCAGAAAACTTACCTGTTTCCTCAAACGGTTGACCTCATCTTGTAAGAATTGATTTTTAACATCGGTGTCAACCTCATCTCAGTTGGGCACATAGAGACGTTTTTGAGTTTGTGGAGCCTGCTGGGTTCCGTACATAGCATTGTAATTCGCCAGCTTGTCCAACAGTTCCCATGCCTCTGTCGGGTTCATCTCTAGAAAACCGCACGCAGTATGCGTGTTGATGCGGTTCTTGTTCTCTACGTTGATACCATGGAAAAAAATTTCTTGCAATACATATAAAGGTTGCCCATGAGTAGGGAATTGTCTAAGCATCTCTTTAAATCTTTCCCATGTTTCAACAAATGTCTCATTAGGCAACTAGTGATAAGAGGTGATACGTTTCCTTAACTCCGTTGTCTTAGCAGGAGGGAAAAACTTTGTAAGAAATTGATCATACAACGCTTTCCAAGTCCTGATAGACTTAGAAGGTAGGCTCTCTAACCAGTTCAGGGCCTTTCCAGTAAGTGACCATCTAAAAGCTTTTAACAGAACATATTCTAGCGAGACACCTTCAGCAGCTATGGTGTCACATAAATCAAGAAAATTTCTAATATGCTCCATAGGGCACTCAACAGGTTTCCCTTCAAACTGAGCCCGTTTAATCAAGGATATAAATTGAGATTTGATCTCAAAAGGTTTCTCTATCGCAGGAAGCACAATAGGAGATTCTGGCACCCTCAGTTCCGGATGCATGTATTGCTTGGCATTCTTTGGATAGGCGTTTAGCTCTTCTTGCAGTCGAGCCTTGTCTGCATCAGTGCCGTCCTTCTCGGCTTTTAGTGCCTCCATCTGGGTCCGGAGGATCTCTAACTCTCGAGCCATCTCTTCAGCTGTGGCCATGGCTCGGTTTTCTCGGAGTCGTCGGTGCAGTGAACGTTCGGGTTCTGAGTAATAACTGGAGCTATCAAACTGAAGCCTTCTTCGTCCTACCGGCATACATTGAGAAAACAAACAAAGAACACAAAAATTAAAAACAAAAACGGGGTCGGGCTAGTCCCGATCCCAAAGATAAACTAACAACTCGTTGCTTCCCCGGCAACGGCGCCAATTTGTTGAGAGGGTTTCTCGGCCAACAAATAAATTTGTAAGTCAAGACCCCGCTGAGTACAGTGGAGTCAGGATCGTTCCACAGGGAGCAAGGTTGTTTGTCTATCAATCTAAAAAATCAAATAAAATCAAACAAAAACACTCACGAGATGCCTCGTTAACGACCTTGTCAGGATCGTTACCGAACCACCGAACACAAAAATAACAATTAACGACCTAATAAAATTCTAATTAATACTCGGTACCGAAGCAAGTATTCAGCAACGAAGATTTATCAGAAATAATTCAATTAAAACAAAAATCTAGGATAAGGGACACCACAACATAGCCAAGCATAAGAATTCGTAAGAAGATAAGATCATGCCTTTAAATAGATAGAGTCATCAACTTTCATTGACTTAACAAGTAAATTAATCTATTTTCATAAACTAACTCACTCAATTGCTTGTTTTGGATCTAAAGCTTGAAACTTTCGTTTTCAAACAATATCAACCTTCAAGTTACTAACTTTCTCTTTCAATCAAGTTAAAACTCAAATTACCTCAACTCCCGTTTCGGTATTAAGCACAACAAACAATCTCAATAAAGATAAAAGGCATTCAACACACTATCTTATTCATCAAACATGCTCAACTATGTCGGGCTTAACCCCGACCCTAGAAAAATAGACTACTCACTATTCATGATTAAGAAACTAAAAACCTCAATAAAAACAAACATTGAAACAAAACTCAAACTTAAATTAATAACAAAAATATCGTCTTACAGAGATCCAGAGAAAAACCAAACAAAACTATCACCGAACAAACTCGATCAACGAACCTCGGAAACCGTCGTTACCGACCCTCGTCACCGACTTCCGATCCGGTTCTCTCTCCTTCGGCCTTCCTCCAAATCTCCTCCAAAACTAGCTCTAAAATTCAACTCCAAAATTAAGCCCCCCCCCCCTCCCTTTCTATGCTAGATAGAAGGGTATTTATACTAGAAAATCCTAAAAAACTAAAGGCTAAAAGATAAAAACTTTCCTAAAAAGATAGAAACAATCTCTAAAAGATAGAAATAAAATCTAGAAAGATATTAAACCCTAAAATACATATTCTAATAACCCATAAAGATTCTAAAAAGATACTCAACCGATACGGAAATAAATTCCCGCTCAGGATCGGTGAATAATAAAATAATACTCCGAAATCTTTCTCTTCGTGGCCTCGTTAACGACCCTTCACAGCCTCGTTAACGAGCCTGGGGTTTTGTTTTCTTCAACACCTCCTCTCGTATTCTCGAACCTTGACTTCTTAAATCTTGCACTTTCCCGTCCTTCACTGTGATGCTCCAAAATTAGGTCCTTTCCTCGCTAAAACCTGCAAAATACACAAAATAGCGTAGATTCCACTCTTTTCATAGATTTATGCAAAACTAACTAAAATTACTCAAAACTAAACCTAAACTAGACAAAACTAAACCTAATAATCAAAGAAAACCTATCAAAAACTATACTAAAAATGCGAACATCAGAACGCTCCCTGGAAGGCATTGTTGAAGGCTCGTGAATCCCAGGAACGACTCCGAGGAACTGCTCGTGAATCGCATTGTTGAAAACTCGCTCGTGTCGTCGGGCTCCTTCTCCGCCGCCGCTCCTTCTCTGTCGCCGCTCCTTCTCTACCGCCGCTCCTTCTCTGCCGCCGCTCCTTCTCCGCTCTATTCTGGTTGCTCGTGTCGTCGGGCTCCTTCGTCGTCTGCTGGTTCGTATCACCAGCCTCTAGCGGTTTCTCCTCTCCTCTGTTGTCGGTGGTCAAGATCTATTGTTGCCTTGTTGTTGTTGGTGAGTTTCAATCTACATAATCTAGCTAATTGTATAATTGTATCAACTATCAAGTGTGCACTCCTATATAATTATATTCGATTGTGAAGTATGATAAGTAGGAATTAGGTAGATGTTGATGATGATGATTGATTAGTATTCATGCCTGTTGAAGGGGGTTGAGTTCTGATTAGCTTTGTTGTAGCTAATTCTCTGGTATTTGATTTTGCTCAAAGTTCAGTGGTTGGACTGAATTTGCGATTGAAAGTCATTACGTGCTAGAATTTGTGCTTAAAATTGAAGTTAAACCTGATTTGATTTCACTATAAGTTCATCTTCCGTTGACTTGCTTTACTGTGGAAGATGGTGATATTTTGATAAAGAATAATTTGATTTGTTATGCTGAAATTTTCAAACTCTTCTTATGAATTAGGGTGTTTAAGTGGGTGCTCTTATTCTTAGTTGCTTGATTAATCTCTCCTGATTGTGTGAGGACTGGTTTTACTAATTATTGGTTATGCTATGGTTGTTCGGTGGGCCTTGAATTTTGTAAAGCATTTCGATCGATTCATTTTCTATGTAGTAACTTTGTGATGAAAGATTCCACGGTGCTGAATTTGGATTATCTTATGTTTAGTAAGGGGTTGCTTTTGTGCTGATAATTGAATGCTTGAGTTACTTTTGGGCTGAATTTGAAAAGTGAATTTGAGTTGTTAACTTTTTATGCTTATTTGCATTGCTTTTGCAAAATTGATGTTTATCTAGATGTGTGCTTGGTTGATGTTTGTTTGAAACTTTGGAATTTGTGCTAAAGCCGACCAATAGTGTGCTGATTTTTTTTCTATGAATTTGGTTGGTTGCCATTTAATTTGGTGAAGTTATGTGTTGTACTAATGAGCTCTTTTAGTTTACTAGCCAAAAGTGTTCAGACTTTAATCCTTTGATAGTCAAACCACATTTTAACTAGTATCATGCCTGGGTTAGTCAAACCACAATATTCAGTTTATACCATTTGTGGGAAATCAGACCTTTCGAAGTTAGAATAGTAAATCAGAAAGTTGATGATGATGAGTATTCATGGTTTTTTAGCTGCCTAATTGTCTTGTTTCAGTTGTTTAGTAATCTCTAATGAGAGTCTAATTCTCATTGCATCAGTTTCTCCTTCTAAAACTATAGAACATGCCGCCAAGACCATATATCCCTAGAACTCGTAAGTCAAAAAGAGGAGATCGACCTTCTTTGCCATTTCTGGCTGGAAATTCTATTTCAACATCAGCGTCATCATCTCCCACTCCAGCGTTTGGTATTTATATTAATTCTTAAGCTCGTAACCTTATTACTTAAGTTATTAGTTATTACAAATAAAACTAATATGTATTTGCATATTTATTTATATTAATTCTATATTCTATTATTTAGGAACTTCGTCTATAGATTCTCCATCCACACTAGTTGCAGATTCAGCAGATGCCATTGCTTCAAGATCACAAACTCATAAAAAAAGAAATTGGAATGCTCCAATTTGGCAACATTATGAAACACACAGTGGATCTAAGTTTGAAGATGGAGAAGACCGAGCTGTTTGTAAGTATTGTGGTGGTGGACCTATTATGGCTGACACTTCTAGAGGTACTTCTAATTTTAAGAGGCACTTTGAGACTTGTGTGAAGCGTATAAGTGGTATTGAGGGTGAAACTGTTTTAGCTAAAGATGAAAAACTGATGCGTAAAGTTGATCAATCTGTTTATAAGAAAATTGTTTGTCTTTCTATCATTAGACACAACTATCCTTTTAGTTATGCTGAGCATGAAGGGACAAGGAATGTATAGTTGTATTGTACAATTGTAGACTTGTAGTTAAAAATGACTTGTATATTGATTATTGATTGATCAAACCTTGCTTAAAATGACTTGTAGACTTGTAGTTGTATAGTTGTATTGTACAATTGTATTGTGCACATTTATTATGAATTTTCAAGTAAATATTTGGGAAGACAAGCACGAGAGATGAATGTATTAAAACAAACACGAGCAATGAATAATTCAAAAATAAATGGACTTATTTTGGCATAAAAAAACTAATGTGTGTAGACTTGTCAATCGGGTAGACACCTAGACCGGTCAATCGAGTCAAGTGGATCGGATTCGGGTTTTTGTATGTCGGGTTCGGGTCAATTACAGTCGGGTCATTCGACCCGTTGGGTTGAACCGAACCCGAAATAAACCCGTAGTGACCCGACCTATTTTGACCTGGTAAATTTGTGACCCGAAATGACCCGACCATTAGTTGACCCGAACCCGACATGCAAAAACCCGAACCCGACCCGCCCGACCCGATTGATGTTGAGAGGGTTTCTTGACAACAAATAAATTTATAATCAAGACCCCGTTGTTGTATAGCAGAGTCAGGTTCGTTCCACAGGAAGCAAGGTTGTTCGTCTATCAATCTAACAAAAAGCAAACAAAAGCAAATAAAACACTCACGAGCAGCCTCGTTAACGACATTGTCAGGGTCGTTAACGAACCACCGAACACAAAACACCAAAACTAACGACCTAATTAAAATCCAATTAAAATTCGGTACCGAGGCAAGTACTCAGCAACGAAGATTCGCCAGAAATAATTCAAATAAAACAAAAATCTAGGACTAGGGACACCACAACATAGCCAAGCATAAGAATTCGTAAGAAGAAAAGATCATGCCTTTAAACAGATAGAGTCATCAACTTTCGTTGACCTAGCAAGTAAATTAATCTACTTTCGCATCCTAATTCACTTAATTGCTTGTTTTAGATCTAAAGCTTGAAACTTTCGTTTTGAAACAATATCAACCTTCAAGTTACTAACTTCCTCTTTCAATTTAGTTAAAAACTCAAATTACCTCCACTTTCGTCTTGGTATAAGCACAACAAACAATTCTCAATCAAAGATAAAAGGCATTCACAACTCAATCTTACTCATCAAACATGCTCAACTATGTCGGGCTTAACCCCGATCCTAGAAAAAGAAACTACTCACTAATCATAACTAAGAAACTAATAACTTCAATCAAAAGAAACATTGAAACAAAACTCAAACTCAAATTAATAAGAAAAATATATCGTCTTACAGAGATTCAGAAGAAACCGAAAAACATAAAAACACCGAACCACAATCACGACCAACGACCCCCGGCAACTGTCGTCTACCGAGCCTCGGCGGTACTCTTCCGATCCGAATTCTCTCTCTCTTTCGGCCCTTCAAAAATCTCCTCCTAAAAATTCTTTCTAAAAAGCTCTCCAAATTCCCCCCCCCCTCCCTTTCTATGCTAGATAGAAGGGTATTTATACTAAAAAGCTAAAAACTAAAAAGGCTAAAAGATATAAACTTTCCTAAAAAGATAGAAACAATCCCTAAAATATAGAAATAAAATCTAAAAAGATATTAAGACCTAAAATACATATTCTAACAACCCCAAAAGATTCTAAAAAGATACTCAACCGACACGGAAATAAATTCCCGCTCAGGATCGGTGAATTATAAAATAAATACTCCATATCTTCTTCTTCGTAGCCTCGTTAACGAGCCCTCACAGCCTCGTTAACGAGCCCTCACAGCCTCGTTAACGAGCCTGGGCTTCGTTTTCTTCCACACTTCCTCTTGTGATCTCGAGCTTCGTCTTCTTCGAACTTGCACTCCTCCGTCTTTCGCTATAATGCTCCAAATTCAACTCCATTCAGCTCCTTTCCTAGCTAAAACCTACAAAATTCACAAAATAGCGTAGATTCCACTCTTTTCACAGAAATATGCAAAACTATCTAAAAATACTCAAAACAAAACCTAAACTAAACAAAACTAAACCTAATAAGCAAAGAAAACCTATTAAAAACTATACTAAAAATGCAAATATCAAAATACCCCATACTTAGACTTGCTTGTCCTCAAGCAATAAACAAGACACTAACCAAAACCAAAACAAATCATGCTCATCAACACATAGCCATCTTCTAAAAAGCAACATCTACACATAAGAAAATTATAGCAAAAGACTATTAACATCCTCACACATATATGCACTTAAATAGACATAAAATAATACAATCCAACCTCTCAAGGGATATAATGTGTTTCACTCAACTCTCAAGTGTTTGGGTTTATAAATTCAATCTCTCAACTCATCTTATATACAAAAACTCATAGAAATTGGAACTTATATCACCAATAATCTCCACCCAATATTTGTCAAAACAAGCAAAGAATCATCAAGAGAACTTAGGGGGCTCAATCAAAGACTTCATAGAAGCTTCCATTCGGTCGGGTTGTAATGGGGCTTGGTAATAACAATAAGGCATGGAAAATATTTTGGCCATGTGGTGCTAATAATATCCGGGAATCAAAAGACTCCTAAAAACTCACATCTCACCAAAGCTTTCATAAAACAACATACCAAACTTATTCTTCATTATGCACACTCATTTTCACTCACCCTTTATCATCCTAGAAAGTCTCATAACAAAAATAAAAGAATCTCTGATATTATCTTTTAACACAAATGCACTTCAACTCTTCATTTTATATTTTTTTTTCCATTCTCTTTCTCTTTTTTTTTCGTTGCCTCGTTAACGATCCCACATCAGGGTCGTTAACGATCCACTGTATACATTCTTCTTCCTCTTTTCACTACATCCATCAAAAACTTTATTGTGTGCATTTTTTCTATCAAGAGACCTTTCTTACATGTAATAACAAGAGACTTCCAATCTACCCTTCCCAAATACCCTTCAATTCAAGCAAATATAAAACTCTTCTCTTTTTAACAAAACACAAAACTTACCTCTCCAATCTAAGTCCTAATTCCCGGATAGGGTCAAGCTTATCTCGGCTAGGGAATAATTTTTGTGGAGCTAAAAACAAAAGGTTTCAGGCCATAATTGGTTATCAAAAAGAAGGAATAATGTAAAGGTAGATAGGGAATAATAGGGCTTATGAAAATAAGTTCTCCATCATATGATCTTCACAAGTAATGAACTAAAAATCTTATAAGGGTCTCAAGAAATAGATAACCATCACAATTCCAAGAGATAATATGCATAAAGAGAGTAAATCACACAAGAAAAGAAGAGGGATTTATGATGTTCTCCCTATAAGGCCAAAAAAAAATAACTCACAAGGTAAATTTTGTTGGATTGCATCATCTATGCTATAAAGTATATGTGCTCAATTTCATCAAATGCTATTCTCTTCTAAAAACAATAATTTCAAGTTGAGAATCCGGCTATACTTTTAAAGACATGCTTGCAAGGAATTATATGATTAAGCTAGTGATTGCTATCATAGAACTTAAGAAGGGATATCTATCAATTCTAAAACTCTTTTTGGATTTTTCAAAATTTTCAATTTTTTTCAATTTTTTCGATTTTTTTTGGTTTGCAACTTAAGAAATAAAAACTACATAGAGCACATAAACACCTAGGACATAAGTTTTCTACTTTCTCCCACACCATACTTAAAATTATAGTGTCCCCACTGTAAGGAAAATAAGAAGAAGGAAAAGAAATAGAAAACAAAACAAAAAATTAAAAAGAAAAAAAAAGACATAAAAACTTACAAAGTGGAAACAAGGAAAAGAAACTTCATCTTGAGCTTGAATCAACGGTTCGGTGGAGGAAAGTAGTGCTCAAAGTTCCCCATGAAGTCGTACATCGTCCTTCAACGCTCAGCATCCTCCGCCTCTCTCTGACGCTGCCTCTCATCCTCCATTGACATGCGAGCGGAATAGACGGTTTCCCATCTATCCATCCTCCTATGAATGTGATCCGTTTGGAGGTGAAGCTGTTGCATCCGTGCAGAAAGATCATCGGCCCATGTTGGTGGTATACTCGATCCTGCGTACTCGGACTGAGGAGGTGGTGGGTAGTGAGGCTGGAAATGGTCTTGATACATCACCGGGTTGTAAGGCATGAGGCCATAAGCAAGAGGGTCGACAGGAGCTGGTGGTGGGTCGACAGGAGCTCTCGGCACCTCGTTAACGAAGCTGGGTGCCTCGTTAACAGGGTTGGGATGGGGCTGGAAGTGGTCGTTAACGACCCTGGTGGGCTCGTCAACGAAGATGTTGCCTCCTAAAACCTCTGTGTCAATGTCTTCTTCTTCAAAATTGAGCTCCTCGGTGTCGCCCTCGGTGTCGGCTTCTTCGGTGTCATTGCCTACTACCTCGGTGTCCTCTTGTTCATCTTCTTCTTCATATTCATCCACGTCTTCCCGCTCAAACCGGGTTTCACATGGCCTAAGCGAGAGCTCGTCCTCCGGTTTTGGCTCCAATGGGTAGGGATGTCCCGTCCACGCCTCGTACCAATTCGGTACGTAGAGTAGCTCGTACATGTCGAGGCTAGGTATGAATAGTTGATCTTGAACCTTCACCTTGTAGCCTCCCTCGGCTTGCACGAAAATTCCGGAACTATACCAATAATTTTTGTTGAGGAGTTGGGCGTGAGCCGGTGTGTAGCGGGTGAGATCAACTCCGAGATTCTTAGCCAAGAGGCTAACCAAATTGCTACACCACACCTCCTTGGACTTGGTAGATTTCTCGACGTAGTAGAGCCATTCGTACCCTAAGTTCAAGGGGCCGGGCTCCTCAAAGAGGATGGTGCGGAAGCAAGCAACCTCCGTCCTTGTAGGCCGGTTCAACTCTTTCTTCGGCCAAAATGTTGCGGCGAGGACTCTCAAAATAATCCGGAAGATGGGGTTGACTATGTTTGCCACGGATAGCGCCGCGGTAGAGGATTGAACCTCCCCGGTGATGTAGCTCCAAGTGCGGGTCACTCGGTAGTCCTTCAAGATATAATCTCTCGACGGGTTTGGGAGCTCCAAAATTGCATTGAACTCCGCCATAGTGAAGTCACGGTCCTCGTTATCGAGCAGGAACCAAATTCGTCCCGCCGAGATCTTTGACAAGAAGTTGGTCTCCAAAGTGGCCAAGAACTCGGATGTGAGGTCCGGATAGTGTGGCAAGCTCTCTTGCTTCAACAGGTGGGCGTCCCCAAGGATGATGAAAGCGTCCTTGACATCCGTGTAGATGCCCGTGGTGACAGCGCTAGACTTCGAGAACCATCGGGTGTAATGGTCCTTCACCAGAAAATCTCGGTAGCGCCGTACTTGGCTCTGACTGCTCAAAATCACATCATCCACTCGAGGTGGAGATGGAGACCTATGGTTCCTCCTCTTCTTCTGGGCTCGGGTAGCGGGCCTGCTTGAACTAGCCATGGATCCTACAAAATAATCGAGATTTTTCCAAGATAAGATCCACTCAAAAATAAATAGGTACGAGACCCCATACTTGGTCTCAAAATTAACCTCGGAATTATTCGTAAACTACCCAATTGGGTTGTTCACGATTCTGGGCTCGTATTGATCGATGAAGAAATGCAGGGTCGTTAACGAGCCTGGGTGGGTCGTTAACGACCCGCCGAGAGCAAAACCAGAATTTTTCGAAATTTAATCTACCTTAAATTCAGCACAAATCAAGCATGCAATCTTCTATAATTTTCCACATATCCCTCATCGGGTATAAGCACCCCATACTTACTCAATTACCCATCCCGAACATGCTAAAAATTACCCGGAATTTTGATATGCAAAGATTGAACTTTAGATCTAGAACAAGAAAAATTCATGCTTTCCTAACTAAAGGATTGCAATAGATAATCTAACATGAATAATCTTTCCTAAAACATGAACAACTAAGCACAATCAAGAATTTTTAGGAACAAAAATCAAGCATGCTCATCGACCTTTCTAAGAACATGATTCAAGATATGAAATTTCGACCCTATAGATAATTAATCATGCAATTTCAAGCAAGGGTTTAGAAATCATACCGGAGAATCGAGAAATTGAAGAACAAGGGTCGGAATCGGGGTGGTTAACGAACTTGGCCTCGTCGGTGAACGGTTTCAGAGCTCCGGTAACGACAGCCTCTCGGTGGTCGGTACTGTGAGGGATTCCAACTCGGTGGGAGAGAAGGGAGAGGGATTGAGACTGTTTTGGGTTTGAGAGGGTGTGAATTTTGAGAGGGTTGTGGTAGAATTTTGGAAGGGGGTAGAAGGGTTTATATAGGAGGGATGAGGGTAGAAGGGGGCGACGGCTAGGTTAAAAATAGATAGATTAGGTTAGAATACTTACCTGCACCGTATCGTGACGAGTCGGGTTTTCCGAACCGGGTCGTTAACGAACCTGGGTGGGTCGTTAACGAGCCGTCGTGGCCTTCTTGAGTGATTTTTCGATCCTTTTCTCCTGAAATCTTGTTAGCTTAAAAAATTCTAATTTCTATCCTAATTAAAACTATAAAAAAAGAAGAAATAAGAGAAAGCTAAGAAATAATCTAAAAAGAAAAAGAAAATAAACTAAACCTATTCTAAAAAGCGGGTTGCCTCCCGTAAGCGCTATGTTTAACGTCGTTAGCCCGACGAGCTCCCTTGCTAGTCTCATGGTGGTTCATGTATGGCCATGTTGGGGTCTTGAGGTACCCCGCTTGTAGCCTTACAGCCTCTGTGTGCTTGAATTGCTAAATTAGGACCCTTTTCTTCTATCAGTAAGCTCGATATCCTTGGATTGTTAGTGTAGTCCGAAAGCCAAGGTGGTTTGGACTTTTCTATAATACCTATAGTAGGGCCTTGGTTGAACTCATGCACGTGGGACTCAGTGATCGGCAGATGTGGCTCGGTAAGGATTGTTGTGTCTAGTTCGGGTTGAGTCAACTCTATTTGTGCCACTCCAATTGGGTCGTTGGCTTTTTGATCCAAGTTGAATTCCACCCGTTCTTCTCCTATATCAAAAGTGAGGAGTCCCTTCCGCACATCAACTCTTGCTCCTGCTGTGGCTAAGAATGGTCACCCGAGAATTATGGGGACATGAGGGTCTTCAGGCATATCAAGGACGATAAAATCATTCGGTATAAAGAATTTCCCGACTTGAATAGGATAATCGTCCACCACTCCTGTGGCTTTGACACTTGACTCATCTGCCATGTACAGATTCATGTCTACTGGCTCTAGTGGTCCCATATTGGCTTTAGACCAGATTGAGAGCGGAACAAGACTAGCACTGGCACCAAGATCGCATAAAGCTTTGAACTTGTGGTTGCCTATGCCGATCGTGATTGCAAACCTCCCGGGATCTCCTAGCTTTTTTGGTAGAGCTATCGATCTGACTTCATCCTGCAGCTCTGTAATGGACCTTTTCCTGCTAAGAATATCTTTCAAAAATTTTGTGTAAGCCGGCATTTCGCTTAGGGCCTCAGCAAATGGGATGGAAATATTAATGCCCTGAAGAATCTTAACGAAACGCTTGAACTTACTCTCAGTAGAGTCCATAGATTTCTTAGTTGGAAATGGAAGAGATTTCACCATCCTCGGAACCAAGTTAGGCTCGAGACGTGAGAGTACCGGGTCGACACTGGGGTCGATTGATGTCCTCGGAGGGTCGTTACCGACCCTGATGGGGTCGTTAACTACCCTGGGATTGAGAGGGAGGCTCGGATTAGTAGACTTACCTGTGGTAGGGTCGTTAGATACCCTCGGAGCCTCGTCATTCTGGTTTGTTGGCTCGGTATGTGCTCTCGCTGGCTCGTTAACGAGCTGGTTGGCGAGGTCCTGTTCCTCCTTCTCTTCAGCTTGAATTCTCTCCGGTAGTGTCTTCCCACTTCTGAGGTGTACCGCTGCTATTTGGCCTCTAGGGTTCTCCTCGGGGCGGCTCGGGAGTTGCCCTTGTGGTCTTGGAATCCGTGCAGCTAGGTCCCCTAGTTGGGAATCAACGCTCCTCTTCCAAATATCGAACTCTCCCCATCTTTTATCTTGTCGGTTCAGCTTGGCTTGAACGTCATCAACCTTGTTGTTCACTCCATTGATGCTCTCTTTTATCTCCTGAACCCATGATGGCGTCTCCTGATGGCCTGGAGGTCGATATGGTGCAGGTCGTCTATCTGGTGGGGGCCTGCATAGTTTTGACTTGTATTCTGATTGCCCCATGGTTGATAGTTGTTCGACCTGTCATTATAATTAGGTTGGTTCTTGTATGGTCCTCTCATGTAATTCATCTCAGCTATTGTCTCAGCGGTTCTAACCTGCTCAATGTTAGTGCAAGCAGAAGTACTATGTGCAGAAGAACCACATTCTTGACATGATTGAGAGGATTTCAGAAAACTTACTTGTTTCCTTAGACGGTTGACCTCGTCTTGTAAGAATTGATTTTTAACATCGGGGTCAACTTCATCTCTGTTGGGTACATAGAGACGTTTTTGAGTTTGTGGAGTCTGCTGGGTTCCATACATAGCATCGTAATTCGCCAGCTTATCCAACAGTTCCCACACCTCTGTCGGGTTCATCTCTATAAAACCGCATGCAGTATGCGTGTTGATGCGGTTCTTGGTCTCTGCGTTGATACCCTGGAAAAAGACTTCTTGCAAAACATATAAAGGTTGCCCATGAGTAGGGCACTGTCTAAGCATCTCCTTGAATCTTTCCCATGTTTCAACAAATGTTTCATTAGGCAACTGGTGATAAGAGGTGATGTGTTTCCTTAACTCCGTTGTCTTAGCAGGAGGGAAAAACTTTGTAAGAAATTGATCATACAAAGCTTTCCAAGTCCTGATAGACTTAGAAGGTAGGCTCTCTAACCAGTTCAGGGCCTTTCAAGTAAGAGACCATCTAAAAGCTTTTAATAGAAAATATTCTAACGAGACACCTTCAGCAGCTATGGTGTCACATAAATCAAGAAAATTTCTAATATGCTCCATAGGGCACTCAGCAGGTTTCCCTTCAAACTGAGCCCGTTTGATTAAGGATATAAATTGAGACTTGATCTCAAAAGGTTTCTCTATCGCTGGAAGCACAATAGGAGATTCTGGCACCCTCAGTTCCGGATGCATGTATTGCTTGGCATTCCTTGGATAGGCATCTAGCTCTTCTTGTAGTCGAGCCTTGTCAGCTCGTTGACCTCAGCTTCTACGTCTGCTTCGTCCTTCTCGGCTTTCAGTGCCTCCATCTGGGTCCGGAGGATCTCTAACTCTCGAGCCATCTCTTCTGCTGTGGCCATGGCTCGGTTTTCTCGGAGTCGACGGTGCATGGAACGTTCTGGTTCTGAGTAATAACCTGTGTTATCAAACTGAAGCCTTCTTCGTCCTACCGGCATACACTGAGAAAACAAACAAAGAAAATAAAAATTAAAAACAAAAACGGGGTCGGGCTATTCCCGATCCCAAAGATAAACTAACAACTCGTTGCTTCCCCGGCAACGGCGCCAGTTTATTGAGAGGGTTTCTTGACAACAAATAAATTTATAATCAAGACCTCGTTGTTGTATAGCAGAGTCAGGTTCGTTCCACGGGAAGCAAGGTTGTTCGTCTATCAATCTAACAAAAAGCAAACAAAAGCAAATAAAACACTCACGAGCAGCCTCGTTAACGACGTTGTCAGGGTCGTTAACGAACTACCGAACACAAAACATCAAAACTAACGACCTAATTAAAATTCGGTACCGAGGCAAGTACTCAGCAACGAAGATTCGCCAGAAATAATTCTAATAAAACAAAAATCTAGGACTAGGGACACCACAACATAGCCAAGCATAAGAATTCGTAAGAAGAAAAGATCATGCCTTTAAACAGATAGAGTCATCAACTTTCGTTGACCTAGCAAGTAAATTAATCTACTTTCGCATCCTAATTCACTTAATTGCTTGTTTTAGATCTAAAGCTTGAAACTTTCGTTTTGAAACAATATCAACCTTCAAGTTACTAACTTCCTCTTTCAATTTACCTCCACTTTCGTCTTGGTATAAGCACAACAAACAATTCTCAATCAAAGATAAAAGGCATTCACAACTCAATCTTACTCATCAAACATGCTCAACTATGCCGGGCTAAACCCCGATCCTAGAAAAAGAAACTACTCACTAATCATAACTAAGAAACTAATAACTTCAATCAAAAGAAACATTGAAACAAAACTCAAACTCAAATTAATAAGAAAAATATATCGTCTTACAGAGATTCAGAAGAAACCGAAAAACATAAAAACACCGAACCACAATCACGACCAACGACCCCCGGCAACTGTCGTCTACCGAGCCTCGGCGGTCCTCTTCCGATCCGACTTCTCTCTCTCTTTCGGCCCTTCAAAAATCTCCTCCTAAAAATTCTCTCTAAAAAGCTCTCCAAATTCCCCCCCCCCCCTCCCTTTCTATGCTAGATAGAAGGGTATTTATACTAAAAAGGCTAAAAGATATAAACTTTCCTAAAAAGATAGAAACAATCCCTAAAAGATAGAAATAAAATCTAAAAAGATATTAAGACCTAAAATACATATTCTAACAACCCCAAAAGATTCTAAAAAGATACTCAACCGACACGGAAATAAATTCTCGCTCAGGATCGGTGAATTATAAAATAAATACTCCATATCTTCTTCTTCGTAGCCTCGTTAACGAGCCCTCACAGCCTCGTTAACGAGCCTGTGCTTCGTTTTCTTCCACACTTCTTCTTGTGATCTCAAGCTTTGTCTTCTTCAATCTTGCACTCCTCCGTCTTTCGCTGTAATGCTCCAAATTCAACTCCATTCAGCTCCTTTCCTAGCTAAAACCTACAAAATTCACAAAATAGCGTAGATTCCACTCTTTTCACAGAAATATGCAAAACTATCTAAAAATACTCAAAACAAAACCTAAACTAAACAAAACTAAACCTAATAAGCAAAGAAAACCTATTAAAAACTATACTAAAAATGTGAATATCAATTGACAGGTCTAATTATAACCCATTGCAAAAACAACATATTTACACTTACAAACTTTAACCCCAAATACAATGAAATGTCAAAAATGCATCATAACTTCTTGTGCATAATCCAAATCCTTTAAATCTTGACAATGATAAAACATATAAATAGAAGAAAGTTTTTCTAATTTAAACCTTTTCGAAAAACTTGATCAAAAGACTCCATAATATCATTACAAAGCAAAACCCTAAAATTACTCTAAAATCTTTTACCGAATATAAATCCAATATCAAAACACTCTCTGAGAACTATAAATCGACTGATTTTCAAATCAAAATCAAATATAGATCTAGATCTGGAAAAATCAGTGAAATCCAAATAAACCATTAACTAATTACAACTTACCAAGTCACGCTTGTACTTCGAGATTAAAACCCGATAGAAGAGATCGTGTACCAAAATCGAATCAAAATAACAATAAGCTTTCTCTCCAATTCTTCTCTCTTTTTTTTCTCGTACGTAGCTTGAATGAAAATAGTTCAAAGATCTTTTACATAAATAAGATGATGATCGAAGTCGGATTGGTAAGTCGGCAAAAACTTAAGAAAATTGCATTTTGCATTCTCAAAACTCTTTTACTACAAACTTTACCCTAAAATAATAATAATTAATTTTTAGTTAAAAACTTTTTAAAATATAATAAACTTAATCAGAGAATAAATATTACTTTTAAAAATGCACTATATGTCATGTCAATATATCATGTATATGCTCCTGATATTATATACAGGCAAAATGACGTATGCATTTTGGTCGTGGATGTTACATGAGGTCTCTATTCAACGAGGTTCGAGACCTCTTTGCTACAATGAGGTTGTTGCTTACAAACTGCTAAGAGGATCTTTTTCTATTACAAGTTGAAAGTTGCTATCTATTCAACGAGATTTAGAAACTAATTGATTACACCGAGATTGTAGTTTGCGAAGCAGCTAGCGAGATCTTGTTGAGACGAGGTCTCTTTGGGTGACTTGAAGTCTTTTTGTGGACCTTCTCTTGATTGTAGCGTGGTATTTGCGAATGTTTCAACACGTCGATCTTCAACAAGCAAGATAGTTCTTGAGTTAGAGATGTTTTTGACCATTGTAACCTTCGTGGTTCTCCTCTATTTATAGACGTTTGTGGAGCATGGCTTTCATCAATAAACGATGTGGGATGCTCGAGATACGGCCATTTGATTGGTCGGGAGACAGGTGGTCGATTATTGGTTAAGGATAAGGTGGCTTTTGACTGGTTGATCGGGGCGGGAGTGTCAACTTTTGAGTATGCGAGGTTCATCCTCGCTGATTCTAGAAGCACATCGCCTGACCGATATCCTTATTCGAGAGTTTGCGACATTCTGACCTCGTTCCAGCGGGGAACGCGCGCTGTTTGGCTTTCTCCCTTCCTCTGATTTCGGATTAGCCTGATTAGGGACCTCGCTTTTTTGGATGGGTGTAGAAAGAACCTCCGCGGGATTCCATCGAATCCTGCTCTTATTGTGTTTACCTCGATACTCGCACCTATTGTTCACACATTGTTATTTTCGCTCCATCACCACTAACGGAGACTTTTTAGAAATGTTTGGCCCTTACGCGTCTTGGGGCGACGACAACGAGGATAGCAACGACAACGATGACGATGACGACGATGCTGATTCGAATGATGACAAGGACCACGATTCTAAGGAAGTCTATGACGATGAAGATTATGATTCTAATGACGACGCTGATGGCAGTAACGATGATTCTAATACAGACGACGATGACGATGACTATATTGATGAAGAAGATTTCTTACGACTGTTCGGACTGTATCACGTGTGGGAAGATAGTGAGGAGAGCGACGAGAGTGATGCTAGTGATGAGAATATTTATCCGTTATGCTCTAAGGATTCCAGTATTTATGACCAAAACATGGTAACCAACTACACTAGTCCAACTTATTTGGACACATTATAAAAAAATCTAATTATAACATTAATATTGCTACTAATTATATAAAATGACTAAATAAATTATGAAAGATACTTACGATTGTTAGGCTAATGTAGTTTGTAATCATATTTTGATAAGATTTTATTTACTATATTTTAATACGAGTTTGAGTAATGAAGAGACATTCAGTGGTGACATGAAGCTTGCAAAAACCGGATGGATAAAAAAAATAGGAAATAATAATACCTATATCAGCAGCGTTGACGCTAAATTCAGCCTCCTGATATGTCTCAATAAAAAAAGGCACATTTCTGATAAAAAAAAGTCCCATTTTTATTTGTTCATGGAGGTAACCAAAAGATAACCAAAAGTCTTGTTTTATCTAGTTGCCGATTTTACATCTATTTGATTTGTTGATGTTCTTTAGGTAGGGGAGATGATGGGGGGAATGGCAGGCGCTTGTGATTTGGGAAATGATGACATTCGCGATTTTCCTCTTCCGAGGGAGTTGCGTGACGATGAAGCTAACGATGATGCCACTGACGAAGACTTCGTAGAAGTTTATGGCCCTTACCCGTCTTGGGGCGACGACAGCGAGGATAGCAACGATGACGACGATGCAGATTTGAATGGTGACAAGGAAAACCATTCTAAGGAAGACTATGATGATGAAGATTATGATTCTAATGATGACGCTGATGGCAATAACGACGATTCTAATATAGACGACAATGACGATGATTATATAGATGAAGAAGATTTCTTACAGCGGTTCGGAGCGTATCCAGTGTGGGATGATAGTGAGGAGAGCGACGAGAGTGATGATAGTGATGGGGATTTTAACCTATTATGTTATAAGGATTCCAAGTATTTATGACCAAAACATGGTAACCAACTACACTAGTCTAGCTAATCTGGATACATTATAAAAATATCTACTTATAATATTAATATTGCTACTAATTATATAAAATGACTAAATAAAATATGAAAGATACTTATGATTGCTAGGCTAATGTAGTTTGTACACATATTTTGATAAGATCTTATTTAGTATATTTTAATACATGAGTTTGCTTAATACTGAGACATTCAATGGTGACATGGAGTTAGCAAATACTGGAGGGATCCGCTGGAGTGATGGAAGTAGTTTCATAATAGGGTGATGAACAACAACCAAATGTGTGACCAAGTGAAACACAACAAATCAAATTCACAAAGTTTATTAACTAGTTAATTGAATTTGTCAAACAAAAGTTTAATAGAAAGAGACATGAATAAAAAAACATAGGAAATAATAATTCCTATATCACCAGCGTTGACGCTAAATTCAGCCTCATGATACGTCTCAACTCAAAAAGGCACATTTCTGATTAAAGAAACAAAAGTCCTATTTTATTTGTTCACGGAGGTAACCAAAAGTCTTATTTTATCTAGTTGTCGATTTTACATCTACTTGATTTCTTGATGTTCTTTAGGTATGGGAGATGATGGGGGGAATAGCAGGCGCTCGTGATTTGGGAAAGGATGACGTTCGTGATTTTCCTCTTCCGAGGGAGTTGCACGACGATGAAGTTGACGATGATCCACTGTCGAAGACTTCGTATAAGCATTTGGCCCTTACCCGTCGAGGGGCGACGACAGCGAGGATAGCGACGACAGTGACGATAACAACGACATCGATGACAATGAAGACGATGCCGATTTGAATGATGACAAGGACAACGATGCTAAGGAAGACTATGACGATGACGATTATGATTCTAATGACGATGTTGATGGCAGCAACGACGATTCTAATACAAACGAAGATGATGATGACTATTTGATGAAGAAGATTTCTTACAACGGTTCGGACCGTATCCCGTGTGGGATGATAGTGAGAGTGATGATAGTGATCGAGATTATTATCCGTTATGTTTCCGGAAAATCGGGCTCGGGTTGTACCCAAGGGCACTCGTGACCATCGTGTCTCCCACCCTCTGAAAATAAAACATGTAGGGTCTATTCTTGCTTTCCTTAAGGTACAACCTCGGAAAAAAACAATCCGAGGTCGTTGAATTAAACCTTCGGCATGTTGATCTACACCTTACTACGCCCGTTACTGGCAGGCATAAGAGCACCTCATGTATGGCCTCTATAGGAATATCTATTCTCATCCTATGACCATTGCAAAATCCAATTAGTGCAAGCCAACCAACTGTATGGCTTCCAACGTGGCTAAAAACCTGCTAGTGATACGGTTGGCACTGCTCAAATCAGGTGGGAAAATAGTTGATGTTATGGCATGTGCACTAAAAAACAAAACATAATAGATAAATTGATGTGACCTCGAGCTTGAAGGCTAGCCAAGAGGGGGGTCTATGTCTGTGCACTCCGACGGACCCATCACAAGAGCCACGACTCGTGCCATCGCTTATGCCACGCTGTCCATCATCGCGAGCATGCTTGCCAGCCACGGCTGAGCCAGAATTCGCGTGCCTTGTCGCCATCGGCACCGCGCCTTCGTCGTCACTCGGCTTCAAGGACCTCATCTCGAACGCCCATGCTATGTCTGCGTTGGGCCACCCCGGCGTTGCAACTTGAGGTTCTTGCGTCTTGCCTAGGTTGTGCCGCGCCGCTCTCCGCGTGGTAACACACCCTGTGTGCGCCGACGCCTTGTCGCGCCACGCCAGCTCTTGTCACGGCCATGTCGCGACACTCGCGACATGGCCACCATGACCACTATCCATTTCTTGCTTATTTTAGTACTTTGCCATTCTTTAACATTCTAAAGAAGGCATTACTAGTTTTAGTAGTATAATTATGGGCTTGGGCCTACGTTGGGCCGCATCCTTGCACCTCCCTAGTCACTCACGCCTCTCTAGGGTTTGCTTTAGGGTTTGTCGGCGCCTCCTCTATATAAAGGCGCCTCACCTCTTGTTTTTAGGCACGCTTGATTAAGATATCGAATTGTTGTTGGAATTGTTCCACCCGTATCATTTAGGCGTCACCAAAATCTCTCCCAAACTCTCTTCCTCTCTCGAGTTCTCTCTTGAATTCGAGTCTCTCATTGCTACACTCTGATTCCTCCCTTGATTCTAGGATTAAACGCCTCGCTTATTTGTTACTTTGGTGCGTGAGAATACTAGTCCAAGTTCAAGATCCGCTCATGAATCCAAAGACGGGTTCACATCATAAATTAGGCCAAAAAAGAAAAGAGCAAAGTTATGCAAAATTCTATTCTTCTCATGTTGCAACTTTGGAAGATTCAGACGAATGTACATGCTAATATATTCTATTTGTAGAATAATGCACTTCCTCTAATACTATCCATTAATAAACGAAACGGGAAAAAAATTATCAGTGAAATGAGCAAAAAATTTGTATAAATCAGATCAGTTTTAACCAAACAACATTCTTTAAAAAAACTAAAAGGGGAGATGCTTTTCCAACATGTTTACGATTGACTAATCAACATTATTCTTTCTAATCTATATGAAAATAAGTATCTTGATTCAGAAACCACACAAAAGAGGTAACCATAGACAAATTTTCCAACAATGATCTTAGCCCTTAGATTTGATGTCTATGTAGAGCATCTACAGTGTCAAAACGCTCTGAAAATCGGTAGATGTTTCCTTTGGAATCCAATAAGGTATGTTGTCTACCAATATGCCAACTTTATCTAGTAAAGTAGGAAATATGAAGTCTCTTTGATAAAACATGATTGGATCCCTATTAAAATCGAGCACTAGAGTTATAATAACGTCCATAGGGTTGATAAAACTCAGTACCAAGCTATAAAAGGAGTTAACACAACCTAATCCGAATAGAATAGGATCACTACAAAAAAATATATATCATCATAATTTGTCTCTATGGTATCCTGGCCACCACCCTAATCTCATGCCCACCGTCACGCGCAGGTTTTCAATGTCCTCCAATCGCGTATATCGAGAGGACCCTTCAATTGATGAAGATTTTCAAAATGAAGGCTTTTTGAAACACTTCTATTAAATAATTTTAATATAATAAAACTGGTCATTGCAACAGTCAATTCTAATGAAATGACTTGAGAAACGTTTTATTAGCGTGAAAGGCTTTTTTTATACTCTTCTTTTCTCAAAGATCCATAATTTGAATAGAGCTTGTCAAACGTCAAGTAGCTTATGCTAGCCATTTTATACTCTTCTTTTCTCAAAGACCCATAATTTGACTCGACCCGCAAATTATTGGTCAAGTCACGGGTTAGAATTTTTTTAGTTTACGAATTATATATGAGCCGACTTATAAGACATGTAATATATAATAAACTCATTACTCATATGCATTTATAACCCCCAATTTCATTTTTTAGGTGAACCCATTAGTCGGACCTATATAAATAAGTTTAAATTTTACTTTAAAGTTTAATATTTTAGACGAGATAAAAAGGCCGGCCCATAACACAAGTTACGAGTTTATTTTTTTACAATTCGTCGAGTTGACTTGTAATCCGTAATTCGGGTTACGAGTCGGGTCGAGTTGACCTGTTAGACACCTCTAATCAAGTCATTAGAGCATCCCCAACAGATTCCCCAAATTCTTGAAAATTGGAATTTTGGGGAATTTGGGCCACTTTTTTGCCCCAACAGTTTCTCCATCTCATTCTCCATTATAGAGAGATTCTCCAAATATGGTAGAGACTTCCCCAAATATAGGGTGATCTCCAAATCTCCAAAATCTTATTTTTTTTTCTTTTCTTTTTTCTTTTTAGGATTAAAATACATTTTTTTGAATCAAACCAATAAGCAATTGCATTTTTTTTAAATTGAGACAAATATGAAAAAATATTGATTATTTGAATGAAATGAAAAAAATATTCATATTTATATCTAAAATTATAAATATTTATTTCCTTATTATTTAAATAATAAATTATTTATCACTTTATAAATCAAGATTCTAGAATGTTTCTATTTTTTTATAAGTGAAATAACAAATAATTTATCATTTATTCGTCTAAGATTCTAGAGTATTTTATTTTTATATTAATCAAATAATAAATATTTATCATTTATTATTCTAAGATTCTAAAGTATTTATTTTATTATTAGTCAAATATATAATTTATCATTTATAAGTCTAAGATTTTAAAATATTTTGTTTTCTTGTTAGTCAAATAATAAATAACTTTTTATTTATTAGGTAAGATTCTATTATATTTTATTTCCCTATAAGTCAAATAACAAATAGTTTATCATTTATTATGTTAAGATTTTAAAATATTTTTATCCATAAGTAAATAAAATTTAATTAATTATTAATTAAGTAATGTACAATAATTTATATGGTAAAAGTAAAAAAGTGTTAAATGCATTAATGCAATGCTCCAAAATGAAGAATCTATTGGAGTTGGGTTAATTTTTTTTTTGGAGAATTTGGCATTTGGTTCTCCATTTTAGAGAAAGTGATATGAATCTGTTGGGCTTACTCTTACATAATTTTAGCTCATTCTCATAAGAATTTTGGATTTTAGGGGTAGTCGTGCATTTAAATATAACCTGAATTCCAAGACTTGGTGTTAAGGTGTTTAGACGTTTATTACTTGTCAAGACTTTATGTTCAAATTAAATTACATGCTAGGGAAACTTTACACCAAACTAAGGAAAAGAGAATTTAGGGCTTAAAAGATAATTCAAATTGATATTATCTTGCTTGGAATCACTTTTAATTTGCTCATTTTTATTTATTTCATCTTTTTTCTATATAATTTATTAAACGCACAAGAAATATTCCCGATTTACAGATTTTTTTTTGCGTTAAAGTTATTTTTATTCATTCCTTTTAAAATCAAAGTCATATCTAATGTGAAGAGGAAGACCTTTTAATAGGATAAAAGATATTTTATTAAAATAATATTTAAGATTCCATTTTGGTGTAATTTGGTGTCATTTTCACCTTATAACAATATGTTTTTCGGCTCACATGAGGTGGCCTAGTAATAGGAGGTATGGTAGATGTTGGGAGATCAACCTACCTCCATCCTTTCACTTTGGTAAAAAAATTAATTCTCACTGACAATATCATTCCTTCATTTGGGTCGAGTTGATCAACACAAGTCGGTTTACCTGGTTTGTCACGAATCCGTTGCCATTAGGGGTGGGTTACTTACTTACTTGTCATCAACAAAATAAAAAAAAAATAAAAAAAAAAGAAGAAGAAGATAATGGTTTTTATAGATATAGGTTGATAATTTATTACTTAGAGTTATTATGTTTGATTTTATTGATTGCTTAATTAATACATACCATCATACGTAAATCTTACTTGGGCCGTGGCCCAAATACTAAATTTTCAGCCCAATCTCGTAAATGAATTTTCAGCCCAATCTCGTAAATGCTACTTAATCATTAATATGCGCAAGCAAATCTATAAGATCCATCAACTTGTTTGACAATAGGCCACTGTTTTCAACCAATGTTGTACATGTTCATTTAGAGAGAGAATAGAAAAGCTAGTGGGGCGTATAAAATTACACCTCAAAAAAGAGGGATTATATTTATATCCTAGACAAAAATTACAAAGGCACTGATGTTGACAAAGCATGAGCTGATGAGCATGCATGTCAAAGGTGATGATCAATACCAACCCCTCCCCATGAACAATTAACACACCCTTCATTATCACATTGTACTGTCTTTTCTTTTTCCTTTTTTTTCCTTATTCCTTCTATCTTCTTAGGGTATTGATTTTGCTTTCATATCATGGACTAGGAATCCATATGTTCCACCCTGGACAACACACCATCCTCTTATGCTCTTCTCTTCATACATGTTTAAATATGTAGTAACTTCATTGGCAGAACTTTTCATCCTTGTCCCAAAAGAGATGACAAAAGCTGTTCAAGTTAATGGCACATCCTCAAGTTTGAAACTAATTTAAAGTTGGTTTATTTGATATTGATATTAAACTGATATTCGTTGCTTGGTATATGGGATGGTATTAGCGTGTTATTTGGACACAATCTCTTTAAAAATATTTGTATTAAAGATATCACTCTTACTCATACCGAGACCTGATATCTCATATCTTTGGTGTCAATGCTTAACGAGCCCGCATAATTAATACAGATAAGTTTCATAAAATGAATAAGGAATATTAGTGCATTAAACGAGCCTCAGGAATAAAATTGTGAAGGAGGATGTTCATATTGATATCATCACATCCCTTGGAGGCATTTGATTGCAATGCACCAAGATCCACTAGACAGGGCATGGATGAATCTAGTGGGTCCAGTATAATTGAAAATGATAGTTCTATAGTACAATTCATTTGACTACACTTGAGCATTGAGCTGCTCAATCTATTAATTATACAATTTTGTGTAGGCAAGGCAAATGAATGAATGATGTGAATCATGGACATGTAACTGATCATTTGAAGCATGGCCACTCATCTGGTTTCCTTTGAACATATAAAATATCAATTCTAAGAGAATCCAAGTTGGTACAATGGGATTAATTTATCCATTTGTAAGGTGAATAGACATAGCAAAGATCAGAGACTTAACATCTGAAAAACAGAAGAGGGAAGAAAGTTGTATATACTTGGAGACTATGAAGTGCTCTTTGCTAAGAGGGTATCCCAGTACCCATCATGGAATACTACTAAACTCTGCGTTTTGACAGCATTGTTACTCAAAACCCAGCAATTCAGTTCATCCATGGTTATTTCAAATAGCTGCTGCCTGTGCTCAGTGCTCTGCTCTCTTCTTATCTGTTGCTCTGCCTGCCACTGTTAGTCTGTAAACAAGCAAGCAAGCAAGCAACATTCTGGCTTAAGTAAAGATAAAATAAAAGTGGTTATTACCCAGCAGCATTAATTAACTGTATAAAATCAATCCAAGAAATTTACAGCACACCCAACTGAAAAAGAAAAGAAAAAAAGTAGGATTGTTGTAACAGTAAAATAAGCATAAATAGTAAAACTTAGCTGTTTGATCTTCCTTTCAAACACCTCCTTTTAACATAAAACTACTAAAAAACATAGTACTAGTGGATAGTGGAAGAAGCAATGACAAAAGATGAGAAGCCAAATCATAGCCATTTATATATTGTATGGCTTGCATAACTCTCTGTGACTGACTTCTGGGGAGGGAGGAGTATTACAAGTTACAAGATTAGGGTTCTGTTGAAAAGTCTCTGCTGAAAGTTGCTATGAAATACATTTTTTTTTTTTGTTATTGTGGGGCATTTTCATATATGATATGCTTCTAAAAGGCGGAATATTTTTAACATATTTTGTAGAGGCTCTTATGAGTTATAGTAAGATACTTGTTGCACTTGTCCAAATATATACCAAGTATGCATGCTTCGTCTTTCTTTCTATATTTTGATAAGGAAAGAAATAAAACAGCCTCATATAGTCATATACGTACCGAGGACCAACCTAGAGCTAAGTATGTTTCATTACATTCTCTTATATGTATGAAAGTATTACTTATAAAACAGCCTCATATAGTCACATACCAGTTTGTTCGACTACCGAACTTCTTGGTCTCACACTACACCAAACATTCTTGATGCATAGAATTCTTTTCTTGTAAAAAAAAATAAAAATTCATGCAAGATCCCAAAACACCCAAACAAAACATGAACAATGTTATTTAAAAAAAAGGCATCAAAAGGGCTTGAATATTGCACACAAATCGAATTGAGATGAATGCCATCAAGATATATGTAATGTCTAAACTCGTAACTACTATTCCCACACTTATGAACTCCACTGGCATCATGATATACAAAGCAGGAAAGGGTGCTTTCATACTAAGAGTTATAGAGGGTTCTTAAATGAACAATGAAGCATTTAATTAGGCAATATACAAGGTATCTACGCATGATGCAATACAGTGTGTGAACAGAAAGCAAACGTATAAAATGTGGTCCAGTAAAAGGTCAATAGGACCAAGTTAAGAAGTTTCAATAAAAACATGCCACCACCATGTGTAAATTCTAGAGATAGAGAAGCACAACAACAGCCTCTGCAATAAGCATGCAGTGGTAACAGAACCATAGAGTAGCCTCTAGCCTCTTGTACACTCCTACTAAGACAACCCAAAAATTTCCCCTCTCATCATTATTAAATGTTACTATTACTTGTGCATTATAAAAAAAAAAGACTTCATTTTTTTTCCAAAGAAAATTTGGGGAATCAGACAAGTACCCACCAGTCTGAATCCTAAACCACAGCCGGCGAATGCGGGCATTTTCCTCTTTCCCCTTATATAAAACCCAGCCCCTACTCTTCTGCCACGTGGATCCATCCCACGCCTCCACGTATTGATTTACCCTGTTCTCTTACTGCTCCTCTAGTTGTGTTAACTGTAGCTGTGTGACTGTGCCTTTTACTGCATATGATTTATGTTATCAACTATCACCTCTCTCTTTAACTCCTCAATCAGACACCAAGTCATAACAAATGTCCTAACATCTATCTTCCTTTCAATCACTGTTAATTAGTGTCCACCGTTAGCTATTAAATAATGCATTTATAATATGATCATTCTCCAAACCTTACCCCTGCTGCACAAAAGTTTCAGCTCATTTCATTTTCATATACATGTAAGTAGGAACTTGGATAATTCAATGTTCAAAGAAATTGTTTGCTTGATCTTCACAAAGAAATTTCACTTTATTTAGCTAAAGCAGGAATAGATGCTGGTCTTTCAAAGAACAAACAAACTCTGTTATGATCTAGTAAATAAAACACCAACATCAAGTTCAATTGATATACTTTCAAGTTCCAACACAAATTCAAGCATCTATCCTTGTCCTTAAAGCATGTCTGCGTGTGCTTGTATCACTCATAATCCATCATCTTCATCAGTGAAGCAGGGGTAAAAAAATATGTTTCATACGTCCTTGGCTTAGGCAATTGCTAAAAATATAACTGAGTCTTTTGGAGGGTTGCTTGATCGCAAAAGCGAGCAGATTGATGAAGAGCCTGGTGATGAATCATAAACCTGTTGTAGTAATTGACGAATTAGGGAATCCTGATGATGCTGCATTAGGGAAGACTTGCACTGGATTGACCATTGCTGCTCCATGATACTGCTGCCATGCCCAGTTTGTCCAGCCATGGTCAAATTGAGTCGCCTTCTCTGCTACTCTTTCCTAAGAGAGACAAAAAAAAATAATGCAATTAAATTTCTGCAAAATGCTACCAAAAGTTCAAAGATACATTATATAACAAGGTCAGATCATCACCTCAAAGGGAGGAAAGAAGTTGGATTTTGAAAAGCTCCAGTTAGGCGGGTGTTCAGGAGGCGAAGCTTGACCACAAAATGCTTGATTCTGGATCAAACCCAGAAAGGTTCAGGAACTTTTAAGTTAAAATTATGAATTATACACACTCTTGGGCTTATTTGAAGTGAACATTTTATTACCTTTGTTCTTGCATTATCAGCAGTAATGTTCAGATCATTGTTTTTCTCACCCTCAACAATGAAAGTACTCATACCCAAGCTTAGATCAAGTGCATGAGTGTTACCTAGAGCAAGCATTAATTAGAAGAGTTGTTTTTATGAGTTGTTATACATCAGAAACATGAAAATTGGATTAATAGAACAGGGACTTTGACCATTCTAACCTCTAAGATCTGGCTTGGGAATGACCTCCTCCGCGTATGAACTTGCATCAAAGTTAGTAATGGCTTCCTTTCCATTGCATTGAAGAGCAGCCTTGTCATATGCCCTGATTCCATTAAAACTCATAAGACTATTATCATTTAAATTCTTTAGAACAGGAAAAATTATTAGTTGATAAGTTCTGATTTTGCGTTAAGACCTTGCAGCTTCTATTTCACTGTCATACAGACCAAGATATATGTACCTGCAAACAAGAATCATGGATTATCATCAGCACAACACATTTACATTGTCAGAAGTTTATATATTATGATTTGGAGTGTGTCTTACTTTTTTCCCAAGAGTTGACCCATCCGAGCTTCCCACCTCCCACATTTGTGCAGAGTTACACCTCTGTATTTCGAGCTTCCCCTAGAGAACCCGGTGCTCTGGCGACGAAGAATGTGCACAAATTCTTCTTTTGTCAAGTTCTTCATCTGAGAGAATGGTAAAATAACTGTCAATAACAAATTGGTTTATAACAGAAAAGTTCTTCATCTGAGAGAATGATAAGTGAACCCACTTACTTGCTTAAGATCATCTTCATAATCACTGATGTCGAAATTAATGTCGGCTTCAAGCCCACGGAACTTGATGGCAGCTCTGTCATATGCCCTGATCCAAACATTTGCAAATTCATTCAACAAACATCCTATATTTATATGTCAAGATTAAAGGTCATAAAAACACATTTTTCATTTTTGTGTATGTTCTAGTTACTTTACCTAGCAGCAGCATGGGCAGTGTCAAATCCACCTAGTGAAGGAAAAACAACAATTACCAGAAGAACAAAGGAATTGAATCAGGACAAAATTGAACAAAATTAAGTACGTTCATAAGCCACAAGCTAAAGTTTTCTTGTGTAACAACTAAAGTAATCTTAGTTATCCGGATCAACATGTATGAAATTCAGAATTCCTTACCCAAATACACTTGCTTCCCACAGTCCCTGCAAAATCCAATTCAAACACATTTTAACATTAAATGCACACTACAAATAGAAGACATGATTACTGGAAGTGAGAGAAATAAATTAGAGCAGTTACTTTGCTTAAAAGCAATAAACATCCCATGGTACAAAATCTGTTCATAACATATTATTCCTAGGGAAAAGGTGGAAAAGAAACCCCGCGAATTTTTTTTGGTCGGAAATGACAAAATCATAACATCAACATATCAATATCAATACAAAGTAAAAAGTCCAAAGAGAAAAAAGCAAAAACGAACAAACTAGCTTGCAATCAATTACCTAGTCACATAGCACATAAAACAAACCCTAATTACTTACCAATCCGATCAAATAACGTATAAGACATTGAAATTAGATAATTAGTAAAGGGAATTAAAAAAAATCAAACCAAATATGAGACTCCCATCTTCCAGTCCGGCGATAGAAAGTAACCCCGCGATACTGAGAGCTCCGGGACCGGGGTCCCCGCCTGCTCTTCTTCACCTGCTGCTGCTTCTGGAGCTGAGCCTGGGCTTGGGCCAGCGACCTCATGTCGGGAGGCCCAACGAGGCCCATGTTCGCATAAGAACGGCCCCACAAACTCATCCCACCGTCATCCTCCTCCTCGATCCTAGGACGGCTATGATCGCCGTTCACCGGAAACAGGTCTCTGGTGACGAATCCGCCTCGAGTCCCTCGCTCCTCGTCTCGGCTTCCGCCGCCGTCCATCAGAATGTCGAAGCAGTAAGCGGTTGGGGCGGAGCCAGCGGAGGAGCTGGCCGATTCGGCATCGTCGGCGGAATAGGGAGAGGAGAGGAAGGAGAGATTGAGATCCAGCTGCATTACTGTAAAGGAAAAGAAAGAGGGGGGAAAAGAGTGAGTTGAGACTGTTGAGGGGAGGAAGAATGCGAATGTGTGGGGTATTTAAGCAGTAGGGAGGAGAGAGAATATTGCATAACAGGAGTTTGTTGTGATCAGAGAGCGAAAGAAAAAAAAAAAAAAAAAGGAAAAAGGGAGTTTGTTAATTGTTATGAAAGGAAGGGTAGATAACGACAAAATAGTGTGGTGGGAAAAAAGAGATCCAAATTCCTCTACGGACGGAGAGGAGTCTTCTTATTATTTGGGGTAACGGCAACTTACTTGCCAAATTGATATTGATGCATATACGAAATACGACATGACTGCTCCAATTCAGCATCGTTCGTTGTTTCATTTCTTCCATAGTTTGGCCAAAAATGTCTATCCAATTAATTGTCTAGATCAAGTACTTGTCTGGTTGATTGGATTTGAAGAAAATTGTCAACCGAATGAACCCAAATGTTAAAGAGTCCAGTGATGCATAAACCCAAATGGTTTGTAGTTGAGATGGTCTGAACGTAAAATTATCAAAATGACTTGGAACTCAACAACAATATATTGCAGATACAGGCCTAAACATTTAAGTATCTGACCCACTTAATATAGTTATTATACTCTTACGCATGCTTTCGTGTATTAAAAGATCGAATTATATCATTTTCATAATTGGATTCATTGATGAATATCAAAGTGATGATAGTGAACGCGTCCTTAATTACTGCTCACCAGCTCGTGTATTGAGCATTCTTCAACCTACTTTTTTGACCGACTTCAGCAGTCTCCACTCTCCAGTCTTCTCTTAGATGGCCAAAATTTCACTATCTTTCAATATTGAGCATGGCAGAACCCCTTTCCAATTACATCTTGTTTGTTCGGTGAAGCAATATGTGGCGAGTTGAAACACGGTTTGGAACAGATATTGATTGCATTTCTTATTATCAATCCCTAATACAAAATAAAAGAAATCACTCGAGTGCCGAATCCGTAACCTAAGTGCTCTACACACGATAATATTTAGTGAACGAGTGGTTGATCATGTTAACAACCTAAATGGGTGATGTACGAGCCAGAAGAAGCACTGGAAAGATATCACCAAGTTGTTACTCGCAAAGGATATAGTCATGTATATAGGAACGTTCCGAGGGTTAGAATTGGAGTATAGAACCCTTGTAGCCCTCATTTTTTTGGTTAGGTTATGTAGTGTTGAAATCTTAGTTTTACTACTCTTTCGTTTCTCCCTCATGTATACTGGTGTGACTTGGTAGTTGGTTCTATCGAAGACACCCCTAAATTTCCCACATCCTATATAACATTATAACAATACTCGGACTACATAACCTTTGTTCAATTGGTAATTCTTGCTAGATATATTCATATTTCAACGTTGACATGATTCAACTCATTCCAATCTAAGGCAAAAATCCTAAATGCATAATATAGTGCATTTGCATTATTAGTAGACCAAACCACAATCAACACAAATGAAATGGTGAAACTTGATTTTGCACAATGAGGTAACGAGGATGGCATGTAATATTCATAATTAAATGATAGCATTGCAAACTAAGATTAAAAAAAAAAGCCACATCATCGGAGCAAGGATGAAGAAATATGACTCAAGTCTACTTTAAGGTGTCCAACTTCAAAAGCACAAGCTAGAGAAATACTGTCAAACGACATAACAAAGGGTCCAAAAACAATTCTATTGGTCTTGACCAAAATTGACAAGGGTCTGCAGCAAACAAAACCAACTGATAGAGAAGGATGACTATGATATAAAACCGTCAAATGCAGAATGCCAATTACTGTGACACTCCCAACCACTTGGTGAAATTCTCGAATTCGGTGTAATCAGAATCTGAAATCATAGTCTTGAAGTAAGACTTCCCTGAGGCCTTGATTTTGGCGTGTTCCTCCTGCTCACACACAAACAACAATTTGATTCATACAAAGAATTCCCACAGGTTCCAATTACAATTCAAACATCTACAGTATACAATTCAATGAAACAGAGTCCAAAACACAATTCAATCATCAATACAATTCAATAAATATAGTCCAACAAACAATTCAATCATCTACACAATTCATTAGAGCATAGTCCAAGAATTAGTATAAAAGACCACATTGTAGACATGACAATCAATTTAAGGGTTCAATAGTTTGTAAACAAAGCATAGCATATGAGACTAGATGGCTACAAATGATGCAAAATGCATATCCTTTCACGAAATCTCTTTGATGTAGTTAGCATAAAAAAGTTTCATTCTCACAAGTCCCCATAATGTTATATTCCATCATGCCCTATCAAGACGAATGATAGCTTCTAAAAATCAATTTCACCAAAGCAGATAACATGTACATATACATGATATACAGAAATGAATAATTATAAGCAAGGCCAAACAAACACCACAAATCTCATCATACTACATCGACCATCATACTACATCAAAATTATAAATGCACAATTCACAAACAGTATCTTCAAAATTAGAGAGGTATTTACCTTAGACAGGGTAGTCCTCTTCTTGGCAAGCTTGTCCTGCTTGGCCTTAACCCTCTGCTCCTCAGCCAACAGAGACATCCTCCTAGCAGTCTTAGCATATGGGTTCAGCTTCAACATCACATTCAAGTTCTTCAGAGGGTTCTTCTTCAATGGAGCCCTCTTGACCTCCTTCTTCACGGGCCTAACCACGGACTGGATCTCATCTGAGTTCACAATCCTAGCAAGGTCACCATTCAGCATCTTCGCCCTGGGAAGCAGATAGTTCTTCTTCTTCTCAGAAGCCTTGTCAAACGATCCATAGATGGAATCGAGCTTCTCGATAGCACTCTTGGTCCAGATCACAAACCTCCCGAGGTGACCACCAGGAGCCAATTTCAGCAAATTGAGGCGATCGACATGGCAAATGTCGATTCCAGGAATGTTCCTGAATGCCTTGACGATTTTCGCTCCCTCAGCAGCGTATACAACAAGGGGACCCTTCCTGTTAACGTACCTCCTGTTCCTCATCTTACCCTTACCAGCGCGAATCGCCTGGCTATCCTTCGCCTTCTCAGCATCAGCGAATGCACCGACCTCCTTCAGGATCTTGATGGCAGCAGAGGTCTTCTCGACGGCCTCAGCGGCGTCGGAGACCACAAGTGGAAGCTCAGGGACGGTCTCGATGCGGTGACCGCGGGCCATCACGAGCGCGGGGATGGACGAGGCGGCGATCGCGGAAGCAATAGCATAACGCTTCATGTTGACGTTGACGCGACGGTGCCAGCGGCGCCAGATCTTGGTGGGAGCGAACATTCGCCCGCCACGACACATGTTTCCGAAGGCTCCCTGACCGGCACGGTGTGTTCCGCCACCGGGAACACGGGGGATACGGGAGACGGCACGACCGGTTCCCCAGGACTCAGCGGAGGTCTGGTGACCGGCGCGCTTGGAGACGGCGTAGGGCTGGCGGGAGTTTTTGGAGATGTTGGAGTGGACAAAGGTAACGATGTCGGGACGGATGGGAGCCTTCATGACGTCGGGGAGGGGGACGGTGGGGGCGGCGTCGGTGGCCATGTCGGATTCCAGGGATTGGATGGTAACGAGGGGGCGAACGGCGGCAGCGGCCATTGCTGAAGGTGGGAGAGGAGAAAGAGAGCAAATTAGGGTTTTTTTCCGGAGAGAGTTGCAGCTGAGTGATGTAGTAGGTTTTTATATAGTCCGAAATGAGGGTTTATGCCATTTGTGCGCAGGGTTAGGTTTGCACTCCGATTGGAAATGGTAGTGGTTGGAGAGGCCCAATACGTTTTGGGCTTGTGAAACAGCCCAAACACTATTTAGGAAGCAACATTTCATTTTAGGGTTCTTAAATTTGAAAGCAAATACTCCGGAGTATGTTTTTCTTATGTTATGTTGTTATTCGGAGTATGTTTTATTTTATGGAATCTAAAGAATAAGCTAAGCAATGGTCATCATGAATAAACCTTAGGGACAGTTTGATTACATCTGTTTTTGAACCAAAAAAAAGGAATAAGTTACAAGATTTCCTTGGACAATTCATTAAGAACACTGCTAGCAAGATTTCCTCATGCTCATCGGCTTTCATCGGCTTTTATAGCCTTTGAGATGGATTAAGTCCCTATATCAATTTTGGTGCATTCTAACTAAATTCAGTTATTATTGTCACATAGTTGAATTTTAGTTTTTATTGGGTCTATTGGGCGTACCCCTTACAGAATAAAATAGCTTTTGTTTCGTTTGATACGTGTTTGTTGTTTCCCTTCGTTTGTTTCTTCTCCACTATAAGGGCAGGAAGGCCAAACGATATGCAGCTAATTGTCCAATTTATTCAACAACACATTTTTTGTGACAAATATTGAGAACAATTGGCATAATAATAATGAGTAGCCAAATATTATATTTTTATTGCACGTGTCTATATTATCTTTGAGAATTATGGTGGACCAAGGATTGTTCCACTGCTTCTTTCTCCTTGAGCAGTTGAGCAGAAACAAAACCAAAGCATTGATGAAACGAACAACTCCAATGAACTCGAACCGCAAAGATATAATAATGTATTTGAAGTCACACACCAAACACCCAAAAGCAGGTTAATGGTATACATGCTTGGTAAATACTAAATAGAATAAATTCATCATCAAAAACTGGACTCAACAGGGGACAATCTAGCATTCGTCTTTCAATCTAGCAAGGATACAAGGAATGTAAAATGACCAAAGGTATGCTCAAGGGAGAAAAAGATCCATCTGGCAAAAACAAAAAGACCTCATTATATCAACTCAACTTCAAACAAGTTGGTCAGTCTTTTGAGGCTGATGCTGGATTGTATCTTGCCTGATGAGTTTGCCATTGACACGCCAGAAAAAAGTAGAGAAGCCAAAGACTGCTCAGCTCTAAATTTATTTGCTGGAGGCAGGCTCTTTAATCTGGATTGACGCTTTTGACAAGCTGGCTTCGAGCTCATTTAACTCATCTAAATCCAGCTCGTCGTCGTCATCATCATCATCGTCATCTGCAACATCGTTGCATTCAGCATCAGCTGGGACAGAGGAACTGGGACCCGCTTCAGCAGATTTGCCATTGGCCTGAAATTGAAGCCAACATAAAGTCAGAAACACAGTAAAGACATGGGAAATCTGTGCATGATACCAATGATTAGTTATTCTGATTTTGGACCATAACAAAGCAAGAATGCAAGAATGCAAGACTAGGTATTTGTATATAGGAACAAAAAAAGCACCTAAAACGAAGAAAGAAACAGATAAATGCAAAACAAAGGAGATCAAGCTTGCTGCTTCAAAAATTGAAATTGACATCTTTCAGTAATTCAAGGGTTTATGCTTGGTAAGCCCATAAAAAGGGCACATTCTCAAATACACTATTACACATCCATAATGAGAAGGAACAAAGTGTTGTGTACAATAAGGTCCATAAATTGTGTCAGAACAAGGGCAGACTACAGTAAAATAAAAAACATCAATTTTTTTCCTTGAGATACTGCAGCAACCAGATAGAATTAGTGAACAATGAAAGTACTATATTAGGAGAGCTTTTAGCATCATTTTAGGCAATAAGAACTTACATGAACCATAAGGACACAAGACAGAGTAGACAGAGAAATTTCCACAGTAGCAAAATATGATCAAACAAATAAAGTTAGATCTATCATAAATAAACTTGAGCAAATTGAAACAAGAGCACAATGAATCAGATTTCCATCCGCTCTTGTATTCCATTTCATTTTATTTTTTTAAAGTTGATAATTTAATCATGCAGGACTTTGCAGACAAAATTTAAGTACACAAACATCAGAGAAGGGGCCCAATGCATCATATTTATGAGCAATTTAGCAGAACAAATTTGTTTAGACTCAATTTTCAAAAGAAGATTGTGTTCTAAACCCAAGTTACTAGACAGCATCAGAATACCAGTCCCGATACAAAAGATGAGATTTGATTTATTTATAAGTCTGGAGATAGGACTACCTTCTGTTCATTAGCTTCAGATTCATCTTCTCTCTGATACATTTCACATGCGGAATCGTCATCAACAAATACACTTGCATCCGACATGAATAACTCACGACCACTGAAACAGAAAGAATATTAGATGGCCATACCATGTAATAGAAGGTCATGAAAAGTGCATGAACAAAAATCAAGTCACATGTGACCTTTGAAAAGTGAGAAGTAGTGCAAAACAAGTTCGGTGATAAGAGACAGTACCTCATACGGTCATTCTTAGCCCTCTCAGCTCTTTGTGCAGCCAATCCAGCGTCTCTCTCATCCATCTTTTTCTTCTTCCATTCCATAAACAGTTCCGGAGTCAGAGGAGTTGTAGTTGCCACTTTTGATCGCTATAGTCAAAGCAAGCACAAGATTAGCATTTTAGTAAGGCGATATAACGAACACGCCTAATACTTTATTCCTTTGTATAATCAGAGCTCATTAATGCAACATATGATTAACCTTTTCCTCAATCTCTTCTTCAATAGATAGCTTTTGAGACTCTTCCTCGAGCAAGGCTTTCATCTGAGATTTTAGAATATATCCAGGTGGGAGAGCATGCCTATAATGGCATTCTTTACCACCATTTGGACAGGCCCAAAACCAGCCATACTGTTTCTTCTCCACAGCTTCCAGAAAGTATTTACAAACCTGCACATATGTACAACATTCAAAAACCGTTAAATGGCAATTGGCAATTAGTATAAATATCATCCTAACTTGCTTACTGATACTCATTTAGACTTCAATCAAGTGCAAGGAATTGATAATTAGTGTAAATATCATCCTAACTAGATAATCAGCTTTCTATTTTTTCTCAGTTTTTGCAAGAACCAGGACAAGTTCATCTAAAAGGTTAAGTCTAAAAAGATGTCTCACGTGATTTCTCTCTCACTTAGACACTGTAAAGACATAGAAGTCATAGCTAATCATCTGAAAAAAGGGAAATTGCAAGTAAACTGCATGAAGAAATATACAATGTTGACTTACAATATCTGTTGGTTTGTTTTGATTATATTCCTTACTCTTGGCGGCAATAGCTTCTTCGAGAGTGGCTTGGTCCCAATCCTCCATAGTATCTTTATAAGCAAGCCATCAACACAATACATTAAACAAGAAATAACAAACAGAAGTCATTTTTTTCTCTACTTTGCTTGAAAAAAAAAGAGAGAGAATTTGAATAACAATTAAAAATTGAATGTAACCTGTGTCACGCTTGTCACTATAGATGTCAATCTTCTCTCCCTTTCTCTGAACATTCAAATCATGCGAAAATTTACATTTAAAACCTTTCGTACACTGCCCAGCTTTAAAGAATTCACAAACTATTGATTTTGGATCCACACCTGACCAAACAATCGGTGGTTACGTCAACAAATCCAGCTGGATACATAAATCTCATCAAATAAGTATTCAGCTCAGCTTTGTTACGTAAAACAATAAAACAATGAGCAATTACCCGGTGGAACTTTGGGCTGAGTAATGGCAATCTTGAATAGTTCATTCAGCTCCTTCTCTCTAGCCTTCTCTTCATCCTTCTTTTTCTGCATATAAAAACAACCAATTTGATGCTGAAGACTTAAAACATACAGGCACTCGCAATCCCAAAAAATTAACCAAACAAATGTTCATTATAAGTAATCAAAAATAAGCCAGCAAAGCACCGGAAAAACCCTAAACTTCAATTTTCTAATCAATTAAGAATAAATCTACCATTTTTACCAAAGAAACAACAACTTTACATCCACAAACATCAAATTCGGATGAAAGCCTAATTAGGGTAAAAGGAGAAACCTTTGCATCTGTCTTTTTGGGGTCGACTTTGGGCACAACAGACTGCTTGAGATTCTGGACGTATTTCTGGACATTTTTGCTCTTGTTTTTGTTCTTCAACCCAAACGTCTTGTCCTCGACGACCTTCTGCTTTTTCGCTACATCTGCCTTGGATTGCTGCTTCGGAGGCATTTTCACTCTTCAATACTCTTCTAAATCTTCGATTAACGAACGGTAGAAAAGAGGAATGGAATTGAATGGACCGACAGATGTAAATTTGTTCGATAGATTGCCCGAAGGACTTCTATATACTTGCTACCAGAAGTCTCCAATGCAAAATTTTCCTCTTGAGAGGGGTCGGAGAAGAGAGAAGGCTGCTGTGAAAAATACTGAAGAACAAAGGTGAGGCGTTTGTTGGGCTTTTGGGGCCTTCTTCGCCTTGGGCGATTTGGGTTGGACGAATTCTAATTTTCTATCTTAAAATGTCTACGTGTACTAGTAAAATTTTTGGTATCTCGATATGAATTTCCGAGTTTAATCTTTTTTTTTTATAATGAGCTACTAGCTCATTGAAAGCCAACATTAAGTGACCCGTACATTACAAGGCTGACCTAAATCATCACAGCGGATGATCTTTAAGAAATCAAAAATTAAAGGACTAATATTACAAATATCAGAATCCTGAATTAAAGGATAAAAATAAGGAGTAAATATAGGAAAAAATCTTGAAACTTCCAATCCCAGGTGAGAAAGATTGAAGTGTCTTCTTGCTAAGAAATCTGCTGCCGAGTTACATTCCCTATAACAATGAAAAAACAAAACATGAGGTATTGTCGAAAGAAAGAGTCTAATATCCTCAATAATTTTCGCTATCTCCCAAGGTATTTTCCAAATGTTTTTTAAAGAATTAATAAGCACAAGATTATCGCCTTCTATAATTAAATTAGAAATATTCTGAGTGCTTGCATATTTAACACCGAATAAAAGTGAAAGTGCCTCCGCTTTAAGAATTGACATAGCTTGCATTTGTTTCTTATCGAGATGTAAAATTTTACTATTATGATCACGAATTAGATATCCAATATAAGTAGTTGAATTTGCCTGTTTAGATGCATCAAAATTTAATTTATACCAATCTAAGGGAGGTTTAATCCAAGAGCGATGGTTTTTCCTTTTAGGTAAATTATTAATATGAGTCTTAATTTTTGTGGAATAATTTGCTGAAATCCATTGCATATGTTGAGTAAAAGCTAAGTCATGAGGAAGTAAATTAGACGTAAGTCGAGCAGGATTAAAGATTTTTGCGTTTCGATGGCCCCAAAAATACCACCAAAGAAAACACAGGATATTTTTATTGTGATTCGAATTTAACGTAGTGATTAAATTATCATTAAAATCTCCAGAATAGTCAATATTAAAAGTGGTATTCAGTTTTGATTCTAATTTACCTATCATAGACTGAGTAAAGGGACAAAGGAAAAATAAATGGTTCAAAGTTTCATCTGCACTATCGCAAAGGGAGCAAGTACTAAAAACACAATTATAAAAACGATTTAATCGGTCAGTAGTAGGGAGACAACCAATGCATGATTTCCAAAGAAAATTTTGGATTTTAGGAGGAAGTTTCATCTTCCAAATCCAAGAGAAACCTGAAGTGAGATTTTGCATTTCAGAAGTGAGTAAAGTATAAGCAGAGAAAACAGAAAATTTACCATCAGATGCAGGAAGCCAAACAATATTATCAGGCGAAGAAGAATATGGAATACGGATATCAGATATAATTTGAACTAAAAAAGGTGGAACAAACTGACTTAACTCATTCAAATTCCAAGTACTATCAGATGTTATAAAGTGGGAAACTTTTAAATTAATGTTAACATTATCAGAAAAAAAAAAAAGTCATGATTTAATATCCACTTATCAGTCCAGAAATTGATGCTTTGACCATTTTCAATGGAGCAATGGATACCATGGACAAAACGGTCTCTAATATTCATCAAACGACCAAATTGCCATGAACATGATTTCTTCTGATAATGCAATATAGAAGAAGATCCAAGATATTTTTGAGTAATAATTTGAACCCACATATTTTGGGGTTCCGTAATAATTTTCCAAAGTAGTTTCATCTGGAGAGTAATATTCATATTTTCAGCTGTTCTTAAACCCAAACCACCATTTTCTTTAGGAGTACAAATTTTTTCCCAACTTAAAAGAGGATGATGATTTGGAATGAATTTATTCCAAAAAAAACATTTATTAATTCTATCAATTTCCTCACAAATTCCTTTTGGCAATAAGAAACTCTGCATTAGATAATTTACCTGTCCTAATAGGTTAGATTGAATTAGAACAACTCTACCTGCTTGAGAAATAGAATTTGCCTTCCATTGAGAAAGTGATTGTTTTTGCTTTGAAAGTAAATCAGAAAACATAGAGTTTTGGACACGTCCTTTAAGAATAGGAATTCCTAGATATTTTTCCATAGTAGTAGTAACCTGAATATTGAGAACACTCGCTAAAGAGTTCGAAGTATGATTTGAAATATTTGCAGAAGTCTGAAGAGAACTTTTATTGTAATTAATCGATAGTCCAGAAATACGGGTAAATTTAGAAAGGAAATTTCTAATGAAAATCATATTATCCTGAGTTGCATTGGCAAAAATAAGAGTATCATCTGCAAAACTAAGAAAAGATAAACAACAACCATTCTTAACTAGGCTAATTCCAACATGTTTAGAAGATAGTGTTGATTATAATTGAAGAGATCTAGCAAGATATTCCATTGCAATAACAAAAATAAAAGGTGCAATAGGTTCTCCTTGTCGGATTCCACAATGAGGAGTAAATTCATCACCAGGCTCATTATTAACAAGGACAGATAAAGACGAGGTAGAAATACAAGTCATAACAAGATTGACCCATTTATGATCAAACCCAAATTTAAGAAGGATATGTCTAATAAAGTTCCAGTCTAATTCATCATAAGCTTTTTCCATATCTAATTTTAACGCCATCCAACCTTGTTTACCTTTTTTCTTTTTTTGAAAAGAATGAAAAATTTCATGTGCTATAAGAATATTATCTTGAATAAGACGACCTTTCACAAAGGCTCCTTGTAGAGGATGAATTAATCGGGGCAATATATCTGACAGATGATTTGCTAAAAGTTTTGTAATAACTTTATAGAGAGTATTACAAAGACTAATAGGCCGGAAGTGATTAATAGTTAATGGCGAAGAATTTTTCGGGATAAGAGTAATAAAGGATTCGTTAATAGATTTAAGCATATGACCAGAATGAAAAAAGGCATTGACAGCAAGACAGATGGAAGATCCAACAATAGACCAATATCTTTGGAAAAAATCTGCTGGAAAACCATCAGGTCCAGGCGTTTTATTTTGGGATAGATCAAAAACTGCATTTTTAATTTCTGAATTTGAAGGACATTTTGTTAGTAACAGATTATCAGAATCTAACACTAATTTCGGGATAATATTTAAATCAGAATCTTGTATTGAACAAGAAGTATTAAGGGTAAATCTATGTGCTAATTCTGAAGTAATATTATTTGAAATAGAATTATGATCATAAAACACAAGTCCATCATGAGTTTTAAAGGATAAAATATTCTGTTTAAAAGATCTAATTTTGAAAACGGCTTGGAAATATTTTGTATTTTTATCAATATTTTTAAGATGAGTTAATTTTGCACATTGTTTCCAGAAATAATGCTGAAAATCAAGTAAAGCATTATATTTATTTAGGTGACATTGCAATTTTGTAATAATAGTAGTCTGATTTGTATTAGAAAGTAATACAGATTATAAATCCTGAAGTTGTTTTTCACAAATTTTTAATTGCGCATAATTATTATTGACATTATGTTTTGCCCATACTTTAGCATATTTTTTCATAAGATTTAACTTCATAGATACCCGAAACATACAAGATCCAGATAAGTGATAACTCCAAACTTTTTTAACCAAAGGAAGAAATGAGTCTTTAGTCATCCAAGCATTCTCAAATCTAAAAGGTATTTTGAAGAATGATTTTTTAATCCCTAAAGAAAATGATATAAGGCAATGATCAAAAGTAGTAAAAGGATGATGATGAACAACAAGCGTGGGAAATAACCCTGCTAAATACGGAGAGATCAGAATTCTATCTAGTCTTTCAAAGGTATTTTGAGAAGCAATAGAACCCTTTCTCCAAGTAAAAGGAAAACCTGAAGTTTTAACATCTAGCAGTCCGAAATTATTCTGGAAGCTAAGTAAACGATTAAATCGTGATGTAGACGGAATAAGGCCTCCATTTTTATCATTTATAGAAGAAATTTCATTCAAATCACCAATTAAGATAAAGGGTAAATTGTAATTTATTAAGATAGATGATAAATTTGTCCAGAATATATTTTTATCCAATTCTCGAGCAGGGGCATATACAAACACCAGTAAATATTTGTGACCCTCCTTTTTATATTGCATAATGATTATTGAAGTTGATTTTAAAATTAATTCATAATCATTTGTAGATGAATTGTTACAAATAAGTAAGCATAAACCACCGTTTGACCCCAAAGAGGGACAGAAGATGATTTCATTAAAACCCGATTTTCTAATTGTAGAAGGATGTGGTTGAATGTCGCATTTCGTTTCCGATAGGCATAGAAATTGTAATTTGTTCATTTTTCGAATAAACCCAACTTCTTCCCAAAAATTAGGTTTTCGAATTCCTCTAACATTCCAGTATCCAATATTCATAAAAAAATATTCATAATCAAACTTGTCAAACAAAGGGTCAAAAGAGAGTTAAGGACAAAGGTCATAATCCAAACTAAACAGCAAAAAGAAGAAGTAAGAAATAAGTAAAGAACAAAAAACAAATATACAACCTGATAGTCTGGATTAACCTGGGAAAAACAAGTACAAAAAAGTAAAAGAGGGAAAATTACAATCACAACAAAGGTCATAACCAACAGACCAGCCCTTACAAAAGAAGAACAGACCCTAAGTAGGAAAACCAGAACAAGAGAGCTCAAACTCAAAAGGATCCAAAGCAAAGGATCAGCTCTCAAAGAAACAAGATTCATACAACCAAAGCATTGAAAGTACAAACTGAAACTGCAACAACAACATTGAAATTGAAATTGAAAACATCCAGACCCAAGCTTAGTAGTTGTACTAATCATTACACAGCATTCTTCCTTCCCCTAGTCTTTTTAGGCTTCTTCGTAGTAGATGATGCCTCAGGATTCTCAACAACAGTTTTCTTACCCTTACGTTTAGAAGATTCAGAAGTACTGTCACCATCACAAATAATTGCAACAGCATCTAGTTGGTTTCTTAAAACAGAATGATTAGACTCAGTCCCTTGCTCCATACTAGGCAATCCGAGTTTAATCTTTGAAATTCTATCGAACTAGCTGTACCCGTCGTACCATGTACGACTATGATCATATTTTATAGACATTATAAATAGGATATTAATAAAAAAAATATAAATATAAACTTTAAAATAAGTAATTTATTGCTTCTAGAATGTATAAATTTTTAAATCAAATATTATATTATTCATATTTTATTGCTTTCCATGTACGTAAATTTAGAGATTATCAAATATTTCAATATATCTACTAAATATTTTATCATCTATTTTTATTGATTTTAAACATTATAATATTTATCATTAATTTTTTTTATAAAAGAAAATCAATATATATCTATAAATAAGTTCGTCAAAATATATATGCTAAAAGATTTATATTTATTTTAAAATATTTCAAATATTTTATCTTTAATTTTAACTACTTGTATAAGGAAGCTTTCAAAATATATTATTATACTAAATAGATATTTGTTTGATGTTAGAGATAAATTTAAATAGTTAAAAAAGAATTTAAAGAAGCTATAATAATAAAAATAAAAAAATAATTTTTTAAAATATGAGGTGGGGCCAAAATCGTTCTGGTGACTCGAAAAGGTATAACTTTAATATATAGTTATAGTTTAAATCAAATGTTATGGTAATCGTAGATTTTTATTTATTTTCAATTCAAAGATTTTTTTATTTGACAATTAATATGGAAGTACGTAATCTTATATGATATAGTTAAGTTTTTTTAAATTTTTAAAAAATTTAAAAATCTTATATCATATCTTTTTGGTTAAAAAATAAATGAAATATAAAAATAAAAAATCAATTAAACATTTTCAATCAAGGAAAGATTTGAAATAGTATATCATAATTTCTTTATTTTTATAATTTTGTTCATAGCAATTAATTAATAAAATCTCCTAAGGTTGATATTTGAAAAAAATCCTACACCAAAAATCCTACACCAGTATAATTACTACGATTTCCGAAATCTTAACTCTCCAAATAAACAATAATTTCGGATTTTATATTTTACCAACTACATTTTTTAAGGTAATGTTTTTATTATTTTGATAGTTTTTTTTATCTTAATAAATCTTTAAGGTAAATACAAATAAAACAAAGATTGATATTAATCAAAGCATTGATATCAATGGCATCGATAGAGATCTAAAACAAATACTATACTTTGATTGAAACTATAGAGAACTTCTTCAATGGCTTTGATAGAGAATCGAAATCAACAAACTTATCAATAATATCAACGGAGTGCTGCAATATGTAGAGAACAGAAATAGAAGTTTCATTACTTTAGTGAATAGAATGTTAAGAGAAGGAAAGTAAAACCTAAGATACATCATTATAGTGGATCAGGTCTAGAAGAAGTAATGAAGTCGAATTCGGTATAGATAATAGTGAGTAGTTGCATCATCCGGGAGTGGCATCGACAACGTCGTGCAAGGAGGTCGGCAAGGTAGCCATAAAGAGTGGTATTGGTGGTAGTGGAGGTCGCCATTGATGGCCTTATAAGTTCTATGAAAAATTTCGATAAAAATGACAAAGAAGGAGAAAAAGAGTTTGTAAATGGGTTTTTAATTAAGATTTTTTGTTAGATTATTTTTTATTTATAATTGTTTTAAATATGACATGTAAATGACGGGGCAAAAATAATATGAAGTGGCATATGACGTGTAAAAAATCATATGACATGGCTTGATAAAAAGATGACACATGGCAAAATCCAAGGTGACACATTCTCGAGGCGACATGAAAAAAATGACGAGGTGGTGCAATGTGGAGGTTCCAAATCTTATTGCTTTTATATATATATATATATATATATATAGTAGATTATAATGATAATAATTCAATAGATTTTAAGATATATATTAATAAAGTAAATACAATATTAATATTTTATATCATATTCTATCATTATGATTAGAGTTTTCTATATTTAAAAAATTCATTATTTACTATCCTTAAATAATTTAATAGATTTTATGGGAGTATTATATCTTTAAGTTTGATTCAACTTTTTGAAAAAAAAAAGTTGCCACATAAATAAATGATTATAATATGTAAAGTATTCTATCTTTAAACACAAATCCTTTTGACGTGGAATTTAAAAATAAAAGTATTTTATCACATAGATAGATAAAAGAATACTCCGTATAGTATTAGAAACAATAATAGATTTTTTTTTGAGAAGAGATACAAAAATAGATTAATATATTATAAATATGGAAAGAAAATAAATGACTATATTATTATCATATTATTAGATTATTTACCCTCGCACTCTCTTTGAAGAGGATGGTTATTTTGGCAATAATACCGTTGTTCATAAAAAAAATTTGTAACAAAATTTTTTAAAAAAATCTTATCTTTAAACCAAAATCATTAGATCAATGACGAATTTGAAGGGGAAAAAAATCTTATCTTTAAAACAAAAGCATTCGATCAATGAGGAATTTGAAGGAAAAAAAATCTTTCGCCAAATAAAATAAATATAAGGAATTTAATTAGGAGAATTAAAACAATTTAAATAAATATTATTTTTTAGAATATGAAGTGAGGCCATAATCAATGTGGTCGCTCAAAAACGGTCAGCTTTTATAATATACAAGTTGTACCCTTCGATCGTGCCATGCACGACCATGATTCCAAACACAAATTTTAAATCAAATTTTTATATATATTATAAAAAAATTAGTATAAAAATATAATATAATTTTCTATGAACATGTATATTTTTATAATAACTATCAATCGTTAAAAATTTCTATCCTTTTTAAAATATAATCTTCATCGAGTACATTTTTCAACAAACTATTATTTTATTTATATAGGGGGACTCTTTAATTACTCTATCCATACATATATCTTGATAATAAAAATATGAGAATCAAAATAATTCAATAGGTAGAAATCTTATCTAAATATATTCATGTCAAAATAATATATATGATCATTATTTAATAATTACAATCCTATGGATAGATATTAAAATGATTAAAATATCAAAAAAAATTGTTCATAAGGTATATAAATTAAAAAAGATCATAGATATGAATAAAAAAATATTTAATACTCAAAAGATATTATGGTAAATGATAAAGATATTTATGTTTTTTATGTACGTTAATGTTTTTCATTGTAAAAGCAATAACAATAATTTATTATTAAAAAATAATTAATTTAATATCAAATATTAATATGTGATCACATAATCTATATTCTAAGATATTATCATTTATATGGCGATTTTTATTTCAAAGATATATATGTGATCACGTGTACATATTTTTTCTTATCTTTATTTCAATCTATCTTTTACAAATATGTTAAATATAATGTCCTTTTTTATCTATATTGGTCAAATCTACTAATATTATTTTTTTATGTTTATTTGGAGATAAATTTGTAGAAAAATTATTTAATCATTATGTTTATTAGATAACTTTTTTACATAATTAAATATTTAAAATTATAATTTTAATATAGGGGTGATGTGGCGCAATGTGGTGGCAGAAATTGCTTCGGCTTTAATTATTAGTAATAGATATTGATTTTCTCAAGATATATGACATTATTCATAAGGTGTACTAAAATTTGAAATAATTTATGTGGTAACCTTGAGTTATAGCCAAAATTCACAAAATAACCTTGTGGTTCAAACTAAATTTGTCCAATAACCAAAAAGTTAAATTTAACATTACGAAAATTTTGCATGGTAACCTTGAGGTTTGACTTTATTTATGAGGTGTACCAAAGTTTAATATAATTCACACGGTAACCCTAAGGTTCATATACCCCATATTTAAAAAATTAATTTTTATTTTTAATATTTTAACTTTTTCCTTTTAAATTCTTCTTTAACTATTTAAATCTATCTTTAAGATCAAACAAATATCTATTTAGTATAACAATATCTTTTGAAAATTTTCTTATACAAATATTTATAATTAAAGATAAAATAAATATAAATCTTTTCGCATATATCTTTTGATGAATTTATTTATAGATATATAGTGTTTCGTTTTTATAGGTAAATATTTATAATTTTTAAAAGTAATAAAAATAGATAATAGAATATTTAATAGATATATTGAAATGTTTGATAATCTCTAAATTTATGTACATAAAAAAATAATAAAATACGAAAAATATAATATTTGATTAAAAAATTATACATTCTATGAGCAACAAATTACTTATATTAAAGTTTATATTATATTTTTACTTATTTATTAATATCTTATTCATAATATTTATAAAATATCGAATCATAGTCGTACATGGTACGACGGGTATAACTAGTTTGTTATTTTATTTTTATCTTATAAATTAATCAACTAAAAAGATATTAAAATAAACATTTTTCCCATTTATCAAAGTTAAGATGTTTTATAAAAACATTTATCAAATATTTTAATTCTTTATTATTTAATAATTAAGGATCAAATAAAGTAATTTTAAAAACAAAATCTTCAAAATATAAATAATTCAAATTTTAAATTTTCATTAATTGTAGTCAATTTTTTCGTTAATAATTTTGCTACTGCGGGTTTTACGCAATCGGTCAGATCATTTTTTGCATAAATATTTTTAAATAAAAATAATATAAATTTTTAAATAATATAAATTTTGATCCTTTAAATAATTTAAAATTTTATTAATTACACTAATTATTTTATGAGAAAAAAAATTAATAAAAAAATTTGATCAATGACTTAATGGTAATTAACAATTATTTGAAGAACTTTTTTTAAATTAAATACGTGAAGTATATATTTTAGGTTTTCAAAATTAATTAATTAATATATAGCATAAAAATAAAGATTGGATAAATTAAATAAAATTATTATAAATACAACATTACATATTATAATAATGAATAAGATTAAATTTTATGAATTTTTTTTGCGGTTTTTAAATTTTTATCTTTTTAATGTTTATATTTTAGTTCTTTGTTTTCTTTGTTTTTTGTTTTTCGTTTTTTTTTCAACCTTCTCATTTCTTTTTTTCAAAATTTTCCATTGTTCTAATTTTTTACAAACATTTAATTTTTTAATTTTTAAATTTTATTAAAGAAAGTTAAATCTACTAATTACTGTTAATTTAACTTTTTGGTTATGTGACAAATTTAGTTTGAACTACAAGGTTATTTTGCAAATTTTGAATATACCTCAAGGTTATCACATAAATTATGTCAAACTGTAGTACACTTCATGAATAATAATGAACCTTCAGAAACAATCCTACCTTAAAGAGGCCTTAGGCAAGGATATCACTCTCTCCTCTAATTTTCATTATCGGAGCAAAAGTGTTGGCGCGAAAGTTACAACAAGAAAGTAACGATAACAAAAAGAGATATTAGGATACAAATAACAAATGGAGGCACAATAATTCTCTTTTTATCCTTCGTGGATGATATAATTATCTTTACAGCAACAACCATCAAAGCATTTCGAACAGTCACAGACATTTTGGATGATTATTGTTCAATCTCGAGACAAAAAGTAAAGTACCACAAATCAACATTTGAAACAACAAGAAACACTCTTCTTATGTTAAACACTTATTACAAATGAAACAACATGTTTCATGCACTAGCTCCGTAAACATATATTTAGGATGCTCAATTATAAATGAGAGAGTAATTAAATCGTCATTTGAAATATATGTCACTAAAAGCCATCAACACAATTAACAAAATGGGGAGCAAACAAACTTCTCTAAACCCGGAAGAATAACCCTAGTCAGAGAGGAGGCTGACACCAAATTGATTAGATACGCACATGCCACCTCTAAAGCGATGGACTACACAGTTGCCTTGTCCTTGAAAGTGTGAGCCACCGGACCCATCAAAGCCATAAGGATGTGGATAGTAGGGGACCATGTCAGACTGAGGTCCCATTGTGTAGTCCATAGGGTCGACACCGGGCTGGTTGTTGTAATGGCTGTCCACTGGAGGGTCGCCACCGACCCCGTGATGGTCGTAACCAAGCGGGTGGTGGTCGTCACCGACCCTCTGGTGGTCGTCACCGACCTCCCCAGCGTGGCTCCGTGGTGAGTCCGAGTCGGAAGATGCTCCTCTTGGCCGTGGATTGGGTATGGCTCGGCGGAATCTGCTGGGCTGGCGTCTAATCTTCTTATCATCCCGGACTTTGGCTCTCAACGGGTAAGGAGCGGGGGCCCAAACATCATACCAATTAAGGAGATAGAAAAGCTCGAGATTCTCCTCGGTAAGTACCACATCATGAGTCTCATGTTTGCTAATATAGAACTTGTTGATGTAGCCGGTAGAAAATGGAGCAATCACCTTAGAATTCAAGAAATACTTGACGTCCATAGCAATGACCGGTTTTGAAGAGTAAGCGGAAAGGTTGACCTTTAAGGCCTTTGTAAGAATAGCGACAAGCCACCCAAAGTAGGTAGTAGTGTGAGTCTTTTGGCTTTGGTGGTTGACGACGGCCGTAGCATACTCAAATCCCAAGTTCATGTGAATGGTTGGCTCGTAGAGCATGGTGGATAAGCATGCAATTTCTTGCTTGTGTGGGCGTGAGAGCTCATATCGTGGCCAAATGGTGGAGCCCAAGATGCGAAGGATAATCCGGAAAACCGGACTTGCAATGTAGTTGCCGGGAAGGTGGTTGGTGGGATACTCTTCTTTGTCGGTGAGGTATTGCCACAACTTCTTGGCGGGAAAGTCCGTTTGTTTGTAGGAGCCGGGTGGGGCACGGAAACCTAAAAGCTTGTTCAATTTCTTGATGTTCATCTCATGCCCTTCATTACCAAGTTGGAAAGTGATCATGGAGCGGTTGAAATCGTCCTCATTCCGGTATAAGCGGAAATTAGACATGAATTCACATGTTAGCGCCACATAATGCTCCTCGATAGGATGAAGAATGAGGTGTTGAGCACCAATCCAAGAGAAGGCCTCGAGCACCTCTCTATGAACACCAATCTTGTCGGCCCCGGCCCGTTGATAAGCTCGGACATTCACATCACCGTCCCACATCTCAATAAACCGAGCTCTTTGATCTTCTGAGTCAAACACGACCGTATCCACTTTTTGCTTGTTCTTCTTTTGCTTCTTGGTTTGGCGACTAGAGGATGACGCCATTGTCCTACAAAACATTCAACAACTTTCCAAGATAATTTCCATAGTTTGAAAGAACAAGGCCAAAACACAAGACACACATGTCAATTCCAAAGAAGTACTCCATACTTATTCAAAGAAACATGCTTAAATTTAGAAAGGATCTCAACCTAGCATGCTTAATCATGAAAAGTAGATAAGTAGAGGGAAAGAGCAAGCTAAAAGCACCCAAATCATGGTAAAAATAGCTCCATTATCATGCATGAACAGAGGGACACCCGTCAATCGGGGTCGGTACCGACCCTTGGAAGCATGATGCCGAGCGAATTCGAAAATAAGGTGCTGGGGGGTCGTCACAGACCCATGGGGGGTCGGCACCGACCATTCCGGGCAAAAAGAAGCCCTCAAATTCGGCTCTTGTTCATGAAAGTGTACCCAAAAACTCCGAAAAAATCAAATACTCTCACAATCAATCAAACAACCAAATATGCATCAAGATTTCCACATACAACCCCCAATTAATCATGGTATTATATAGATCTAACCACTTAAACATGCAAACAACCCAAATTTCCATATTCAAACACAAGAACACCCAAAACCTAGGTTTTCAACTAATCCTTCAAACATAAATCAAGTAGACTTGAATATGAGATCAAAGGAGTAGAAAAACATACCAAAGATGAGCAAGAGTATAAGAATGAAAGTAGAAGGGGGTCGTCTACGAGAACCAAAGTGGTTCGAAATATTGAAGACTCGTGGTGGGGGTGAAATTTTCGGGTTTGGTTGAATGATTTGGAGAGTTTATGTAGCACAAGGAAGAATTTTGGTGGATTTGGGATGGGGATGGAGGATTTTGTGATGTTTGAGAGGCAAAGAGAGTGGGAGGAGCAATGGAGTGTTGGAATGGGAGAGGGGTCGGCGTGAGGGAGCAAGAGGTGGGAGGGGATAGGGTTAAAAAGGGGTAAAAATTGAGGGACTTACCTGCAATTTCCAATTTTCTAAAAATATTTACCATATTTGCTTGGAAGGGGTCGGTGCCAACCCTGACTAGGTCGGTTACGACCATTGCTTCTTCCCCTTTGCTTGTGTATTTCGGCCCCCTCAACTTCTCCCGCCGCTCTCGGCTTCCTACAAAAAGTTAGTGGAAAACCAAGACAAGAAAACTAGCTAGTCTATACTAAGAAAAACAAATGAAACTAAACTAAAAAGAAAAATTCAAAACAAAAACAAAGCGGGTTGCCTCCCGAAAGCGCTTAATTTTACGTCTTTAGCCAGACGGGGAGTACCTCTACTCAGTCCGAAGATGTGAGATCCCATGTGGCTCGAATTTCTTCATCGGGTTCGGCCCTTGCAAAGTATTTCTTCAATCGATGTCCGTTGACCTTAAAAATCCCTCCATTTTCATCTAAAAGTTCGACCGCTCCATGTGGATAGATGTGATGGACAACGAATGGTCCACTCCATCGGGATCGTAATTTTCCGGGAAAAAGTCGAAGTCTTGAGTTGAAAAGGAGTACTTGATCACCCTTGTTGAAGGTCTTCGGGATGAGCTTCTTATCATGCCACTTTTTGGTTCTTTCTTTATAAATCTTGGCATTCTCATACGCTTTAAGGCGTAACTCTTCCAATTCTTGCAAGTCCATAAATCTCTTTGCTCCTGCCGCATCAAGATCCATGTTGAGCTCCTTGAGAGCCCATAGAGCTTTGTGTTCGAGCTCGACGAGCAAATGGCATGACTTGCCATACACAAGATTGTAAGGAGTAGTGCGGAGAGGAGTCATGTAGGCGGTGCGGTATGCCCAAAGTGCATCATCTAACTTGGATGCCCAATCTTTCCTTGAGCGGGAAACCGTCTTCTCCAGAATGTTTTTGATTTGCCGGTTGGAGATTTCCACTTGACCACTAGTTTGGGGGTGGTAGGGAGTTGCTACCCTGTGAATGACCCCATACTTAGTCAAAAGTGCCTCAAAACTCCGCTCAATGAAATGAGAACCGCCATCACTAATAAGGGCTCGGGGAACAGCGGGGAAAGATGTTGGTCTTCATAAACTTGGCCACAACTCGTGCATCATTAGTTCTCGTTGCTATGGCTTCAACCCACTTAAACACGTAGTCAACCGCTACGAGGATGTACTTGTATGGACCCGAAGAAGGGAAGGGTCCCATGAAATCGATTCCCCATACATCAAAAAGCTCAACTTCCAAAATTCCTGTGAGTGGGTTCTCGTTCCTCCATGTGATATTTCCCGCACGCTGACACTCATCACAAGCCGTGATATAAGTATGAACATCTTTGAAGAGGGTAGGCCAGTAGAATCCGCTTTGAAGATTTTTTGCGGTAGTCTTGAATCCCTTAGCATGGCCGCCCGTTTGAAGAGTGTGACACTGTCGGATTACCCCCTCAATTTCATCGTCCGGCACACAACGCCTAAAGATATGATCGCTCCCTTGCTTGAAAAGGTAGGGATCGTCCCAATAGTATTGCTTGGCGTCGTGGAGGAACTTCTTTCGAGCTTGGGAAGTCAATCCATCGGGGATAATGCCTCCTACAACATAGTTAGCAAAATCCGCAAACCAAGGGGTTTTCGCCCCTCGAATAGCATAGATAGAATGGCAAGAGAGCATGGGAGGAGAAATTTGAAGAATAGTGGAAAGTACCGAAGAAGGGTTAGAAAAATGACCTTGATTGGTGGTGGTGGGGGTCGGTGCCATCCTTCCCAGCTCGGTGTCAGCCAAAATCTGCATATGGGGGGTCGGTGCCGACCCAGCAATGGTCGTCTCCGACCCGGAATTGGTCGTCTCCGACCCGGAATTGGTCGTCTCCGACCCGGAATTGGTCGTCTCCGACCCAGAATTGGTCGTCTCCGACCCAGCCTGTGTTGTTTCGATCCGTAAGACTTCATTGCTCAATAAAGTTTCATCCGGGAGAGAGTCGTTGATGGGTATTGTATCTCCAGACTCCTTAATGTGTTCCATGGGTAACCGAGAAAGGTGATCCGCCACAAGATTTTTCGCTCCTTTCTTATCCCGTATTTCAAGGTCAAATTCTTGCAATAGAAGCATCCATCAGAGCAATCTCGGTTTGGCGTCCTTCTTATCCATAAGATAACAGATAGTTGCATGATCTGTGTAGACAATTACCTTGGAACCCACCAAGTATGACCGGAACTTCTCAAAGGCAAACACAACAGCCAGGAATTCCTTCTCTGTGGTCGTGTATTTGCTTTGGACCTCATCTAGCGTTTTGCTCGCATAATAGATGGCATGAAGCTTCTTCTCCCTTCTTTGCCCTAGGACTGCGCCCACGGCGTAGTCGCTAGCGTCACACATGATCTCGAAGGGAATGGTCCAATCCGGAGGTTGCATAATAGGAGCCGATACAAGTGCATCCCGGATCCTGTGGAAAGCTGCAAGACACTCGGGAGAAAACTCAAACACAACATCCTTCATTAATAGGTTAGTTAATGGTTTGGTAATCTTAGAGAAATCTTGGATGAACCTCCTATAAACCCCGACATGTCCTAAAGCTCCTAACATCTTTCACTGAGGAAGGGGGTGGTAATTTTTGGATCAATTCAATTTTAGCTTTATCAACCTCAATCCCCCTTTTTGACACAACATGACCTAGAACAATTCCTTCTAGCACCATAAAGTGACATTTTTCCCAATTAAGTACTAGGTTAGTTTCCTCACATCTCTTAAGTACTCTAGTAAGATTGGCAAGACAAGAGTCAAAAGTGGTACCGTAAACCGAGAAATCATCCATAAATACCTCCACAATGTCCTCAATCATGTCGGAGAAGATGGCCATCATACACCGTTGGAAAGTGGTCGGGGCGTTGCAAAGCCCGAACGACATCCTCCTATAAGCAAATGTGCCATAAGGACATGTGAAAGTGGTTTTCTCTTGATCATCTGGATGTATCGGAACCTGCCAAAAACCACTATAGCCATCGAGATAACAAAAATAGTCATGCAAAGCTAATCTCTCTAGCACTTGGTCAATAAAAGGCAAGAGAAAATGGTCCTTTCTAGTGGCGCTATTTAGCTTCCTATAATCTATGCACATGCGCCAACTAGTAGTAGTCCTAGTGGGGACTAATTCGCCTTTTTCATTCTCAACAACGGTAAGACCACTCTTTTTAGGCACAACATGAACAGGGCTTACCCACTTACTATCCGAAATAGGGAAGATGATACCTGCATCGAGCATTCTCAATATCTCCTTTTTTACCACTTCCTTCATATTTGGATTAAGCCTTCGTTGATGCTCTATGGATGGTTTGTGTCCTTCCTCAAGAAAAATACGATGCATACACAAAGAAGGTGAGAGGCCACTTAAATCCTCAAGTGAGTATCCAATGGCCTTCCTATGAGCCCTAAGAACATTCAACAACTTTCCAACTTCTTCCTCATTAAGTTTAGCATTAATAATCACAGGAAAAGTGGAATTAGGGCCAAGAAACTCATACCTCAAAGACTCGGGAAGAGTCTTAAGCTCTGGAGTCGGTGGTGGTGGTGTAACAATATCGTCAACCTTCTCCATTTTGAAAAACTCTTCATAGTAAGTAGTATCATCCGCCTCCAGAAGGGTCGGCTCCGACCATAGGGAGGTCGTCACCGAGCCAAAAGCAAGCATAAAATCTTCAGCAACGATCGGAATGGGGGTGGGTGCCGAGCTGGAAGTGGTCGGTGCCGACCTAGAGATGGTTGGTGCCGAGCAAAATGTGGTTGGTGCCGAGCAAAATGTGGTCGGTGCCAACCTTGCAGTTTCTTCTTCGGCTTTAGCTTCACTTGTATAAGCTCCAAACAAACGTTCGATCGGATCCTCACAGTCAATGTAGTCCGAGCGAGTGTACAACATCTTCACTTCCATAGCTTCACCGGTTTCCTTCATCGTTGGATTGAACCGGAACTCAACCACCTCATTGCCGATTTCAAAAGTAAGGAGACCTTTCTTCACATCAATAATAGCTCCAGCGGTTGCAAGAAAAGGTCACCCAAGAATGATCGGGACGACAGGGTCTTCCGGCATCTCCATGACAATAAAATCATTAGGCACAAAGAACTTGCCGACCTGAATAGGGAAATCATCAACAACTCCAGTGGTTCTAACACAAGAACCATCTGCCATATAAAGCTTCATATTCACCAGAACCAAAGGACCCATGTTGGTTTTGGACCATATAGAGAGAGGTAGAAGACTAGCACTTGCACCAAGATCACATGAAGCTTTAAAGCGATGGGCACCTATGCCAATAGTGATTGCAAATTTACCCGGATCACCGAGTTTCTCTGGGAGCTCTAAGGATCGCACCTCATCAGTTAGTTCGGACATAGACCGCTTTTTGGACAAGAACTCTTTAAGAAATTTGGTGTAGGCGGGCATCTCATTCAAAGCTTCAGCAAAAGGAATGGTGATGTTCAGACCTTGAAGAACCTGCACAAAACGCTTGAATTTGCCATCCGTGGAATCTTTAGCCTTCTTGGATGGGAAAGGAAGCACTTTTGTTGTTGATGTAGGAGGGACGGAA